>CM060901.1:384587621-385837621 GCA_030737815.1 Allium fistulosum
ACTTTTGTCTTCCATAAGGTTTTTCGAATTTAATAATGCCTCATATCATATGTTATGTTGACACACCATTGGACAATATATTCTATGTTCATTGATGCAATCCCCAATGGTCAGTACATTGGATATTATAGATAATTTGGTAAAAAAATATATTGCTGTCAACTTTAATAAATGGTACGTACACCTCTGACATTATAGCTTTCTTTCAATAGAAACCACAAAACTAAAGTATTGACATTACTTTTTAAAACACAGCCAACGCTGTGTGATATTTTCATGTCGGCATCATTGATTTTGGACTAAAAATTTAGACTTTTCCATCCTATCACAGTAACTATTACTCCACGGATCGGTAATATATGATTAGTATACTTCGGTAAGAAGATATGATTTGCAAACACACTAATGTGTCTTTGAATAAAATAATTTTTTTATCACATGTTGAACTCTTACGTATATAATTTATTTTCATGTAAATACGTACTTTATTATAGCAGGAAAACAAATTCAATCTTCAGTAAGAAGTCAGACTTACCGAGAGTCATCGAAAATAATTGTAATTAAGAGCTTAAAAGGGAAAAAGTAAATAGATAGTTGTTATGTTGCAGAGGTGAGAAGTAATTTTTGAGTGTCAAAGAGAAATAAAAATGAAGTATAGTATTACATCCCCTCTAAGATATCAGAGATGTTATTTCAGTTAATTTAAGATTAGAATTATAAGTTCACACAATGGAGGAACAATTATATTGAATAGAAAATATAATGTTTAAAGCATTATTGAAGACGTATCAACTTATGTCCAACGCTTTTAACCTGTTTTCCTTTTCTTTTATTTTTCTTCTTCTTCTTTCCTTTTTTTCGATTGATTGATTAAAAAGGATCGTTGATATTTTTGCAAAATTGATGTTAAACGTTAAAAAAAAGGACCCAACAAATCAGCAAGTAAAAAATATTACACCGTAGAAAATTTACGGTCTTTCACATGTAGCATAGTTTTAGAGGTTGAACAACAATTACATGTACTGTTTAATGAATATCAACTTGCAAAAGGATACACTCCATTATACAATACGATATTTTGTTTAACTGCTCTATTACTATAACTTCAATGTTTTACTCACTACTGTATAACTGCTATACTTAATACTAACCTTATTTTTTTAGGTTCTTCAATACCACAGGATGGCGAAGAAATGATACTGCGGACTGTACTAAGTAGTAGTCATAACTGTGGTCGAAATTTTAGAGCAACCATTCCCTACCACAAACATCGACTTCCACAACCCACTTACTACGATTTTTGCAATGCTAAAATATTTTTCCACGAATTCTTACATAATTGTTGCTCTAGAGGTTCTATCGACATTCATTGACCTACCACAACACCACAACAATAATTAAGCTTATTCCAAGATCAAGGTGAAGTAGGTATCCATTTTCGAACAAACATCTGATCCTATAATAATGCATTTTCGTTTATGTCTATGGGTGCATCAATTGACAATAACCTGGCCAATGCTAGAGAAGGAGTTTACACATATCGCGCGCAAGGTTCAATATATCATAGTATTGGAAGTCTTTTACCCTTGGCTGGAAGTAGACTAGGATATTTGCAACTATACATATATGACACTGACCATGAGATTGAAAATGACTTCAAGATAGTGAAGTAATAAGACCGGAGATAATAATGATTTTGAAACAAATTTTAGATACTCATAACCCATATGTCTCCATACTTCGACAGTTGGGGCAACAACCCGACGTGCAAATATGTAGGATCAAAATCAAAGAGATCACAATAGATCTCCATCTTTATAAGCTGCCAGCCACATCCCAAGTAGCAGGTATAATAATTGGAGATGAACCAAACAATTTGCAAGGTCGAGATATCATTGTTGAGACAATAAGTGGAAATCTACGGAGAATATCAGATACTGCAGGTTTTTATGACCCACTGCAATATCCACTATTGTTTCCTTATGGTCAGCATGGATGGGATTTGAACATCCACGAAAATGGAAATACACCAATAAGTTGTACATCCTACTACTCTCATATTTTACAGGTACGTATAGCCTATTTGATATCCGGTATTATTTATTCGTAAATAACAAAAAACTTCACTCATATCAACATCAGTACTAATGTTACTTGCATTTTTTCTATCGCCTACTCACATAGATACGACCAACAGAGACATCACTTATACTGCTTGGTGGTCGTATATTTCAACAATATGTCGTTGATATGTATGTAAAAATAGAAACAATGCGTCTAAGGTTTCTTCGCAACAATCATACTACTATCAGAGCGGAGTTATACCAAGGTTTACAAGATGCCTTAGCTACTGGAGAAACATCTGCTAGTAAGTTTCTTTACCTCCTTTAGTCAACCGATTGTTGGTCCCAATAATTACTAACCACTTATTTCACTACTACTCAATCCTATGACTTTTCACATTAGGAAGTGTTGGTGTCAAGATGATTCTTCCTTCCTCCTATATTGGTAGTCCACAAGATATGCATCAAAGATACCAAGATGCAATGGCATTAGTGCGAAGGTATGGGAAGCCTGACTTATTAATTACTATGACATGTAATACTAATTGGGTAGAAATTACACAAGAATTGCTTCCCTGTCAACAACCACAAGATAGACCGGATTTAACAACTAGGATTTTTCGATCAAAATTAGAGCAACTGGAAACTGACCTATTTGACACATGTTTTAGGTAAAGTCATTGCCCATGTCCACGTTATTGAATTCCAAAAAAGAGGACTACCACATTCTCACATTCTACTTATCCTAGATGAAAACGATAAAATTAACAATCCCGATGATTATGATGCTTTAGTTCGAGCTGAAATTCCATGTAAAGATTTAGAACCCGAACTACACAACGCTGTAATGAAACATATGATTCATTATCCATGCGGGCATTTTAACCCAAGAGCTGTTTGCATGAAAAATAATCGCTGTAAGAAGGGTTTTCCAAAAGCTTTTTCTTCATTTACTTTACAAGGAACTGACTCTTACCCTATTTATAAAAGACGCGACAACGAAATACAATATCAAACTGGAAGTCACAAAATCAATAACCGTTGGATTGTACCTTATAATCCTTACTTACTTTTGAAATATGATTGTCATATAAATGTTGAGATTTGTTAAAGTATTAAATCTGTGAAATATTTATACAAATATGTTTACTAAGGTTCAGACCATGTATCTGTAGGATTATCCAGTACATCTGATGATAACGATGAGATTTCAAAATTTGTTAATGCTAGATGGATTTGTGCTCCAGAAGCTTTATGGAGAATATTTAAATTTTACCTAAGTAATATTTTTCCTTCTGTTACTGGCTTACAAATACATTTACCAAATAGACAACAATTATTATTATGTGCAGAAGAGCACATACACACTATTTTGGATGATCAACATAGATCTAAAACAATGCTTACTGAATTTTTTTGTAAAAATGTTTTTGATGAACAAGCACGTCAATATTTATACTACGAGTTTCTTGAAAAATATTGGTGGGATTCTACAAGTAAGCAATGGAACCGTAGGCGAAATAACCGTAGGGAAATTGGTAGAATTTATACTGTATCTCCCACTGAAGGAGATCGTTACTATTTGCGCCTACTATTAACACATGTTAGAAGTCCTCTGTCTTTTACTGACTTACTAACAGTTAATCGAATAGAATATAACACATTTAAAGAAGCAGCTAAACATAGAGGTTTACTTGAAAATGATGATAGTTTAAAGGATTGTTTGACAGATGCTTCAAACACACATATGCCGAATGCTTTACGAAGATTATTTGTTACAATTTTAGTATACTGTGACCCATGTCATGTGCGTGAATTGTGGGAAGAGTTTTCCCCTTTCTTACTTGAAGACTATCCTACTACATCTGCTACTACTATGCCCAATTCATTTTCAGTAATTCAATGTCTGTCTGACCTCGACAACCTTCTCAAACAATATAACAAAACAATTTTTGACTATGACATTTCACATACTAATTTCAACAACTTTACTCATACAAATACATCCAATCTTATTTCAGAAGAGCAATGCATAGAAATACCTAATAATGATATCAATTCTGTAGATAACTTGAACTCCGAACAAAAGAAGGCATTTGACACGATAATGTCTTCTGTTGAAAGTGGATCTACTGCTATATATTTCATAGATGGCCCTGGAGGAACACGAAAAACATATTTATATATAGCAATCTTAGCACATATACGAATTCAAGGTCATATTGCAATTGCAGTCGCTACTTCTGGAATTGCTTCTCTTGCTCTTCCAGGAGGTCGAACTGCACATCTCGATTTAAAATACCAATTAATTTAGACTCTTCCTCTACATGTCATATTCCCAAGCAATCTGAACTCGCAAAACTTTTATTGACTCCTACTGTTTTCCTATAGGATGAAGCTACCATGGCCCACCGCCATGCGTTTGAGGCCATAGACATAACATTACGAGATTTAACTAATTTAGATGCACCATTTGGAGGAAAGATTGTTATTTTAGGCGGTGATTTTCGTCATGTTCTACCAATAGTCGTAAACGGTACAAGAGCTCAAACCGTCGATGCATGTATAGTACAATCATATTTATGGGAAAATGTTCAGGTAATTCATTTAACACAAAATATGCGCGCAAGAGATGATCAATCATATGCATAATTTCTTTTACGTATTGGAAATGGAGATGAAGTCTATGTTCAAGAGGAAATTATACAACTCCCAACTGATATCGTTGAACCTTGGACCAATACTTCTTCACTCTATGCTCTGATTAATGAAGTCTTCGTTGAACTCAATGACAAATTAGGTGATCCTAATTTTATAATGGATAGAGCAATATTAGCCCTTACAAACGAAACAGTAGATGACATTAATAACAAAGTTATAGAACTGTTTCCAGGTAGCGAGCACATTTACTACTCCTTTGACAAAGTCGAAGAAGATACACATAATCTATATCAATATGAATTCTTAAACTCACTTGCTTCGGCAAGTCTACCACTGCATAAATTAAGACTGAATGTAGGAGCACCAATCATGTTGATTAGGAATATTGATCCATGAATTGGATTATGTAATGGAACCAGATTATTATGTCGTGTCTTTCACAGAAATCTCATAGATGCAGAAATAAATATTGGACGTTTTCGTGGTACAAGAGTATTTATTCCACGTATACCACTAAAGCCTTCTGAGAATACTAACATGCCTTTCAATTTAATACGTAAATAATTTCCAATTAAATTATCTTTTTCCTTAACGATTAATAAATCACAAGGACAAACCATCCCTCGGGTTGGTATTTATCTTCCCGAACATGTTTTGTAACGACCCGATATTTTCAACCATTCGCATCCATTATAAGTGCATAGGTAGACACTCATGTCGGAGTTGAATTGCTCAAAAGACCGCGTTGTAAATAAAATTTGGCAAATCTCAGAATATACAGTAAATAAATATAATCACAGATCACAGACACAGAGTAAATAATGCAGCGGAAGTAAAAGAAATAGTAGTTCATGAAGCTACTATATAAATATAACAGAGTTACATAAGATACAACAGAAGAAATAGAGTACAACAGAAGTCTAAATACAATAACCAAGTACAAGCTGAGTAGAACAACGGAACCGAAGTTGATGGAACAAGACTAGTAGATAATCTCCAGCGATTCAAATCTCCAGAAGGTGGAAATCCAAATCTGTGAATACTCAGGCTGACCCGAGCGTAACGCAAAACACAAAACACTCGAGTCAGGATAATATATACTTATATAATGTAAACCAACTCAAGTGAACTGTAATAAAGGTACAAGTAACTTAAAGAATGCTTGGGATCGCCCATTCTTTAAGGATCCATTAAACTATTTACTATGCAGTAATATACGCTATATACAATAGTGTCTAATCAGTAAAGTATAATCATATAGAAAATAGCGTAAAGGGGATGGAGAACCTTAACGCGGTCGGATCTTAAAATCATAATCGTAGTAAAGCTCGATATGGTAGGTGACACGGCACAACTAGGCAATGCCAGGGTAGATTTACCAATTACGCACACGGACTGATGGAGCTCATAGCAGCCACTACCGTCCACCTCGAACAACACTCCCAAATCGAAGGGTGGCCACCAAAAATCAAAAAGTAATAGAATGGAATCGAAGAAGTGCGTCCGATAAGAGGTGCTACCTCACTGGTCCGAGATCGCTCCTGTTTTAGCCACCTTATGCCAACTCACGGGAGTTGGGTCCACGTATATACCTTAGGATCGTCGCCACCATCCTACTTCATTCTGGAAACTTCACCGCGTACATAGTTGTCAAAGTGGTTTTCGGTATCGACAGAGAGTATGTCCATATCCGATCTCGGTCTCTTTAATAACCAAACGTTATTATAACCCGTGGTTATAAGTTTAAAAACAGTTTATACTTCAAAATAGAATATCATTTCAAATCTAGATCTTTATCAAAATAAAGATTAAATCAATTCCAAACCATTTCCATATATTTAAATTTTAATATCATTTCAAAACTTCATTTCAAATCATTTTAATATAATAAAATATCATATCCTTACAAAACTTCATTTCAAATCAAAAATATCATATCCTTACAAAACTTCATTTCAAATCACCTTTAAATAGTTTATATTCCAATCAAAATAATTCATTTAAACCTTTTAAAAGTGTAATTATTATATTTTCAAATCAAGTATTCAATTTCCAAAGTTTCAAACCATTTTGAGTTCGTTTACTAAGTCAAAACCCATATTTATTAGAATTTCAGCTTTTCACAGCATTTAGAAAAAGCTGTTATGAGTTATGGTTGAAAACAATTTTAATTCAGCAAAGACATCACTTAAAACTGCTGTTAAAACAAAGTTTTTAGTTGAATTATAGTTCAAGACAGAAAAGACAACATTTCAGAAGTGCTGCGGTAGTTCAGATTTCAAAACAAGGGTTAAATTTGGTTTCAGCAAAGACTGCAGACCACTATAGCATTTCCAGAGAATGCTATAATAGACCTGAGTTCAATATTAGCCTATAAGTTCAATTACAGCAACTACAACATTTCAGAAATGCTATAATAGCTCTTTTTACACAATTTTAGTTCAAAACAGAATCTATAGCATTTTCGAATGCTAGTAAAAGTTAATTCCAGATTTTAGTGTATTTCCAGCAAATAATAAATTTCATTTTAAATCCTTTAAACATTTCAAAATCATATTTTTAACAATAAAATGTTCATTAACATATTATTTAACATTTATTTTCAAAATGAATTTCTTATAATTAATTCCAATTTTCAACAATTTACTTAATAAATTTAAGTGTAAAAGTGTCCAATTCTTCACTTTTCAACAAATAAACTTAACACTTCAAATTTAAATTACCATTTCACAATTTAACTAAATTTCCAATTTTATTTAATTAACTTAACCTTTAATTAAAACCAAATTTCACATTTCCAAGTCAAGTTATATTTTAAAAGATCACTTTTAAACATTCATTTATTTAACCACTTAAATTCATAGAAAAATCAATAATACTTTTAATAAATCACTTAAATTCAAATTTAATCAAATTATCATATTTTACCATTTTCCAAATAAAATTAAATTTCCATTTTATTTATATAACTTAAATATCATTTTTAACCAAAATTCCAAATTTCCAACTTAAGTTATATTTCAAAAATCCAGTTAAACCATTCATTAATTACATTTTTAACACATAGAAAAATCAACATTTCTTTAATTCAAAATATTTCAAAATCTGTTTAAACCAAATTTCATAAATTTATATTTTTAAAATACTTAAAAATATCCAAAACAGTTTATAAAATAACCACTGGCCTGTATATAGTTTTCTAGCCTAGGTCAAGTGATACGGATATGAATCATTTCAATCCGCAGTTTAAAAAGAAAAATCCGGGTTCTATCATTTCAAACCTGCAATCCCAAGTTAAAATAAATTAAATAAAAAAAACCATTCAGGTCTATCATTTCAGCCCATAACGATTTTTCCCTATTCTAAAGTCCGTTCGGGTATGTATCATTTCAACCCATAGTGATTCTAGTCTACAGGGAACTTGTAATGATGATAACTGATATTAATAACAGAATAACATTAAATAGCAGTAACATATGGTACAACAGGTGTATAAACATTATATGATCATAACATAGTCAAGTATAACATGATAATATATTTCTACAGATTCACAGGGTGTCAATTTACAAGTTATATAGGTACATATTGTCCGGTGAGAATAACTCACTTGTTAAAGCTGGAGATTAGCGACCAAAACACACAGAATAGATTCCAGAAAGCACAACAAGCACGATATAGCATGACCTTTGATTTGAATGAAGAGAACCAAGATATGATCTTGCAATAACAATAAGCAAGACAATATAACATATGAATATTAACCAAAACAATATCGAACAAATTGAAATACAAAGCAATAAAGACAAGACTTTGCCTTTACCATTCAAATGCTTGACCATAGGGGATCAAGTGCTCAGCCATGATGTGTTTTTAGGTCAGGTATGGTGTCATATAGGTCAGGTTACAAGTTGATGAAGGTGGTGGAAGAGTTACAATATGAAGCATACATGGGTTCAAGGCAAAATAGAGTGGTTCAGGCAACATTTGGCTCGGTTATGCCAAGTTTTGGGCTCGGCCCTACATACTTCAGGTATGGTCAGATCTGAAGTGATGTCTAGAGGTGGTGTAGGTTGGTGGTGGTGGAGCTAGGGGTGTGGCCAAGTCAAGATATGAAGGAGATAGTGGAGTTTATGGTTAGGCTAGGCAATTTTTGTGGAGTTTTGCATTGATTTTGTGGTGATGGCTTCAATTGGATGGCACGACTTGAGGTGGTGGTCAGAGGTGGAGGTGGTGGTTGCTGTGGCTGGTGATGGTGGAGATGATGGTGGAGATGAAGGTGGGTTATAGCTGAGCAAAGCATAAGAGGAGCAAAGAAAAAATCAATAAAAGAAGAGGAAGAAAAGTAGAAAAGAGAAGCCATTAGAATTGCAATTTTTTTCTCAAATTTGATATAGCCGTGAGTTTTGGAGTGGAGAGATAGATTTTTCACGTGAATTTCTGTAGAGAATACACGGCTAGAGGTAAGAAGTTTACGGCCAAAAGAAAGGAGAGGAAAAGCCAAAAGAAAATGAAGAGACCAGGAGATGAAAAGCCTTAAGTTTTGCAATTTTTAAAACCTTTGGCATTTCCTTTTCTTTCTTTTTTATTTTAAATAAACAAAATAAACTCAGAAATGTTATTTACAACTGAAAAAAGTAGTAGGAAATAAAAATAAATATTTAAATTCAAAAGAAATGGAAAAAGAATTACAGAAATTGCTCAAAAATTGCAAACAGTGTTTAGAAATTACAGAAAAATAACCAATGGCTTTGAAAAATTATTTGATTTACTTTAAAAATATTCTAAACCAAAATTTGAAACAAAAATGATTTTTAAAACATTTTCAAGTAAAATAAATAATTAAATTTTAAACTAAATAGAATTTAAATAAAGAAAATGGCAATAAATACATAATCAGGCTTTATAAATTTGAATAAATTCAAGTGTACTTTAGAAAAATTATATGATCATTTTTAAAAATATTAAAAGATAAAAATATACTCAAAATAAAGTATTAACCCAATTAAAATAAAACATAACAAAGAAAAATAAAATTTATATCATTTAAAATAGACAAAATTGTTAAATAAACAAATTATACTCAAAGTTGAAATGTACATAACTTTTACAGTTTAACTCCGTTTTCAGCGAAACGAAAAGCAGTATTCAAGTTACTACATCTATTTTCATAATAAAAGATAAAATTTATAATTTCAAATATTTATAATTTTAATTTAAAAGTCAAAGTTTGACTATTGACCAAAATTCACATTTTTTGGAAATATTAAATCTAGTCATATTTGGAATTCTAATCCACATCAAAATCAAAGTTTATATTTAAAATAACAAAATTTATTCTTTTTCATAAATAAAGCTTTTGAATCTGGAAAAATCAATTTAAAAATATTTGTAAAATACAGGGTTGTTACATGTTTTCAGTCATGGCCAGCTATTTGTTGCTTTATCAAGAGGCGTTTCACGAAAAACAACAAAAGTTTTGGTGAAAAATAGAAAGATTCGAAATAGAAATGGCACACATACTAGAAATGTTGTGTATAAGGATGTGTTATTACAATGTACTCACGAACTTAATTACAATACTTCATTTTTCCACTTCACATGCCGTACTTTTACTATAATTATTACTCTACACCAATGGGTACAAATATAAGTCCTTCACAATTGTTTTTTTACTCTATTTAAATAATTAAGGGATTTTTTATACGACCATAAATGAGTAACATCTGCACTTATAATCTTTTTCTCCATTTTATTGTTTTTCGGTCATATATTCAACTACACCTTCTACAAAATACAAAACCGGGGTAACCAAAATTTCCTCCTTTACTACTCCAACTCACTTTCGGTTCACATAAAAAATCCCTTATAAAACGTTTTTAACTTCACCATCAACTTACTGTTGATGCCGGTCTCAAGCCCGAAACAAGGAGAGAAAACGGTTATGAAAACTACACTTACTACCTACAATTTACTATCAAATAGTTTTTTAGCTGCAATAAATCATTTTGTTTCCCTCTCCTCACAAAATGCAATTATATCTTTTTCTGATCACTTACTATATGTAACGAAGAACATATTCTACTTCCGTTACAAATCAAAGTTATTCTCTACGATTTGCATGAACATGCGTTAATAATTCATTACACCATATGTACATAACTTTTCTTTCGGTCCACACAATGTCAGTCTGATATAACGCTTCTTCCCATGTTCGATACAAATTTTGTACGTCCACGTCCATTGAATGTAGATTCATTCTGCATGTCAATATCCAAAATATTCAACAATACGTGTACGTCATACTCATTTTATCGCTTTCAACAACCCTCACAAACATTGTTTCTTAACATCGGTTCCTTCTGCGCACGTGCATCGCACGTGCCAAACTATTCGTATATATATGTATATACATATATATAATGTTACGTGTATATAAATAATCATAAAGGTTATGGTTCAATAACTTAAAATATTTTAATATTCTTAAAATTGTTTTAAGAAATTAAACCAAATAAAATTTTGATATTTATTAAATATATAATTAAAATGTTTATTTATATAGATAATAATTAAATACTAAACTAATTAACATATATATATATATATTTGGTATATATAAAACTTTAATGTTTATAGTTGAATATTCTTTTTAAATAAGTTTAAGATGAATAAAATATAAAATTTTAAAATTTAAATAAAATTTAATATTAAAGAACTAAAGTTAATTGGATATGACTTAGTTAATAAGATACATGTATATATTATATAAAGTAATTAAATTATAACAATTGTAAATAAATTGAACATTTATAACTATATATGTATAAATATAATGAAAGGGACTAAAAGAAATCCAAAATTGATTTTTGGAGCAAGTACATACGTATGATACGTATACCCATGATTTTATATGTATCCGACATTTGAATCATGAGGGTATTTCATAAGAAGTACATTATTCATTATGTTGATATCACTCAAAATATATTAAATAGTATAGAGTTGTCGTCTACCATTTATATATCAATAGATTACTTGCATACTCTTTATTTGTTGAGCAAACCTAAGCTAGGGATGTTATGTGTAGTATTGTTAATATATTACTAGACATGGTAAGTTACATGCATGTATTTGCTGAGAAAACTCAAGGTATGTGCATTATACTTAGGACGTCACAAAATAATGGGTGCAAGTGAATAATCTCTTTTGATTTGTTGAACAAACTCAAGATCGAGATTGGGACTAAGACGAAGACCATGTTTAGGAGTTGCATATGATACAACTGCTAAAGGGTTATCCATCCCTTATGGGCCTATCATTTGTTGCACAAATTGAAGGTTAATATCCCATGGAAAATGAGTCCTAACAACCATTAGAGGAAACAAAAGATTTATATGTTTTTCTTTAGGTTTTGAGTAATATAAAAATCTAGTAAGAGTCTTATTCGAAAAATGAAACGCCAAAATTTTAACCTTTCTAATATTCTAAGAACATATGCTATCCAAATTAAAATTATCCACTTTAATAAATTTATGCGACTAATATAAATTGATAAAACGTTTATCAGTTAAAATATACAAATGAGCTGCATTAAGATTGATAGAGAAATATAAAGTATACTTACTAATAAATCTTTAGGCTTGGGGAGGAAGAAGAGTATGTTACCGTTGTGGAGCTGGTCGCATTTGGCCGGAAACTATTTAGAACCTATTACATGCTTAGCTTATGGTCCGTTTAGGAACAAGTTGTTGCTTGTCCTTCTCTAGCAACAAGACACTTGAGATACATGCCCACTCCATCACTAATGAAATATGACCATGGCTTCAAATTAGTCTATAAGTGCATGAAGTTGAAGCGTCTTCTTTGTGATAACTTATGGTTTAATAAGAAAGCATGCATTGAGCTTTTAAATATCCCATTCCTGCATTTTAGCGCAATGTTCTAGGATGAGAGGGAAGCTTCCCTAACCAAAGACACTGTTAATAGGGTTTTTAGCCAAGAATAAATCAATAGGAGTTAGAACATCGATGCAAAGATGGAACGACCAGAAACTTGGCAAAGAAATTTCAAAGGATAAGAGGAAAGAATCAACAAAGTATAAACCCAAAATAAGCTAAGACCTTAACTTGTACCAAGTTAACCTCCTTGAGTCGATACTGAGTTTAAATGCCCATCATAGCATCTTCATTCTTTTGACACGTGATCCCTAGTCTTCCTATGCATATTTATGAAGTTTCGTAGAGTCCTAGCGAACCTGACATCAAGAATGAAGACGTGATAGTCCAAACGATAGGATAATCCAAGTCATGGAAGAACGACAACCAAAACTCGTCAAAAATCTATCAAATTACATGTTGGACATCTAAACTAACAAAGGAATACAAGAAAAGAGGTTTCAGCTAAAGATTGGCTAAGGGTAAACTCAACACCAAGTTAAGGCCTTAACTAGGCACCATGTTATGGCCTAAACTCGGTGCCTAGTTTAGCTATTAACTCGGGTCATCCTGGTATTTTTTGTGTTATCTTGAACTAGTCTCTGGACTTCTCTGGTAGCGAGCTTCTAATCCAATATGACTGCTATCCCTATAAATACAAACCATCGAGAAACCAAGAAGGGATCTGAATTCTACTATCACTATGCGGGATCTCCATCTATTCTTTAACTCTTTCTTCTACACCATAGTTACCAAGGCAGCTACTCTAGGCAATTCTAGAACTTAGAATCAGTCTAACCCCTGTACTTGTGATTAATTCTTTCTCAACCATCATGTAATCACATTCAAGCTAGATCAAACCAATAATCAAAGCTATAAAGTGGACGTAGGCTTAGTTAACAACCAAATCACTGTAAAATTCTCAATGTCTCATTTATTTTTCTGCTATTTTCTTTTATATTTGCTATGTTCTAATAGGGCTGGTGCTTTCACATCATACTCCATGGTGTTGATCCATTTTCTGGGTTAATATTTGGTGCTTTCCCTGAGAACAAAGAATTCACGCTTGGATCTAGCTATCTACTTTGGATTGGATAGATCCAGAGGTTAGATCAGGAAAGTTTGGTTGAAGAAGGTTAGAGATTTGCTATTCTAATGGCTCATAAGAGGACGACAACATTTTGAAGATCTGTTGGGACAGTAATTGGTGTTGATGAAACCAATCTCTAGCAAATGGACGTGAACAAAGCTAACAATCATCGAACAGAGGTTAATGCTGGAAACCTAGCACTAAGCGCTTCTACTCAACACGTGGTTGTAACTAGAGGAGAGCTTAACTAGATGGTTAGTCAACTTAACCAGAAGATGGATGATAGTCAAAAGGCTCTTAAGGACAAGATTGGTGCTGTAACGACCCGGGATTCAAACACAATTTTTGGATATTTAATCAATCTTAAAATAGATAAAAAATATATATCCTTTGAAACTCGATCAAAAATCAAAAATTTACATTATTTATTTGAATGTAATATTATTTGGATATCGTTAGTTGTTTTTGAGAAGATTTCTTACCACACACATAACAACCCTAAAATTTCATATATAAATAAGAAACGGATTCGACGAGCGACTCGACAAATTATATCTCCGGTATATTTCAAATATTTTTGGGTTGTTTAAATTGTTGGAAATTTTGTATATAAGCTTCAAACACTATATGTTTATTCATCTAAATATATATATATATATAATAATAATAATAATAAGAAAATATATTTATATTTATAAAAAAATGATGAGAAAAATCTAACTAAATCTTGTGATAAGAACACATGATATAATTAGGCTATGTTTAGTCAAGGGCAACATAGGTTGGCTATGATCAGTAAGTGACTTAAGCACATAAGGGAGGTTACAGACCATAATTAAGTAAGTAGAGATATTTTGTTATAGGTAAATCGAGGCTGGTCTATAAATAAGACTATCTTCCATTTCTCCAATCATCTAGGCGATTCATTTTTCTTTCAATTAAACAGCAGGAAGCTTTCTAGAGCTAACAGTGCTCTGTCTTCCTTTCTTCTTTTCTGCAAATTCATATTTCAAATAAGTTGTATGATCCATGTGTAATTGGAACTAAAATGATGGAATATGTTGTCCGAGTGTATGATATGGTGAAACACATGTATACATAGGAGCTTGTATTTTTTTACTGATACTTATAGTAAAAGGAAATTCACCACTTTTCTCTCTTTCAAAAATTCATATCTCCATTAATACTTGAAATTAGCTTCAATCGTCTAAATGAAAGTTGTTCGTATTTCCATGTAGTATTTTGAGGAACTTACGGCATTGAATTTTGTCGAGTATCGATGAAGATATCTCAGAAAAACCGAAAGCGGATAAAATATCGTCAAAACTTTGTTGATTTCTCTCAAACCAATACGAATCGTTCGACGCTGTCTGCACCAACAGGTTCGTATTGAAGAGAAGAATTTTCCATGTGAAATCGGCAACCATCCTTGATGATGATTTGAGATCTTCAAACAAGGGTTGCCGTTATTTTTTGATTGGGTTAGCAATGCTCGAATCGGAGGATGGATATGCGATCAGGGAGGAGAGCGGCATGCGTGGTGATTTTTGTTTGACTTCGGCGACAAAAGTGTTGCAACCACGAAAATTGAAACACGGTCAGAGAGCTTCAGTCGAATGGCAAGTGGGTGGGGAAGGACAAGCGTGAGCAGTGAAGTGCGATGGTGAAGCGAGGCGTGGGTTTCGTGGAGGGATTGCTCGGTGCACGTGCACGAATGCACACCATGGTCATGTACAGGAGGAGAAAAAGAAAAGGGAGGAAGAAGAAAAGGGGGTGGGGGGAAGTGGATTGGTCGGGTCTCTGGTTGTTGGGCTCGGCCCAATCCTTCTACAAAAAAAAGAATTTAAGTTTTAACTTTAAAACAAACACTAAAAAAATCGATAACGAGTTCGTTTTAAATCCAATTAATGTATGGATTTTTGCGATGTGATCGTATTGACGAATACGACGCCTTCACGTAGATTATTGGTTGATTTGGATCTTTAGAATTTTATGGCATATTAAAACAGGTGGATTTTAAATTACGTTATTTATATAAATAGTGTCGTTTAAAATTTTAAACCTTAATCGGAGATGTTTATTCGGCCAATTATAATACTTTTAAGTTAATTTGAGTTATACAGATTATAACAGACATCTATGGGGCAGAATGAAAACCCCATTCTGCATGTGCTAAGTAAATTGCCAATCTGTGTATTAATTAGCATATGGATTAATCAGTATGGGTTGAGGTTAAGTTAACTATGGATTGTTAATTATCTAGTATTGGAAGTTTGGTAGCCGGATCATATTGAATATAGCACTGATTTTTGGACCCGTGTGATATGAAAGAGAGGGAAACTTGCTTAAGAATCATTGTAGTCGCTAAGCCCCAGATTTGATCAATGTTAGTTTATTAATTTTCATAGTGAAACTGGTTTAAGATTATGTTCGATTTCTATTTTATTTACATTATTTAAAGTTAATTTTGATATTTTAACGATTATTTTAAGTTATTATATAATTATATTAAATAATTAAGTTGGGGTTAATTAATTTTATTATTAACGCTGTTTAACTTAATTTATTTAATTATTAATTTAGGATTTTTAAAATTTATAAATCACACTTTTAAAAAGGGTTTTTATTCAATAAACTTCTTTAACATATGGATTAAGGTTGATAATTTACACGAATCAAGGTGACTTATGTAAATTACGTAATTAATGAAGGTAAGTTAATTTGTGAAGTTAAGTTAACAAATGAAGTTAAGTTAGTTAATTGTTTAATTAGCAATGTTTTAAATTAATTAATTATTTTATTATTAATAACTAAGAGATATTAATAATTATTTATGATATTCGTGGTTAACTGATTTTTTTGTTAAGAATGTTTAAAATAAGTTAATCATTATAATTAATGATGTTTAAATCAATCGCTGATTGAATTGGGTTAAGTTGATGGAATGACATGTCAAAGATATTTTTAGATAATATTTTTTTCAAGTTAAAGAAATAGATTATGAAGGGTATTTTATATAAAAAGAACGGGGGTTTTGCATTAAATAATAGAAGTTTAATGGATTACAAAAGGAAAATTATAAATAGGATTATAAATAAGATTTTAAATAGTTTTATTGGTTTATAAAGGCTTTACAAATGATTTTGGAAACGTACAAAAAGGATGTATAAGGAATTGAAAGCTATAAAGGAATTTTGTAAATAGTCCAGAAGATCGATGAAATGGGTTATAACGAAAAGGGTAGAAGGAAGTTTTATAACTGGCTTTTTAAATCGAATAAAAATGAAACCTTTCTCAGTTGGTAAGTATAATTATACCATTAAAGATAAAAATATGGATGTTTTCTAGAAGCTGAAGATATAGGGATTGGTAAATATATTCTTGTAAAAGTATTCTTATATAGTTATCTATAATTGGTTTTATTTATAAAAGATTTATAAAAGGAGGCTAGAAGTTGATTATATGATGAACCAATGTTAGTTTTTTTTCATATGAAGTAATTCTTGATTGTATGTTTGTTTGATTCGATAATTAAATAACTGACTATCAAAATTGAACCCAAATGTAACTTTGGAAATATCTAGAGGAAACACGTGAGTTATATGGTACAGTTACCGTTAAAGGTGCTATACTGAACATATAACACGTTGCGTTCTCCTAGGATGAATGATAAGGAAATCCGTCCACAAATGGTTAGGAGGTGAACTTCGCTCTTGTCATTTGTCTGTTTATTTCCTAAAGAACCGGGGTTGAGTTTACCAAAAATTATCGAACGTTGTTTCGAAGAGACCGGGATCGGATATGTTATCCGAAAACCACTTCGATCCAACAATTGCGTTTCAAAGTGAAGACATCTTGAAAAGCATGGAGTCGAAGATAGAGATGTGAAGTGCAAGGGCTACATGCTACTATTCATAAGGGTGATTCCAAAATAGATGTAGCAGGAGTAGTGCCTTTGGTTTCGTTCAGACCCAGAACGAACTTGTATGGATGAATGCTATCAGCACACTGTCATTGTAGGGAAATGAGCATTCTCAGTGTAATTGTTTTTGAAAGGTAAAATGTAGCCTTAAGCCTCATCAACAAAAAATGACTAAAACAGGAAGATGCGGTAGGGCTAGGTGTGGGTAGCTCCTACAAAGGGTATTGTATCACCTTTCTAGATGACCATTCATATTTTTAGATTCAGTTGTGCACGAGGGAGCTCCATAATGGTTGGGAACAACCGGGGTGATGGCATATTCAGTACTATCCAGCAAGGGGTAGGCCGGTGCTGTGTTGGCAGGGGTCGTTAGGTACGATCTCGGTACATTGTTTTGGAGGTGTATTGTGACGGGCGGTACCCCAGTAGCCCAGTCATTAGTTGAAATCCATTCTCCAATACGAGCTTTACGGTTTTAGTTGTATACCAAATATGTTGGAACGTGAGATGCAAGCATTCCAGCTATTTTAATATTTTACTTTGACCCCTAGACATTATGATAATATCGTTGGATTTAGTATAAAAATATTTTAGTTATCCTAAGGTAAAAACCCATCCAGTTTTTATGTGTGGTGTGGTCTTACGAGATACCCTTTGTTTTGAAAGGTTTTCGAACATAAAATCAGTTTGGTTATTACCTGTATCGAGTTTTACTCAAGTTGGTTTACCAGACTGAGCCGGATGTTATTCCATATAATGCTCGGGTCAGATCGAGCATGATCCCAAGTTTAGCTGGATACTTTGGCATTGGGAAGGAACTGGATGATCGGGACGTATTCACGTATATTCTTCGTTGTAATATGGAGTTGTTATGTTTTCTCAATAACAAGGATGGGTTATTATAACTGTCCAAATTAAGTATAAGTTCGATGTGCTCTGATGTTGTGTATATAAATAAAGATGTTCCTTTTAGTAAAGATCATTTTTGTATTATATATTATTCGCTGCGTTGTGAGATTCTATGTTATTTAGTTTTCTTCTACCTTCTACCTTCTTCTTTCACCCTAAAAAATCGGTATTTCCGACATTTGAATATAGACATGAGATAAAGTGAACGTATAGTGTCAATTTTCGAGGGTCGAAAATCCAGTTCATTACATTTGGTATCAGAGCTGAAGGTTAAGCGAGAAACTTGGCACTGGTGGGGTTAACTCAGTTAGGAAACGTTAGTGATGTCCTAGATCGAGTTGAGAGCATTATATATATGTGAGTGCGTATTTTTTAATGATATAAAAATGTTCTATATTATGTTGATTGATCTGTTAGGTAGTTTATGGGCTCCGGTCGGTATGCCTGATCAACGTTATCGATAGGTGTCCCTAAAGACTTAAACAAAGAAACTCAACATGGTATTGTTTTAAATTTGGTGAATGAAATAATTTTACCAAAGATTTTATTTTAATAAGAAATTTTAAAGATATATTTCCTAGGGATTCTTCTATTTGAATAACCAAGTGATTAGAAATCTATAGAAGTAATTGCTATAAATTTGAGCAGTTAATAATTTTTGAATGTCAGGAAATATATTAAGAAAGAGGAAACGAACCCCTAGGAATTTATTTTAGAATACCTTAGCTTAGAGGTACTTAGAAAAAGGAAAGTTGGAATAGAGAAACAACTAAGAAATAGGAAGTCTAGTAACATTATATATAAGTACCGCCCCAAACATTTCCATTTCCTTAGGGTTAAGTCTTTAAGAAATACCCATCCCTTATATATATACACAAATTTGAAAGGGGTTAGTTAGATTGGTAGTGGGAATAATCACATTAATACCCAAATAGAGCTTTTTTTTATTAAGGTGGTCATAGACATTTGTTCCATCTTAGTTATATTTTTCCTAGCCAAATATATAGACTAAAAATTAAAAAGCGAAATTAGACAAAAGGAAATTTTGAGAACATTTAAAACCCGAATACCCTGTAGGTTAAATTTCACACTTAACTAAAGAATGTTGAAACAAATAGCTTAGAGTTAATTTTAAAAAGGGTCATTTATATAAGGTGTTTCCTACAACTAGGATACAACTAAGTGAACCAATAAAGTAGGGTCTATACTGACTTGGATATAAAAAAACATGGTAATCAATAGGATACACCGACCTTATATATTAAGGAATTGAACTATCATTTAAGATATATGAACTCTTTTTAAGTTTAAGTACCTTATCCTCAGATTTATTTGTTTGTTTAGATAACATCTATTATTCGTGTTACTGCAAAGAAGAGACTCAGCCAGCTTCAGAAGATATGCTTGAAAGGGAAAAACCAAAAGTGATTAACCCTCCGGTGATTGAAGAGCCCATAGTAGATGTGACCGGAGACGAAAGGAAACCCATAGAAGATGAGGGAATGACACGTGGATCAGAGGAAGAGTCAGAGGAGGAACAGGGAGGGGTAGGGGAGATTGATCAAGGAGAAGACCATGATTTTGAAGAAGATAGTGGATACCTGGGAGGAGAGGAAGACCTGGAAGAGGAGGAAGACCCAGAAGAGGAGGAGGAACCAGAGGAGGAGGAAGACCCAGAAGAGGAGGAGGAACTAGAGGAGGAGGAACCAAAGGAGGAGGAAGACCCAGAAGAGGAAGAAGAGAAGGAAGAGGAGGAGCCAGTCGAAGAAAGAGTAGACATTATGGAGGAAGAAGGCATGATAGGAGTAGAGCCCGACTAGAGTGGTGTTGAAAACACTCTCAATCAACTGGAAGAGGTGATGGGCCATCATTGGATCGACGAGGAGCTATTTGAGTATGGATATGAGTCCCTGATGCTTTTTCCACCAAATCCAGATCCGGAGATTATCTGGATATCTGATGATGATAAGGATGACGATGTTGTGGAAGTTATTAACATTCCTAGTGACGACGATTCAGATGGGAAGAGTTTTCTGTAGGATTGAAGGATCAGGAAGTGGTAATGCTTGATTAAGTATTTTATCTTAGTATGTAGATATTTTTATTAACGTATTTAACTGGGTAGCTTAAGTATGTAAACTATGTGCTCATGTATAATATGTTAATTAAGTATTAGGTTATATGGATGTAGTTAAATGACAGTATGTGCTTAGATCTTATTATCGTTTTCTTTGATAAGAATTTTTCTAGTTTATTTGTGTGTTAAAAGGTAGAATTAATTTCGGGGACGAAATTCCTTTAAGGGGGAAACCAAAATTCGACCACATTTTTATGGATATTTAATCAATCTTAAAATAGAATAAAAAATATATATCCTTTGAAACTCGATCAAAAATCAGAAATTTACACTATTTATTTGAATGTAATACTATTTGGATATCATTAGTTGTTTTTGAGAAGATTTCTTACCACAGACATAACAACCCCAAAATTTTATAAATAAATAAGAAACGGATTCGACGAGCGATTCAACATATTATATGTCCGGTATATTTCTAATATTTTTGGGTTGTTTAAATTGTTGGAAATTTTGTATATAAGCTTCAAACACTCTATGTTTATTCATCGAAATATATATATATATATATAAAATAAGAAATTATATTTATATTTATAAAAAAATGATGAGAAAAATCTAACTAAATCTTGTGATAAGAACACACAATATAATTAGGCTATGTTTAGTCAAGGGAAACATAGGTTGGCTATGGTCAGTAAGTGACTTCAGCACATAAAGGGGGTTACAGACCATAATTAAGTAAGCAGAGATATTTTGTGATAGGTAAAATCGAGGTTTGTCTATAAATAAGACTATCTTCCATTTCTCCGATCATCTAGGCGATCCATTTTTCTTTCAATTAAATAGTAGGAAGCTTTCTGGAGCTAACAGTGAGTACTCTGTCTTCCTTTCTTCTTTTCTGGAAATTCATATTTCAAATAAGTTGTATGTTCCATGTGTAATTGGAATTAAAATGATGGAATATGTTGTCTGAGTGTATGATATGGTGAAATGCATGTATACAGAAGAGTTTGTCTTCTTTTTTTTGATACTTAGAGTAAAAGGAAATTCACCCCTTTTCTCTCTTTCAAAAATTCGTATCTCCATTAATACTTGAAATTAGCTTCAATCATCTGAATGAAAGTTGTACGTATTTCCCTGTAGTATTTTTAAGATCTTATGACACTGAATTTCATCGAGTATCGATGAAGATATCTCGTAAAAACTGAAAGTGGATAAAATATTGTCAAAACTTTGTAAAATGATTTCTCTCAAACCAATACGATTCGTTCGACATCGTCTGCACCAACAGGTTCGTATCGAAGAGAAGAATTTTCCCTATGAATTCGGCAACAATCCGTGACGATGATTTGAGATCTTCAAAACTAGGGTTGCCATTAGTTTTTGATTGGGTTAGCAATGCTCGAATCGGAGGATGGAAATGCGATCAGGGAGGAGAGCGGCACGCGTGGTGATTTTTTGGTTGACTTTGGTGACAAAAAGTGTCGCGACCCTATAGCTTGCCACGAAAATTGAAACATGGTCAGAGAGCTTCGGTCGAATGGCAAGGGGGTGGGGTAGGTCAGGCGTGAGGAGGGAAGTGCGATGGTGAAGCGAGGCGTGGGTTTCGTGGAGGGATTGCTCGGTGCACGTGCATGAAATGCACACCATGGCCATGTACAGGAGGAGAAAAAGAAAAGGGAGGAAGAAGAAAAGGGGGTGGGGGGAAGTGGATGCGGTCGGGTCTTTTGTAGTTGGGCTAGGCCCAGTCCTTCTATAAAAAAAGAATTTAAGTTTAAAACAAAAACTAAAAACATCGATAACGAGCTCGTTTTAAATCCGATCAATGTGCAGATTTTTGCATTGTGATCATATTGACAAATACGACGCCTTCATGTAGATTATTGGTTGATTTGGACCATTATAATTTTATGGCATATTAAAACAGGTTGATTTCAAATTACGTTATTTATATAAATAGCGTCGTTTAAAATTTTAAATCTTGGCCGGAGATGTTTATTCAGCCAATTATAATACTTTTAAGTTAATTTGAGTTATATAGATTATAACGTACATCTATGGGGTAGAACGAAAACCCCATTCTACACGTGCTAAGTAAATTGTCAATCTGTCTATTAATTAGCATACGGATTAATCAGTATGGGTTGAGGGTAAGTTAACTATGGATTGTTAATTATCTAGTATTGGAAGTTTGGTAGCCGGACCATAGTGAATATGGCACCGGTTTTTGGACCCGTATAATATGAAAGAGAGGGAAACTTGCTTAAGAATCTTTGCTGTCGCTACGCCCCGGATCTGGTCAGTGTTAGTTCATTAATTTTCTTAGTGAAACTGGTTTAAGATTAATTATGTTTGATTTCTATTTTGTTTACATGATTTAAAGTTAATTTTGATATTTTAACGACTATTTGAAGATATTAAATAATTATATTAAATAATTAAGTCGGCATTAATTAATTTTATTATTAACATTGTTTAACTTAATTTATTTAATTATTAATTTAGGATTTTTAAAATTTATAAATCACTCAATTAAAATGGTTTTTATTCAATAAACTTCTTTAATATAAGGATTAAGGTTGATAATTTACATGAATCAAGGTGACTTATGTAAATTACGTAATTAACGAAGGTAAGTTAATTTGTGAAATTAAGTTAGCAAATGAAGTTAAGTTATTTAACCATTTATTTAGTAGTGTTTTAAATTAATTAATTATTTTATTATTATTAACTAAGAAATATTAATAATTATTTATGATATTCATGGTTAACTGAATTTTTGTTAAGAATGTTTAAAATAAGTTAATCATTATAAATAATGATGTTTTAATCAATCGCTGATTTAATTGGGTTAAGTTGATGGAATGACTTGTTAAAGATATTTTTAGATAATATCTTTTTTCAAGTTAAAGAAATAAATTCTGAAGGGTATTTTATATAAAAAGAATGGGGGTTTTACATTAAATAATATAAGTTTAAGGGATTACAAAAGGAAAATTATAAATAGGATTATAAAGACGATTTTAAATGGTTTTATGGGTTTATAAAGGCTTTACAAATTATTTTGGAAACGTACAAAAAGGATGTATGAGGAATTGAAAGGTATAAAGGAATTTTGTAGATAGTCCAGAAGATCGATGAAATGGGTTATAACGAAAAAGGCATAAGGAAGTTTTATAACTGGCTTTTTTAATCGAATAAAAATGGAACCTTTCTCAGTTGGTAAGTATAATTATACCATTAAAGATAAAAATATGGATGTTTTCTAGATGCTGAAGATATAGGGATTGGTAAATATATTCTTGTAAAATTATTCTTAAACAAGTTATCTACAAATGGTTTTATTTATAAAAGATTTATAAAAGGAGGCTAGAAGTTGATTATATGATGAACCAATGTTAGTTTTTTTTCATATAAAGTAATTCTTGATTGTATGTTTGTTTGTTTCGATAGTTAGATTACCGACTATCGAAATTGAACCTAAACGTAACTCTGGAAATATCTATAGGAAACATGTGAGTTATATGGTATAGTTACCGTCAAAGGTGTTATACTGTACATATAACACGTTGCGTTCTCCTTGGATGAATGGTAAGGAAATCCGTCCCCAAACGGTTAGGAGGTGAACTCCGCTCTTGTCATTTGTTTGTTTATTTCCTAAAGAACTGAGGTTGAGTTTACCGGATATTATGACCGGGATCGGATATGTTATCTGAACACCACTTCGATCTAACGATTTTGTTTCGAAGTGAAGACATCTTGAAAATCATGCAGTCGAAGATAGAGATGTGAAGTGCAAGGGCTACTCGTTACTAATCCTGAGGGCGATTCCAAAATGGATGCAGTAGGAATAGTGCCTTTAGTTTCATTCAGACCCAGAACGAACTTGTATGGATGAATGCTATCAGCACACTGTCATTGGAGGGAAATGAGCATTCAAAGTGTAACTATTCTTGAAAGGTAAAACATAGCCTCAAGCCTCATCAACCAGAATTGACTAAAACATGGGAGATGCAGCAGGGCTAGGTGTGGGTAGCTCCCACAAAGGGTATGTTATCACCTTTCTAGGTGACCATTCATATTTTCAGATTCAGTTGTGCATGAGGGAGCTAAATAAAATTTGGCAACAACCGGGGTGATGGCATAATTGGTACTATCCAGCAAGGGGTAGGCCGGTGTTGTGTTGACAGGGTCGTTAGGTACAATCTCAGTACATTGTTCTAGAGGTGTACTGTGACGGGCGGTACCCTAATAGCCCAGTCATTAGTTGGAATCCATTCTCCAATATGAGCTTTACGGTTTTAGTTGTATATCAAATATGTTGGAACGTGAGATGCAAGCATTCCAGCTATTTTAATATTTTACTTTGACCCCAAGACATTATGATAATATCATTGGATTTGGTATAAAAATGTTTTGGTTATCATAAGGTAAAAACCCATCCGGTTTTTACGCGCGGTGTAGTCTTATGAGATACCCTTTGTTTTGAAAGGTTTTCGAACATAAAATCAGTTTGGCTATTACTTGTTATCGAGTTTTACTCACGCTGGTTTACCAGACTGACTCGGGTGTTATTCCATATAATGCTCAGGTCAGACCGAGCATGTTTTTCCCAGGTTTAGTTGGATACTTTGGCATTGGGAAGTGTTTGCACAAAAAATGGGCAAACACCTCCAAGTCGTATGATTTAGTTGATTTTATGTTGTTTTTAGTGATCTGGGTGATTTATGCAAATATATAAAAAGCAGGGACTAAACTGTAAAAGACACACAGATTTATAGTGGTTCGGCTAGAATGTGCCTACGTCCACTTTATATGTTATTCTCCTTTACTGTTCAGATTACAAGTACAAAGCTTTGATACAAGAATATGAAAGTTGTTTGAAAGTTCTATCCGTGCTTGAGCTCTCAAACTCGTCCCCCATTGTTGTACCCCTACCCCTCTATTTATAGAGTGAGGCTGGGAGCAGGGGTTCTGGATGTATATAGCTGCTGGTGGGCCTGGGCTGATGCAATCTGGCCTGGCAACGTTGGTTCGGCAACACCTTGGTTCGGTAGTGCTTTAGTCCGGTGGTAGATGGTTGGAGTTGAGACCTTGGTCCGGTAGCACTTTGGTCCGGTAGGTTCGGTGGGACTTCGGTCCGGTAGCACCTGGGAGATGGGTTGGTTCGGTGGCAGGTGGAGTGGCTTCTGGTTCGGTAGCAGGTGGAGTGGCTTCTGGTTCGGTAGCAGGTGGAGTGGCTTCTAGTTCGGTAGCAGGTGGAGTGGCTTCTGGTTCGGTAGTGATGCTTTCTTCTTTCTGGCTCGGTGGTGGTGGAAACGCACCCAACATTTGCCCCCCAAAGTGGGGCATATGCCAGCATATGTCGTGCTTTGTTTTAGGTCACTCGGCTTGGAAATTCTCATTTGGTCCCAAGTGCCGAACCAATCGGTCCGCTCGTCTGTGTTGGTCTATAAGTAGGAGCTTCATGCCTCTGTTATTCCGTACTAGCTGAACCAAACTCTTGCCTTTGTCGAATCAAACGTATCACCGGACCAGATCTCAACTGCCGGACCAGTTGAGGCCCTCTTCTGCCGGATGAGCTTTCGCTTTGACTTACCGAATGGACTCGGGGATTCCGAGTGCCGAATGAATCTTTAGCCTTGACTTACCGAATGAACTCGGGGATTCCGAGTGTCGAATGAACTCAAGGGCTTTGGACTACCGAATGATGCTTTTATGTTTTGAACTATGAATGAGACTCCAGATTGTTAGGTATTTGCCTATTTATATCCCTACATCCCTTGTTCTAACAATGTGTTTTCTCGTGTTGCAGATAATGTCTCATAAAGTAGAAACTCGTTCTGACAAAAAGAAGTCTAAGGACCGAGGAGAGTCCTCCATAGTGCCCCCAGTTCAGGTAGCACCAGAACGACATGGACCAACCCCGAGATCGTTAGTAGACGGGTACGGTCCTCAAGAGCTCTTGAACTCACCGCCCGATTGCTTTCCTAGCTCCCTCAAAGATGAGCATCTTGATGTTATTTCTCGCTCTTTTGGGATCGACAGAGTGCATATGTTGTTGCCGGGGGAAGGAGTGATGCCGTATAACCCCCCTGAAGGATATTTTGCTTATAGTAGGTATCACTGCATGTGTGGTGCCATCCCACCTATCAATGCTTGGATAGTCAGCTTCATCACATACTTGAAGGTGGCTCCTTTCCAGCTTCAGCCCAACTCCTATGCCATCTTGGTGAGCTTGTTCATCATCTTCCAGAGGAGATACGGGCATCCTCCTTCCAACTGGGAGATCCGATACCTGTACAACTTGAGAGGCTACAAGAAGGGGTCTCCATATATTAGTTTAGAATCGGCCGTGTCTTTTAAGCCAGTCCTGGACTTATATTCAAAATTTAGCATGTTCAAGAAGGAATGGTTCTTTGTCAAAGATGACTTCGTTTCTTTCCACCACTTCACCTCTGGCTGTAAGTTTAATTTCATTTATAATTTTTGTTCTGACCGCAATACTCCTCCTTACGTGCTTTATTTCTTGCTAGCGACAGGTGGCTTTGCGATTGTAGAGAACGAACGTCTGGTTCGGATGGATGAGGAAATAGAAGCCATTCCGGAAAGGGAGAGGGCGGCTTCTTATTTGATCAGGAACGCTACTCTTCTGGGGCACAACCTGATTCTGCCACGTCAGTCTGTGGTCAAGCAGAGAGACACAGCTGAGGAGAGGGCCGCTAAAGCTAAAGGAGGGGCTACGGCGAAGAGTGGTAAAAGGAAACCCTTCTCACACCATCCAATTGCCGGGGGGAAGAAACTTAAGAAGTCCGATTGACCTTCCCCTGGCACATGTCCCAATGTTCCGGAGGAGGAAGATGTGGAGGAGGAGAGAGGCGAGAGTGAAGGAGGTGAGGTGGAGACTGGAAGCGGTGGAGAAGGTGATGGTGATGGTCATAGCGATGATGGTGGTGACGGACATAGCGGTGGTGGAACAAGGGCTTTGTCTTCTGAGCAGGAAGGTGTGATCCAGGAGTGGACAGATGATGCTTTCCGCCTCGCTTTTGAAGGGTCGGAGGAAGGATCGGCTTTGGTGGAGAAGTCTAAGAAGGCCGACAAGGTCGAGATCGGTGCAGATTCATCTTCTAAGAGCGCTTCAGCTATGGCAATTCCTGTGAATCAAGGTGAATTTTTGACTCCCGCTGACTCCATTTATGATAAGGATTTAGAAATATTTTACGGCCCGCTCCCGTCCTGGAATGAGATTCAGGACTTATTGCAATATCCTACTCCTCCCCAGGGTTTGTATAACAAATGCGTGTTTTTACTCTACTTAACTCGATGTATTTCTTGAATTATAGCTCAATGTATGCTTGCAACACTTGGCTTTTATTACAGGAGCAGGTAAGGTGGCCAAGAGGTCAGATGTTCGGCACCGTCTTGAACAGTACAAACTCTTCAAGGCTTCTACTAAACCAAAGCCTCCAGCTAACCATCCTGGAGATGTAGTCGGCTACTGTTAGCACCAAAATTGGTCACTAACCTCGTTCAGAAAGATTGTGTAGAGATATAAGTGATGAAAGTAAATTAAACAGAGAAGACAGTCCTAATTCAAATGCAGAAAGTAAGAACACCAAATTTATAGTGGTTCGGCGTAATTGCCTACGTCCACTTTGCTCAACTTTATTGATTTCCTTTATGGTTGATTACAAATACAATTCGTGAATCAAATGCTTGAATGAAGTTGTTTAAGTAGAGAAGATGAGTCTTGAAAATGGCAGAGTCTCCCCGTATTTTCTCTCCAAAAAAGGATCCATTTCACTGTGACCCTGCCCCCCTATTTATAGGCAAATATGGGCTGGACTTCCCAAATGGGCTGGATAGCCGAACGGTCAAGCCTCAGTACAGTGGTCGCTGCATGCCGATCCTGGTATGCCGAACGCTCTGATGCCGAGCAGTCCTTCCCATGCCGAACGATGCTTTCCCTGCCGAACGGTCCTTGTGAAGTTGTGCATACTGAATGCCTTCTGAATGTCGAGCGCTCTGATTGCCAAGTTATCCTATCGCCGAGTTCTATTGATGTCGAGTACCTTGCGATGCCGAGTACTCCTGTTGCCGAGTACTACGCCGAGTACCTCTGGGTTCCGAGTGCCAGGGGACACCGAGCGCTCTTGCAGCCGAGTGCCAGTTGATGCCGGACACCACTTGACGCCGAGTACCTTGGGATGCCGAGTACTCCTGATGCCGAACACCACCTGACGCTGAGTACTTTGGGATGCCGAGTACTCTTGATGCCGAGTACCACTTGACGCTGAGTACTTTGGGATGCCGAACGCTAGCGCCGAGCATTGGTTGTCGCCGAACACTAACTGACGCCGAGCACTACGGATGCCGAACGCTTCTGATGCCGACTCCCACTGGATGCCGCGCGCTTCGCCGAGTCCTCCTGGATGCCGAACAGTCCTTCATGCCGAGTAGTGGCCAATGCCGAGCATTCAGTTGCCTGGTCAAATCTCCAGGAAACACTTGCCCCCCAAAGTGTATCGCGTGGCCGAACGTGGTACGCTTTGAACCGTGCAACCTTTTCGTCACGTCTTAAACCCTTGGCTAACCTTGAACGGAGACGCCCCTTTTGTGGGATCGATGCGTGCCGGACGTGTTCCAAATGCCGAACGAGACATGCGCGTTCGAACGGTGTTTCCTCGCCGAGTGATGCTTCAGCGCCGAACCGTTATGCGCCGAGGCCGAACGCTACGACCTTGACCGGTTCTACCGGTCATGGCCTTTTCGACTTCTAACTCCCTCTATATAACCAGGCGCCCTTCCACCATTTTCTCTTTACGCTTTCTCTTCTATTATTCCCAGAGATTTGCAATTCTTGCCGCTCTATCAGATATAAAGTCTAGTTGATCCTTCCTCAACCTCGATCGTCGAACTAGGTATCATTCCCTCCACGATTACATTACTTCAACTTTAGGTTCATCACATGGGATTGTACAATGTGTGGTTAGTAGAAGTGGTTCGCACGTTCGGAGTCGCCGAACGGTGCATGGTAGTTAGACCTAGCTCCTTTGTGCTGATCAAGATTGGAAGAAAAAGGAAGATGGGGTGTCGAACGGCGCAACCTTCGCCGGGCGATCTTGTCTCTGTCGTTCGTCGTAAATGGAGAAAGAGCAGGGCGGAGTTATGATCGAGGGCGGAGCGCTGCCTTAGCCGAACGAACTAAGGCCGAACACTACCCTTATGCCGAATAGACATATATGCCGAGTAGCATCTAGACCGAACGACATAATTACCGAACAACTGTCATGCCGAACAGCTACATACCTGCCGAACAATATAACTGCCGAACATTATATTCGCCGAACATCAAAAATGCCGAACAATATAACTGCCGAACATTATATTCGCCGAACATCAAAAATGCCGAACAATATAAATACCTAGGCCGAACAATATACGTGCCGAACTATACTTAGGACGAACAATACAATTGTCGCACAATAATTCAAGCCGAACAACATTCAAATGCCGAACAAACATATATATGCCGAACAATTCCAATGCCGAACACTTGACAATGACTTAACCGAACCAAGGTACATGCTGAACACTTCTCAGGACGAACAATGTAACTGCCGGACGACATTTAAATGCCGAACGATACAAATGTCAAATTAGACTTAAGCCGGATACTTCATAAATTACATGTTTTCTGAATCTTGAACTGTAATCACCTCAAGGCAAGCTTTTTGAGACGGTCAGCGATGACGGTCTTCGAAGGCGATGATGGTCTTCGAAGGCGATGATTCGAAGCAAATTATTATATCTTTAAAACCTTTAGATTCTTATTGTCTGTACACAATTGCCTGCACTAGTTCACACACCACGTGGGGGGAAAACTCGTGTTGCTAATTCTAACGCTCAACGTTTTTCAAGTATAGCTTTCTCAAGCATTTAGCCAGGTTCATTATTTATTCGGGATGTCAGGAAAATCTAGTTCTGCCACCATATCTGACAGGCCTGGGCCGTCAGCAAAGCAAGGAGCCGCAGATGCTTCCAACCCGTCAATCTCTCCCGCTCATAATCTGGCGCCCGACGCCCTGGAGTCAACCATCTTACTGGACGATCCAGTCGATTCTCAAGCCTCGAGGATCAATGAGGCCGCTCTGCGACGGATATGTTCCATTCACGGAATTCCCTTTACTGACGTGTTAGTTCCTTCGAGACACGACCGTCCTCATTTGCCCCCAGTCGGGTACACGGCCTGCAACAAGTTCATGTGCTGGATGGGCAGCGTGCCTCCGTTTAACCTATTTCTCCGGGATGTGCTGCAGTATATAGACATTGCTCCGTCGCAGCTGCACCCGAATGGGCATGCATTCCTATATGGGACTTACTTACTCTTCATGGCTGTCTTCTCCAGACCTCCAACCCCCGGTGATATTCGATACATTTACATGTTCAAGAGACGGAAAGATAGCCCTTCCTTCATTATCCTCGAGCCGTATCACAAGTGCCAGATCTTGACAGGGGCCTGTAGCAAGTTCGCCCTATACAAACAGGAATGGTTCTATGTGCGATGCCCGTCTGGTTTTGCTAGGAGATGGGTTGAAGGCAGTAAGTCTCTCTGCTGAACCGTTACTCGTACTTAATGGGAGTCACGTTTTTCTTAACTCTTCATTTCCTCTTTTCAGGTATTAACCCGCGTCCGGAAGGCCGAGGATATTCTGATGCTGTCGACGCGATTAGAGCTCTTCCGGCCGAGGATCGAGATATTCGAGCTATCATTTCAAATGAATCGCTGTTGGGGTTCGGCTTGCTAGCTCCTGATCGTCGGGTCAGCCTTCCAGAAGGTGTTACAATTCCCAAACCTCCATCTGGTAAAGGGAAAAAACTTGCCGGCCCGTCATCGCGTCGCGCTCCCGACGCGCACGAAGAAGGCGAGCGTAGAGAGGATGATGCACCCGACACTCAGGGCGAGAACGTGGGTCCTGCTTGGAATCCGGCAATCGAAGTTCAGGACATTGAGACGTCATCCTCCCCTTCGAAGGGAAAGAAAAAGCTGAAATATACGGTTCAGAAAGAGAAAGTTGGCGACACCTCAAAATCTACGCCTATCCCTCCTGAAAAAGAGGCTTCTTCGCAGCGTCTGGAGAGTTCTCTGAGGGGTCTCTCGAACCTCTCTATTCCCGAAGACATACTTAATTACGGGTTCGACGATCCTGAAGCTCTCAAATTCTCCTCGCCCGCTAGAGGCAATGTAGGAGTTCAACTCCCGGCTCACAGAGACAATACTCCGATTAGCAAAGACAAACGAACGGGTCCGTCGGGGGGAACACTTAGGACACACACGCACATGCGCATTCCATAACATACTTCAAGTCTTTTTAATTCGTGAATTCTCCTTAATTCGTTGTTATCTTCCTTCTTTGCAGGTGATATGGGCCGCTCCCACGGACTTGATCGCCTTCAGGGGTCTTCAATATTTCATCACTCCGGACGGGATTCCGGTTCAGGCAGACGCCGGGACCGAGGTGATTATGAAGATAGGGACAATCGCCCTCGCGAGTTGTCTCACCGCAAGAAAGCGCACTATCAATCTTCTCAGTCCCGTGATCTTCCTCCTACTGCTGAGCCGGATAAAGAAAAGTCTTTGCAGAAGGGTTATCAGTCTGATGCTGCTCGAGAACAACATTCCAGTTCATCGAGTATGAGGCAAGTTCGAGAGCCGCGTAAAAGAACGGAATTCTCTAAGCCTCCTCCTCCTGCTCCTGCCGTGGACCCGACTGTTGCAGAAAAGATGGTCGACCTTAAGGCCAAGTTTCCGAAAATTTGTTTTGACGGTTTGAAATTCCTCCCGGCCATCCATCACATTCCTGGGCACGTGAAGCAAAGTGCCATTGCATGCAACAATGACGTCTATGTTCAACATGACGCATTCGTGCACTTGGTGGAGAAGATATCAGAAGTATCTGTTGAGCGTCAACACGAGATTGACCGTCTGACTCTGGAGGCTGACAGCGATAAGAAAATCATCAAACTCCAAGACGAAGAACTCGCCTCTTATAAGTTGAAGCTAGAAGCCGCTGAACAAGGTGCAAAAGATACTGCCGAGGCAGTTACTCGCTTAGAGGTGGCTCACAAAAAGGAGCTTGACGAAGCAGTTCAGCGCAGCGGTGCCCTTGCCCTAGAAAAAGACTCTGTCCAAAAAGAAAGGGACACGCTCGCTACTCAAGTCAAAGAGCTGAAAGAACAACTCTCCAAGGAGAAAGAAGACAAAATAGCCGCTCAGGAAGAATCACAGCGGTATTGTGATGAGATTGTGGCTACCCGGCTCCTGAAGGCAAAGCTCGACGGTGAACTTGCCGGGGTCGAAAAAATGAAGGATGAGGCCCGTGAGGAGGGCAAAAGAATGGCTGAGGAGGAGCTTGATTCTCGCCTGGAGGCGGCCGCAGAGACCAGCAGGGAAGAAGTCAAAAGTATGTTTGACCCGTTGATCGCCGAGTACGGAGCCCGCGTCCTTATGCACCGCGACCTAACATTCTTGGGCGACGGCTACCATGAATCTCTGGCCGAGGCGTGGGAAACTCTGATAAAGATCAAGAAGGTCGAATCAGGCTCCGAAGAAATCGACGAGGATGCACTGGTGAAGGAGTTCCTGAGGGGGAATGAGCCATCGGATTTATCCGTAGCATTGGCTCTCTATGGCAAAGGCTCTTCCCCTTCGAAAGAGAAGAATAACGAGGCTGGCCCGTCAGAGGCCGACACTACTACTCCTCACATCGCCGCTCCTTATGCAGCTCAATCGGCTGGTCGGTCGACGCTTGATCCATTCGAGCAGCATGCCAGCTACGACCCCGAAGATCCTGGGCTCGGCGTTCATGTGCTGTCACCTATCCTGGAGGGTGAAACCCCGCGCGCCACCAACAGCCAACCTGATCCTGGTATGAGATTCTTCTTTCTCTAGAAGTCGAAGTGATGCGTCATTTTTTAGCAGTGGTTATTCGTTCTAATGCCCACTTCTTATATTTCTCACAGGTTGTTCTGACACTGAGCTAACTCCGAGGAGCGATGACGCCAAGGAGGAAGCGGGGAAAACAAGCGACGTTGCTCACGTAGGGGTAACTCCCGGCCCAGACGCTCAAGTGATCGGGGCGCTTGACGATGACAAACTTGATACCTCGTCTCCTGCCGAAGGAAGCGACGAAGTTAAAATCACTGGCGCCTCTGAACATACTTCAGAGATGAGCATGAAGGATCGTCTTGCCGACGAGGAGAAGAGAAAAGTCAAAGTCAAAGTTGAATCTGAAGTCCTGGAACTTACTGACCCGCGGAATAGACCTTTGAAAATCATTCTCCCGGGCAGGTCCAAACCATTAGATGTTCCGTCTCCTACTCCTGACTCCGTCTCTCTAGCAAGCAAAAAGTCCAAGAAGAAACGTGAGGGAGAGGAGTCGTCGGAAACACCGAAGGCAGACAAGAAAAAGAAGTCGAAGAAATGATCGATGCACTTGTTCAACAAGTTTTTGCTTAAGTTTGTAACAGTTTCTATCTTCCATAACTTGTAGTTTGTATAGGCCCGAATTTTGTAGGAGTGATCTTGTATCCCCATTTTGGACTTATCGAATAAAATTTTAGTTTCTTCTTGTTTGAATGATTCTCTTGTCTTTATTTGGTTTGCTGACACTGTGCTCCGGGGACTTGGAGACTTGAGACTGTTCATACTCTAGTCCGCGCTCTGGAGACTTAGAGTACTCCGCTCCGCACTCTGGGGGTTCGGAGATTGGAAATTGTTTATACTCTAGTCCGCGCTCTGGGGACTTAGAGTACTCCGCTCCGCACTCTGGGGACTCGGAGATTGGAAGTCGTTTATACTCTAGTCCGCGCTCTGGGGACTTAGAGTACTCCGCTCCGCACTCTGGGGATTCGGAGATTGGAAACCGTTTATACTCTAGTCCGCGCTCTGGGGACTTAGAGTACTCCGCTCCGCACTCTGGGGATTCGGAGACTGGAAATCGTTTATACTCTAGTCCGCGCTCTGGGGACTTAGAGTACTCTGCTCCGCACTCTGGGGATTCGGAGATAGGAAATCGTTTATACTCTAGTCCGCGCTCTGGGGACTTAGAGTACTCCGCTCCGCACTCTGGGGATTCGGAGATAGGAAATCGTTTATACTCTAGTCCGCGCTCTGGGGACTTAGAGTACTCCGCTCCGCACTCTGGGGATTCGGAGATTGGAAATCGTTTATACTCTAGTCCGCGCTCTGGGGACTTAGAGTACTCCGCTCCGCACTCTGGGGACTCGGAGATTGGAAATCGTTTATACTCTAGTCCGCGCTCTGGGGACTTAGAGTACTCCGCTCCGCACTCTGGGGATTCGGAGATTGGAAATCGTTTATACTCTAGTCCGTGCTCTGGGGACTTAGAGTACTCCGCTCCGCACTCTGGGGACTCGGAGATTGGAAATCGTTTATACTAGTCTGTACGCCGCACAGAATAATGTAATTTATCATCCAATTAAGAGATACAGAAACTTCATAGAAAATGTGGCTTCAAGCCTTTATTAATGAAAATCAACTAAATTGCTCGATTACAACTTCAAAAGGAAACTAAGTCATTATTGAATGGAAACATGCAGAAAACAATAGTGCCTATAACAAGAAAGGGAAACATGCTAAATGTAATAGTGCCGCAAATGTTCACTGTTCCATGCTCGGGGGAGTGTCGCGCCATCAACGGTCGCTAGCTTGAATGTTCCTTCTCCAAGCTTCCGTTCGATGGCGTATGGACCTTCCCAGCTGGGATTCATGCGTGATGGCACTGGGAAGACTCGTTTCAGAACGAGATCGCCCACATCGAAGATTCTTGGGCGGACTCTGCCATCGTAGTAGCGCTTGACTCGATGTCTGTGCGCCGCCGCCCTTAACTCAGCTTCTTCACGCTTTTCGTCGATGTAGTCCAGTGATTCCAGCAAGAGGTTTTGGTTCGTCTTGGGGTCATAGTATGTCACTCGGTGCGATGGAACTTCAAGTTCCACGGGTATTACGGCTTCAGAGCCGTATGCCAAGGTGAACGGAGTGTGGCCGGTCGCGGACTTGTGGGTAGTTCTATATGCCCATAATGCTGTCGGGAGTTCATCTACCCACTTGCCTCCAACCTTCTCCAGACGCTTCTTTAGTATGGACTTGATTATTTTGTTAACGGCCTCGACTTGTCCGTTAGCTTTTGGGTGTGCAACGGCAGCGAACTTTTTCTCGATGCCGTACTTTAAACAGAACTCTTTGAACTCTCTACTTTCGAATTGCGTTCCGTTGTCTGTAATGATGGTGCGTGGAAGACCAAAGTGGCATATAATGTTTCGTACAACGAAGTTAATGACTTTCTTAGAGGTGATAGTGGCCAAAGGTTCTGCCTCAGCCCATTTCGTGAAATAGTCGACTGCAACTATCGCGTATTTCGCACCACCTTTGGATAGAGGCAAAGAGCCGATTATGTCGATTCCCCAGATCGCGAATGGCCAAGGGCTGATCATTTGTGTGAGTTCCGTTGATGGAGCCCTCGGGATTTTTGCATATCTTTGACACTTGTCGCATTTTCTTGCGTAGTCCGCGGCATCCCGGTTTACGGTGGGCCAGTAATACCCATAGCGGAGGATCTTCTTTGCTAGCGTTTGCCCCCCAGTATGGTCGCCGCATTCCCCTTCGTGGACTTCCCGCAAGACTCGCTTTGTTTCATCATGAGCGATGCATCGTAACAATGGGATTGAGAATCCTTTCCGGTACATGGATCCATCCTGCATTACGTACCGCGCAGCCTTTCGAAGGACCTGTCGTCTTTCGCTTCTTCTTTCCGGTAAAGCCCCGGTTGTCAGGTACAGTTTGAATGGGGTTATCCACGAGTCCTTCTCGATCTCTGTTTCCAACACAAGATCGATTTTCATCTCGTCTGCACTCGGGGCATGCAAGACTTCCACGGGATACAATCCCATTTGTTGAACATCGTCGGTACTTGCGAACTTAGCCAACAAGTCGGCTTCTTTGTTTTGTTCTCGCGGGATATGTGAAATGTCATAACGCTCAAGATTTGATAGTAGTTCCTGGACCTGAATGAGGTACGGAGCAAGCTTTCGTCCTTTTGCTTGGTAGTCTCCTCGTACTTGGTAAACCACTAACTGCGAGTCACAAAAGATTTCGATCGATTTGATTCCGAGTTCTTTGATAAGCTTCAAGCCAGCGATCAATGCTTCATATTCAGCTTCGTTGTTCGTAGCCAGAAAATCGAGCTTCAGGGCATAACAGATTGATCGGTTTTCTGGAGTTATAAGAACTACGCCCGCGCCGGAGCAACGGTCGTTTGATGCACCGTCAGTGTATAATTTCCATCGAATGGGGGGAATGATGTCGTGATCGTCCGGTTCGATGGGTATGGTAAATTCAGCGATGAAGTCTGCTAACGCTTGCCCTCGGATAGCTCTCCGTGGTAAGTACGCGATATCGAATTGGCTCAACTCGATGTTCCATTTTAGCAATCTTCCAGAAGTTTCCGGTCGTTGAAGTACCTGCCTCAGGGGTTGATCGGTATAAACGCCGATTGGATGCGCTTGAAAGTACGGGCGTAGCTTGCGTGATGCAATCACCAAGCAATAAGCCAATTTCTCAATTTTAGGGTAATTCTTCTCTGCCCCCGTTAAACGCTTGCTAACATAATATACCGGCTTCTGGACTCGATCTTCCTCACGGACCAAAGCTGCGCTTATCGCATGAGGGGATATAGCCAAGTAAACGTACAACATCTCATGGTCAACTGGTTTAGATAGCATTGGTGGGCTCTCCAGATGCTTTACCAAGTTCTGGAAAGCTTCCTCGCAGCTAGACGTCCATTCAAAATTCCTCTTTCCTTTATTTATTATGTCGAAGAATGGGATGCACTTGTCAGTTGCCTTGGATATAAATCGACTTAGCGCAGCCACTTTTCCGTTCAAGCTCTGTACCTGCTTTATAGTCCTGGGCGCTTGTACATCTCGAATGGCTTGGATCTTTTCTGGGTTGGCTTCGATTCCCCTAGCGTTGATGATGAATCCTAAAAACTTCCCTGATGCAACGCCGAAAGAACACTTCAGCGGGTTGATCTTCATTCCATAGGACCTGAGTATGTTAAACATTTCAGCTAAGTCTTGAATGTGGTCGTTTGACTGCCGTGATTTCACGAGCATGTCATCCACATAGACTTCCATGGTTTTGCCCAGCTGGTCCTTGAACATTCGATTCACCAAACGTTGGTAAGTTGCTCCAGCATTCTTTAATCCAAAGGGCATCACTACATAGCAATACAGCCCGACATTTGTAACGAAGCTGGTGTGTTCTTGGTCCGGAATATGCATTGGGATTTGGTTGTATCCCGAGTACGCATCCATGAATGACAATAATTCGTGTCCTGCTGTGGAATCGACCAACTAATCGATCCTGGGCAACGGGAAACTGTCCTTAGGGCATGCTTTGTTCAAGTCGGAATAATCTACGCAAGTCCTCCATTTCCCATTTGCCTTCTTTACTAGCACGGGGTTGGAGACCCACTCCGGGTAGAGGGCGTCGCGGACGAACCCATTTGCTTTGAGTTTGTCCACCTCCTCTCCAAGAGCGGCGGATCTCTCTGGATCCATTCCTCTCCTTTTTTGCTTGACTGGGACGTATTTCGGGTCTACGTTCAACATATGACTTGTGATGGCGGGAGAAATCCCACACATATCAGAATGCGTCCAGGCAAAAACATCAAGGTTTGCTCGGAGGAAGTCGCTAAGGTCTTCTGTCATTGCGGGGCCTAACTGTGATCCGATCTTCAGTATTCGCGAAGGATCGTCATGGCTAACCGAAATGTCAATTGTTAATTCAGCCGGTGCCGCCTTCTCTTCCCTGGGTTTCTCATCGTCGTCTCTCGGATCTATATCTTCGTAGATCCGAGAACTATGCCCGAGCCAGGGCTCGGGCACTACTTGTCAATTATTCGCGTTGAGGATGCGGACAGGATTGTCCGCACCCTTTCCTTTTTCCCTCCGGTGGGCTTCTCGGAGCTCGGCCACATAACAAGAACGACCAACTGCTTGGTCTCCGTGAACAATGCCTACTCCTTTGTCAGTCGGGAACTTCAAAGTCAAGCACCACGGGGCTAGTGCCGCCCTAAATTCAGCCAGGGCCGGCCGACCCAAGAAAACATTATATGGAGAGTCCACATCCAAAACTACAAAGGGTAGAATTCGTACCCTCCGACGCTCGCCTTGTCCCAGTTCAACTGGTAACTCGACATATCCTACTGCATCAGTCGCAGCGCCGTTAAAGCCGTGGATACGAGCTTTGGATGGTTTCAAGTCTTTTGTCTCTAGCTTCATCTGATCATATGCCTTCTTGAAGATGATGTTGACTGAACTTCCACAATCAATCAAAATTCTTTTTACATATGCTGGTCCGATTGTTGCTGATATGACCATGGGATCGATGGTCAGAGCCTCTACCTGATCAGCGTCTCTGTTTCTGAACACAATATCGTCTGTCATCACGCGCTGCTGCTTAGCAGGGGCCCCGTCCTCTACGTTCGAACAGCACTCGAAATCCGCATGCTTTAAGGAGCTCGCATATCGTTCCATCTCTTGCCAGTTCTTATCTGCGGGATGAGGTCCGTCGATAATTGTATTTATAACCAGTCTTCCAACAGTCCGGGCAGGTTCCTCTGGATGACGTGGAGCCGGTGCGCGACCTGGGTCGGACGTTCCCTGTCCTCCTTCCTGCGGATCTTTCACAAATTCTTGCAACTTCTTTTGTCTGATCAATTTCTCGATAGCGTCATGCAGGTGTCTGCATTCTTCCGTGTTGTGTCCGTAGGTTTCATGGAAGCGGCAATATTTCCCAGTCCGTTTCTGTTCTTCAGTTGATTCTTTCGGACGTGGTTTTCTGTATTGAAAAGTATTGCATGTGGATAGGTAAATGTTCTCAAGCGGGGCGTTTAGCGGAGTGTACTCGCTGTAGCTCGGAATTCTCGACTTCCACTTTCCCGCTTCTTTCCTCTTTCCTTGACTCCTTCCTCCGGACTCTTTGGGCTGCACAGGCTTATTCTGGACGTTGACTTGGACCTTTCCTGAATTGTCTCCAGATTGCTTCACAGCAATGTTGCTCTTAATTGACTCTTGGGCAGGTCCCGGTGCCTTGTCTCGTCGTACCCACCTAGCTTCCTCTCTTCTTATGAACTGGTGCGCCTTGGAGTAGAAACGCTCTAGCGTAGTCGGAGGTTTTCCTGCCAGCCAATCTCCGAATTCAGAATCCGGATCTACACCTCTCATCACAGCCATTAGAATTGCATGGTCGTTGGGATTACTGACTTCAGTTGCCGCAACGTGGAATCTTTGTAAGTAATCCTTCAGCGACTCTTCGGGATTTTGGATTACACTTGACAGAGACATCACGTCCTTCGGTCGTGTAGTGTGTATCCTGAATTGCTCAATAAACTTCTTTGCCAACTCCTCGAAATTTGATACGGATCGCGGAGGAAGTCGGGTGAACCACATAGTAGCGATCCCAGATAGAGTAATCGGAAAGCACCTACACTTGGTGGCATCATTTGCTCTGGCTGAATCCATCATCCATTCATACCTCATTACATGTTGTCTGGGGTCAGTCTTTCCTTCATATGCAGGTATGGTTGGCATGCTAAACTTCTTGGGGTAGGCCGCTTGCAGCACAACATCCGTGAACGGAGTATGACTTCTCGAGACTCCCCAATCGTCATTTGATAAGCCCTGATTTTCTTTCATCAGTTGCCTGATCATGGCTGTCAGATCGGGTGTCTGAATGGAAGCTGGGAGGTTGGAGTCAGTTCTACGCGCCTGTCCATGCTGATGCCTCCTTTCCTGGCGATCTGCCAATCGTGCGTCATGAGGTTCAACATTGTTAACATCTTGATGATCTGGAGCTCCCTCCTCCATCTGTACTCCGGTTCGGAAGTTTCCAGTTCTGGCTTGGTCGCGGTTTCCTGCTGTTCGAGCAGCAGCATCTGCCCTTGCAGCTTCGGTCTTACGGCATCTGCGCCTGGGTGGCTCATCAGAAGAAGTTGAGCTGTCAGAAGAGGAGTAAGCAGCTGGATTGCCCCCAGCATTCTGTTGCTGCTGTTGAGTGAGTTGTGCCATCAGGTTGGCATTAGTTTGCATTTGTTCTCCCAGTTGTCTCCTGCTTTCCCTAAGTTCTCTCATCAAGTCGTTGAACTCCACTCTGGTGACAACTGGAGTCTGTTCTTGAGCGGCAATCCCTGCACTCGGGATCGCTGGTTGATTGCTAGGTCCTGCTTGTTGCACGCTAGCAGTCTCTCGGGCATCCGCATTAAGAGAGGCTGACCTGGTACGTGGCCTTGCCATTGTAGAGTTATTGGTATGAACTCTGAGTAGGATCAGCGGATGTTCTATCAGTAAGTCGGATCTTCTTTGGGGGATTTGCTCAATCCAGTAGCTTCAAAGCAGATCCTTGAGGTCTGAGAATTCAATTCTCGGTGAAAGCACCAAAGTGTTAGCACCAAAATTGGTCACTAACCTCGTTCAGAAAGATTGTGTAGAGATATAAGTGATGAAAGTAAATTAAACAGAGAAGACAGTCCTAATTCAAATGCAGAAAGTAAGAACACCAAATTTATAGTGGTTCGGTGTAATTGCCTACGTCCACTTTGCTCAACTTTATTGATTTCCTTTATGGTTGATTACAAATACAATTCGTGAATCAAATGCTTGAATGAAGTTGTTTAAGTAGAGAAGATGAGTCTTGAAAATGGCAGAGTCTCCCCGTATTTTCTCTCCAAAAAAGGATCCATTTCACTGTGACCCTGCCCCCCTATTTATAGGCAAATATGGGTTGGACTTCCCAAATGGGCTGGATAGCCGAACGGTCAAGCCTCAGTACAGTGGTCGCTGCATGCCGATCCTGGTATGCCGAACGCTCTGATGCCGAGCAGTCCTTCCCATGCCGAACGATGCTTTCCCTGCCGAACGGTCCTTGTGAAGTTGTGCATACTGAATGCCTTCTGAATGTCGAGCGCTCTGATTGCCAAGTTATCCTATCGCCGAGTTCTATTGATGTCGAGTACCTTACGATGCCGAGTACTCCTGTTGCCGAGTACTACGCCGAGTACCTCTGGGTTCCGAGTGCCAGGGGACACCGAGCGCTCTTGCAGCCGAGTGCCAGTTGATGCCGGACACCACTTGACGCCGAGTACCTTGGGATGCCGAGTACTCCTGATGCCGAACACCACTTGACGCTGAGTACTTTGGGATGCCGAGTACTCTTGATGCCGAGTACCACTTGACGCTGAGTACTTTGGGATGCCGAACGCTAGCGTCGAGCATTGGTTGTCGCCGAACACTAACTGACGCCGAGCACTACGAATGCCGAACGCTTCTGATGCCGACTCCCACTGGATGCCGCGCGCTTCGCCGAGTCCTCCTGGATGCCGAACAGTCCTTCATGCCGAGTAGTGGCCAATGCCGAGCATTCAGTTGCCTGGTCAAATCTCCAGGAAACAGCTACCGTCCTCTTCTTGGAGTTATCGAAGAGGATATCCAAAGGAAGAAGAGGAGTCGCTCTTTGTTTGAATCTTCACCCGGCCCTCAGCCCCCGACTCACCCTCTTAAGGATACCATGGAGGAGAATACTGAGCTTATTCCTTCCCCGCACCCGTCTGAAAATCCTACTGTTACCCCGATAGATCATCCCGGCTTAGCTCGTAATCCGTTTGCGGATCATCCGGATCTGGATCCTGGTTCTCATGATATTATCTTTGATGAAGCTACCGGTGAGCACCTTCTCCCTCGTAATCCCATGGTAAGATTACTGGATGAAGCTAAGTCCCTGGACCTTGATTTGCTTACCACTCGGGTCGTAACCTTGGGGGATGAAGCTAAGGCAAACATTGACCGGGTTGCTGAGGAAACCAGGAAGCTGATGGGGCATCATGCTCGGCTGGTCAAGGCTGGAGAAGAAATTGGCAGTGCTAACATTCGACTACGATTAGTAGTTTCCGACCAAGCCAAACAACTTGCTGATCAGGCCATCCAGATCTCTCAGCATGAGGCCGCCTCCAGGCGACTAAAGACAGCCATGGAAGAGGCCAACAGAGCCGAGCTACGGAAAATGGAGGCTGCCTGTAAGGAACAGATCGACATGGCTATCGCAACGGTGGATGAGGTTCGAAAAGCGGATCTCGAGCGGATATAGGAGTTGTCCGAGAAACTTGAAGCCGTAGAGCTTGCTCAAACCAAGCTGAAGGAGGAGATGGAGGCGATGAGGAGATCCTTCCAAGCCGACCGCTCGTGGTACCAATCGGAGAGGGATGCTGCCACTGCACAGCTATTGGCTTCTGAGGGTCGAATAAGGGAGTTTGAAGAGAACGAAGGGATAATGGATGAGATGCTTCAGGATATGTACTTTCGCACTTGGAGACAAGGCAACTTATCTTGGATGGATGATTATCCCCGAGTCATGGCTAGGATTTATCTCAGGTCCCTAGAGGAGGCTAAGGCCGAAGCAGATAAGGAGGGCGGCGTGGCCTCAGAATGGACGTGGTTACGGCTCAATTTACCAAGGAGGAGAAGGTGGCAGTGAAAGAGGGTATGCGATTGCTTGCTGCTGAGGAGGTTGGTGTGTAGTTGGAGGATGGTGATCAAGGAGCAGATGCTAGTAAGTCTCCCCTTTTAGGTTTTCATAACTTGGTTGCTTATTATTAATGAATTCTTTCCTTGATCGGACAGGCGAGACCTCTGGAGCACTAAATATCTCTAGTCAACATGCTAAAAGTTCCCACTCCGCTGTTAAGGAGATTTCGGAGGGCCAGCAGGACAAGGGTGAAGCTCCGATGCAGCCGACTCCTTAACTTGACCTGGATATCTTTTTGTTTACTTGACATTGCTGTCTACGTTAGTCTCAGAGCAGTAACGTAACTTTTAGGCTGTAATTATGTTACTTGTAATAAACGACTTTATTCTTGGTATGTAATTTTTTAACTTAAGCTGATTCGGTCGTATTTGAATGCTTTCGTCATTTTGATGTGTTGCATAAGAAGTATAGCTGTGCATATGCCTGTGATTCGATCGTGTTTGATGTCAAGTTCTTGCTTAAAATGTAATTTCATACCTTGCAATGTTTAATGTGATGTGCGAAAGAATTATAGCCACGTATTTATACACAAAAGAAGAAAGTACCGCCCTTCATGTTTTAGTTATAGACGGTTGCTCTGAATGTCTTATATGACTGAGTATGGAATGCAGTTGATTGACTCATCATCCAATTGTGAGTTCTTAGTGAGCGTCTCCTATCTTGTATCCTATACTTTAGGGACTGTTATAGAGGATATGAGGAAAGTTTTTAAATAAGATAGAAATATAAGAAATAGTAAAACTTCCAATCATGGAAGGCCTTCGATGTGCTTAAGTTCGTGGCAAACGGGTTTTGCAGTCACTTTCCCTAGCTGTGGATCTTGGAGACATTTGTCACCCATCTTACGCCTCCACGGAGAGTTTATCTTTTTTACCACAGCCGTACTTAAGACACATCGGAGCCGAGATCGCGCATAGTAACTACACGGGGCATTATGGCCCATAATCGTGGGTATTATTCGATTTACCGTGGCCGACTAGCGTGGGTGTCGATCGTCAACCGTGAACTACCCCTGGCTGGCTACACCTTATGTTGGGGCTTAAAGTAGGTTCACGGCTGCCGGCGAGCCGAACGCCGTAATGAGCTGCCTCGGCTATAGTCGGCCTTCTCAGTGGCTTATAATCGGCTCATTACAGTTGGCTTTAAGGGCCTTCGCGAGCAATGAGTTAACCCGCAGCAGAGGGATGCCGGAGCAAAAGTGTCTCATTGGCGAGGGCATAGATTCGCATAGTACCTGTTAGGTCTTGTCCAGGTGAAGTCGCGCTGTGGAGTGTCTTGAATGGAAATGCCATTACACAGGATTTTGTTCAACAGAAAAGGATAAAGTTAACAAGCAGCCAAGATATAAAGGAACAAGTTAAAAAGAGACAAGTTTTTTAAAGTGGTTCGGCACGAAAATGCCTACGTCCACTGATTCTCTTTGTTAATTCACTTCATATGGGCAGTACAAGTTAAGAAAAGTATCGACGAAGGTGTTGGATGTTCCATGCCCTCTGGAACACCTCTCTGTCCACTGTTGACAAAATATAAGCTCTGTTGTGGAGATCTTTATGAATTACATATGGTCCGTCCCAGATTGGATCTAGTGCTCCGGGGCGCGGGAAGATTCGCTTGAGGACAAGATCCCCCACTTGTAAGCTACGATGCTTGACTTTGGAGTTGTATTGCGCTGCCACTTTTTGCTTGTGAGCTGCTGCTTTGAGGGATGCATCATTTCTTCTTTCCTCAATTAGATCCAAAGACATATGAAGGAGTTCTTCGTTCTCTTCTAGGTTATAGTGGATCCTACGGTGGGAAGGCACTATAGTTTCAACTGGGAGCATAGCCTCTGATCCGTATGCCAAAGAGAAAGGAGTATGCCCCGTTGATGTTCTGAAAGATGTGCGATAGGCCCAAAGTGCCGTAGGAAGTTCATCCACCCATGCGCCTTTTGACTTTTCAAGTTTCTTTTTGATTAGAGTTTTGAGAATTTTGTTGACAGCTTCGACTTGTCTGTTTGCCTGGGGATAAGATACAAATGAGAAGCCTTTGTGAATTCCGTGCTCTTGGCACCAGTTGGCGAACTCCTCGCTATCAAACTAAAGCCCATTGTCCGAAATGATTTTAAGTGGGACTCCGTACCTGCATAGAACATTTTTGATCAAGAAGTTAATAACTTTTGTTGAAGATACTTTATTTAGGGGTTCTGCTTCCACCTATTTGGTGAAATAGTCGACTGCCACTATAGCATATTTGGCCCCGCCTCGGCCCATTGGCAGTTCGCCAATCAAGTCAATTCCCCATACTGCAAAGGGCCAAGGGCTGGTCATTTGAGTAATCTCAGTTGTTGGTAGCCGCAGAATCTTAGCAAACTTCTTACACCTGTCACATTTTTTGACGAAATCCAAGGCGTCTTTGCTTAAGGTGGGCCAGAAATATCCATATCGGTGTATCTTTTTTGCCAGAGTCTGCCCTCCAGTGTGATCTCCGCAGCTTCCTTGATGGATGTTGGATAAGATTTCCTTGGCTTCCCTTCCAGCGACACACCTTAATAAGGGGTCGGAGAAGCCACGCCGATAGAGGATGCCCTCTTGTATTGTGTAGCGGGAAGCTTTCCTCAAGATTTTCTTGACTTCGTTACGCCCGTTGGGCAGTGTGCCCCTTTGTAAGTAGTCTCGGATGGGAGTCATCCAAGTTTCTTCTTCGGTTGCAGCTATCAGATTCACTTGCTCAAAACTCAGGGTTAGTCGCCTTGAGACGGTTACTGTTCCTGAAATGGTGTCGTCTTTCATGCTAGCTAGTTTTGCCAGTTCGTCGGCCTCTTGGTTTTCTTCTCGAGGAATGTGTTTGATCAAATAGTGATCCAATCGACCGAGGAGCCGCTTGGTCTTCCTTAGATATGCTGTGAGCCGCTCTTCCCGAGCCTGAAATTCTCCTAGTATCTGATTCACGATAAGCTGAGAATCACTATGAAGACTTAAGGAATTGGCTCCAATCTCTAAGGCAAGTTCTAATCCCGCTATCACTGCTTCATACTCTGCATCGTTATTGGTGGCAGCGAATTCCAACTTTAAAGCATAGTGTAGCCTATTTCCCCTGGGAGTGATTATTACCACACCTGCCCCCAAGCCTTGTTCGTTTGACGCTCCATCCACAAAGAGATTCCACTTGATGTCTTCTGCTATTTCCGATTGATCCTTACCTTCGTTGGTAGTGAATTCGGCAATGAAATCGGCCATGGCTTGTCCCTTGATGGCGGTGCGAGGATGGTAGGTGATATCATATTGACTTAGTTCAATGCACCATTTAAGTAGTCGCCCAGAAGTGTCGGGACGATGGAGTACTTGCTTTAGTGGTTGATCGGTCAGAACTCTGATGGAATGAGATTGGAAATAGTGACGCAGTTTCCGTGATGTGATTAGTAAACAGTACGCTAGTTTCTCAAGTTTAGGATATCTGGCTTCCGCCCCTGTAAACCTCTTGCTTACAAAGTATACTGGCCGCTGCGTGCGTTTGTCTTCTCTCACCAATGCGGCGTTTAGAGCATGAGATGACACAGCAAGGTATAGGTATAGCTCTTCGCCTTCGTTCGGAGTTGAGAGTACTGGTGGTCTCTGGAGGTGTTCGATTAAGTTAAGGAAAGATGTTAAGCATTCGTTAGTCCATTCGAACTTTCCTTTGTCTTTCTTTAGAGCTTCGAAGAAGGGGATGCATTTGTCAGTTGCTTTAGAGATGAATCTGCTTAGGGCGGCCACCTTCCCATTTAGGCTTTGCATTTCTTTTCGGGTAGAAGGTATCCTGATATCTTTCAGAGCTCAGACTTGTTCAGGGTTTGCTTCAATTCCTCTGGCATGGATGATGAATCCCAGGAACTTTCCTGATGATACTCCGAAGGAGCACTTTAGAGGATTCAACTTCATTCCATATTGGCGAAGTACTTGAAACATCTCGCTCAGGTGGCTTACGTGATCGTCGGCTTTCCTTGACTTTACCAGCAGTCATCCACATAAACTTCCATAGTTTGTCCTATTAGCCCCGCAAACATCTTGTTGACGAGGCGCTGATATGTGGCTCCTACGTTTTTAAGTCCAAAAGGCATTACTTTGTAGCAGTACAATCCCCGGTCAGTGATGAAACTAGTGTGGTCTTGATCGGGAGCATGCATAGGAATTTGGTTATATCCTGAGTATGCATCCATAAAAGATAAGAGTTCGTGCCCGGCCGTGCTGTCCACGAGATGGTCGATTCGGGGAAGTGGGAAGCAATCCTTCGGGCATGCATCATTTAAGTTGGAGAAGTCAATGCATGTTCGCCACTTCCCATTAGCCATCTTTTCTAGTACCGGATTAGCGATCCACTCTGGGTAGATGGCTTCTCGTATGAAGTCATTGGCAAGTAGGTTTTTTACTTCTTCATCGAGGGCTGCTGATCGTTCTTCCCCCATACTTCTCTTTTTCTGTTTTACTGGCGCCTTGGTAGGATCGATGTTTAGCACGTGGCATGCTATATCAGGGGAGATTCCAGTCATGTCAGCATGTGACCATGCAAATACATCCAAGTTGTGGCGGAGAAAATCAATGAGTTGTTCCTTCAATTCTGCTTTTAGTTGGGACCCGACCTTCAATAGTCTACTCGAGTCATGTTTGTCCACAGATACAAATTCCATAGCCTCTGCAGGCTCGACGGTGGCCTCCTCCTCTTTGTCCCTGGGATCTAATTCATTGAAAGGGTCACTGGTATATCGAAGAGGAGGGGCTTTCTTTAGTTGCTATGCTTCCAAACTTTTCGTGCAGAGGGCAGTCTCTGCACTCTTCCCTATATCCTTCCTGCGGTTATTGTGGAGTTCAGTTACACAGCAATCTCGAGCGATGTCCTGATCTCCCTCTACTTCCCCTATTCTATTGTCCGTTGGAAATTTCATCTTCAGGCACCATGGGGCCAGGACAATTTGGAAGTCAGACAAGGCTGGTCTTCCTAAGAAGGCGTTGTAGGCCGAGTGGTTTTCTATCAACACAAATGTTTGTTTTCGCACAACGGAGCGGGGATGACTTCCAATTTCAACAAAGAGGTCCAGTCACCCAAGGGGCATCTTCGCGTTTCCAGTGAAACCGTGTAGTGGTTTATTGCAGGGGAAAACATCCTTTAATGACAGCTTCATTTTGTCGAATGCATGCTTGAATAGGATATTCACCGAGCTTCCAGTGTCTACTAGAATTCGGAAAACTTCGGCTGGACCGAGTCGGGCAGAGATAACCATGGGATCCGCGTGAGGGTACTGCCTTCCCTCCAAGTCACGCCTACTGAATGTGATGTCATAATTCTCTATCCGCTTCGGGCGGCGTTCTTCTATAATAGAATTAACGCATTCTTCATCGTTTCTAAGTGACTTCCCGTACCTTTCCATCTCTGCCCAGCTTCCGTCGGCGATGTGTGGTCCTCCCAAGATGGTATGGACCACTATCTTCTCTTGACTGGAGCCGCTGGTGTTGCGATTTCCTCTGCCTATTTCTGGGGAGGGTAGCCTTGGGTTCTCAATGGCAGGAACTGGTCCTGTTCTGACCTTTTACATAGCGTTCTAGTCTCCTTCTTCTGATGTGTTCTTCAATCAAGTCCCGGAGATGATGGCATTCATTGGTATCATGCCCATGGGATTCGTGGAAGTGGCAGAATTTTCCAGACTTAATTGCGTTATCTGATTCCTTCTTGTGTGGGGGGCGTTTGTATTTAACTTCGTCTTGAGTGGCCAGGAAGATGTTTTCGATCGTTTCATTCAAAGGGGTGTAAGCGTCAAATCTCGGTCCTGGCCGATATAGACGCTTCTCTCCCTTCTTGCCCCCAGCATTGTCTCTGGAGTCATTTCTTCGAACGTCCTTTGCTACAGCGGGCGTGTTGCCGTGAGCTGCCTTATTTTGTTGCCCTGACTGCCCCTCAGTGGCAGCGTCTTTAAGTCTCATATATTTCCCAGCTTCATGGAAGAAATCGGGTAAAGTAGCTGGTTTTTCTTTTGTCAATCTTCTAGTAAATTTAGTATCCAGATGGACACCACTACAGAGGGCCATTAAGATAAGCTTCTCATCGGCATCTTGGACTACGGCCGCTGCGGCATTGAATCGGGTTAGATATTGTTGCACCTTCTCTCCAGGTTTCCGTTTGATACTGGATAAGGAATAAGCGTCCTTGGGTTGCTCCACATGAATGCGGAACTGGCTGATGAACTTTTCTTTCAACATCTCCCATGAGCTGATGGATCCTTGGGGTAGATGGCAGAACCAGGAGGTAGCTAGATCTGATAAGAATAGTGGAAAGCATTTGCATAACACTCCTTCTGTTGCTCCGCTCATGAGCATATGATGTGTGTATCTCTGTAAGTGTACAACGGGGTCAGAGGTTCCCTTGTAAGGTTCCATTGTAGGCATTTTCCATTCTCGGGGGGTGATGGCAATTTTGATATTGCGGGCGAAAGGGCTGGTTACCCTAGCGCCTATCCCTCGATCTCTTTGATCCCGTTGGACGCACTCTCTGAACAAGCATGCCATTCTTTCATCAGAATTTGGAGCAGATAGAAATGAGTTCGGTTCTGCTCTGTGGGATTGATTCCGTCCAAATGACCTATAGGGATGGTATCGTCTATCATTCCTAATATTTTCCAGTGGCTGTCTTTGGTCTTCTGGGAGCATGCTAGGGTCAGCTACAGTTGACCATTGCCTTGATCTTCCCCTGCTGGGTTCTGTTCTAAGCACTTCCTCGGGTCCACCTTCGGGCTGGACTCTAGCTCGGCCCCTTTCATTGGTGTTTCCGTGGTTAGGTAGCATGACAGGCTCAGCTATAGTAGACCTCCGCCCGGTACCTCCCCCGTTGGGTTCGGTTCCAAGCGTTTCCTCAGGTCCAACTTCGGGATGAGCTCGGTCTCGGCTCCTACCATGGCCGCTTCTGTCGTTGGCTTCTTCGAGGAAGATCTTTGTCGCCTCTGAGATCCTCCAGACTGGGACTCACCCCATGATTCAGTGTTGCGGTTGTACTCTTCAGCATCCCTTAAGCGTGACATGAGTTGGTTCACCAAGGCTTCCTGTTGGGATGTGAAGCGGTTAGTCACTTCAGCCACAACCCTATCTAGATCTGCCCTAGTAATTGCTGCCGGCTGTTCCGTGGTAGGAGTTGTCGGATTTGCCTGACCTTCATTTGGTACTGCTGTTGGAATGGGACGATTTACTTGATCTGTGACCACTGGATCTGGAATACTGCTGGTTGCGATGTTTTTTCCTTTGTTAACGTCTTTTTTCTGCCTGGGAGGCATGTTTTCCAAGCAATGAATGACGCTGTTAGGAAGAAGGTTAAGTGGGAGAAGCTGAAGCTTCGAGCTCCCGTCTCTCAGTGAAAGCACCAAAAATGTTTGCACAAAAAATGGGCAAACACCTCCAAGTCGTATGATTTAGTTGATTTTATGTTGTTTTTAGCGATCTAGGTGATTTATGCAAATATATAAAAAGCTGGGACTAAACTGTAAAAGACACACAGATTTATAGTGGTTCGGCCAGAATGTGCCTACGTCCACTTTATAAGTTATTCTCCTTTACTGTTCAGATTACAAGTACAAAGCTTTGATACAAGAATATGAAAGTTGTTTGAAAGTTCTATCCATGCTTGAGCTCTCAAACTCGTCCCCCATTGTTGTACCCTTACCCCTCTATTTATAGAGTGAGGCTGGGAGCAGGGGTTCTGGATGTATATAGCTGCTGGTGGGCCTGGGCTGATGCAATCTGGCCTGGCAACGTTGGTTCGACAACGCCTTGGTTCGGTAGTGCTTTGGTCCGGTGGTAGATGGTTGGAGTTGAGACCTTGGTCCGGTAGCACTTTGGTCCGGTAGGTTCGGTGGGACTTCGGTCCGGTAGCACCTGGGAGATGGGTTGGTTCAGTGGCAGGTGGATTGGCTTCTGGTTCGGTGGTGGTGGAAACGCACCCAACAGGAAGGAGCTGGATGATCAGGACGTATTCACGTATATTCTCCGCTGTAATATGGAGTTGGTATGTTTTGTCAATAACAAGGACGAGTTATTATAACTGCCCAAATTTAGGATAAGTCTGATGTACTCTGATGTTGTATATATAAATAAAGATGTTCCTTTTTGTAAAGATCATTTTTGTATTATATATTATTAGTTGCGTTGTGAGATTCTATGTTATTTAGTTTTCTTCTACCTTCTACCTTCTTATTTCACCCTAACAAATCAATATTTTAAACACTTGAATATTCGGCATGAGATACAGTAAACGTATTAGTGTTAATTTCGAGGGTCGAAAATCCGGTTCTGTAATGACCCACTATTTTGGACCATTCAAATCGACAATAAAACCACACATGTCGGACTTGAATAATACAAAACAACCGGTTGTAATAAATTTGGAGCAAATAAAACCAATCACAGAATCACAGACATAGAATATCAGAATAACTCGCAGCGGAAAATAAAATAAATAGTGGTTCATGAAGCCACTACAATACATAGTCTCAAAACAGATTCAAAATACATAGTCTGAAAAACAGATACAATAGAAGTCTGAATACATAAGTATAGTAGAAATCCCAAATACATATGTCTCTAATACAAAGCTGACATAGAAATACTGAATGGAAATAGATAGCAACTAAATAAAAGATGATCTCCAGCAGTCCTAGCTCCAGAAGGTGAAATCCAAAGCTGATACTCAGGCTGACCCGAGCGTAAAGCAAAACACAAAACACTCGAGTCAGGAAATACATACTTATACAATGTAAACCAACTCAAGTGTACTGTAATAAAAGGTAAAAGTAACTTAAAGAATGCTTGGGATCGCCCATTCTTTAAGGATCCGTTAAACTATCTACTATGTAGTAATATTCGCTATTATAATAATGTCTAATAATAAAATAAACTTAATTTTAAATAGCATTAAGGCTTTACATTTTCCACCTTAACACATAATATTCCCAGTAGTCTATCCAGTATTAGCGTACTCCCAGATCAGGGGCTACCCTCAATACTCCAAAGGCTACGACACAAATCCAAACTCGTAGTAAAGCTCGATATGGTAGGTGACACGGCACAACTAGGCAATGTCAGGGTAGATATACCAATTACGCATCCAGGCTGGTGGAAACGCATAGCAGCCACTACCGCCCACCTCGAGCCACACTCCAAAATCAAAGGGTGCACCTAATCAATCACAAAAGTAATAGAATGGTATCGAAGAAGTGTGTCTGATCAGAGGTGCTACCTTATTGGCCCGTCAATCGCTCCTGTTTTAGCCACCTTATGCCAACTCACGGGAGTCGGGTCCATATATATACCTCAATAGGATCATCGCCACCAGCCTACTTCATTCTGGAATCTCCACTGCGTACATGGTTGTTAAAGTGGTTTTCGATATCGACAGAGAGTATGTCCATATCTGATCCCGGTCTATTTAACAACCAATCGTTATTATAACCCGTGGTTATAAATTTCAAAAATAGTTTATATTTCAAATCAAAATACTTCATTTAAACCATTTAAAAGTGAAGTCATTATTATTTCAAATCAAATATTCAATTCCCAAATATTTAGCACTTTTGAAGCTTGTTTATTTAGTTAAATACTTCAAAATATTGAATTTTCAGCATTCGCAGCACTTAGAAAATGCTGCGGTAAGTTATATTTGAAAATAGTTCATTTCAGCAAAGACAATATTTATAAACTGCTACAGTAGTTCAATTACATTTGAAAATTTCATTTCAGCAAACTGAAGCACTTATCAAGTGCTATTGTAGCTCTTTTAATTAAGTTCCGATTTAGATTTTCTTTCTGCAACCACAGCACTTACCAAGTGCTGCAGTATCCCTTAGTTAATTAAGCTTTAAGTTCATTTGCACCGACCACAGCACTTACAAAGTGCTACAGTATCTTTTACTTTAGATTTTAAGTTAATTTTAGAAATGATAGCATTTCTGAAGTGCTACTAATTAAATTTCCAGATTTATACAAAAATTCTAGAAACAATTAAACTTCAATTTTAAACATTTTAACTTATAAAATCATATTTTCCCACTTCAAAAATGTTCATTTAAATACCATTTAACTCATGGTTTTATAAAGTAAAATTTTTATAAATAAAATCCAATTTTCAGAAATTCACTTATTCAATCTAGGTGTACAAATTTTCTATTCTATGCATTTTTAACAATTAACTTAACACTTAAATTAAATTTCCATTTCATAAATAAAACTTAATTTCCATTTTTCCTTTACTTAAACTTCCATTTTTAAAACAAATCTCACATTTTCAAATTTAGTTATAATTTAAATTACAATTTAACTCTTCATTTATTTAACATTTTTAACTTATAGAAAAATCACTAACACTTTATTAAATCATTTTAAATTCAATTTAAATCATAATATCATATTTACATTTTAAAATACTTAAAAATTACCAGAAAAATATATAAAATAACCACGGGTCTGTATAATATTTTCTAACCTAAGTCAAGTGATACGGATAATATATCATTTCAATCCGTAATTTACAAAGAAAAATCCGGGTTCTATCATTTCAAACCCGCAATCCCAAGTTAATAAAAATAAATAAATAAAAATCGCTCAGGCCTATCATTTCAGCCCATAACGATTTTTCCCTATTCTAAAGTCCGTTCGGGTATGTATCATTTCAACCCATAGTGATTCTATTCTACAGGGAACTTGTAGTGTGAGAAACAGAAATAAATAAACAGTAAAACAAAATATACATATCAGATGATGTGACAAGTTTATAACAAAGTTTAACATCATATAATTCATATCATAGGCGGGTATAACATGGTATAACAATTCTACACATTCACTTGTTATCATTTCACAATTTCTATAAGTATGAATGTCAAGCGTGAATAACTCACCTTTTTGAGCTGGAGTTCGCAAATCAAAACACACAAACAAATTCCAGAAAGCATGATAGCACGACTTTTGATTCAAGTGGAGAGAGAGCCAAGATATTAATCTTGTATACAACAAATAAACAAAGCAATATAAATATATATTCAACAAATATAACTTGAAACAAAATTTGAAATTTGAATAGACAAATGACTTAACCAAGCTTTTAAATCAAAATTGTTTGATATCAACTGTAACGACCCGGAAATTTCAAACCCGAAAATTCCAGATAGTTATGAAAAGAAGAAGAGATAGAAGAAAAGAAACAGAAAACATAACACAGATGCTCACATTCGCAGCGGAACAAAATATAATATCAAATAATAACAGTTTACAAAAGAATACTGTATCTGTCAATTTACATTTATTTACATCAGAGTTATATTCCAATACACAACGATGGTCATATATAAATCAAATATGTCTCAGATAATCATAAATAATAGTCACAGCGGAATCACTCCATACGTCCTGCCATCCAGTACTCCTCCTGAGCTCCAGAACGTCCTTACCTGAAAATCTGTAATACTCGGTCTGACCCGAGCATTACATCAAAGTAACACCCGGGTCAGGCTGGAAACCAGCGTGAGTAACCCATCTAACATGGAATACAACAGCATAAAACTTACATAAACCCGGGGAAACTCGTGTCAATTTACAATTTCACAATTTGTTAGAGACATCACTTATTACACACATCAATTTCTAAGTACCAACTTAGATTAAATGGTCCAATTCACTTAAATCACTCCATTCCAAACTATTGATTTCACAAATCAATCTATAAAGAAATCGAAGTGGTTTCGGGTATTTACTAATACCCGACCCCGGTCTCTTCGAATACAATGCCATTCCATAATACAAGGTGTCATAGTCATACAGCAAAATTAATTATCAATTTATACTCCATATTTTTACTGTATAATCCATCATATCATATCCCCGTACAGCATAACTCAATATCAGAGATATTCACAATCCGATATCATTAAATCATCCACACAAGCAAGATTCATAATTTAATTCCTAATTAATTTAATAATCTCCAATTAAATTAATCATCAAATTTTAATCCCTTAAATTACCGTTAAATCCTGCTTACTTTGACATTGGTTAATTATCCTTAAATTAACCACTCATTAATTTACTAATCCTTAATAAATTTCATTAATTAGTCAATCCTTTAATTAATTTCACTAAGTAATTAATTCTTAATTACTTCCTTAAGTAATTAATCATTAAATAAATCACATTTAGTACTTACCTATTAATTACCTTCCTTAATTTATGACATTAAGCAATTATCCTTTAATTACTTTTATTAATTTCATTAAGTGATTAACCCTTAATAAATCAATCTTCTTTTAATTAATGACTTGATTAATTAATCACATTAATAAATCAATCTTTTAAATTGATTACGCACATTAATTAATCATTCTGCAATACATTAAATAAATAATCCTTTATTTAATTACAGCATTTAAATCCAGATACTTCAAAGATATCGAATCTACACCTACTATTTGATTATCTGGAAAAAAAAACCCAACTCTAGACCTTAACCTTTTTCCTTTGAAATTCGTTCATATTTTTAGTTTCAAAACAGAGCACAATATTTGTTTTATAATTTAAAACCTGGTACAGATTGTTATTTTTAAATTTTGAAACCCGTTGTCTATCAAAACAGACCCGAGCCAGAGAAAAATTTACTCAAGCCAAACACTCAAATACCCGAGCTCGCACTCGAGCAACTCACGATCTAAACTCCTTCGAGTCACACACGCAAAACTTCGGGCTTGACCCGAGACAAAAGCTTCTTCCCCAACCAAGCTAAACCCAGACACGAAATTGTGCACATGCACGTGCACACGCCACCCGATTGCCTCCGACCAACCCTACCGCCTTCGTCAAGTCGACGACGACCATCACCAACCTCCCGACCACCCAGCTCGGCCATCACCTTTGCGAATCAAAAATCGAACAGTTCGACCAAACCTGGAAACAAACAACCATCAGAAAATCGTCTCGCCCCACCACGTTGAACCACCGGCGACCAAGAATCTTCGACCACAGCTCCATCACGTCACCCAGCTTCTAACCCCCTTCATGCGTTCACCTCCGATGATCAATTGACATCATACGAGCCTCGACTACCTTGACATACAAAGCAGCTCCATAAACCCTAGATCACCATTGTACGGCCACCACGACCATCGAGAAATTCCCTGACCATTTTTCCTCGAATCTCCACTGCCCAGGCTACCTCCCCCATTAATCCCGAGGTCCAAGAACTTTCCGATCATTGGAATTTACTTAAAATGTGATTTCCGTTCATCCTATGAATTCTCCCCAAAAACACCATTAAAAATCTTAATTTTATTTCTAAAAATCATAGATTTCGATAGCGAATCGGATTATATACCTGAAACAAGAAGTTATTGAAGTCGAATTTCAACATAGTTTTTGAGATTTCACTGTAGTTTTTCTTTTTCAAAATATTTACTCAATATTTTTACTTGAAATTATTTTTAGAAACAATGTTACATTATTACAATCATCTTTGGTTTAAAGATCAAGACCTAACATTGATTATATGAGGAGATATTGAATTTAGTTTAAGGGATTCAAACCTGTAATTCAACAGAGTAATGTATATTTGCATATACACAGACATACACAGTTATTTTCATGTATATATATATATATATAAATGCTGGCATACTGAACAAACACTTATCATAGCATACTCCAAGTATCAAGCAAAGATAATTAAAATATACAAGTTTAGATTCTTAAAAGAAGGGGTTTGCTCACATGTATTTCTAAAAAAAACAGAGGAACTAGGTCAGATCACTCACCTTAATTTTGAGCAGAGAAACAGCTCTGAGATTTTGAAAACTGGAGATTGCTTAAGATCTTTAAACTTGAAACTGATCTGTAACTTGATGTTGATCTATTCTTTACTTTTAGGTTGAGATGAATCTAGATCTGGAACTTTGGAATAGCAACTTGTTTTAAAAACTGGAAAATGTTTTGATTTAAACTTGCTTTGATCTGCTACTTAATTGGTGGGTTTGGATTTGTTGCTAGCTTGATCTCTTTTGTTGTACTTAGCTTAGTTTTGAATGAATGAAGAAAAGAAGACAGTGTGGAGGTAGATAAAAAATAGGAGAATGAAACTTACGGGGTAAGCAAAACTGAGGTGTTGTACAGATATTTACATATTTACATTTCTTTTGTGTGCTTAGATTTGATATGTAATGTACCTGCATTAAATGCTTGCCTCTCCTTTTGCCTACAAATGTTTCATATGAGTTGATATATGTATATGCTCTTGTTTGTATATATGCCCAGATTTGAGATGGCAAAATGTTTAGCTTTATTTACTAGTTTTTAAATCAAGAAAAATGATGACAGTGGAGGTACATATTTCATTTCCATATACATTGCTATTGTTATATTACATACTCATGGTCACATCATAAAGCTTATATATGTTTGTGTGTGTGTATGTATATATTAACTTATCATATATTTTTTTCTTTCATTTTAAGCTTAAGTATCATCACTATTCCCATATATATATACTTATATTTAGTGTTCAAAGGTAGAATTTTATTTTTAATTATAAGAAATTTAGTGGTTAGATCCAATAAAATTAATATTATGATAAATTTAAATCAGTTAATCACTCGATTATTCGACACCCAAAAACTCGGATCGTCACATTCCTTCCCCCTAAAAATCTTTTCGTCCTCGAAAAGGAACAAAGCCAGAATTATTAAAATGCTAAAATCATATAAATTTTCTTTGATCATTTTTAAACTACTTTAAAAATCTGTATAATATTTCTAAAATAGTTTTTATAAAAATACTTTTATAACTCGATGTTTCGACAAGTCCATCCTCGTTCTTACAGAAATTCGGTCATACGTTGATCAGGCGTAGGACTGAAAATCTATAAGTGCTTGGCAGACCCGTTTCCAACATCCAGTGAAAATATCTTGAAAAATAATTTTATTGAAAATATAGAAAACAGTTTTTGAAAATAGAGGAAATATCTTTGGTGAGAATGCTCTGTAAATCATCACACCCATCCATGGTCACAGTTACATCCTGGGTTATGTTGCCGTCGCAGCAAAAGTCCATGTAACTGATTACACCATAGAACCCACAACAGATCGCAGTTACATCCAGGGTTACGTTGCCGTCACAGCAAAAGTCCATGTAACTGTTGGCTCTCAGCGGCACACACGATTACGCTGTCAAAATGAAACTTCTCCACTCCCACATAGGTCGCAGTCTACCGATGTAAAATCAAACATAGACTGTTGGCTCTCAGCGGCACACACGACTTTCGCTATGTTACCATAGTGTCGCAGTCTACCGATATAAAATCAAACATAGACTGTTGGCTCTCAGCGGCACACACGACTTTCGCTATGGTCTGCAGTAGATCGTAGTGACATCGAGCTACACTGTCGTCACAGCATAACCCAAATGCCCCTGTAGGCACCAGCCCCTCGACTTTCGCTACACAAATAATCCTCAGGAACTAGTTTTGTCCGGACTCCTCACAGGATCAACTTTAGAAACCTCCCCCTTAGAGGCTCAAGGCAGTACCACCCTGTGGTACTCCTGAGAAGTTCATTTCAAGGGAGCGCCTTTTTCCCCAGAGCAAATCTCAAAACACTTTATACTATACACATATAGTATTTTCCAAATCATACACCTAGTATGAATCTCATATAAATGCTTTTACACAAAATCGATTCTCAAAATCGATAATTCACAAATCAGGCTTTCCCAAATTCCAATATTGATTTTACCCAAAAATCAAAAGCCTTTTCCAAATCCAAAGGTTCCCAAAACCTTTCTCTCAAAACCATTTCCATAAAATCTTTTATATATATTCATATATAAAATTTTCTTGGGAAACCTTTAAATCACTTTATACTTATATAAGTTTCCTTTGTATACTTCAAAAACTTTCAAAAACCTTTTTCTTCTGGCAATGGATTCAATATGGGAAGTTTTATCATATATAACAAAGATACGTAACTTTGTTTATTCCAAATCAAATATTCAAATTTGATCACTTTATAAAGTCACTTGCCAAATTTCTTACTTTTATTATAAAGTAAACTTTAACTCAGAAAAATATTTAATTTCCACTTTATTTCTATAAAGTTAATTTCTACCATAGAAATATAAATTTTAAATTTATTTTATTTTAGTTCCTCATATATTCACAAATATATTTCCCATTTCAAAAATCATCTTATAACCTTTTATCTACAACTTCAAAATCAATTTCCACCTTTATTCATTGTCAATTTCTTAAAATATACCTTCAATTTCAAAAATCTTTTCAGTTTTTTTTTATCCACAAATTTTCAATGCCAATTTCATTCAAACCCATACGATGTCCCCATATCATTCGTACGCAATACCAATCTGATCGCTCACTCGATCACACAATTTCACTTCCGAACTAGTATCGTCCACCCGACTTTCTAGTGCGGACTCAGATCTGGTTTCTTGATCAGAAACCGTCATTCTCCTTGCATAGTCACACCTATGATAGAGAATATCCAGAACCAATCAAAAATCCATATCCAGGTTCGCCGTCGAAAATCGAGCGAAAAATCCCAACTCGGATCGACAATATTATCTCGAAATTCTATGCTCGAATCTGGATCAAATCATTATGCGAATAGAATAATATACGTACATCCTACGTATTTATTTTCATTGATTATCAGTCAAATCAATTTCCTTTCTATTCACCCCCACTTGATTTTATTCACTTATTCACATTTGGCTAAATCCCCCACTTGGATTATCACTTCAATTCTTATCTCAGTTGGGTATTTACTCAATAACAGTTTGAACTCTGACCAGTTTATATTTACAAAATAGCTTGAAAATTTTTAAAAATAGATAAATAGTTGAAAGATAATTATTAATTTTTAAAATAGCTGTAAAATAGTTAAGTAACTGTAAAATAATTGAAAAATAGTAATTACTTATAAAATAGTTGAAAAACAGTAATCAGTTTATAAAGTAGTAGAAAAATAGTAATTAGTTTATAAAACAGTTGTAAAATAGTTAAATAGTTCCAAAGTAATTGTAAAACAGGTTTAAGATAGTTTTAGGTTTAAAAAGAAAAGTTGTGTAGTAAATAGTTTGGAAAAATAGGTTTATATTAAACAATTTATTTTGAAAATAGTCCAGAGTCAAACTGTTTAATACCTCATCTCCATTTCCATAAATTCAATTTAAATTTCCACTTACTTTTAAATTGACTCAATCCCAATTTGAATAACTTCAATTTTATTACAAATTAATCCAATTCAAATTTCTCATTTGAATTTTATACTTATCCATCATAAATCACAATTCCCATTAGTTCAAATCAAATTCAGTTTGAACTAATTCAATTTAAATCTCAATTTCAAACCATCTCGAATTATATAAATTCGAGTTAAATTTTCAAATGTTGATTTAACCCCTTAAATCAAATCAACTTATATTTTTAAACCATTAACTCCGAGTTCAATTCTCAAAATTCAATTTCATATTATCCTTACTTAACTTATTTCGAAGTCCAAATAAGAGTTCAAAACAATTTTATCATAAAAAGTTCATTTATTACCAAATTTTATCTTCCAATTTTGAAATTGGTTCTTAAACAATTTTAATTTTTAAATTCAATTATTAGCATTTCAGTTCAAAATGATCTCATATCCTTAATTCAAATTAAATTTAATTTCCATTTAATTTCAATACTGGAGATATTACCACGCTTCATTTCTCATTCATTTAACAAATCCAATTCACAATGCGAAGATTATTAATAATAATAGGATGATATTATCCAATTATTCTAAATCATCCATCCATCTTCAATTTCCAAGTCTCAAACCCATTTGAGATCACTCATAACTTCCCATTTAAACCAATCATTTAACTTTCCCAAGTTAAATCTCAATTTCATATTGAAATTTCCAATTCATGTTGCCTTTTAAATTATTTAACTTTCCCGAAGTTAAATTTAATTTACATAATCCAGTCAATTTACACAATTTGAATTCCCATTCAAATTTTAAACATCAGATTAATAACCTTCCCACTTAAGTTTAAAACTCGCTTCACTTTGGGTTTCACATCATATTCCAAGGAAATTCAAAACTCTACCTTAGAGTTTATTTCATATTTATTTCCTTCACACACTAGTCCATCTTTAAATTTTAAACTACCCTTGGTTTTAAATTCAAATCAAATTCTGGACCCAGATTTAAAACTCCACAATTCAGATCAACTTTAGTTCCAACTTATAAGTCAGACTTGCCTAAATGTTTTACTCCCAAATATTTTATTATTGTTTACTCATTTATACTCGCCTTTATTAATCATTTCTGATAATAACCAAGGTTATTGTATCTGAAAACCAATTCATCACTATCTTATTCTGAAATTCTCCTTAAATTCAAGATTAAAATTTTAGTTTGAATTCATTCCAAACCAATCCTTATTTTACTTTAAATTTTGTTATATTTCTATTATCACTTAATTCAATTCCAATAATTTAACAGCCAATTACCTTTGTATTCATTTGATAGAAATATTACTTTATACATATATCAAAATATATTCTTATATGAAATCATTTAAAATCTTTATATAAGAAAATAACAAGTACGCTCTCATATATATATATATATATATATATATACTTAACTCATTCTAGGGTACTATCGACCCTATACTTATGAGTATACCCACCAGAGCCAAGGTTCTCGCTTAACCTTCGCTCTGATACCAACTGTAACGACCCGGAAATTTCGAACCCGAAAATTCCAGATAGTTATGAAAAGAAGAAGAGATAGAAGAAAAGAAACAGAAAACATAACACAGATGCTCACATTCGCAGCGGAACAAAATATAATATCAAATAATAACAGTTTACAAAAGAATACTGTATCTGTCAATTTACATTTATTTACATCAGAGTTATATTCCAATACACAACGATGGTCATATATAAATCAAATATGTCTCAGATAATCATAAATAATAGTCACAGCGGAATCACTCCATACGTCCTGCCATCCAGTACTCCTCCTGAGCTCCAGAACGTCCTTACCTGAAAATCTGTAATACTCGGTCTGACCTGAGCATTACATCAAAGTAACACCCGGGTCAGGCTGGAAACCAGCGTGAGTAACCCATCTAACATGGAATACAACAGCATAAAACTTACATAAACCCGGGGAAACTCGTGTCAATTTACAATTTCACAATTTGTTAGAGACATCACTTATTACACACATCAATTTCTAAGTACCAACTTAGATTAAATGGTCCAATTCACTTAAATCACTCCATTCCAAACTATTGATTTCACAAATCAATCTATAAAGAAATCGAAGTGGTTTCGGGTATTTACTAATACCCGACCCCGGTCTCTTCGAATACAATGCCATTCCATAATACAAGGTGTCATAGTCATACAGCAAAATTAATTATCAATTTATACTCCATATTTTTACTGTATAATCCATCATATCATATCCCCGTACAGCATAACTCAATATCAGAGATATTCACAATCCGATATCATTAAATCATCCACACAAGCAAGATTCATAATTTAATTCCTAATTAATTTAATAATCTCCAATTAAATTAATCATCAAATTTTAATCCCTTAAATTACCGTTAAATCCTGCTTACTTTGACATTGGTTAATTATCCTTAAATTAACCACTCATTAATTTACTAATCCTTAATAAATTTCATTAATTAGTCAATCCTTTAATTAATTTCACTAAGTAATTAATTCTTAATTACTTCCTTAAGTAATTAATCATTAAATAAATCACATTTAGTACTTACCTATTAATTACCTTCCTTAATTTATGACATTAAGCAATTATCCTTTAATTACTTTTATTAATTTCATTAAGTGATTAACCCTTAATAAATCAATCTTCTTTTAATTAATGACTTGATTAATTAATCACATTAATAAATCAATCTTTTAAATTGATTACGCACATTAATTAATCATTCTGCAATACATTAAATAAATAATCCTTTATTTAATTACAGCATTTAAATCCAGATACTTCAAAGATATCGAATCTACACCTACTATTTGATTATCTGGAAAAAAAAACCCAACTCTAGACCTTAACCTTTTTCCTTTGAAATTCGTTCATATTTTTAGTTTCAAAACAGAGCACAATATTTGTTTTATAATTTAAAACCTGGTACAGATTGTTATTTTTAAATTTTGAAACCCGTTGTCTATCAAAACAGACCCGAGCCAGAGAAAAATTTACTCAAGCCAAACACTCAAATACCCGAGCTCGCACTCGAGCAACTCACGATCTAAACTCCTTCGAGTCACACACGCAAAACTTCGGGCTTGACCCGAGACAAAAGCTTCTTCCCCAACCAAGCTAAACCCAGACACGAAATTGTGCACATGCACGTGCACACGCCACCCGATTGCCTCCGACCAACCCTACCGCCTTCGTCAAGTCGACGACGACCATCACCAACCTCCCGACCACCCAGCTCGGCCATCACCTTTGCGAATCAAAAATCGAACAGTTCGACCAAACCTGGAAACAAACAACCATCAGAAAATCGTCTCGCCCCACCACGTTGAACCACCGGCGACCAAGAATCTTCGACCACAGCTCCATCACGTCACCCAGCTTCTAACCCCCTTCATGCGTTCACCTCCGATGATCAATTGACATCATACGAGCCTCGACTACCTTGACATACAAAGCAGCTCCATAAACCCTAGATCACCATTGTACGGCCACCACGACCATCGAGAAATTCCCTGACCATTTTTCCTCGAATCTCCACTGCCCAGGCTACCTCCCCCATTAATCCCGAGGTCCAAGAACTTTCCGATCATTGGAATTTACTTAAAATGTGATTTCCGTTCATCCTATGAATTCTCCCCAAAAACACCATTAAAAATCTTAATTTTATTTCTAAAAATCATAGATTTCGATAGCGAATCGGATTATATACCTGAAACAAGAAGTTATTGAAGTCGAATTTCAACATAGTTTTTGAGATTTCACTGTAGTTTTTCTTTTTCAAAATATTTACTCAATATTTTTACTTGAAATTATTTTTAGAAACAATGTTACATTATTACAATCATCTTTGGTTTAAAGATCAAGACCTAACATTGATTATATGAGGAGATATTGAATTTAGTTTAAGGGATTCAAACCTGTAATTCAACAGAGTAATGTATATTTGCATATACACAGACATACACAGTTATTTTCATGTATATATATATATATATATAAATGCTGGCATACCGAACAAACACTTATCATAGCATACTCCAAGTATCAAGCAAAGATAATTAAAATATACAAGTTTAGATTCTTAAAAGAAGGGGTTTGCTCACATGTATTTCTAAAAAAAACAGAGGAACTAGGTCAGATCACTCACCTTAATTTTGAGCAGAGAAACAGCTCTGAGATTTTGAAAACTGGAGATTGCTTAAGATCTTTAAACTTGAAACTGATCTGTAACTTGATGTTGATCTATTCTTTACTTTTAGGTTGAGATGAATCTAGATCTGGAACTTTGGAATAGCAACTTGTTTTAAAAACTGGAAAATGTTTTGATTTAAACTTGCTTTGATCTGCAACTTAATTGGTGGGTTTGGATTTGTTGCTAGCTTGATCTCTTTTGTTGTACTTAGCTTAGTTTCGAATGAATGAAGAAAAGAAGACAGTGTGGAGGTAGATAAAAAATAGGAGAATGAAACTTACGGGGTAAGCAAAACTGAGGTGTTGTACAGATATTTACATATTTACATTTCTTTTGTGTGCTTAGATTTGATATGTAATGTACCTGCATTAAATGCTTGCCTCTCCTTTTGCCTACAAATGTTTCATATGAGTTGATATATGTATATGCTCTTGTTTGTATATATGCCCAGATTTGAGATGGCAAAATGTTTAGCTTTATTTACTAGTTTTTAAATCAAGAAAAATGATGACAGTGGAGGTACATATTTCATTTCCATATACATTGCTATTGTTATATTACATACTCATGGTCACATCATAAAGCTTATATATGTTTGTGTGTGTGTATGTATATATTAACTTATCATATATTTTTTTCTTTCATTTTAAGCTTAAGTATCATCACTATTCCCATATATATATACTTATATTTAGTGTTCAAAGGTAGAATTTTATTTTTAATTATAAGAAATTTAGTGGTTAGATCCAATAAAATTAATATTATGATAAATTTAAATCAGTTAATCACTCGATTATTCGACACCCAAAAACTCGGATCGTCACATCAACTCAACTTTTGCTTGACCATACATGTTTATAGGCTCGGCCATGAAGGTTTTATTAGTGGTAAGGCTTGGTTATGGACTCACAAACGCACGGCTATGCTAGAGAATGTGAAGGGTTTGGAGTTACAAGTGAAGGAATACAAAGGGACAAGGCAAAAGAGGAAGGTTTTGGAGCAACAAGGCTCGGCCTATGGTCATGTTTGGGCTCGGCCATGCCACTACAGGTCAGGTCAGAGGCTGATGTGATGTCCAGAGGTGATGTCATGTGTTGGTGGTGGAGCTAGGGGTGATGACCGAAGCTACAACATGAGATGGTGATGGGAATATGGCTCGGCTATGTAATTTTGCAAGGGTTTTGCAAGTTTTTGTGGTGTTTGTTCAATAAGGTGGTCATGACCTGGTCTGGACAGAGGAATAGGAGGTTGTAGGCCATGGATGATGAGGAGGAGATGATGGTGGTGGTCGGTGGAGGAGTGGAGGGGTTATGGCCGAGCAAACATGTAGATGAACAAGGCAAAAATCAATGAAAAATGAAGAAGAAAAAAAATGAGAAAATGGAAGCCATGACTTACCAAAAATTTTCAAAAAAATTAGATGGCCGAAAGAATGAGGAGAATGAGAAGTTTTCACCTGATAAGCAATGAAAAATGTACGGCTATACTAGAGAAAATGAAAGGCCAAGCAAATGAAAAGACTAGCAATTGAAAAGTCAGAAGTTTTAAAAGCTTTTGTCTCTTTGAATTTCCACTTTCTTTTAATTCAATATAAACAAATAAAAATCAAGTAAATAAAATAAAAGATAAAACCAAATAAAGTAGAAATGAAAATAAATAAATAGTCTTAGGAAAAATAGAAAATAAATAAAGAAATAATTTATTTAATTGAAACTAGAATTAAAAATTGTAAACAAAATACAACTAATATTGGAAAATTACAACTACACTTTTAAAATGTTTTGAAAATAAAATTTTGAAATAAAATCTAATTTAAAAATATTTGCAAAAATCTTGGGTTGTTACACTCTCCCCCACTCAAATCTTTTCGTCCTCGAAAAGAACGAAACAAGGAAAATAAGGAAAAAGCAAGATAGAAAACAAATAGTACCTGAAACGAACAATTCCGGATTCGAAGCACGAATGCTCTCCTCCATCTCCTAGGTACAACCTCGATCATCAGTACTCTGCTGTACTTTGACCAGACTAACAGATTTCCTTCTTAGCTGCTTTGTACCTCTATCGACAATACGAAGTGGCTTCCTTTCGACAGTCAGATTAGGCTCTATATCCAAACTATCGAGAGCAGAAGGCTGAACAATAAGATATGGATCATGCAGGTAGCGACGAAGATGCGAAACGTGGAATACATTATGCACTCCAGAGAACTTCTCAGGAAAATCCAAGCGATAAGCTAAAGAACCAATCCTCTCCAAGATGCGGAAAGGACCAATGAACCTAGGAGCAAGCTTCCCTCTACGACCAAATCGAATAACATTCCTTAAGGGAGAGACCTTAAGGAAAACCAAATCACAAACTGCAAACTCCAAACTCCTCCTACGACGATCAGCATACTTCTTCCTATCCTGAGCAACCCTCGCCTTCCTCCTAATCTCCTAAACTCTCTCAGAAGCCTCAAAAATCACATCAGGGCCAAGAACCAAACGATTACCGGATTCAATCCAGCAAGATGGAGATCTACAAGGTCATCCGTAAAGAGCAGCAAACGGAGACATCTTAATACTAGCCTGAATTCAAGGATAGAAATGAGATAGATAAAAGATTAAGACAAGATCAAAACAAAAGATAGAAATTATACCTGATAACTATTGTTATAGGTAAATTCGACAAGATGGAGATGATCTTCCCAAGATCCTCCATAATCAAGCACACAAGCACGAAGAAGATCCTCTAGAATCTGATTCACCCTTTCTGTTTGACTGTCGGTCTATGGATGGTAAGCAGTGCTCAGATTCAAGTGAGTACCCAAAGATTCCTGAAAAGCTTTCCAAAACTGACTAGTAAAGATAGGATCACGATCACAAACAATACTGAGAGGGACACCATGGAGATGAACAATCTCCCTCATCTAGATCTCAGACAAGCTAGAAGCAGAATGGGTAGACTTGACCAGAATGAAATGAGCTGACTTGGTCAATCTATCCACAATAACCCAGATACTCTCATTACCCCTCCTAGTCCTCGATAATCCATCAATAAAATCCATAGAAACTTGTTCCCATTTCCAATTGGGAATCTCAAGAGGCTGCAACAAACCAGGGGTCTTCTGATGATCGGCCTTAATTTGCTGACAAGTCGCACACCTAGTAACAAAAATAGAGATATCACGCCTCATACCTCTCCACCAATACAACTTCTTCATATCCTGATACATCTTGGTCACGCCCGGATGAATAGAAAGTCTGGATCGATGATTTTCCCGAAGTAACTCCTGCCTCAATCCATCAACATTCGGGACACAAATCCTATTATTAATCCTCAAAATACCTCTATCATCGATCTAAGCTCCACTGCCATCAAGACTACTACCACCAACCCTACTACGAACATTCTCCTTAATAAGCCTAAGCATCCGATCCTCATCCTGCTTAGCCATGACACGATCCAGCAAAGGAGAAGAAACAACCAGCTGACACAACATAGCCTTCTTCCGACTCAAAGCATCTGCCACAACATTAGCTTTCCTAGGGGTATAGTTGATGTCGAGGTCATAAGAAGCAAGAAACTCCAACCACATAACTTGCCTCTGATTCAAATCCTTCTGAGTGAAAATATACCTCAAAGACCGATGATCTATGAAAAGCTCAAACTTAGTTCCCAAAAGATGATGCCTCCTAAGCTTCAAAGAAAGAACCACGGCAAGCAATTCCAAATCATGAGTAGCATAATTGGCTTCATGGGTCTTCAACTAACGACTGGCATAAGCAATGACCTTCTCATCCTGCATCAGAACAGCTCCCAAACCTTCACGACAAGCATCAGTGTATACCCGTTAATCCCTCATTTCCATTTGGAACGGTAAGAACTTGTGCGGAAGTAAGCTTGTGCTTTAACTCATTGAATGCAGCTTTGCACTCATTATCCAAATAAACTTAGCATTCTTTCGAGTCAAAGCGGTGAGAGGTGCAGTAATCTGAGCAAAATTCTTAATGAATCTCCGATAATAACCGGCAAGGCCTAGAAAACTATGAATATCAGTTGGAGTCCTAGGAGTTTCCCAATCCTGCACAGAATAGGGATAAGTAAGGACAACTAGAAAGATAGAATAAATTGAACGAAACAAGGAAAGAAAGACTTACATTGATCGCAGCGATCTTGACTGGATCAATAGATACTCCATTACCAGAAACAATATGCCCGAGGAATCGGACTTCATCCTTCTAGAAATGGCATTTAGAAAATTTAGCCTTCAACTGATGATTTCTAAGAGTCTGAAGAACCGATTTCAAATGCGACTCATGTTCTTCCTCAGACTTAGAGAAAATGAGAATATCATCAACAAAGACTAGAACAAATTTATTAAGCACATCACGAAAAACACGATTCATCAAATCAACAAAAAAGCAGAAGCATTAGTCAAACCGAAAGGCATGACTAACCATTTAAAAAACCCATTCTCAGTATGGAAAGCAGTCTTGGGAATACTTTCCTCAGCAACTCTGAGCTGGTGGAAACCTGAGGCAAGATCAAGCTAAGGGAAAACAGTGGCACCATAAAGCTATCGAACATATCATTGATGCGAGGCATTGGATATTTGTTTTTCATAGTGAGCTTGTTCAGCTCCCTATAATCAACACACATCCTCAAAGATCCATCGGACTTAGTGACGAAAACTACCGCTGCTCCCCATTCGGAGTGGCTAGGTCTGATCAGAACCTTGGAGAACAAGTCCTCAATTTTCTTTCCCAACTCAACCTTCTCGCGGGGTGCCATTCTTCCAGGAGGAAGAACTACAGGTCGAGCTCCAGGAATAAGATCAATACAGAAATCAATTTCCCTCTTAGGGGGTAAAGCAGTGACTTCACCAAATACATCGGGATAAAGTTTGACCACACGAGTCGACTGAAGATCAACAGGAGAAGAATCCAGAGAATAAATAAAGCTGCCATCATAATCATGAGGCATACGACACTGAATAAGCAAAGGATTTCCCCGATCATCCTCAAGAGAAACAATTCGTGATTTACAAGAGATTTGAGCATCATGCCTCTTAAGCCAATCACCTCCAAGCTACAAATCAAAAGCATCGAAACCAAGAACATAAAAATCACCAGAAAATTTATGGCCAGAATAGAAGAGTCTCACTTGCTTACAAATCCTATTAAGATTCGCGGGACCACTAATAGGATTTCTAACACACAAAGATTCAACAGCATACATAGGAGAAAGAAGATTCTCAAACTTATCACAAAGATCCATAGAAATAAAACTATGCGAAGCTCGAGTATCAAATAAAACACGAACAGGATGATTAAATAAAGGGAAGGTGCCCTGAAGAGTACCTTGATTATCACTAGGAGCAGGAGCAGGTGCAGCAGGTGAAGAAGCAGAGGTAATAGCAAAAATACCAGATAGCTTGCCCTTTTGATACAAAGGACAATCATTCTTAAAATGACCAGGCTGCAGATAAACATGATAGAGGTTGTTCCTGGTATTCTGAGGTGGAGGAACAGCAATACCAACTGAAGTAGGGAAACTATTAGCATAGTGTCCCTTCTAATCACACTTGAAACAGGTGATGGTAGATAGGTCGATAGGCTGCCTCTGAGAAGGAGAAGATGAAGATCCCAAACCGGATGCTTAAGCCAATTCTTCTTCTACTGATGGAAATTTGGCTTTCTCTTCTTAGAGTTAGCAGAGGAAGACTGAGATGAAGGAGCACTAGCAACAGCAGGACCCTTGGAAGTACGGTTCTCATACCGAATAGCCATATCCATAAGCTCGGTGAAAGTGCCATGAACATGAGAAATGAGACGATCATAGAACTCTGGGCGAGCTCCAGCTATGAACTTCTCATTCTTCTTAAGTTGGGTGTCAATAAGGCCAGGACCAAACTTGGAAAGTTCGTTGAACTTCCGATCATACTCAGAAAAGGACATGGTACCCTGCTTGAGATCCATAAACTCTTGATAAAGCTGAGATTTCCCGGCTTCGGGCATCCATTTTGCCACAAAAGCCTCCCTGGAAAGAAGATACAGAAACAAAAATTAAGATAGATTCAAAAGAAAGGAAATGGGAACAAAATTCAAGATAACACAAAGGATACCTAAACCGCTCCCACGAAATATTACCCTCGTTAGTGTGAGCTGTAACAGACTCCCACCAATCCAAGGCTGACTCTTGCAGCTGCCAAGCTGCTAACTGACGCTTCTGGGCATCAGAAATCTCAAGGCCGGTAAAGATACTCTCTAAACTCTGTAACCATTGCTGGGCTTCAATAATGCTCTCTGAACCTGTAAACTTGGTACCACCAAGTTGAGAGAATTCCTTACAGAGAACAGTAAACCTAACAGGTGCAGCAGGTTAAGGAGCTGGGGCGATACCACGACCCCTACCTCTGGCTTTTCCACGATTCATCCTGAAAAATCAAGAATGAATTTTAGGACAGAGGTAATGAGAAGACAAAGATAAGATAAAATTAGACAAGATAAATTCACCTGGATGAATATCCTGAAGAAAGAAAATACTAACAAGGTAGATACGAAAGGAGGAATGTTTAGAAAATTTTTCCATTAAAACAAGAAAAGTTTATATCAAAATAATCTTTGAAAAAAAATCCTTTAAAAAATCATTTTAAAATCATTTTATACATTGAAAATACGTTCTCTCACAAAGAAATGATTTTGAGGTTGATTTCACACATTCTAGGGTATTTCTACCCTATCTCTAATAAGTTTTTGCTCCATAAGCTAAGGTTTGCCTAAACACCTGGCTCTGATACCAAATATAACGACCCACTATTTTGGACCATTCAAATCGACAATAAAACCACACATGTCGGACTTGAATAATACAAAACAATAGATTGTAATAAATTTGGAGCAAATAAAACCAATCACAGACACATAATATCAGAATAACTCGCAGCATAAAATAAAATAAATAGTGGTTCATGAAGCCACTACAATACATAGTATCAAAACAGATTTAAAATACATAATCTGAAAAACATATACAACAGAAGTATGAATACATAAGTATAGCAGAAATCCCAAATGCATATGTCTCTAATACAAAGCTGACATAGAAATACTGAATGGAAATAGATAGCAACTAAATAAAAGATGATCTCCAGCAGTCCTAGCTCTAGAAGGTAAAATCCAAAGCTGATACTCAGGCTGACCCGAGCGTAAAGCAAAACACAAAACACTCGAGCCAGGACATACATACTTATACAATGTAAACCAACTCAAGTGTACTGTAATAAAAGGTACAAGTAACTTAAAGAATGCTTGGGATCGCCCGTTATTTAAGGATCCGTTAAACTATCTACTATGTAGTAATATTCGCTATTATAATAATGTCTAATAATAAAATAAACTTACTTTTAAATAGCATTAAGGCTTTACATTTTCCACCTTAATACGTAATAGTCCCAGTAGTCTATCCAGTATTAGCATACTCCCAGATCGGGGGCTACCCTCAATACTCCACAGGCTACGGCACAAATCCAAACTCGTAGTAAAGCTCGATATGGTAGGTGACACGGCACAACTAGGCAATGCTAGGGTAGATATACCAATTACGCATCCGGGCTGGTGGAAACGCATAGCAGCCACAAACGCCCTCCTCGAGCCACACTCCCAAATAAAAGGGTGCACCCAATCAATCACAAAAGTAATAGAATGGTATTGAAGAAGTGTGTCCGATCAGAGGTGCTACCTCATTGGCCCGTCAATCGCTCCTGTTTTAGCCACCTTATGCCAACTCACGGGAGTCGGGTCCACGTATATACCTCAATAGGATCGTCGCTACCAACCTACTTCATTTTGGAATCTCCACCGCGTACACGGTTGTTAAAGTGGTTTTCGGTATCGACAGAGAGTATGTCCATTTCCGATCCCGGTCTCTTTAACAACCAATCGTTATTATAACCCGTGGTTATAAATTTCAAAAATAGTTTATATTTCAAATCAAAATATTTCATTTAAACCATTTAAAAGTAAAGTCATTATTCTTTCAAATCAAATATTCAATTCCCAAATATTTAGCACTTTTGAAGCTTGTTTATTTAGTTAAATACTTCAAAACATTGAAATTTCAGCATTCGCAGCACTTAGAAAATACCGCGGTAAGTTATATTTGAAAACAGTTCATTTCAGCAAAGACAACATTTATAAACTGCCGGAGTAGTTCAATTACATTTGAAAATCTCATTTCAGCCAACTGCAGCACTTATCTAGTGCTACTGTAGCTCTTTTAATTAATTTTCGATTTAGATTTTTTCCTACAACCACAGCATTTACCAAGTGCTGCAGTAGCCCTTAGTTAATTTAGCTTTTAGTTCATTTGCATCGACCACAACACTTACAAAGTGCTACAATATCTTTTACTTCACATTTTAAGTTAATTTTAGAAATGATAGCATTTCTGAAGTGCTACTAATTAAATTTCCAGATTTATACAAAAATTTCAGAAACAATTAAACTTCAATTTTAACCATTTTAACTTATAAAATCATATTTTCCCACTTCAAAAATGTTCATTTAAATACCCTTTAACTCATGGTTTTATAAAGTAAAATTTTTATAAATAAAATCCAATTTTCAGCAATTCACTTATTCAATCCAAGTGTACAATTTTTCTATTCTTTGCATTTTTAACAATTAACTTAACACTTAAATTAAATTTCCATTTCATAAATAAAAATTAATTTCCTTTTTTCCTTTACTTAAACTTCCATTTTTAAAACAAATCTCATATTTTCAAATTTAGTTATATTTTAAATTACAATTTAACTCTTCGTTTATTTAACATTTTTTACTTATAGAAAAATCACTAACACTTTATTAAATCATTTTAAATTCAATTTAAATCAAAATATCATATTTACATTTTAAAGTACTTAAAAATTTCTAGAAAAATATATATTATAACCACGGGTTTGTATAATATTTTCTAACCTAAGTCAAGTGATACAGAAATATATCATTTCAATCCGTAATTTACAAAGAAAAATCCAGATTCTATCATTTCAAACCCACAATCCCAAGTTAATAAAAATAAATAAATAAAAATCGCTCAGGCCTATCATTTCAGTCCATAACGATTTTTCCCTATTCTAAAGTCCATTCGGGTATGTATCATTTCAACCCATAGTGATTCTATTCTACAGGGAACTTATAGTGTGAGAAACAGAAATAAATAAACAGTAAAACAAAATATACATATCAGATGATGTGACAAGTTTATAACAAAGTTTAACATCATATAATTCATATCACAGGCATGTATAACATGGTATAACAATTCTACACATTCACTTGTTATCATTTCAAAATTTCTATAAGTATGAATGTCAAGCGTGAATAACTCACCTTTTTAAGCTGGAGTACGCAAATCAAAACACACAAACAAATTCCAGAAAGCACGATAGCACGACTTTTGATTCAAGTGGAGAGAGAGCCAAGATATTAATCTTGTATACAACAAATAAACAAAGCAATATAAATATATATTCAAAAAATATAACTTGAAACAAAATTTGAAATTTGAATAGACAAATGACTTAACCAAGCTTTTAAATCAAAATTGTTTGATCTCAACTCAACTTTTGCTTGACCATACATGTTTATAGGCTCGGCCATGAAGGTTTTATTGGTGGTAAGGCTTGGGTATGGACTCACAAACACATGGCTATGCTAGAGAATGTGAAGGGTTTGGAGTTACAAGTGAAGGAATACAAAGGGACAAGCAAAAGAGGAAGGTTTTGGTGCAACAAGGCTCGGCCTATGGTCATGTTTGGGCTTGGCCATGCCACTACAGGTCAGGTCAGAGGCTGATGTGATGTCCAGAGGTGATGTCATGTGCTGGTGGTGGAGCTAGGGGTTATGGCCGAAGCTACAACATGAGATGGTGATGGGAATATGGCTCGGCTATGTAGTTTTGCATGGGTTTTGCAAGTTTTTGTGGTGTTTGTTCAATAAGGTGTCACGGCCTGGTCTGGACAGAGGAAGAGGAGGTTGTAGGCCGTGGATGATGAGAAGGAGATGATGGTGGTGGTCGATGGAGGAGTGGAGGGGTTATGGCCGAGCAAACATGTAGATGAACAAGGAAAAAATCAATGAAAAATGAAGAAGAAAAAAATGAGAAAATGGAAGCCATGACTTACCAAAATTTTTCAAAAAAATGAGATGGCTAAAAGAATGAGGAGAATGAGAAGTTTTCATGTGATAAGCAATGAAAAATGTACGGCTATACTAGAGAAAATGAAAGGCCAAGCAAATGGAAAGACTAGCAATTGAAAAGTCACAAGTTTTAAAAGCTTTTGTCTCTTTGAATTTCCACTTTCTTTTAATTCAGTATAAACAAATAAAAATCAAGTAAATAAAATAAAAGATAAAACAAAATAAAGTAGAAATGAAAATAAATAAATAGTCTTAGGAAAAATAGAAAATAAATAAAGAAATACTTTATTTAATTGAAACTAGAATTAAAAATTGTAAACAAAATACAACTAATATTGGAAAATTACAACTACACTTTTAAAATGTTTTGAAAATAAATTTTTGAAATAAAATCTAATTTAAAAATATTTGCAAAAATCTTGGGTTGTTACTGGTTCGTTACAGGTGCTTTGCTAACAGTACATCCACCAAATGCCCCAAGGACTAGGTCGGAAGCTGCAGAGGCTATGGAACAGGAGAATTTCTCCGTCTCAGACTTGAATAGGAGGGATGTCAAGCAAAAGCAAAAGAAGATAGATGGTGGAGCGCCTGCAATTGTTATTGAAGGTAATGGAATTACCCCTCCTGCCGGAGGACAACCTGCCTTAAACCCCAAACTCGGAGTGAAGGCTCCATAAAGGAATATTGCAATGCTTCTCTTCAATTCCGAAGACGGCATGCAACTTGATACTAAAGGACTGGAATAAAAAGCTGACATAGAAAGGAAAATGCCAGAAAGGAAGTTCCAACTACCGCTATAAGGCCAACGACATGCCAACGGAATTCTATAGGAGTGGTTCTCCTAGAGAATGGAGAGCCAGCTTCAGTTGGCAAGCCAAGGCCATTTGCAGAGTCAAGCTCTTGACATAGCCCCTGACAGTCGACTTGTAGACTATAGGACTAGTGAGGCATTCATTGCGGACATGGTTAAACGCTTAATGGAAGAAAGTATAGCCATGAAGGACGACGATTGGGGTTCTGCACCAAGCCAAACTCCATTTATTGAAAACATTTTAGGGGAAGAGTACTCCTAGAAGGTTACAATGCCCATTATGACATCTTACAATGTGACGGCGGACCCCAAAAAGCACTTGTACAAGTACAGTTGGCATATGGACGGAGGTTGGGCAACGGATGCTATCCGCTGTAGATGTTTTCCTATCTTCCTAGAAAGTATTGCTTCGACGTGGTATACCGGACTCCTACCAAGATCCATTTCTACCTTTGATTGGTTGGCAAGAAAATTCTGGAGCAATTTAGACTTCACACGACACGGCTAAAAGATGTGATATCTCTGTCTGGCCTTTTACAGGGACCAAATGATTCACTAAAAACCTTTATGAAGTGGTTTAATATTGTGGTTACTAAGAGAGCAATCCTAATTAAGATATGGTATTCATGGCTTTAGTCCGAGCTATCCGTCCAGACACAGACTTTGGAAGATGGATTAAGATGAAACAACCAACCACCATGAAGGAGTTTAACCGAAAGGCGAGTCAATATCTAAGATTGGAAGAGGCAGATGCATTGGAGGGCAAGACCGTCAATGTGCAACTAGAAGAGATAGTTTATAGTAATGTAGCGGTCAATCAGGATGGAAACAATTCTGGAGCCACGACAGGTAATGCAGGCAAAGAGGGAAATCAAAAAAGGAAAAATCAAAACACTAGTAGGCATGAAGGGAATGGAAAGTGGATTAGGAGCTTGAGACCCAAGGAGTATACGCAATCAAATGACATCTTGGAGAACATCTACCTTGCAACTCAGGGAACTAAGTGACAAAATAAGCCTCCCAGGAAAGAAGAATCTAAACAATAAAAGCAATCAGGGAAGTTTTGCCGCTTCCATGAGACTCACGACTATAACACAAATGAATGTTGGCATCTGAAGGATTTAATCGAGGAACTAATTAGGAACAATAGGCTCCAACAGTACGTGAAGAAACTGCAAAACTCTGGCCAACCAGCTAGACCTTAGGTTCCTAGCAATCAAGAAAATTTGGCTGGGCCTAGCAGAGAAGGAACTCGTTGGATAGATCAAAGACTCATCATAAGTATTATTTTCGGAGGACCTCACCCAAAACAGAAGGGTTGGGGTGAAATGGAGCGATACACTAGTTCACTAAAGCATGCTTCGAAAGAAGATTGTTTTGCAATTGAGGATGGTGCTCCGACCAAGCAGCAAAGGACACTTAACGATGACATAGTGTTTCTAAACCGAGACACTGAAGGAGTAGAAGCACCGACTCTCAATTCAATAGCAGTGACAGTCAGAATTGGATCCGTAGATGTATGCCAAGTCCTTGTGGATAGTGGAAGTTTTGTTAATATCTTGTTTCGACATACGTTTAATCATATGAAGATAAGTATGAAGGACGTGTCCGTTTGCCGAGTGAAAATCCATTGCTTTACGGGAGAACCATAGCCAGTTGAGACGATTGATTTAACTACCCGATTGAGTTCACTTTGAGTACGTTTATTTAATTAAACAAAGTGTATTTAATTGTGTAATTGGATTTAGAATAAGATAAATTAGGAATTTATTCAAATCATCTCTTTTTGTAGTTAATTCTTATATTTAATAATCTAAGAACAAAATTTGGAGAAAATGAATAAATAAATTATATGGAAATATTTCATTGTTTGAAATATGATTACTCAATCAATGGTTCATTTTATTAAAAGTATGGTGAACAACTTTTCATTTTAAAAGTTGTATTTAATTTTGATAAAATATATCAATAGTAATAAAAATGAGATTTTGACATGTTATTCATTTTGGGAAAAATTGTAGAAATCAATGTTGGTTAAATTATAACATTGTTTATATCAAATTAGTGGTTATAAAGTGTTAGAGTGAAACAATACAAATTAGCAACACTTTGGTTTTAGGAAAATTATTAACACTTTTCTATTGGATTCATACCTTAACCCATTTAGCCTAAACTAGAGAAATTAAGAGAAATAGAAACATACATTTTTTTTCTCATTCTCATTTCGTCATCGCACAAGGAAATCAGAAAAGTGCTCTAAGTCCAAAAACCCTAGCCTCTTCCAAAAATCAAATCATTGAAATAAATTTCTAAAAATTCTCAAATTTGGATATGTTGTTGCTGCCATACTCCAGCACCTCTGTTCAAATTTCATGGAATTTCATTGAGTTTTAATGGGTTAAAGGTGGTCATCTTTGCAAGTTATTTTCGGTGAAATCTGGACAGAAAATGCAGGTTAGTAGAAAAATGATAATTAATTGTAGAAAATCATAAAAATCTAAAATTTGGATATGTTGTTCTTAACTCATGTATGCACCTTTAGATAAAATTTCATGGAAAAATATTTAGGTTTGCTATGCCAAATTCGCACAGCACTGGTGACGAATTTCAGGGTTGTTTAGTTGATTTGGCTTAGAGTTGATGCTTGAAACTTTGAAGCTTTTTTGGATATAATGGTGAGTTTATCTAACAATTTCTAGTCTAATATAAATGTTTGCTGCTGTTATATGAATTTTGTGGAATCTCTAGTGTATATGATCTCAATATAGTGATGAATCCTTTGTCTAATTGATTCGATTCTCTGTTTGCTGAAAACCCATTTGTGACATCATGATTTTCATTCAACTGTACATGTATATATGCTTGCATGTTTGCTAGTTTAAGTACCCCAAATCATTAGAGAAGCAACACAGAAGAAATGAGTGGAATTTGATCATCGGAGAGCCAACAAAATTGCCTGGGTGTCAGCCCGGGCGAAGCAAGCGGTGGACTGGTATGACCTACCGGTGCACCGGTCGCTGCCTAGACTTGACTCCCAGGCTATGTTCCGGTGTTCTCCTAACGACTCTTTCACCACTTGTTTACCTAGTTGATTTCCTAAGATCGATTGCTTGATTTTGGTGCTGCATTTCATATCAATTTCATTGATATTTTCTGATTTTTGATTTGTGAATTGATGAATTCATTTTGGTGTTTCTATACTATAGAATTGCTCTATTGGTCTTGGGATTTTGATTTATGAATTGATGAATTCATTTGATGTTTTTATACCATAGAGATTTTTCTATGGACTTTGGGAGAAATACACACTTTTAATGCACGTTTTCAAATCAAATTTATAAAAGGAGGATTTCTAAATCAAACCATTTTATGGAAGTCTATTTGAGTACTAAACTAATTTCTATATGAAATATTTTAGAAACACACGCACACACACAAATATATATATACATATACATATATATATATATATTTAATTCTCTTTTACTGGTTTTAAAGTGAAGAATTTTATAATATTGTACGACATCGATCGAATGAGGAATTGATTTAAACGGTTAATTAAAACGAGTATATGGAACACTCGCATTTGTTTTACTAGTTAATTCCTTGACGTTCTACCAAACCATTACTACACACAAGTGGAGTTTACTAGCATACAGTAAACATAACACTTTTATTTCAATGCTTATAGGTCTAGTACCTATTTCAATGTTTATAGGTCTCGTACCTATTTCAATGTTTATAGGACTCATCCCTATCTTGATGTTTATAGGTCTTGTACCTATTTCAATGTTTACAGGACACGTTCATATCTTTGAGTTTATAGGTCTCATACCTATCTTGGTGTTTATAGACTTATACATCTATCTTGGAGTTATATGCATATAGGTGAGTTTATTCACCAATCTTGGAGTTTGGTGCCTTCCCCTTTCTTGTGATATTTCTAGATTTCTATTTATGAGATTTTTGGATTTGACGTTGTTTGAATTATCACCAAATCATTTTGGGGATTTTTGCTTTTAAGAAGCTATCTTGATTTTTTTAGTATTTGGTGTTTTGAAGTTATTGATGCATGTTTGATATTTTTCGATATATGACTATATTTAAGATCTAGTTCATTTTTTCTATCATTCATTTTGCTAACTCATTTATTTTAGTCTAGACTGATCCGTTTATTATTTTATAATACTCAGGTCAGACCGAGATATTTCAGGTCCTTCAGCTTAAGGCTTTTAGGGTGGACTTCCTATCAGTTATCTAGTTGTTTATCATAACCATGTATATTAATGTTATGTCATATCTTATGTCGAGCTAGACTCCTTTTGTGTACATATTCACATTTTGAGATGTAGTACTTGTGTACCTTATAGTCTACATCATGTATCTATTTTGTGTTGGTTCAGACTTGTATCTATTTGTATTCTGCTGTGTCTGATATGTGATTCTGTGATCTGTATATTATTATATGTTGTTCTGAATTTTTATTATAGCCATTGTAGTTTTATTTTAACCCTGAATTGTATATGTTGATTCCACTTAATTAAAGAAATGTATAGCATATTAATCGACGTATCGATGCTCGCTTAAAGTAAAATTTACGGATGGTTGCCCCTAACCAACCATATTCTCTGGACTAGCTGACAATATTACTTTGTAATATTTTTGTTAGTGTAGGTCTTGGCTTGGGGAGTCATAGCTTGGAATCAGAGCTGAATTCAGAATAAAATATGATACTACAGATATAAATCATCACCGACCTCAGATTATATTGTTACCGAGTAATACCATTCGGCCTGAAGAACGCCATACAACTTATCAATGGTTGGTGAACATGATGTTCAAGGATCAAATTGGATGAACAATGGAAGTCCATATAGACGACATGCTAGTCAAATCATGTGTGCCTGAAAATCATTTGGATAACCTCTTGGAAATGTTTGAGATTCTTTGAAAGCATGGAATGAAGCTTAACATGTTGAAATGCTCTTTTGGTGTGGCTTCAAGAAAATTCTAGGTTTCATCATGAATGCTAGTGGCACTAAAGCCAATTCTGAGAAAATTATTGCCTTGTAGAATATCACAGCCCCTACAACTAAAAAGAAGTTGTAGAGTCTGAATGGAATGGTCGCAGCATTGAGCTAATTCAGTTCCAAAGCAACAGACATGTGTATGCCGTTCTTCGACGCATTGAAGAAGAGTGAGAAAAATTTCGAATGGAATCGGGCCTGCCAGACAGCGTTTGAGAAATTTTTCCTATATATGGAGGCCCCACTGGTTCTATCTAAACCGACGGATGGGGAGGACCTATTCATCCACTTGGCAGTGTCCAATCATGCTCTAAGTGCAATGTTTGTACAAAAGGAAGCTAGAATTCAACGACCCGTCTACTACATCAGCAAATGCTTTAGTGGAGCTGAACGGAACTATCCTATTTTGAAAAGATTGGCATATTTCTTATTGATAGCATCGAGGAAGTTACGGTCATACTTTCAAGCTTATCCAATTAAAGTTTTGATAGATTAACCTTTGAAACAAATACTATATCGACCTGAGACTTCAGGGCAACTTCTGAAGTGGAATATTGAATTAAGCCGGTATGATGTGACTTATCTCCCTCAAAGGGTAATTAACGAATGGGTGTTGGTTGATTTTATCGTGGAATTCACCATTCGAGATGGAGAAGAGCAAGAGACAGAGGAAGTGGTATCACAATGGAAGCTGTTTGTTGATGGTGTGTCAAACGAATTCTGCTTGGGAGCGGGAGTTGTGCTTGAGATACCCGAAGAACGATCAATCTATTATGCTTTAAGACTAGAGTTCCCAACTAGAAACAATGAGGTAGAGTATGAGGCATTGATTATGGGATTGAAGATTATGAAGGAACTGAGAATAAAAGTTGTGCATATCTACATTGACTCTTAGCTAGTCGTTTGTCTGGTAAAGAGGGAATATCAAGCTAAAGGGGCAAATCTCACTCCCTACTTGTCAAAAGCATGGGAACTGCTCAACGACAATGACCACTACATGATAACCCATATTCCTAGAGAACAGAACATGAAGGCTGATTACTTAGCCAAAACTGGCTAGTCCCAGAGAGGCACAACCAATGAGATTGGTTCCAATTGAAGGGTTAACAGCTCTAAGCATAGATCATATAGATGTAGATTGGATTTTGGAGACCATGGAAGAGAAAGAATCATAGATGACGCCAATCAAGGATTATTCACTTAAAAGGAATACTCCTCGAAAATCGAAATGAACAAAAGAAGAACCTTCGAACGACAACGCGGTTCGTACTATATGATGGAGTGCTATACAGGAGAGGCTTCTCCACCCCCTACTAAGGTGTGTAACCAAAGACGAAGGTAGTTGCGACAACCACACTAGGGGTTAGGCACTACTGCAAAGAAGGTTTTATGTTACAAATATTTCAGACCTATAATTAACTGAGACGCAGTAGACTACATAAAGCGCTATGATCGATGCTAGAGATTTTCAAAGATCCCAAGAACCCCATCCTTGGAACTTATAAAAATGGTCAGACCTTAGCCATTTGCAATCTGGGGAATCGATCTAATCGATGTATTACCAATAACCAAAGAAGGATCCAAATATGCTATCGTTGTAGTTGATTACTTTAATAAATTGACTGCAGCAGAACCGCTTGCTAACATTACCACTAAAAAGTAATTAACTTTGTAACAAAAAACATTATTTACTTGTTTGGATTACCACATAAAATCATCACGGACAAATCAGAACTTAGTTCTAGAGAGCTGATTCAAGGACATGCGTTATCGGATCAAGAAGAGTTTTTCCATGATAGTGCACCCATAGGAAAATGGGTAAGTGGAAGCAGTGAACAAAATCTTCAAATCCACCATCAGGAAGTGAGTAACGAAAGCTAAAGGAAACTGGGTAGATGAACCTCCACTTGCATTATTGGCTTATAGAACAATGCACAAATCTATGATCGGGCACTCACCGTTCGCCTTGGCATATCGTTTAGAAGCAATGATCTTAATGGAACTGGAAGTCCCCTCTCATCGGAGATGACACTTTAATCAGAATGAAAACAAGCAGCTTCTTTTCAATTCACTCAATCAAATCGATGAGAAGTGGGAAGAAGCAGAACTAAGGACCACTGCTCACTAAAAGAGGGTAGTGCGACACTTCAACTCCAAAGTTCGCAATTGTACCTTTAGAGTAGGAGATCTCATCCGGAAATGGATCTTCCATGTTACAGGAACACTTAACCCAAAATGGGAAGGTCCTTATGCTTTCGGCTAGAAACTTGGAGATGGAGAATTTCAGCTCACAACAGTCGATGAAATTCTGATTCCCCATGCTTGGAGCAGTGACTCACTACAGCACTATTTTATTTAGTACTTATCTACATATGTCCTATTTCTACAAATAAGCCACCTAAGTATACTAGAGGCATTGTAAATAAGTAGGATTTTCCTTTCTTTTTATTTTATTAATTAAGTAATTTCACTTCTTGAACTAATAGAACCGCGTTCATGTAAACAACCCGCTGAGTCAATGGTACCAAATCGACTCAAACCGCCCGATCGATGGGGAAAATCGATCCCAGCCTTCTAAGAAACGGTGTTGCTCCGGCAACATTAGGAAGGCCCAACCCTCATGCGCATCCATAAGCCACACCCTGCTTCTTGGACCAATGGAACCGCATCTAAGGAAGCATCGATTCTTTTGCCACGTGAACCAATGGAACTGCATCCGGGTGCACTCCATTTTCTCGCTTCTTGGACCAATGGAACCGCATTTAAGTAAGCATCCATTCTTTGGCCACTTGAACCGATAGAACTATGTTTAAGTGCACTCCATTTTCTCGCTTCTTAGACCAACGGAACCATGTCCAAATAAGCATCCATTCTTTTTCAACTTGAGCCGATGGAACTACGTTCGAGTGCGCTCTATTTTTTCTCTTCTTGGAACGATGAAACCGCATCCAAGTAAGCATCCATTCTTTTGCCACTTGAACTGATAGAATTTCATTGGAGTGTGCTCCATTTCCTTGCTTCTTGGACTAATGGAACCACATCTAAGTAAACATCCAATCTGTTGCTACCTGAACTGACAGAACCGCGTTTAAGTACGCTCCACTCTCTTGCTTCTTGGGCCGATGGAACTGCATCCAAAGTAAGTACCTATTCCTTCGCTGGTTGAACCAATGGAACCGTGTTCAAGTATGCTTCGAATCATCGATGTTACTTCGGTAATATCGTTAGTTTGTCAAAGTCTCCTAAGTATCGAAGTTGCTCCGACTACGTCGGAAAATTCATCAATTGCAGGATTGGTAGAAATCAATCCCCACCTCCGAAAACTCAACATTGCCCGGATATCAGCATTATGGAAAGAAAATCCAAGGGATTCAGCTTTCCGTAGGTCTCTAGAGATAGAAACTAGAATGTGGTTAGAACCTCAATGTCAAGCTTGGGGAGAATCAACCGCAATCAAAGTATAGGGTGCTTGGAATCGAGCATTCAAATTACAAGTTCCTAGAGACAGGAGTTGTAACACGTCTTAGACTAGGGCAGCCAGAGAGCCGCCTAGATCATCCGGTTTCATATCAAGTGTTTGGAGTAACTAGCCCCGTGGACTGGTGGGCACACAACACACCAACACTTGGTCAGGATAAAAATCACTCCATGGTTCTGTTATGCCTAATAGAAAATTCTAGCAACCACAATAAAGCTAAGTAAAGTAGTACATTAATAAACTGCAAATTACACTACTTACACCATTTACATGCACATAATTGAGGTAAATAAACATATCACATCACACAGTAAAGTAGTATATAATATGGAAATTGCAAGACAAGCAATCATATTATGTCCATAAAAAGTGGTATGTAAATAGGCATAGTACAAAGAATATAAAGTATGTAGAAGAGATTACAGTGAAAATCTGATCTTCTCATTACTTATATCATTTCATGTACAATACCAAACAACGGGGGCCGTACTCGCATAATACCAGTAGAATATCAAATAGCGGGACCCGTACCTGCACAATATCGGCCTGTTTCGGACAACAAAAAGCAAACATACATACATTACTGATACTGCAACAAAAGGAAAAAAGACGCTAAGTATAATCTTTGTACTTATACATACTATGATACCATAAAAACACACACAAAAAGACAATGAGTACCCTGCTCCATTGGTGCTTGAGCTCATCTCAACTCCTTTCTGCCTTTTCCTCTGCCTTTACTACCTCTGCCTGGGCGAATTGGGAGTTTCTTCCTATTAACCATGTCGGTCTCTCCTTCTATAGGGGGGTGGATGCCTCTGACCTTCCAATAGCCGCACTCCCCTCCTTCGACACCTTCAACATGATAGTAATGGGAGTCTTGTGCTTCTGTTCCTCCTTTTTCTCCATCTACAGACCATTCTTTTCCTCTTCCAGTCTCTCTGTTGTGGTCGTCTTGTTTGTTGGCCCCGACTCATTGGTAATCACCACCTCTTCATCCACAAAGTTCAGACATCCTCCAAGTTTTTTAGCGCCTATATCTATTCAAAATCGAGACCAGGTCCGGAGCTGGATGTAGGAACTATGCCAGAAGCCATTGCAGAGACGACGGTGGAAGCAACAAAAATAGCAGCAGATCCTAAACCCTGAATAGTAGGAGGAGGAGGCAGGAGAGTTGAATATTGGGAAAGAGAGGTGCACAATTTAAAAAAGGATTTCGAGTAAATCGAAGTGTCTAGAGCACCGGAGAGACAAGAAAAATACCTAAGCCAGGGGTTTCGTCATGAACTTCAATCATGAAGGCTTCACCGCCAGTCCCCATCTCTGAAGGTCATACTACAGTTGGAAATAGGCATGGATCACCCAAGGCTGTGGAAGTTTCATGGGCATGACAGCTTTAGAAATAATAGCCATAGATTTGGGGATGATCGCCATCTGCTCTTGAGAAGTACGAACATGTGTTTGGTGCTGACCCGAAGAGCTGGAGCCAGCAAGAGCTTTGGCTACAGCATTGACAGCTTCCTTCTACCCCTCTACCCTAAGGATGTCTCTGCCGGCGGCTAAGAAGTTTATGTACTCAGGGCTGAGGTAAGAAGCCTTCAGTTCCTCCTCAAAGCGCGTATCTTTGGCCTCCTTAGACTTGACCAATACTTCCTTCCACACCATGGCAAGAGTCCGGGATAGTTATTACCAAGCCATATCAAGCTGCACTTATTCATCACATTGCTAGTATAAAGATGAAGCACACTGGCATCCATTTGGCTTATCGCATCACCGTATTCTAAACACAGCTCTATAAGCTCTGACTTGGTGGTTAGATGCTAGATCTCATCTTCCAGTTTGTCGGATTCAACCTCTTCCTTCTCTTTCTCCAGCCACACATTCTCCTCACGAAGACGAGTGAGCTCTACGGGTTGCTCAACAATAACAGTAGCATGACCAGCGATAGTTTGGTTTCGAGATTTAATGGTGTTTTCTACTTTGGTAAGCTGCTCTTTTTGTTTCCCAGATTCAATATAAGCATCTTTGATTTGATCCTTTATCACAATAATGGCTCAATCATGAGCTCGGTTTGCCTCGGTCAATAGACTATCGTTGGACACCTTGCTCTTCGGGGCTGCATCCCTCTTGGCCTTTAACTTGGTTATCTCAGCATCATTATTTTTGATCGCCCTGGCATAATCTTCGCTCTCAGCCTCGAACGAGAAGATCTCTTGATAATTGATACGGTTTACATCCGATAGGGCCTTCACAAGACGATGCCAATCGCATCTGGCTTCTAAGTCCTCACGGAGTGTCTCCAGATTGCCGAGGGAAGTGGACTTGTTAAGGGGTTTTATTTGCTTATCGAACTTAACCCCCATCAGGAACAAATGTGAAAATGCAGCTTGAAGCATAGGCGAACCTGGAGGGAGTACAAACTTCTTCCTTCGATTGTAAGAAGTGGGAGCAACTGTAGTAGTCATTGCTCGAGAGAGTGGAATTGTTTGAATCCTGACAGTCTAAGCATCAGAATGAGAGGGAGCAATCGATAATGATGGCCCGCTGCGCTCTGAAAGTTTCTATGGCCCTTGTGTATGTTGTTGGGGGCACTATTCTTGTTCTTTTCTCCCCTCTCACGCTCCCGATCCAAGTGAAGAGATTCATCCTCTTTTCTTTTCCTTCTCTCCTCATCCATTTCACAAGGAGGGTACTAAGTTGGATCTAAAGTTTTACTTTTGTGGGAATTGGTATCTTGAGATAACTGATGTATAACCCAAGTCTCATGGTACCTGAAACGAAAATAAGACTTGAGTTAATACTCGAACTTAGGAACTTAACACGATGTAGAGATATGCGTTTGTGATCCTGAAGTAAAGTGTGTAGTGCCGATGACCCCCTATATACTTTACCAATTGTACCAACAGGGTATAAGGGTCGAAGTCTTTTCACCACTACTCACAACTACACTTGAGGAAATGTCAATTTCTGAGCCAATCTCAGCTATCATTTCACTAACGGAGATATCCCCATGTTCATGTACATAGATGGCAACCTCTCTGATGAAATCAAAAGTAGACGAATATCCAGCAGGGTCTCACTAGCTTGACCTACGACAGACTACAGGGTCTTAATAGCGGGTTATTCTTAAGGAGGAGAAATTGGGAGTTCGGGGCTTAATGCCTTGGTAGTTAACAAGTATGGAGAGGGAAGCTTAGGAAGATAAGGACTCATTCCCAATGACTTGTCGAAAGATTCATCTCTTTCTACGGAGATGTTAAAGTCGCTATCATCATTGTCCAAGTCCTCTTCCTCTCCTTCCTTAACCATAAGTTGCTTTCCATCTCTCCTTTGAAACATTTCATCTTCTTCTTTGGGGATCAAAGACATCTTGTGGGACTCATCCCTATCCCCTATAATATCCTCTTTGGAGGGTAAATCTATGTTAGCTCTAGGAATTTCTTCGGGTTGTGCTTCCTCTGACGAACCGGCCACTTCTTCTTGAACCTCTTTGATCGACTCACGAGCATGGGCTGAGGAATGAGTATGTCTCCTAGGGCCACTCGATGTTGATGGCTTGCTATCTACATCAAATCTATCGAGATGGAGTAAGTCGAACCGTTGGAGGTTCTCGTTTGTCAAAAGGAACTCCATTGTGCGCTCTGAAGCTCTCATAGCCTAAACATTTTCAAGCATTTCTTTGAGCTCATCGTTACTTTTCCACCTTAGGATGACTAAAATAAGACATATGATAGATTATGAAACTGGAAAATCACTTGAAATGGCAAGAGCTAAGGAATAAAAACTTACTTTCAAATAACCAAAAGTGATTGAAGCCCTTTGGACCTCGAACGAAGAAGAACTCATTCATAAAGGCTGAATATTTATTGTGAAGGCCCTTTATAAACTTACATCCCCTTTAGGCTTTGATAATTATAAAGGATGGGCAGTCATGTCTCCTTTTAAAGTGCAGGAGATATACAAGTTTATTTAGCCTTGGAGGTCGTGCAAGCCTAGTCATGAATAGGATGTACAGGGAACTTAAGAGCACGACACCGTTGGGACGAATTTGAAACGACGCCAATCCTAAAGCTTGAAGCACAACGGACAACAACCGATTAAATGGTGGAACGACACCATTCAAGCACATGTATCGGTTTCAAGCAATAAAACCTTCGGGAGGATTATGTGCAAGTTCGACTCGAATTGGTAGACAAACATCACCTTAAGGTATACCGTGTTGCACGTATATATTTCCAAGCATTTTTGCTATCAAGATTGAAGGCATTCATTCCGAAGGATCGATCAAAATTCTCAACCGGGAGGTAACTGATCAAGCATAGGCCGTAGAGGAACTAGCGGGCCATAGAAATTAGAGGGCGCATGTTGACTTGGTCTCATGGGAATGGATGGAGAAACCAGGGCAGTTGATGACTCAGCTTTCGAAGGCATGGACGCTCCATCGATGGAATTGCAGCGTGTCGACTAGTGCATCATTTTAGAGAATAAAACTCATTGATCACGGTCAGGTGCACTTTAGTTCTATTAAGAATTCATATGCAGTTAAGGCTTGAAATCCAAAGGAAGTCTGTGTATGCCGACCAATTGGATTGCAAGTGTTAACCGGGGCATGCGTAGTGTGTTATCTATATGAGATGAGTCTTGTGTCCCAAACACCACAAAAGAAACCATCCTACGTAGATAGTTCGCTTGTGTTGGAAAAACGATCCGCATAGTCCTCTAAAATTGCTTTTTGTACTTACCTGTTATCGGTCAACAATCGATAACGAATCCATTGTCCGGAGTGATGCAGAAAGGTCTTGCTTTTCAGGAACACTAGATATGCAGAAATGTAGAGCAATGGAGCATTTGATACGTTCAAATTGAAAGTGAAACGTCGTATCAGAATCAATTCAACAATCTATCTTTAGTCAGTTCCATGGATAGAGATGGCCAAATTATGGAAGCATGTTTGTCTCTTAAGTCAAACACGTCCAATGCGGGTGCAAACCCTAACTACACTGTCAACACAATACGTTTCGGTTCAACTATCGCGACCTCAAAATGGAATCAACCAAAGAAAAATTGTGATCTCCATCACCGCCAAAACTTCAGTTCATAACCATCAGCCTTCAATCTAGGTGAGAAATTGACTCGGTCTAGGGTTTGGTTGAATCGGTTTTGGGTCTACAAACGACGGCTAGGGTAGCAGTGGCCTATTCAAGTGACGGCAAGTATCACATGGAGGTGGCGGAGCTTGCTGCCGGTGTCAGAATTTACGATGGCGAGGTTGGAGTTTGAATCGACATGCCTTGGGCTTGAAACTCAGGCGAAGGCTTGTAAATTCGGGCTGAAAAATGCAAGTGAGGAATAGTAGGGTTAAAATGGTATCATTAGAAGAAAATTCCACTCAAAATTTTCTTAAGTGCTTAACATGGAACGAGTTAAGGCTAAAGTCGGTACTGAGTTTACTGACTTGACTCGGATTAGCTCCAACTCACTATAATAGACCTACATGTCGACTTAAAGCCTCGTGTAAATGATAGAGCCAAGATTGCATCGTCAGTGTAGAGAATAAAGATTCAAATCAAAATCAAAGCAAATATTAAACCGAAAGTTAACGAACTGAAAATGATGTCTCGAGACGGGATCCGACAATTAACACAAACTCATAAGATATCAATTCAAGACTTAATTTTATTCCAGAGCACACTTTGTTTCCAATGGAAGCGAACTATGAGGAGGCAAATGTTAATAGTGTTTTTAACCAATCAGAAATTAATACGATTTAGAACGTCGGTGCGAAGATGGAACGACCTGAAACTTGGCAAAGATACTCAGAAAGACAAGAGGAACGGCTCGAGAAAGTATAAACCAAAAATAAGCCAAGACCTTAACTCGTCCCAAGTTAACCTCCTTGAGTCGATACCTAGTTTAAATGCCTCATCATGGCATCTTCATACATTTGCCAAGTGATCCCCTACTCTTCCTACGCATATGTATGAAGTTTCGTAGAGTCCAAACGAACCTATCATCAAGAATGAAGACGTGACATTCCAAATGGTAGGATAATCCAAGTTATGGAAGAACGATAATCTAAACTTATCAACAATCTACCAAATTACATGGAGGACATCTAAACTAACAAAGGAGTACATGACAAGAAGTTTCTGCTAAAGATCGGCTAAGGATAAAGCTCGGCACCGAGTTAAGGCCTTAACTCAATACCAAGTTTAGCTATTAACTTTTGTCGTCTTGGTATTTTTTGTGTTATTTAGACTAGTCTGCAAACTTCTCTAGTAATAGACTTTTGATCCAATATGACTACTACCCCTATAAATAAAAATCATGGAGCAACCAAGAAGGGATCTGGATTCTACTATCACTATGCGGGATCTCCATCTATTCTTCAACTCTTTCCTCTACACCATAGTCACTAAGGCAGCTACTCTAGGCTATTCTAGGACAGAGAGTCAGCCTAACCCTTGTACTTATGACTAATTCTTTCTCAACCATCTTGTAATCTCATTCAAGCTAGATTAAACCAATAATCAAAGCTATAAAGTGGATGTAGGCTTAGGTTGTAGCTGAACCACTATAAAAATCTTCATGTCTTATTTACTTTTCTACTACTTTCTATTATATTTGCTCTGTTCTAACAGGGCTAGTGCTTTTACATCATACTCCAAGATGTTGATCCATTTTATGGGTTAACAAATGCATGTTTATCATACCTCTATAATGTAGGGCTTTAAACTTCTTTATTTGGCCGTAATAATGTTTTGGAGGATAAGAATAATTACGTAGATGCACTACTTTATATATTGCTCCAAAAGATCCAATTCGAATCAGCACATTTAGATTTACTAACACACACTATTCAACTAAATCCCATAGTGTCAACCTTTGTGCAATCTTCGTCGATCATTTTTGTTGCTCCAGTACTAACTACACTTGACAACACACTGAAGAATATGTAATACCCTATGAGATTTAGACGTACATTTTATTAATAGAGGCAAAAAGGATAATTTTACAAATGTTGCAATTTGGCGATAGGAATTATTTTATTGCGTAGAGCTCATTTTTCTGATCGGGATGGTACATAGATTTGTTCGGATCAAAGTTCATATAAAGGAGTTACATGTATTTTCAATAACGAGTTTTGATTAGTTTAAACGGGCTTAAGCCCATTTGACTAAAACACCGATACATAAGTTATATAATCGGCAGCCTAAAATTTGAGTTCATTTCTCACATACCTTTCCCTATAACTTCATTTTCTTCATCCTTTTCTCTACCATCGCGCTTTCTCTTTCAATTCTAAAAAAAACCTAAAACACACACACACACACACATATATATATATATATATCTGTGTGTATGTATGTGTGTGTGTCAAATCAATGAGAGCAAGAAGGGCTACGCGAAGGTATCCATCATTTGTAGATTGAGCAACTTTAGAGGACTGCAATTTTGGACAGCAAGGAATTGAAGGCTATTAGGCGATTTTGGGGGCTTGACAATGTAGATTAGAGAGTGAGAATCATTTTTGGGTTTTATATTGTTCATATGTAAGTAGTTTGCATTATTTGATTTCTAATTAGGTCATTTAGATGTTGAAATTAGTATAATCAAATTAGGGGATACATATTGATGCAATTATAGGATTGAGTAATGTAATGATAATTTATTTACAGTTAAATTGGTATTAGAGTTGAAGGTTAGTAAATATGTTATAATTAGAGTTTTATTATGGACATATGATTGAATATATGATATATGGAAAGTTAGGATAGTAGAAACCAATGTTTAAGAGGTGTAGAAACAAACCAAAAGAGTAAACAATGGAAGTAGTTCAAAATAAGCAAGAAAATATTTTAGATTTTTGTTATTTTTTCATTCAGCGTGTATACAGTCCACCAACATTATGCGAATCGGTCCAACGATGGGCATTTTTTTGCCTAGGTTGAACCTGGATTAGGGTTAAAGCACTTTGACTTCGGCTAAGCCTACATGAAGTAGATTACGAGCAATGTGTTGGTTTCTCTACGATTTTTGGATGGTGGTTAATGTCCAAAAATGTATATGGTTGATTTGTATGTATGGATGATGATATTTAAATCGTTTGATAATGGGGTTAGGCTATATTCACCTTTACCTTCATCCTATGCATGAGCTAGTCTATGTTTACTTAACTCATTTCTCTGTTTTACATTTATGAGATTAGTCTATGTTTAAATATATCTCGAGGTTATTTTCAGATAAACTTACTCTTGTATGTGTTGATGTGTGATTATATGTTTAACTAACTTTCTCTCTTTCTCTCTCGTATGTGTATGTTTATTATGATGGACTAACTCTGTAGATACAGGTGAGATAGGTTGAGGTAAAATTAAGCTCATATGATGCTTATGAAGTCATATTTGCAATATATACTTGGTAATAGTTTTACTCACCAGACATGGGTCTTACCCTCACTCTTCATACACTACAGATTAACGGAGTAACCTTGGCGCATATGGTGCATGAAGATGATGAATGTGAACACGTTTACATATGTTATCTATTTACTTGTATTTAATCCATACATAGTGTAATAATTTGAGTATGTATAAAGACTATGTGTGACTTATGATGTGTACATGTAAGATTTGTTTATTTTATCTATATTATATTATGATCCACTCCGCCATGAGTTCTAAATTTTATAGTTAGTTAGCTTAGCTATTTGTATACTATTATTTTAAAACAATTACGCTTTTCGTTTTATGATGCATACAACTCAATCATATGGTCAAGAAAAGTCAAGTTATTACATTTGGTAGCAGAGTTATAGGATAGTATGTATCAAGAGAGCATACTTGTATATTTTTATATAATGTACATGTATACTAGTTTAAGTAAATGGGAAAATGACTGTTAATTCGGGGTTTATGTTTATCATCTATGTCTACTAATCTAGAAGGATCTAATATTGAATCTAGTTTTACAAATAGTAGTGATGAGTACCCTGACTGAATCTGGCACTGTAAATGAAGCTTTGGATGTATCAGACGTGAACATTCGACTTTGTTTCATAGTTATCTTCAAGCTAGAAACCAGTCGATCGTTAATGAAGGTGCACCCATAACTATGGTGCAAGATGGGGATGTTTGTGTACCAGGGCCGAATTTTCCAAAACTGTATAAGGGTTTTATGAATATAGTTTTGGAAAGCCGCATAAGGGAACAAAAGCTTTTATGGAGACACGAGCTTGGTTGCATACATATTATAGGATTTTTATTATGCTAAATTTAGGAAATGAGGTAAAAATGCGGCTTGCTTCATGGTACCTACAGGGGGAAGCACTGAAATGGTGGGTTGTTGTTATAGAGGAATTGAATAAATTAAATTTCCTGGACTGGTTTTAAGAGAAGATTAAAGACAAAAAATATTTGGAGCTTAAAAGGAAGTGATACTTGAGAAGTTTATTAATCTCAAACGAGGAAAATCCAATGTGAAGGGGTATATTAATAGCTTCAATGAGTTGGTGAAATTTGGTTTTGAATTTATTGATGTGGTAACTAATAAAGCGATGATGTTTGCAAAAGGGTTGAGTTCGCCACTTACGGAACTAGCGCTTAGTAAGATTCCTATGGGAGTGACATTCGAAAGTTTAGTTGAGGCAGCATTGTTAAATCCCACTATAGTGGAGGCTTCTAAAGGATAGCTGATGAAGAATATTACTCAAGGAAAGCGCAAAGACCTTTAAGGTCTAGGTGGACAGAGTAGTAAGGAAGACACAAGTGTAAAAGATGCAATATGAGAGAACATAAGTCAGAGGATTGTAGAGTGAAGGTCTTAACAATTAAGTGTTATAAATACAATTAGATCGGGCATATGAAGTGGGAATGCGCTGCTATTGGAAAGATTACTATAAGGTGTGTTATCTTCCTTTGTTTTTATATACACATGTTTATGTAGTATAAGTTACGTAGATATACGAGAAGGAGTTGGATTCAGAATTTTGAGGATGAAATTCTTTTTAAAGGGCGAAGAATATAATATCCCATGAGATTTAGACGTATATTTTATTAGTAGAAGGAAAAATGGAGATTTTACGAATATTTAAATTAGGTGATGGGAATTATGCCATTACGTAGAGATCATTTTTATAATTGAGATGATATATTGGTTTGTCTGGACCAGTGTTCATATGAAGGAGATATGTATATTCTAAGTAACAGGTTTTGATTATTTTAGATGGATCTAAGCCCATTTGACTAAAACACCAGTTTAGAAGTTATAAAATGGATGGACTGAAATTTGTAATCATTTCTCTTGCACTTTTTAGTTGTACCTTCTCATTCTTCATCCTCCTCTTTGCCATCGCGCTTTCTTTTTCAATTCTAAATTAAAACCTAAACATACACACATACATACACATATATCAAATCAATGAGCAAGAGAAGGGTTACATGAAGATATCCATCGTTTGTAGATTTGAGGAACTTTGAGGGACTGCAATTCTAGATAATGAGAAATTGGAAGCTATTAGGAAATTTTAAGGGCTTGGCTACGTAGATTGCTGAATGGGTATCATTATTAGGTTATATATTGTTCACATGAAAGTAGCTCGCATTGTTTAATTGTTAATTAACTTAATTTGGTTTTGAAATTTGGGATGGTCAGATCAGTGGATAAGTACTGATGAAATTATAAGATTAAATAATATTGGTGATAATTTATTTAGGGTCAAATTCGTATTAGGGTGGTATTTTGGAGTCAAATAATCAAATATATGATAATTAGAGTTTGATTGTGGACATATGATTGAATACGTGATATATGGAAGATCAGAATAGTAGAAAATGATGTTTAAGAGGTGTAGAAACATTCCAAAATAGTAAACAATGAAGGTAATCTGCATAAGGAAGAAAATAGTTCATACTTTTGGTTTTCTATTATTCAGTGTGTGCATAGGTCCACTAGTAGGCATTTTTCTACCCAGGTTTAATTTGTACCAAGGATGAAGCACATTGGCTTCGGCGAGGCTTACATAATATTAATTATGAGTGATTTCTTAATTTCTGTACGATGTTTGAATGCATTTAATGTCTAGAAATGTATATGGTTGATTTGTGTGTAAGGACGATGATATTTGAATCTCGTTTGTTAATGGGGTTAGGCTATGTTTACCTATACCTTCGTGCATGCATGAGCTAGTTTATGTTTACCTGACTCTTAACTACTTCTTGGGGTTAATCTTTGTTTAACCAACTCTTGTATGTATTGACGAGTTAGAATATGTTTAATTAAATCCTTTTCTCTCTCTCTCTCTCTCTCTTTCGTACATCTATGGTTATTAAGTATATGATAGTGATCCTCATATTATGTTTATTACAATGGACTAACTCTGTAGATGTGGGTGAGAATGGTTGAGGTAAAGTAAGTGTTAGCTCTCATAAGTTGTTTATGAAATCACGTTTGCAATATATACTTGGTAATAATTTTACTCACCAAACATGTGTCTTACCCTCCTCATCATACACTATAGGTCAGCGGAGTAACCTTAGCACGTGCGCCATTTGAAGATGGTGACAATGAAAGCTTTTAAATATGTTATCCGTTTATTTTTATTTATTGTATAAGTATTGTGATAATGTTGGTATGTGTTTGTACCAAAATTGGGCACAACACTCTTTAGAAGTCTTTGAAGAGATAAAGTGAAGAAATTAAATGAAAAAAGAGGAATTATCTAACAAAAACTCCAAATTTCAGGAACGAGAATAATTAAAGTGCAAGGAGACAAGAGAATTTAGAGTGGTTCGGCGTATAGCCTACATCCACTATGAAATAGTTTGTTTTATTGATCTTTCTTTTGAGTTTACAATCGAATTCGATGATTTGTAGCAGTAATTGTGATTTGCAGCAATGAATTTCGTTTGTGGCAGCAGCAATTGAGTTCAGATCTGGATTTGGCGGAGTCCGGGCGTTGGAGATCTCAAAGAGGAAGAAGAACCCCTTTTCTGTTGGCTTTGGGGGTCTATTTAGAGGTGTAGGAGGCTGATATTTCGCTCGGATCTCGGGAGACCCTCTCTGTCACGTGACCAGGCCCACACGCCCAAGCCCGTGAAGTTTCGATCCGATCCGTGATCGACACGAACAGATTTCGACTCGCTCAAGATTTCATCCAATGGAGTCGAAATTTGGCGTGGACATTCTTTAGCATGCACGTAGTCTTCTATGAAAATTTCATAGCATTTGGACTTGTAGATTGGGAGATATGATCGATACGAAATGGAGTTTTCGGTAGGCTGTTTCCTTCGACTCGCTCCTGTTTCGAATCGCTCCCCTTTGACTCGATGACGTGGCGCTTCCTGGATCACTCCGCCTTTTACGCTGCTTTGAGCGAGTCGAAGAGCATACTGATCTGAGCGAGTCGAAGTGTACAATGGTTGATCGAGTCGAAGTGCATGGTTCGATCGCTTCGAGTAGTGACTTTGCCAACCGGAGCTGAATTCGATGGAGTTGAATATCTGTTGGAGAGGAGCGAGTCGAAGAAGGTAGCTGAGCGAAGCGAGTCGAAATAGGTATTTCATGTGGTAGTGAAGCGAGTCGAAGTTGGTATCTGAGGGAACCGAAGCAAGTAGAATGAGCGAGTCGAACGGTATATGATTTTCGTCCAATTTTGCATCCTTCATAACTTGAGCATACGAACTCGGATTGACTTGAGATTTTGAATGTTGGCTCCCATGGCTTAGCTTGTCATGTCCTACCAATTTTGGTTTGATCCGGACTCGGACAAAATTCGCCGATATCCGTAGTGAGCCCGTGTATAACTGAATTCTAGGATGGGCCGTCATTGGTTATCAGTCAATTCCTTGGTGTTACAGCCTTACCAAAAGGCGGGATAACATTTGCCCCCCAAAGTACGTCTTGTGGGAACATGACGTGCTTTGAAATACTGCCATCTCTACTCTGAATTGTTATTGTCTCGTCGATGAAAGCTGTAATCTTTGACCGTTCTTCTTGATAATGTAAACTGTTGACTGCTGTACCATGTATTTGTTGCAACTGATTTCTGTATGCTAGTGGTTACCCATTTACCGTTGTAATCGTTATTAGATGAATTTCTGATTTCTGAAAATCTGGAATATTGAATATTAGTCCGATATTCATGCGTATATGTTAATCTGACTCCCGCTGATGTTTGTACGTTCTCGAGTCGTTGTCAGTTTATTGTTTTTTGAATTCCGTATCGATCCTCTCCTGAACCGATGTGAAATTCGTTGCAACAATGCTTAACGGTTGTTTTTGAATGTTCCTTCGTAACGATCCTCTCTTGAATCGATGTGAAGGATTGAAACATCGAAGATAATTTTCATTGGATTTATGGATGCGAAGCAGACATGTCGAGTTGATGGAGTTGGCCTCTGGAAGCCATGGTTCGATGGATACGAAGTGCTTGTTTGCCTCGATGACAGAAATAAACTGAACGAGTCGAAGTGGAATGAGTTGAAGTTAACTTCTCTGATTGTTGTGAATTGAGCGAGTCGAAGTGGAGCGAGTCGAAATGCGCTTCCCTGATGGATTCGAACTGCTTGTTTCGCTGTACTGGAGAGGGAGTCAAAGGAAGCGATACGAAGGAGAGCTTCATTTCGAAATGCACTTCCCTGATGGATTCGAACTTCTTGTTTCGCTGTACTGGAGAGGGAGTCAAAGGAAGCGATACGAAGGAGAGCTTCGTTTTGACGTATTGGAGAGGGAGTCGAAGCGTATGTTCGAATCCGTCGGGATACAAAGCGTTTATTCCCTTTGTTTCCAAATCCATATAAATACTTTGTACTTAGCCATTTTTTCACTTTTTACCTTTCATCTTTTATCTGCCTTGCCTTCGTATCGTTCCAGAGCATTTCAAGAGAATAAACTTTTGTCTTCAAATCGACTCCTATCTTCGACCATTTGAACTTAACTTTCAGAACTAGGTAACCAATAAACGAATCCACGCGTAAACGATGAAGCTCGAGCTTTCTTATCAAATCAATCGAAGTCATGGTCGATCGAACGCTCTCTGGCCTCTGCTTCGTGTCGATGGAGTATGGGTTTCGAGATGATGAGGCGAAGGTCTTCGTATCGATCGATGGTGGAGCTTTGCTTTGAATCGAGCGCTCTGAATTCATGGATCGATACGAAGGGGTTACGCCTGATGGACTCGAAATGATGGCCTCAAATTGAGTTGAAAGGTATATCTTTTGATCGAGTCGAAATAGAGGCCTTGGAACGGTTCGAAGCGGAGTGCCTGGAGATCGAGTCGAACTGCGTAGTTATTGATCGAGTCGAAGCAGAGGCCTTGGATCGAGTCGAAGCGCGTAATTTGGGATCGAGTCGAAGTAGAGGCTTCGGAGCGAGTCGAAGCATGTTCCTTCGGACCGAGTCGAAGGACATGGTCTTGGATCGAGTCGAAGCACGTGGTCTTGGATCGAGTCGAAGCATGTGGTCTTGGATCGAGTCGAACTGCATACTCCTGAACGATCGATTCGAACTCGAGCCTTAGTGAATGATTCGAATTCGAACTTGAATAATTGCCTTGAACCAGAACTTTTGATGTTTGACCATTGGTTTAATTTTGATGACACCGAAAATTCTAGTGCCTTTGACCACTTAACTCCGACGAGCTTCGGATTTGCCTAACTGGACTTTAATTGTTTCACCGCCCACCTGATTGCCTATTGAAGTTCGTCGATGAAACTGGAACTTAAAATAATAACAATTTTTAACTTGGTCTGATAGCTAACAACTGGATGGCATGGTTGTGACGGTCAGCGATGACGGTCCTTCTGACTGAATTCCGAAGTCTCGTCATTTACACGTTTTCCTTAATTTGGTTGATCACCTCAAATAATATATAGTTTTGCACTGCACAACACACTCACACACTTTACACTGGGGGATGCACGGGTGTTCTTTGTCAGTTTAACAATGATTTTTTATAAGCTAGCTAGTCATGGATCTTTCAAGTTCTCAGCAACCGGAATTCCCAAGTTCTATTCCTCCAACCATAGAGATACCGGTTATTGAAGCCGAAGTCATAGAGCCAGCTTCAGATGAGCATCCGGGTACTCGGTTTATACTCAATCCATCAGATTTCGTGCCGTCGGGTATCTTTGAAGATATGCTAGGACGGATTTGCTTAAGGCATGGTTTGTCGCTTGATGACGTGCTACTTCCTGGGCCCACTGAGAGGCCACACAATCCCCCGGAGGGGTATACCGCTTTCAACCTCCACGCTTGCACAGCGGGGACACTTCCTCCCTTCAATGACTATATAAGGGAGATGTTATCGTTTCTTGGCATAGCTCCATCTCAGCTACATCCCAACGGGTACGCCTTACTGAACAACATCTTTGTTCTCTTCATGGAGATCCTTTTTCGACCGTCAAAGCCGATCGAGATCCGATATTTATTCAATGTCAAGAGCCATGGAGACAGCCCCTCTTTCACCTTCCTCGAAGCGGTCAGGAGCTGCCACATTGTACAGGGCTCCTGGGAAAGGCTAAGTTATTATAAAACCGAATGGTTCTACGTTCGGTGCCCCCCTGGATTTGCTGGGCGGTGGTTGGATAGACGTAAGTGTTGCCACTTCTCTCTTGAGTCATTGAGATACTAGTAACTGACTTCAAAAACTGACACACTTTTCCTTTCTTACAGCTGCAATCTCTCGCCCCGATGGCGCATTCAGAAAGCTTGTTCGGATTCTTCAAGCATTTCCGAGCGAAGAGAGGCACATAGACTTAGTCCTGACTGATAGGAATTTGAGGGCTGTCGGGCTGATAGAACGAAGACAGAGCATACACCTGGAAGTGGTACATAGAGTGGCCCTAAAGAAACGCGTGAAACACAAAGCGCCTGCCGTCGTGATCACCAAAGAAGTTGATCCAGAAAGAACGCCCACCGATACCGAGCTCCAAGCTGGGCCTTCTGCCGATGTCCTGGACTTGAGTGGAAGAAGAAAAGGCAAGGCCGCTGCTCACAAATGCCCTAAATCTAAGAGATTTAAATCCGTGGTCGTGTCTTTACCTTTCCAGGGGATCAGAATTTCAGAGGCTCCTCCCTCGCAAGTGGAGAGTCCTTTTGCAGGGCTTGCTGACATTCCGATCCCGGATTTCGTGTCGTCTCCACACGACGCCGGGACGGAGGGGCTTGATAGTGCTTTTGAATTGAGCGGGTCGCTTACTACGAGTGCGATCGACATTTCCGGTTGGTCGGGGGATTACACATGCATACACTTCACTACACTACATGATTCACAACTGTACTTCGTCCGACTTAGGAAGTTGCTAACTCTTTCTTCGCTCCTCATTTTTAGGTACTATGTATGGAAGAGGATCAATGCTAGGTAGTCTTCGCTCGGCCTGAAAGGCTTCTTCTTACTACGATTCCCGCAGGAGGGACTCTGATAGAGATCGTGATCACGATTACTCTAGCCAGGATAGGTATGGGCATGATAGGGATAGAGAATACATGCACCGTTCTAGATCACGCTCTCCTCCTCCTAGACTTCCATCACCACCTCCTGCTCATGTTCCACAGCCGTCAGAGCCTCCTCCTCCCAGGCCTTCTTCTCACACTTCCAGATCTGAGACTCATCTTCAGAGAGTCGAGACTACATCTTCCATGGTTACAGAGCAGGTCCCTGCTGATCCCACTTGAGAAGGGGCCCTTAAGTTGGCTCAAATGAAGAAGGATTTTCCAAATATTTGCTTCGACGATTATGTCTTCCCTCCCCACTTGAAGAGAGTTCCATCAGAGGTAGAAGGCACGATGCATGATTATGTCCATGATATCTACACCCAATACCAGGAGTGGGCAAAAGCTGCTGAAAAAGCTTCCAAAGTGGCCTTTGAGCGGGCCAAAGAGATCGAGAAGATGGAGATCGAGCTCGCAAAAAAGGATCGGATTATTCAGGTACTCTCTGCCAAGTTCGAGTCTTCTCGAAAATCCGAGATCGAGGCCATTAAGAAAGCTGACGAAGCAAAGGTGGCCATGGAGAGGTTGAGGCAGGCGCATGTCGCCTTGGTGGAGGAGACGGGCCACCGGAATACTACGGTTACCGCCGAGCGGGATGCGGCAGTCAAGGAACTGAACGAACTTAGCCGATATGGCCAAGGAAAAAGACGACGCGAACAACGCAGCCCAGGAGGCGTGCGAACAGGCTGTTCTACTTAGGGGTGAACGGGATGCGGCGGTGGCTAAAGTCCAAAAGGTGGAGACTGAGGTCGAGGAAAGGGTGAAGTTGGCCGAGTCCATGCTAGAGGCTGACATTGAAGACCTCCTCGTTGTCTATAATGCTAACGTGCTGAGGCACAGGGGTCTGGCCTGGCTCGATGATTATTCGATGCATATCCACAGTGCTTGGGGCCGACTGGTTGAGGAAGAGAAAGAGGCGCACCCGGGGGAGTCTATGGATGAATTCGAGCTCAAGAATCGTCTGTTAACTGATGACGAAAAGAAGATTCTCCCTGATTCAATGATCTCTTATGAGAAGGAGAGGCTCGACACCCAGCACCTGGAAGTAGGAGAAGGCTATGGGGTTGGACATCATGATGCAAGTCTTGATCTTCCGGTGTCAACCCAGCCTGAATCTTTGTCTGCGGTTGATCCTCAAGTTGTTCCTGCCTATAATCCGGATCAGCCACAGATGTCTCCGACTACAGCGCAAACGACTGAAGTCGCCCCGTCACTTATAAGCAAAACTGAGGAAGGTACTTCGAACATTCCACATGCCTTTCATGAGTCGAAGTCTTCGATCGAGTTTAAGTTCTAACAATTCTTTTATTCTTTGTCCAGTGATCGATGTCGCACCGGCCATGCCTCCTGCCACTCAAGAACCAGTTCAAATGCAGGAGGCTATCATGACCGACGTGACCACCATGAGTACAGCTGCCCCGCTCGACGATCTGCAGGGAGGTACACTCGCGTTCGTCGAGCAGCTGATGGATGAACTCTTCCGCCGCCACGGCGATCCTCGTGCTGACTTGCCATCTGTTATGAGAGGAACTGATCCTGCTGCAAGCTCTTCAATGCCGACTGCTGATGTCCCCAGCGGGGCTCAAGCAGTAACCGTAGAGCAGATGTTTGCTCAGATTGACGCTGAACTGGCAGCAGCGGGTTATGGCGGCAGCTTTGGAGGTGGGATGGCAGCATCGGGACCTGCCCCGCTCGAAATGATGTCTCCTGGTGGTTCTGTCTTTCTCACCAGCCTGCCCATTCAACCTTCTGTAATTGATCCCGTTCCTCTGACTCCGCCCGTAGGGAGCATTCTTATTCACACGAGTTCGGAGGAGGACGTCGACATAATTCCCTCTCCTGAAGACCAACCGCCGAAAAGCAAAGGCTCGAAGAGGAAGACTGGCGATGGCTCCAGCGGGTCCACATCGAGGAGGAAGCTAAGGAAAAAGAAAGATTAGGCATGCTCTCCCAGTGTATTTTGATTTGCATTTTGTTAGCCGTGTATAGATGCGGGTTCGACCCCTACTAGTAGGAATTTTTTGGAAACTTATATACAAACTTCTTCTATAATCGATGGAAATGGAACTTTTATTTTTTGTCATTGTGTATTTGTCTAAGTGTTTCAGTGTCTGGACTGCACTTATGAAGTTTCAGTTTTCGAATGAAGTTCGTTCCTATTTGCCAAGTTCGGGTATTGTGGACATGGTTTGCGAGTCGAATTTTGACGTCGTATTACTTCAGTCAATGGTTGATGCTTAAGTCTTGCCCCCAGTCTTGGTGGCATGTTGTAAAACATCAGTCAGCGATTACCCTTTTCTCTTAGCATGCCGAGTCTAGTGCCGTTGGACGGGCGTTTAAGGCAAACGGGGATTGAGCGGTTTACTCATGCCTGTCCGATCGTTGATGATCATATCCGCACTCCGGGGATCCTCATTTGTTTACTGGCGGTTGGTCATGCTGGCTTGAGTTTCAATCATATGCCCACTGTCTGGGGACTTGGAATTGGCTTTTGTACTCCGACTCGCGCTCCGGGAGTTTGGAGTTGATAATTATATTTCGATCTATGATTCGGGAACTTGAAGTTGGTGTCTAGGCTCCGTTCTGCATTCTGGGAATCTGAAGTCGACGTCTACGATCCGATTTGTACTTTGGAAATTCTGAACCAATGTTTATACTCCGGCTCGCACTCTGGGTATACGGAGTTGAATGTTTATACTCCGCTTCGCACTCTGGGAATACGGAGTTGAATGTTTATACTCTGACTTGCGCTCTGGGAGTTCAAAGTTGAATGTTTATACTCCGACTCGCGCTCTGGGAGTACGGAGTTGAATGTTTATACTCCGTCTCGCGCTCTGGGAGTTCGGAGTTGAATGTTTATACTCCGCTTCGCACTCTGGGAATACGGAGTTGAATGTTTATACTCCAGCTCGCGCTCTGGGAGTTCGGAGTTGAATGTTTATACTCCGCTTCGCACTCTGGGAATACGGAGTTGATGTTTATACTCCGACTCACGCTCTGGGAGTTCGGAGTTGAATGTTTATACTCCGACTTGCGCTATAGGAGTTCGGAGTTGAATGTTTATACTCCACTTCGCACTCTGGGAATACGGAGTTGAATGTTTATACTCCGCTTCACACTCTGGGAATACGGAGTTGATGTTTATACTCCGACTCGCGCTTTGGGAGTTCGGAGTTGAATGTTTATACTCCGACTCGCGCTATGGGAGTTCGGAGTTGAATGTTTATACTCCGCTTCGCACTCTGGGAATACGGAGTTGAATGTTTATACTCCGACTCGCACTCTGGGAGTTCGAAGTTGAATGTTTATACTCCGACTCGTGCTCTTGGAGTTCGGAGTTGACGAAGGATTGCCGCGTATCAATCCCTTTTTTGACTTTGATGTGATGGCTTGCCCCCGAGCTTGGGTTTCACTTAGGGAGTGATTGGTTGCGCCGCAGCCACTCTCTATTTGAATAAATCCCACCATATGATGAGATTTAGCTCTCCGTGCATAGTGATGGTCATATGAAGTATTTCAAGTAAATCACAGCTTTGGCTCGAAGAGGTTGCATTTTATTGCTGAAATAAGAAAGTATGGCAAAGTCAGTAGCCTTATTACAAGTTCTAATTCGAAATGCATAAACAAATTGCAGAAAAGGAAAGTATAAATGGATAAAGATAGCCTGTCAGGTGTAATAGCGGTGAAGGTTCTCACTATTCCAAGCTCTTGGCAGGGTAAGACCGTCGACGGTCGATAACTTGAATGTGCCATCTCCGAGCCTTCGTTTAATAACATACGGTCCTTCCCATTTAGGCTTCATATGTGAAGGAATCGGATAGATTCTTTTTAAGACGAGATCGCCATGTTCGAAGGTTCACGGACAGACCTTGGCATTGTACAATCGGGCGACTCGACTTCGATGCGCAGTTGCCCTCAAATCAGCCTCTTCACGCTTCTCATCCAGTAGATCAAGAGATTCAGCAATTAATATAGCATTTGTCTTTGGATCATAGTATGTCACATGATGAGAAGGTACTACTAGCTCGACTGGAATAACGACCTCTGAACTGTAAGAAAGAGAGAACGGAGTGTGGCCGGTCGCGGTCTGGTGGGTTGTTCGGTAGGCCCATAGAGCCATAGGAAGTTCATCGACCCACTTGCCCCCGACCTTTTCTAGTCGTTTCTTCAGGATGGACTTTATGAATTTATTAACTGCTTCAACATGTCCGTTCGCTTGAGGGTGCGCAACTGGGAGAATTTCTTTTGGATGTGAAATCGTTTGCAGAAATCTTTGAATTCAGCACTGTCGAATTGGGTTCCGTTGTCCGTAATTATGGTGTGTGGGAGACCGAATCGACAGATGATGTTACGAACCACAAAGTTGATTACTTTCTTCGTTGTAATGGTAGCGAGAGCTTCGGCTTCAGCACACTTTGTAAAGTAATCAACCATGACGATGGTGTACTTCGCACCACCTTTTGCCAGAGGTAGAGCACCGATGATGTCGATGCCCCACATTGCGAATGGCCATGGGCTGACCATTTGCGTTATCTCAGTAGGAGGAGCCCTAGGGATTCGGGCATATTTCTGGCACCTATCACATTTCTTTGCATAGTCCAACGCATCGCGATTCACGGTAGGCCAGTAATATCCGTAGCGAAGTATTTTCTTGGCAAGTGCCTGCCCCCCCGGTGTGATGCCACATTCTCCCTCATGCACATCGTGTAACACTTGTTTAATTTCATCGTGAGCGATACATCGGAGTAGGGGAACTGAGTACCCCCTTCTGTACATGAGTCTATTCTAGATGATAAATCTTGAGGCCTTTCGAAGGACCTGTCTTTTTTCACTCCTGCGCCCGGCAGGGTTCCATGCTCAATGTAATTTCTGAGTGGAGTCATCCATGAATCCTTTTCGGGGACGGTTTCGCATACCCGGTTTATTTCCGCCCTGTCGATACTTGGGGAAGATAGCGTTTCTATGGGAACGAGTCCCATTTGTTGAGCTTCGCCTGTGCTAGCTAGCTTCGCCAATGAATCGGCCTATTGGTTGCGTTCTCGAGGTATACTGTAGATGGCTTAGTAATCGAAACGGTCAAGTACTTCCTTAACTCGAGCTAAGTAAGCAGCCAACCTTCGATCTCTTGCTTGATACTCCCCTCGTACCTGACACACAACTAATTGTGAATCACAATAAATTTCCACTGTGATAATTCTCAAATCTCTAGCAAGTTTCAAGCCAGATAGGAGGGCTTCATATTCAGCTTCATTATTAGTCGCATGGAAATCGAACTTTAAGGAATAACATATGGATCGACCTTCGGGAGTTTCAAGCACAATACCAACGCCAAAACACCGGTCGTTTGATGCTCCGTCGGTATAAATTTTCCAGACGTACTCGGGGGATTCACTGGCTTCGGGCAAGTCCTCTGGGATGGTAAATTCGGCTATGAAATCGGCTAGGACTTGTCCTTATATGGCCCGTCTCGGAGCATAAGTAAGGTCAAACTGGCTCAGTTCGATGTTCCACTTGAGTAACCTACCAGACGTCTCAGGCCGCGAAAGGACCTGTCGTAACGGCTGGTCGGTGTAAACAATAATGGAATGTGCCTGGAAGTATGGTCGGAGTTTTCTTGATGCAATGACAAGGCAGTAAGCCAACTTTTCCAGCTTCAGATAATTTCTCTCAGCCCCAGTCAACCGTTTGCTGACATAGTATACTGGCCTCTGTATCTTGACTTCTTCTCGGATTAATGCAGTGCTGATAGCATTTTCTGATATCGCCAAATATACGAACAACTTTTCATGATCAATAGGCTTTGACAGTATCGGCGGTGTGGAAAAATGTTGGACTAGTGCTTGGAAAGCGCCCTCACACTCTGTGGTCCATTCAAATTTTTGTTTCCCTCTTCGAATCAAATCGAAGAAGGGAATGCATTTGTCAGTGGACTTTGAAATGAATCTGCTTAATGCTGCTACCTTTCCATTAAGACTCTGGACTTGCTTTATAGTTTTGGGAGTTTCAAGATTTCTGATTGCCCAAATCTTTTCGGGATTGGCTTCGATCCCCCGGGCGTTAACAATGAACCCAAGGAACTTTCTGGATGCAACTCCAAAGTGACATTTCAGTGGGTTGAGCTTCATCTTGTACTCCCGAAGTATGCTGAACATAGTTTCCAGGTCTTTTACATGGTCGGTGGAGAGTCGTGATTTCACAAGCATGTTGTCTACATATACTTCCATTTTCTTCCCGATTTGATTAGCGAACATCCGATTGACTAACCGTTAGTAAGTAGCTCCGGCGTTCTTGAGTCCGAACGGCATAACCTTGTAACAGTATAGTCCTAGATTGGTTACGAAGCTGGTGTGTTCTTGATCAGGTAAATGCAAAGGTATCTGATTGTAGCCTGAATACGCGTCCATGAAGGATAAGAGTTCATGTCCAACCGTCGAATCAACTAGCTGATCAATTCTAGGAAGCGGGAAACTGTCTTTGGGGCACGCTTTATTCAGATCGGAATAGTCGACACATTTTCTCCACTTCCCGTTTGGCTTTCGGACGAGCACGGGATTTGATACCCATTTAGTGTATAGCGCATCTCGAATGAATCTGTTCGCTTCAAGCTTTTCTACTTCCTCTTTAAGGGCGGCAGATCTCTCTGGATCCATACCGCGCCTTTTTTGTTTGACCGGGACATGCCGCGGGTCAATGTTCAGAGTGTGGCTCACGATATCCGGCGAGATCCCACACATATCAGAATGTGTCCAGGCAAATACGTCATGATTTGCCCGTAGAAATTCAACCAATTCCTCTTGAGTTTGCTGGCTTAGCTGAGATCCAATCTTTATTATTTTTGAATCATCGTTATTGTCGATTGGGACATCAATCGTCAGTTTGGCCGGGGATGCTTGACTTTCTTTAGATTCTCCTTCGTCTTCAGTTTCTCTCAGGTCAAGATCCTTGAGGAATTGGCTGGGGTGCCCGGGCCTGGGCCCGGGCGTTAATTGTCAATTATCGGCGAAACGAACGCAGAGAGATTCCTCTACACCCTTTCCCTTCTCCTTTCGCTGTGCCTCCCGCAGCTCATGAACATAACAGGCTCTGGCAGTGGCCTGATCTCCCTGAACAATTCCTATTTCATGATCAGTGGGAAATTTTAAGGTCAAACACCATGGGGCGATGGCTACTCTGAATTCAGCGAGGGCCGGTCGGCCCAAGAAAGCATTGTAAGGGGAGTCTATGTCGAGAACGATGAACTGCAACATCCGTACTCTCCGACATTCTCCTACTCCCAACTCCACTAGCAGTTCCACCATCCCAGTGGGGATTGTGGCACTTCCATTGAAACCATGGACTTGGGACTGACAGGGCTTCAAGTCTGCGGCTTCCATCTTCATTTGATCATAAGCTCGCTTGAACAAAATATTCACAGAGCTTCCACTGTCAACTAAGATCCTTTTTATCCAAGCATGACCTACTTGTGCTGAGATGACCATCAGATCGATAGTGGGAGCTTCGATTTTATCTGCGTCTCTGCTCCTGAATACGATGTCATCCGTCATCGTTTTCTGTTGCTTGGTCGGAGCCCCCTCATCAAAACTACTTCAACACTCGAAGTCCGCATGCTTGATAGAACTGGCATACGACTCCATTTCCTTCCAGCTTTGATCTGCTAGATGAGGACCACCACTTATTGTATTGATGACCAACCTTCCGTCCGCACGAGCGGGTTCTTCCTGTCTTTCCTGGTTCGGTGCACGATTCTGATTTGATGGGCCCGCACCACCGGATTGCGGCGCCCGTACATACTGATCCAACTTTCGCTCTCGTATCAGTTTTTCAATGAGGTCTTGTAAGTGACGACACTCATTGGTGTTGTGGCCATAACTCTCATGGAATCTACAGAACTTTCCTGTTTGGATTTGTCTTTCGGTTGGTGGTTTCGGGGCAGGCTTCTTATACTGCATGGTATTGCAGGTCTGCAAATACACATTTTCCAACGACGTGTTCAATGGAGTATAGTTTTCGTACATGGAAGCTCTACGCCATGGTCTACGATCTTGATCGTGTTTTTTGTTCTGGTTTCTATTGTCCCTCTGCTGATTCTGTTTATTTTGGACGTTTAACTGAATTTTTCCAGAACTATCCCCGGACTGTTTAACAGCGACGTTACTCTGGATACCTTCGATGTTGGGCCCTACGTCATCCTGCTTCCTAGACTATTTCGCATCCTCCCTTCTCAGGAATTGGGCTGCCTTGGAAAAGAAATGGTCCAATGACGCAGGCGGTTTACCAGCCAACCAACTTCCGAACTCGGAATCAGCACCAATCCCCTTAGTTAGAGCCATCAGGATAGAGTTATCATTGGGATTGCTTATCTCTGCACACGCAGCATGGAATCTCTCCAAGTAACGTCTAAGAATTTCTCCGGGAGCTCGCGTAACACTAGACAGAGTGTTGACGTCCTTTGGCCTCGCAACATGCATACGGAATTGTTCGACAAACTTGGTGGCCATCTGGTAAAAGTTAGAGATGGATCGTGGTGGCAAACGAGTGAACCACATGGTAGCGATGCACCCTAGGGAAATGGGGAAACTACGGCACTTTACCGCGTCATCTGCTCTAGCAGCATTCACCAGCCATTCGTATTTCAGGACGTGTTGATTGGGATCAGAACTCCCTTCATAAACTGGCAAAGCTGGCATCCTGAAGTGCCGAGGTGGTTCAGCATATAAAACATCATCGGTGAAAGGGGTATGACTTCGGGAGATTCCCTAGTCGTCATTAGAGAGACCCTGACTTTCACGGATCATTTGGCGGATCATCGCTGGTATATCTATCGTTCGGACACTTGGAGCATGTTGTGCCAAGGTGTGGTCGGGTTCCACAGTGCGAGTCTGGACCGGACGCGGTCGACGGTCCATGCCTCGCCTCCTTGGTTCAACATCCTCAGGGACATAGGGTTCAGGAGTCTGCTCTCGTTGGCTATGTTGAGGATCAGCTTGGTTTCTAGCATCACCTCCTCGTCCAGTAGTGGTGGTAGTAGCAATGTTGCCGGTAACATGATAAGGAGCAGCTCCTCCCCGAGTCGAAGGTTCTGTGCGGAGGCTAAAGGATGGTCCGGCTCTAGGTTGCCCAAGGTTCGAAGCAGGTTGGTGTCCTGTGGCCTGGGTGTAGCTTCACCCAACCGTGGACGTGTGGATCTAGTTTGGCCATCGGAGGAGGCTGAACTTTCTGTGGAGGAGTGAGAACCTTGGTCACTTCTAGATCTTCTTCACCTTTGGCGATTTAGCTAGTTAGTCAACTTCGCGTTGGCGCGTAGTTGTTCCGCTAGCTGCTGTCGACTTTGGGTCAACTCTTGAAGCAATGTCTGGAATTCTTGTCTAGTGATTGGACCTGATGGATCTGAAGGTCCTGCAGCATTTTGGTTGGATGGAGGTGATTGCGCGGGATTTTGTCGGTCCAGTGCTCCTTGATCAGCAGCTGCAGAGGTGGTACGTGTGCTCACCATAATGAATTGATGAAGTCCTTTCCTAGATCTGATTGCAAATCTGAGTAGAATGGAAGGGCTTCAAAGTTCTAGATCTGGATCTTCTTCTTAGATTTACGCAATCCAATATAGATAGGAGATCCAAAGAGCAGGAGAAAAATTGGGTTTTTCTCGGTGAAAGCAACAAAGTGTTTGTACCAAAATTGGGCACAACACTCTTCGGGGTCTTTGAAGAGATAAAGTGAAGAAATTAAATGAAAAAAGAGGAATTATCTAACAAAAACTCCAAATTTCAGGAACGAGAATAATTAAAGTGCAAGGAGACACGAGAATTTAGAGTGGTTCGGCGTATAGCCTACGTCCACTATGAAATAGTTTGTTTTATTGATCTTTCTTTTGTGTTTACAAGTGAATTCAATGATTTACAGCAGTCAATTATGATTTGTAGCAATGAATTTCGTTTGTGGCAGCAGCAATTGAGTTCAGATCTGGATTTGGTGGAGTCCGGGCGTTGGAGATCTCAAAGAGGAAGAAGAACCTCTTTTTTGTTGGCTTTGGGGGTCTATTTATAGGTGTAGGAGGCTGATATTTCGCTCGGATCTCAGGAGACCCTCTCTGGCACGTGACCAGGCCTGCACGCCCAAGCCCGTGAAGTTTCGGTCCGATCCGTGATCGACACGAATATATTTCGACTCGCTCAAGGTTTCGTCCAATGGAGTCGAAATTTGGCGTGGACATTCTTTGGCATGCACGTAGTCTTCTGTGAAAATTTCATAGCATTTGGACTTGTAGATTGGGAGATATGATCGATAAGAAATGGAGTTTCCGGTAGGCTGTTTCCTTCGACTCGCTCCTGTCTCGAATCGCTCCACTTCGACTCGATGACGTGGCGCTTCCTAGATCGCTCTGCCTTTGACGCTGCTTTGAGCGAGTCGAAGCGCACACTGATCTGAGCGAGTCGAAGTGTACAATGGTTGATCGAGTCGAAGTGCATGGTTCGATCGCTTCGAATAGTGACTTTGCCAACCGGAGGTGAATTTGATGGAGTTGAATAGCTGTTGGAGAGGAGCGAGTCGAAGAAGGTAGCTGAGCGAAGCAAGTCGAAATAGGTATTTCAGGTGGCAGTGAAGCGAGTCGAACAGGAACGAGTCGAAGTTGGTATCTGAGGGAACCAGAGCGAGTCGAAGGAGCGAGTCGAACGGTATAGGATTTTCATCCAATTTTGCATCCTTCATAACTTGAGCATACGAACTTAGATTGACTTGAGATTGTGAATGTTGGCTCCCATGGCTTAGCTTGTCATGTCCTACCAATTTTGGCTCGATCAGGACTCGGACAAAATTCACCGATATCCATAGTGAGCCCGTGTATAACTGATTTCTAGGATGGGTCGTCATTGGTTATCAGTCAATTCCTTGGTGTTACGGCCTTGCCAAAAGGCGGGATAACAGTATGTATGAAAAATATGTATGACTTATAATGTATATAGATGGGATTTGTTCATTTTATCTATATCATAGTTTTATCCATTCCGTCGTATATTCTAAAAGTTAGAGTTAGTTAGCTTAGCTCTCTGTATACTATTGTTTTAAAACAATTATGCTTTTCATTTTATGATGCGTGTGACTCGATCATATGGTCGACAAAACTCGAGTTTTTGCATTTGGTACCAGAGTTGTAGGTTAGGACGTATAGAGAAAGCATACTTGTATATATTTATATAGTGTATACGTATATATGTATGTTAGTTTAAGTAAATGGGCATATGATGGTAATTTTTTGTTTATCTTTAACATCTCTGTGTTACTACTCTGGGAGAATATAATATTGAATCTAGTTAAAGTAGAGATGGGTAACCCAATCTAGAGCTGGAAATGGATCCATGGAAGTACCAGGCATGAACATTCTACTTTGGTTCTACCATTATCTTTAAGCTAGTAATCAAGCCACTATTAATGAAGGGAACATACAACTATGGTGTAAGATGGGGATGTTGGTCCTGTACTAGACTCGAAATTATCAAAACTGTGTAAAGATTTTCTGAATATGGGTGACAAAATGCATAAAGGAACGAATTTTTTTATGGAGATGCGAGCTTGGTTGCGTACACATTTTAGGATTTTTAGTATGCTAAGTTTGATTGATGAGGTAAAAAGGCAGCTTTAAAGACTCGGAATGTTATCACTTTGATTTGTGAATATTTGATTTATTTTAAATATTCAATTAATGATTTTAATAATTAAAATACCATTTTTAATTAATAACTAATGATGGTGAAATGGTTTTCAAAATATGTTTACAGAAATAATTAGTTTGAAGAAAATGTGATCGGAAATCGTTTTTCAAATTTTCGACTTTTCGCGTCAAGAAGTTGTCAAAAAATGTTGTGTACATTTTAGTTAACACACACACACATGTATATAACAGATACATAAGTGTGGTTAGTAATATAATAAGGTAAAAGTTTTGTTCACTTAAGGAATAAGAAAAGAGAGGTGTGACATTTTTCAATTTAATATAAAAATAAAAATTATATCATGTCACATTACCATTTAATATCATGGTACAAGGAAATGAATTACATGTTGGATAAAGAGGGGAGCCATGATCCCCTACGTGTGGTAGAGGAGAGGAGTGGATGGTGATGATGTGGCACCAAAGGAGTGGAGGGTATTGTACTCAAGGGCTTTTTGGTAATTTAATTATCTCACTTTATAAAAAATTTTCCACTTTTTTCCTCTCTCATTTTCCATTCACTCTTACTTTTTCAAAACTTCATTTTTGTTTTCAAAAGCTCCTAAACATTTTAATGGCTTCGATATTATCTTCCAAAGTCAAAATCATTTTTATTTCCACTTTTAATCATTTAAAACTTGTTTAAAACCCTTATTCTTCTTCCTACCCCTCTCTTCTTTCAACATTAAGCCCACACAACTTTTACACCATCATGGTCGAACCCTATAACCCCTAGGCCGAGCCCCGTTTTCATTTCCCTAGGCAAAAATCAATTTTTCTTAAAAGAAATGTAATATCCAATTTAGTTCAAATGTTAGAGCTTTGGTTTGATTTTCTTCTAACTTTTGGTGAGTAAAACCAACTTATTCTATGGAAAGTTTTAACATTTGATTATTTTATTATCATTGTTGAAAATTATTGGATGATTGATGGATTACTTGTGTTGTTTGGATTATACATATGAATGCTTGTATGTATTGTTAAATTAGACTTGAAAGTGAAGCCAAAATGTTGTAAATGGTTGAAAAATATGATCTTGTTTATAGGTTATTATTATGGCATATAAATAGATGTTGTAATCATGTATGTGTTCTAAATGCTAAGAGAAGTTAGCATTTTGACTTGTTAAAGTGACTTGAGATCCCTTGAAACTAAAGTTATGATTTTCTATTTTAATTTAAATGCGAAGTTTTGAAGTTTCAAACTTTATTTCTAGTTTCCAAAACTTCATACTATGTTTTAAAAAAGGAAAATCAAACGTTAGTATTTTTTAAGGGTATTAGACTAGTACAACTAGTTTGAAAAGTTATGGCATCCATGGCGATAGTCGCTATGGCTGCAATTCGGGAAATCGAACATTTTTCTAAACCAAAAGTGTTTTTATCTTAAATATTTTTGTAAACCTTTTTCAATCATAATTTAAGTATAAAAGGTAACTATTATTTAATTAAGTATGAATTTTAATAATTATTTAATTAAGTAATTAAGTAAACATAATTAGTAATTAATTAGTAATTAAGTAAAGGTAATTAGTACTTTAGTATTAATTAAGTATGATGATTTTAGTTAATTAATTAATTAAGAGGGTTTTTAATTAATTACTAATTAAGTTTACATTTTAATTTATTTAAGGTTTAAATTATTTAATTAATTATTAATTAATTAGGATTTAATTATTAAATAAATTGCTAATCAGGTAGGGTCTAATTATTAATCAATTAACTATGATTTAATCAAGGTTAAATCAAGGTTTAATTGGTAATTAAATTTATATTTAATAATAATTAAATAAAGGTTTATTTTAAACTTTATCAGTTTTATTTAAGGGAAGCTTTCTTTTATAAGTGGTGAGTTTAAAAGAAGGGATTCTCTTTGTCTGTGCCATCGAGTAGTCAAGTAAATATGAATAAGTTATACTAAACTTTGACATCTGTTTAGCAGAATAAATCCCCATTATGCTATAACTTAATTGAATAGATTATTTTGACATCTTTTTAGGAGAATAAAACACTGTTCTGCTATAATTTAATTGGATAGAATATTAATGACATCAATCTTGCAGAATAAATCCATGTTCTGCTATTGCGTTAATTTGGACTTATTTTCATATGCCAGTTAATTAATATTGAAAAAAGTGATGTGTTAACCATTAGTGGTTAATTATGGATTTGATTTACATATATGTTGTTTATGTAATTATTGATTTGTTTAAAGTTTTTTAATTATATTATTAATGATATACTAAGTTATTTAATTATAGTATTAATGTTGTTAGTTAATTAGTTTTGTATAAAGTTAATTAATTATTTAATTTGTGATGTGGATAAAGTTAATTACTTATCTTATTAGCGTTGTTTAAGGTAAATTAATTATCTATTGATGATGTTCAAAAAGTAATTAAATAATTGAATAAGGGTGTTTATAAGGATAAATTATTTTATAAAAAAGGATTATACTTAGTAAAAAGGATTTATTAAAGGAGATTTACAAATGATATTTTGTAAAGAAGTTTATAAGTCATTTTGGAGTTTTATAAGGAAGTTTTATAAATTCATTCGGAAATTTATAAAAGTATTTTTAAATATGAAATGGGATTATAAAAAGAAAATTTATAAAGGAAAGAGCTTTGTTTTGACTGTTTATCCTTCTTAATTATGGTGGTATGAAAGATTCTTTCCATACTTAACACTGTAGGGTAGTGGTTTGGTATATAGTAAATAATATTTTAAATGATATTTTGTTAGCCCATTTAAATATGAATTTGGGAAAAGGAAAAATCTTCCTTAAGTTTTGTAAATATACTTATATAGTTAAGCTAAGTATATGGACATATTTTCTAAGTATTGAAAGCATAATGTTTTGGGAATATACTTATACCATTGAGATAAGTATATAAATGTATTCCAAGTTTTGAAAGGAGTATAAGGTTTTGAAAATTATTCTTGAGTATTTTGAATCAACGATTTGAAAGTGATTTGATTTATGGAAAGATTAATTAATAGAGCTTAGTGAATCCTATATGGAATTGAATCTTTGTTGTTGATTGTTTGAAAGTTAAATAACCGACTATCAAAATCTAGGCCAAATTATAAATCTGAGGATATCTTGGAGAAACAAGTGAGTTATATGACACAGTTATCTTCAATAATGGTGTATCATGCATATAAATCTAGTTCTGTTCTCCTAGGAAAAATGATAGGGAGATTTGTCTACTTAAACAGTTAGGGGTGATCCCCGCTCCTATGTATTGTCTATATATTTCAAAAGAACCGAAGTTGATTTTAGCGAAAATTAGCGAATGCTGGTTCGAAGTCACTGGGGTAGGATAAGTTTGAATTATCTATAAACCACTTCGAACCAACTTAAGTGTCATGTTGAAGACATCTTGAAGATGATGGAATCGAAGACAGAGCTCTTTGAAGTGCAAGGGAAGTTGCTACTAATCTTGAGGATGTTTCCAAAATGGATGTAATAGAAGTAGTGCCTTCAGTTTGTTCTTATCTTGAACAACTTATATGGACGAATGCTAGAATTGCATTGGTGCTTGGAAGGCAGTGTTAGCATTCCAAGTGGGAATTGCTAAGAGTAGGAGAGGTAATCTTGACCCCAGAAGACTCATAACCCGGTATTGACTAAAACATGGGATATGCGGTAGAGCTATGTGGTTTGCAACCGTTAGGAGCAGTTATTCCTCGATCTAGAATCAATATTTATGGATTTCTATATGCACAAAAATGTGGTCATGGCTGATGCACATTGTTTTGAACCTTAGTCCTAAGGAATGATGTAATCCTACCTATTATGTTAAAGTGGACGCCGACTGTATGTTTGCAGAGGGTCCATGTGTGGCCCTTATTACATTTTTTGGAGATGTACTACGGCAGGCGGTACCCCAGTAGCCATGTCATTGATGGAAATCCAATCTCCAATTCGAGCCTTTGCTAACTTCGTTGTGTCCAACCATGTTGAAATTTGAGCTGCAAGCATTTAAGCTATTTTATATATTTATTTTCCCCTCTAGACATTATTATAATATCACTAGATTTTATAATAAAAATGATTTGGTTTTCGTAAGGTAAAACCCATCCGTGTTTATATGCGCCGTGGTCTTATGAGATACATTTATTTTGAAAGGTTTTATAAAAACATTAAGAATCCATTTGATTGTGTTTCTCACACTGGTTATACCAGACTGATCCGGGCGTTATTTTTCTTATAATGCTTTGGTCAGCCAGAGCATATTTTCCAGATTTAGTTGGAAACTTTGGAGCTTTCAGGAGACGAGCTGGATGCCTCCATGACATACTTCCATATTTTTTGTTATCTTCTATAGTTTTTTCTTATTGTAGTTATCAACAATTGTAAGGACATGTTGTTATAACTATCAAGGCTGATGATGGGTTAGTGTTGTACTTTGACTTATATATGTATATTAAAGTCTCTTTCTTTTTGTAAAGACTTGTTTAGTATTATATATTACTCATCATGCTTGTAATACCCCTAATTTTTGATAACATTATTCAGGAAATTTAATTAGTTAAATTAAATAGAATAATGATGATAAGGGGATTGAGATTTGAATAAAACTATAAGAAGACCGTGCTTAATTTACCTTAAATGGGCTGAAAATGGCCTTTAAATTATTAATTAAAACATGGGCATATTAGTAAATATAGCCGCACCTTATTATTCATGGCCATACACTTTTATTTGCCCATTCATGTTCATTTTCTCAAAAACTCAAAAACGCAAATTTTAACCTAAGAACAGCGGGACATTAACAAGGGAAAAGAGGAAGAAAAATTAAATCAAAGCTAAGGATGAATGCTAGGGGAATCAATTTCCAAAAATCTCAAATTCCTTATTATATCTAAGTGAATAATAATTCATTCCATCTCTATTTTTTTATAATCATAGGCTTTCGGATTTAAGATCAAATTCGTTTTATGATGTGCTGGATGATGATATGTTTGGGTTAGTATGTGTTTGATTTAAACCAATTCATTTACATATGAATTTACACGGTTTTATAGAAAAATCGATTGTTATTGAATTTAGAATGCCATGGAAAAAATTATATGTTATGTAAACCATGATTTAAGAGACGGGTTTCAATTTTCATAATTTTCCAAGCTATGGAAAATTTATTATGAATTTCTAAAGGAAAATATGATATATTTGGGTTTAAAATTTATTTTGATTATTTCAGGAAGAAATTGGGTCTGAAATTTTAATATGTTAGATAACATGAAGAAATTAAATTTCTGTGATTTTTGGGGATTTTTCCTAATTGATTTGCTATGGAAAATAAATTATTTTAAAAGAGGGACTTGTTTGCAATATTAGTTTTGCTTAATGGAAGGGCTTAAACGTTAATTTTTCCTTTGATTTAGATTTGAGAAATGCGGCAGTTACTTTGTAAAGTATCTGAAAAGTTTTAAGGCAACCAAATAAAAGATTACACATAGGCGGGTTAGTTAAAGCAATTACTAAAAATGAGCATGATTTCATCCTTTAATCAGAAAAGAGGGTTCCGCCTCCTTTAGTAGTACCTTTCGACTCCAATGCTTCCGCTCCAACTCAGTCAAAACTAACCCAGCCGAAACCCACCTAGTCGAAACCAATGCACAAGGTATCACTTAGTTGATACGCAGCAGATTGGAGGAAAGGCGGAAGCTATGGTGTCTAAAGCAATGCTTCCGATGGGGTCGAAACCTTAGTTTTGTTTTCAAATGTTATGTGCCTAATTTGTTTTACCTAAAGATTTTGACATAGTCAAAACCTATGTTTTCGAAAGGGGTTTTTCTAAATAGCTTTCGAAGTAGGTTGCCATATCATATTTAAGTAGGAGCTTTTGAATGGGTTCCTTTGTTTTTAAATAATGCTTTCGAAAGAGGTGGTTCCGATCTGGTCGAAACCCAGCCGCTATTCTTTTACCTTTCGGATGTATTGCAGTCATCAATGCTTTCGAAGGGTTCTCATTGTTCTAAACTTAAGCTAAGTCACTGTCTAAATGCTTTCGAAGGGGATTAGAGGTTTCGAAGGCAGTGGTGTCAAAAGGGTGTTTCGATGCTATCCTTTAAAGTTTTACTCAAAGGTTTTAAGCTTTCAAATAGGTGGTTCCGACAGCATCAATTTTTCCCCAAAACTATTTTATTAAAGGTTTTGAAAGAGATACTTTCATATATAACCGCTTTGACCCAAAAGATGGTTGTAAAGAGTAAAACCTAATGTTTTCGAAAGGGGTACTTTCATTGGTTTCGAAGCTATGTTTTTAAAGATTATTAAGAAATTTTTTGATATTGTCGAAAGGTATATTTGGTTTTGAAAGAGATTATTTAATAAGGGCTTCGAAAGGTATATTCATAGTGTTTTCAAAAGGAGTTTTCTTTGCTTTCAAAGGAGGTTATCCAGGGGTTTTGAAAGAGATGTTGTAAGGTTTTCAAAACAAATAACCCAATCTCGTTTTGAAAGAAAAACCATGGCATAAATAAAGATTTTTGAAATGAAGTTTTGAAGAAGTTTTCCTTAAATAATAGGTTGAAGGGATTAACCAAGTTTTATGTAAAATGATTCCAAGGATATTAAACCACAGGTGTTGGTATTATTTTGTTGTTGTTATGATTGCTTCTTCATATACTTACTCACATTGTAAGTATTTTATAATAAGTATATTTTTTCTTAACGTGGTCTGCGCACTAGGATGTAATGAATTTGAATATTTTGAAATGGAAGGTGGACTTTGCTTGTTGTTTTAAATTTTTTCCATATTCATGTGTTTCTGTGTATCAATGTATCTAATATTGCAGTATGTGATCGGTTGCCGAGGATTAATAACTATGGATGACTGCAGCATCCGTAGCCGTTAGTTTTAGGCCTCCAAGTAAGAGGATGTTACAAGTTAGTACCAGAGCATAGGTTTATGAAACTTTAAAAGAAACTTAAACCTAAAAGATTTTTCAAACATAATCCAATGAATCAGACAACAAGATTAGGGTTTGGGTTAACGCTATAGTAATGTACTTGTATTTGATATATAGTTGTATATATAAGTACGTATTCCCCGCTTTCTTAGACCGTTCTTCTATATCTTATTAAGGCTCGTATGCAGATTTACGAGAAAGGAGATATGGAAGCAGGAAATGGAAGAGGAAATTTCGGTGGAGGAAGCACCATAACCAATGGAAATGCTCGACCCACCACCAGGAGGAACACGAGTCGACCGACTAATGCTAATAACCAAAATACTGATGCCAATGTGGGTGTTGGAAATCCACCAGTAGATATAGGGGTAATGTATCAGTTCTTCGTCAATATGATGCAAGTAGGAGCTGCTGCTGGCGTTGCTAGAAATGTTGGAGGAGCTAATCCTGTGGCTCCAGGTAGGAATAATTATGCTAGGCTGAGCGGGGACTACACCAGTCTTGGTGGAAAGCCATTCATGGGGATGGAGAATTCTATTGAGGTTAAGAATTGGTTGTTGCATTGTGAGCGTATATTTGTTGATTTGGGTTTAGATGATGCGCAAAAGCGAAGGTTGGCCTTTAGACAGTTGCAAGGGTCAGCGCTTCACTGGTGAAATAATGTTATTGCTGAAGTTCCGCAAGAACAGTTGACTTGGGCTGAGTTTAGAAGCATCTTTGAGCAAAAGTTTGTGTCTGAGTTTTCTAAGTCAGAACTGATGAGGAAGTTTATGGATCTGGAGTAGGGAGAGATGTCTTTGAGCCATCACATGACTACCAACGAAACAAGCAGTTGAGTTTTGTATAGATCTTATGCCCGGAGTTGAACCCATTAGTAGACCACCTAGTAGGATGATACCTACAAAGATGAAGGAATTGAAGGTGCAGCTAGTGGATCTTGAAGGAAGAAATTTCATTAGGCCAAGAAGTTCGCCTTCGGGAGCGGCCGCGGTGTTCGTGAAGAAACCAGATGGGTCGTTGAGGATGTGTATCGACCATCGTAAGTTGAACGAAAGAACAATCAAGAATAAGTATCCTTTGCTAAGAATAGATGATATGGTCGATCAGTTGAGCAGAGCCAGAGTGTTTTCCCAGTTGGATTTGGCAACAGGTTTCCACCAATTAAGGGTGACAGAGGACAGTATTCCTTTGATAACATTCAGACTACGTGTGGTTCTTATGAGTGGTTGGTGATGCCATTTGGATTAACAAATGCACCTGCTTTCTTCGTGGATTTAATGAATCGAGTTTTCCGAGAGTACTTGGATAGGTTTGTATTGGTATTTATAGATGACATATTAATATACTCTAAAGATGAGAGGGAACATGAGGTTCATCTTAGAGTGGTACTTGAGACGCTGAGGCAAAATCAGCTGAAGGCGAAGTTTACCAAGTGTCATTTTTGGAAGAAAGAGGTTAAGCTTCTTGGTCATGTGGTTTCAGAGAATGGCTTGTCAGTCGGTTTAGATAAGATCGAAGATGTGAATAATTGGAAAAGACCAGAAACGGTTACTGAGATCAGAAGTTTTCTTGGACTTGCTGGCTACCACCAGAGATTCATCAAGGATTTCTCATGGATAGCAGCACCTTTGACTATTTTAACCAGGAAGGAGGTGAAGTTTATCTAGTCCAACAAATGTGAGGAAGCATTCCTTAAGTTAAAGAATTTGTTGACCAATGCACCAGTTTTAGTAGTTCCAGACGGAAACTAGGGGTTGGTGGTGTATACCGATGCATGCGAAACTGGATTGGGAGCAATATTGATGCAGAAGGGTAAAGCAATTGCCTACGCATCCAGACAGCTTAGACCGCATGAAGTGAGGTAACCCACACATGATTTGGAGATGGCTGCGGTGATCTTTGCATTGAAGATTTGGAGACATTTTCTCTTAGGGCAGAGGTTTGAGCTTTATACCGATCATAAGTCTTTAAGATATTTATTTTCTCAGAAGGAGTTGAATATGAGACAGAAGAGGTGGCTTGAGTTTTTGGCTGCTAATGATTTTGGTATAGAGTATACACCAGGAAACGGTAATAAGGTAGCGGATGCTCTAAGCCGAAGACATCAAAATGTGGTATTAGCTATGTTGGCAGAGTGGAAAGATTTAGAAGCTTTGGCCAGTTATGGTGTGCAGTTAAGATCGACTGCTAGTTCTAGTTAGAGTACCGCCATATTGTCTTATTTAGAAGTTCGACCAGTGTTAATCGAAAGGATCGCTTCTAAACAGAAGGAGGATCTAGTATTAGCCGAGAAGATTAGAAGGCTTGAAGCTGGAACTGAGATCGATGATCTAAAAGACTTTAGTCTTGACCAAAGAGGATGGTTGAAAAAGAAATAGGGCTGTTATGGTAACGGTAAATTTACCATTACCATACCATTACCACCAATCGGTTACCATTTTCGAGTGAAATCGGTATACCAGTTTAATCGGTATGGTAACGGTAAATTTACCATTTTCTATGGTAAATCGTCGGTAACATTTCTTCAATACCAGCGGTAACGGTAATTTTACCAGTCAATTTATAACACATGTATATTCATGTAACATGCTTTATTATAGGCATTTAGAACCAAGAAAATGATTAAATTTATTTTATTAACAAGGTGAAATAATGTTAAATACACTTCACTTCTTTCTCATTTATGTCTTTTATTAAGTAACACTATAAATTATATAATAAAGCACCGTTATGGTGTGAATACGTGTTATGTTACTAAACTTTTTTAGACAAACGGTAATTTACCATTACCAGTGTAACGGTTACCAGATTATCAGTATACCAGTCTTCGGTATACCAGCCTATCGGTAACGGTAAGCAATTTTCGCTTACCATTAAAAATGGTACGGTAACGGTATTTGTGAAATGGTAACGGTAACCATTACCATAACAACCCTAAAAAGAAGGGACGGTTGTGTGTTCCGAATGTGGAGGACTTGAGGAAGGAAGTTCTGGGAGAATGTCATCGGTCCAAGTTTACAATTCATCCTGGAGGAAATAAGATGTATCATGATATGAAGAGGAGCTTCTATTGGGAAGTTATGAAAATGGATGTCGGCTTGTGGGTTAGGCAGTGTGCAAACTATCAACAAGTGTAAGCTGAATATCATAAGCCGAGTGGGTTGCTTCAACCTTTAGAGATTCCAGTTTAGAAATGAGATTCGATATCCATGGATTTTATAGACGGGTTTCCAAGATCAAATAGAGGAAATGAAAGTATATGGGTTATAGTGAAAGGGTTGACCAAGACTGCCCATTTCATTCCGGTAAAGTCTACCAGGACGACACCTGTTTTAACTAAGTTGTTCATGAATAACATAGTTGGACTACATGGAGTTCCTAGTAGTATAGTTAGTGATAGAGATGCCTTGTTCACTAGTATATTCTGGAAGAGTCTACAGGATGTATTAGGTACCAAGCTTAATATGAGTACTGCATATCATCTTCAGCCAGACGGGTAAACGGAGAGAGTCAACAAGGTACTCGAGGATCAATTGAGAGCTTGTGTATTAGACTTTGGCGGATCTTGGGAAGATCGCCTACAATTGGTTGAGTTTTCCTAAAATAATAGTTACCAGACTAGCATATAAATGGCGCCTTTTGAAGCTTTGTATGGAAGGCCATGCAAGTCACCAGCATGTTGGTTGGAGATTGGAGAAAGATTAGTCTTAGGTCCAAATTTGGTTAGGGAGTCGTCAGAAAAGATTGAGTTGATTCGAGGAAGGATGAAGGAAGCTCGGTCCAGATAGAAGAGTTACGCAGATAAGAGACGTAAAGACCTAGAGTTCTTAGTTGGATATAAGATCTTCATTAAGGTGTCACTAATGAAAGGTGTGGTACGATTTGGAAAGTCGGGGAAACTAGCACCAAGATATGTTGGACCATTCTAGATTTTAGAGAGGATCAGGAAACTTGCATACTAAGTAGAGTTGCCGAGCACTATGACAGGTGTCCATAATGTATTTCATGTGTCTCATCTTCATAAGTATGTGCATGACCCAGAGACTATTATTCCTTTGATAGGGTTGGAAGATTTGATAGTAGAGCCTAATTTGAATTTTGTTAGACAACCAGTTCGGGTTGTAGCGAGGGATGTGAAAAGATTGAGAAACAAGACAGTCAGTTGGTAAAAGTTCAGTGGAGCGACAACGAGAAGGACTGTGCTTGGGAGACAGAAGACAGGATTAGAGATACTTATCCTGATCTGCTTTGAGGGTATTTCTATATTAGATTCATATAGATAGTTGCTAGTCAGGTCGGCTAGTATGGTTGTTAGGAGTTGTTACAAATGATTGCTATGTTTAGTATTTAGTCCTTATTGAATTTCGAAGACGAAATTCTTTAAGAGGGGAGCCTGTAACACCCGTAATTTTTGATAACATTATTCAAAAAATTTAATTAGATAAATTAAATAGAATAATAATGATAAGGGGATTGAGATTTGAATAAAATTATAAGAGACCGTGCTTAATTTAACTTAAATGGGCTTAAAATGGCCTTTAAATTATTAATTAAAACATGGCCATATTAGTAAATATAGCCGCACCTATTATTCACGGCCATACACTTTTATTTGCTCATTCACGTTCATTTTCTCAAAAACTCAAAAATGCAAATTTAACCTAAGAAGAGCCGGCCATTAACAAGGGAAAAGAGGAAGAAAAATTAAACCAAAGCTAAGGATCAAAGCTAGGGGAATCAACCTTCCACAAATCTCAAATTCCTTATCATATAAGGTGAATAATAATTCATTCCATCTCTATTTTGTTTTAATAATCATATGTTTTCGGATTTATGATTAAATTCGTTTTATGTGATGTGTTGGATGATGATATGCTTGAGTTAGTATGTGTTTGATTAAAACCAATTCGGTTACATATGAATTTGCACGGTTTTAGGGCAAAACCAATTGTTATTGAATTTAGAATGGTATGAAAAAAATTATATGTTAGGTAAACCATGATTTAAGAGATGGGTTTCAATTTTCATAATTTTCCAAGCTATGGAAAATTTATTATGAATTTCTAAAGGAAAATATGATAGATTTGGGTTTAAAATTTGTTTCGATTATTTCAAGAAGAAATTGAGTCTGAAATTTAATATATTAGATAACATGATGAAATTGAATTTCCGTAATTTTTGGGGATTTTTCCTAATTGATTTGCAATGGAAGATAAATTATTTTAAAAGAGGGATTATTTGCAATATTGGTTTTGCTTAATAGAAGGGCTTAAACCTTAATTTTTCCTTTAACTTAGAACTGGTAAATGCGGCAGTTACTTTGTTAAGTATTTGAAAAGTTTTAAGGCAACTAATTAAAAGATTACACATAGGCAGGTTAGTTAAAGCAATTACTAAAAATGAGCATGATTTCAGCCTTTAATCAGAAAAGAGGGTTCTGCCTCCTTTAGTAGTACCTTTCGACTCCAAATGATTCACCATTGTGGATGCAGGAGCACAGTATATGATTTTATAAAGGTTTTAAGATACCAGTGAGGGGAAAAACCATTCCACTAAGCAGTGTGGTCTCACTAGATATCTAAATGATTTGAGTTGGTAGATTATTATTCATACCAGGCTTTATGTCTGACTCAAAGTTTTTGTTTCCCCCTTAAACTCTCGGGTACTCAATTGATTTTGAGTAGTTTGAGATTTAGGGTTTTTAGTAATCTTTTAGTCGAATAAAGCTTCCGGTGACATGCAGGAGGCATGCTAGCTACTTAGAGTTCTTTTATTTCCGTTGTGTTTGGTCGTAAAGGCAAACTTGTTTTGTTGCCTTATTATATACTCTATTCATCCAAGGGTGCATCTTCATATGTCGCTCTTGGCGTATTTTGTAATAAATATATTTTGTCTAAATGTGGTTTGCGCACTGGGATTATGTAATGAATTTGAAATATTTTGAAATGGAATGTGGACTTCGCTTGCTATTTTAAAACTTCCATATTCATGTGTTTCTATAATCAATGTATCTAACATTGCCGTATTTGGTCGCCGAGGATTAATAACTCTGGATGACTGTAGCATCCGTAGCCGTTAGTTTTGGGCCTCCAAGTAGGGAGATGTTACAACGCTTTTGCGGGATTCTGTCTTCCTTCTTCTCTTTTTCCCGTTAATCTATCTTTCCGGCACTTGGATGCTCGATACGCAAATACCGTGGATGTATTAGTGTCAACTTCTGAGGATCGAAAACGGAGTTGTTACACTTGGTATCAAAGATGACAGTTAAGTGAGAACCTTAGCTTTGGTAGGGTAAACGCATCAGAGGTAGGGTTAGTAACACCCTAGAATGAGTTTGAGTGTGTATATATAAGAGTGCGTATTTGTTAGTGATATAAAAATGTTTTATTGTGTTGTTTGATCTGAGTGGTTTATGAATTCTGGAAGATACGTCTGGCCAACGTTATCTATATATAGAGATTCCTAAACACTTGAGCAAGGCCAATCGACACGGTATTATTTTAAATTTGGTAAATGAAATAATTTTACCTAGAAGTATATTTTATATAAAAAGGATAATTTTAAAAGGAATTAATATAGTTCTTTTTGATGTGTTTGTTTGTTAGGAAATTATAATATTCAATTATTATCATTAAGGGTTAGATTGGTTATCCTCATCTAGTTTTGATGCACTGACTATTGTTTATAGATTTATATGTAATTTTTTTTCCTTAAACATGGGTGGGGTAGATAGAAGTTGTAACGACCCGTAAATTTTAGTGGTTTGTTAATTTAATTAATTGAATTTTTGTGAAATTTTTAACAATAAAATTTTGATATTTGAAATACGTATATTTAAACATAGCAAATGGTAAATTTTCAGTAAATATTATGGAGAGTTATTTTATTGTGTAATTCTATTTCAATTTAAATCAGTTAATAATTGATGATAATAAAATGTTTTCCAAAGCTGAATATTTTTGCACAATAAATTTGTAAATCATCTTTTGAGTGTGACGTCATATTTTGTTTCTCTAAATTTTGACTTTTATTGCTCCGTTTATCTTATTTTCGACAAATTAGCAGCATTTTCGGTACCGATTATCGACTTTTGATAGGATGGTCATACCACTGATATCTATATACCGTTTTGATCGTCTCGTCGTGCTGATCTCTATGGTATATTCAATTCTTTGTTTTGAAGTCAGGTACGCAGCGGAATCTGTGAATTAGTGATCCATATCGATATCGTTTGAGCTTTCTGAATTCTTGTGTCTGTTCGTTTATCCTCCGTGTAAATATCTATGGTCACTAGCTATTGATACTCTAGTTTCAATAGACATGAATTTTAGTTTCCAATTGATTTGAATATTATTTGGTTCACCTTCTCTCTCCATTTCGTTCCGCATATTAAAATTAAAATAAATGCGAAATGAAATAGTTAGGTTTGCTTTCGTCTTTTCCTATCCACCGAAGCCAGCTTCTTTCTCACCACACCTAGCAGTCAAACCCCCTGTCACCATGCTCATCAATTCGTCGCACCACTATCAACCGTGAGCAGCATCTCCAAGTCGCCGACGTGCTGCCACTGACCTCCGCATACCTTCCCTCTGACCTCACCTTGTCTCTACACGTAACACATGCTTCCTCTTCGAACCCATCCCCTCTCTTTCTATATCGCCGAGCACGGCACGAGCCACGTCACCCCACTGCCGCGGCCACACTCCACCTCTGCAACTGTCTTCTTTCTTTGAAAAGGTATTTTATATATATATAGTTATAAAAATATGTTAATTTAACAAGTTTTTGTAGTATATATAGAAGTGTTATGCTGCTGTTGGTATGTAATGGTTTTAGAGTCACTTTATATATATGTATGTTTATATCAGTGAATTGCTGCGGACTTTAAATTATATTTATTTATAAATTTTCTCGATTTTTGGTTTTTAATTTATACGTTATGTTGTTTTATATTGTCTAAGTTTAAAGATATAGTTTATATATCTTATATTTCTAAAGCCCATATTTAATGTGTAACCGGCTTCCTATAATATAGTATTATACAAATATGTCCTGGCTTTTACAATATGTATGTTTAAAATATTTTTTATGTGTTATATATTACGAAGTGGAGCAGAATTATATATTATATTATATGTTGTTTATATTATTTCTATAATTTTAAATTACTTGTATATATATATATATTTCATAGTTTATTTTGTATGATTAGCAAATACATTTTTGTTCAAATCTATTTTATAGTTTGTTTTGACTTAATTATAATATACATACATTTAATATAAAATATATGTGCTTGTATAAATTTTAACATGTTAGGCAAATGAGTTATAAACAGTCAGTTTATATATATTTTGTTTGTAGATTCCTGTTATAGACAAGTATGTATGTCAGTATATGATTTAAAATAATGTTGGTATATATTGTATTGTTGGTTATTGTTAACGTACATGTTAGTATATGCATTTATCTACTTTCGTCCAGGTCCATAATTCGCGTGCAGCTCTATACATATATGGTATAGTTTAATACGTTGCACTCATTTGTCTATTTGTATATTTATATCTTGTTTTATATATAAAATTTGTTGATGCTGTTATTTTAATATATATGATGTATAGATGAGTCGGTATGTGACGCCATACCTCTATGCTCACGCTAGCCAAGGACACTAAGGGGTAATGCCGTCGACTAGCACGAAGAATAAGGCTGTTGAGGAGCGACCATCTGTGCAATTGCCTTATGCGAGTACCGATATATTAGATAGTATAATCATGCATTTCATTTCAAGTGGAAGTCCGACATACCGATGCAAACTCAAAGCTACCACATAGTGGCTAAGTGGACTTCGGAAACAAATATAGAATTAAACATAACATAAATCAGTCACAAACGTTCATATCACAAAGGCGGAAACAGATATGAATATATAACACCAAAAGGGTGTACATCAGAGTAGTGGTCAAATAAGATCCACAATATCACAAAAGAATAGATACAAGTGCTAGACAAAAGAATATGTATACATCATTGAGTCTATATCTCGAATGTATAACAACAAAAACTACAAATGTAATGTAGTTAGACAAAAGTAAGAAGATGATCCTAGATAAGGAGTCAAGCAAGAGCACCTGTAACATCTCGGTCTGACCCGAGTATTATTTAATAAGAAAATAATAAACGGATCAGTCTAGCTATAAATATCAGATAAAGGAATGAGATATAAGCAGAGATATAATAAGAACGTATGATAACAATGATGTCATACTAGAACAAACATGATTTAAACAACAACAAAATCATACAATATCTCAAAAAATCTCAAAGCACCAAAAAGAATGTCATATTCTATATTTTATTCACCAAACTACAAATATTGACAAACATATTAATGCCAATCACTAAAGTTGGTGAAACACAAATTCTAGAAATCATCAATCAGAAATCCAAAAATCCCAAAAGGGGGAGGCCTATCACAAACGGGAGCATGAAAACTCACCAACATGTGTATCAAAAACGGAACGCTATTCCATGGTCGCTAACCATAAATATTGAGCCGAAGCTCCACAAACGATCCGAAGACCACGGGTCGCTACCCCGCCAAATTGAACCGAAGTTCCATAGAAACGGGGTTTAGTCTCCCTCGCAGACAAATAGACATCGCACATTGCTAGTCTAAATCACAAAATGATCATCATCGATCAATAAAAAGTGTGAATTACACTAAGCTAGTAAATATATGAGTTTAGCTTCATGTCCCATAACCACTAGCTTAACTTAAATATTTACGAACAAATTGTAGATTTCCACTCGAAAATTGTCACAAGAGTTTCAATCGAACAAGTCCAAAAATTAACCGACGAAGTAAACGCAAGCGTTTCATACCACTTGTTTTGCTAAGCCGTTTAATTATATTTTCTCATACGAATGAGGTAAAGGTTTGTATATACTAATAGATTAGAAAACGTGTAACGACCCGTATTTTCACGGATCGGAAAGTTCGTCAAATCTGGAGTTTTAGCATTTTGAGCCATTTCAGCTTTTAGGAAAATTTTGCCTAAGTCCTAAGTCGTTCACGACTTAGCATAAGTCGTGAGTCGTATACGACTTAGGAGATAGGAGTGACCCAGGGTTTGGCGACTTAAGGAAATAAGTCGTAGCTGGGCTAGGTTAGTAGGTTGAAGTTAACTCGGCAAGTGTTAAGTCGTAGGTTGTAAGTCGTTGCCGAGTTAAGGGATAGACAACCTAAGGAAGTGACCGACTTATGTTATTGTAGACGACTTAAGGTTTTGAGTTAAGTGTTAAGTCGGCTGACGAGTTAAGGTAGTGGTCGACTTAAGACCTGGACGACTTAGGAGTTGAGTCGTATCCCAGTAGCCTAGCTAAGTAGTGAGGTTGATAAGTCGTAGTCGAGTTAACCGTTAAGTCGTACGGGATCTGGGTTTTTGTTGAGTCGTAAGTTGAGCCCTTTGATGAGTCGTACCTCCTGATGAGTCGTAGCTTTGTGCTAAGTCGTGGACGACTTAGTGGTTGAGTCGTCTAGCCAGTAAGGCGCGTGCGCACTAGGTCGTAGACAGGGGTGGTCCGGTAAGTCGTAGGTACCTGTGATGAGTTGGAAAAGGCTATAAGTCGGAGACGACTTAGGAGATAGCTGTTAAGTCTTGAGTCATAGGGGGGGTCTGAGTGTTGAGTTGGAGTTAGGCTTAAGTCGGAAGACCGTTGAGTCGTGGTGATCTGATGAGTCGTAGACGACTCATGGAGGCAGTCGAGTCATGGATTTCAGCTATAAATAGGAGAGCTTCTCTTCATATTTGGGATCCGGATTTGAAGCGACGAAGTGCTGCCATTTTGAGAGCTCGACTTCTACACTTCTTCACTTCTTTTCTCCACTCTAATCTAGTGCTTCCTTCCATCCAAATCAAAGATCAAGATTGAAGATTCAAGAGCTAAAGTTGAAGATCTTCATCTTTTCAAGAGAGATTTCATCGTTTGAAGCGGATTCGTGCTAGATCAAGCTTGATCCTTCGCTGTCCAGATCTGAAGCGTATTGATTTGAGGTTGTTTAGGTGATTTGGTGAGTGGTGATTATCTCTCACACGGATCCAAAGGAGTATATCGGATTGTTGGCTCGATTTGGTGTTAAAAAAAGAGATTTCCATGCATTTTCTTCATCCTAAGTGTAGATCCATATAGATCCATTGTTCATGATGATGTTACATCCATTTTATCATATGTTAACCTATGCAAGTTCATTAATCAAGTTTGTAGAGATATAATCCATGTTTTCATGCTTATTGGACTTTCAACTCTTTAATTACGAAAATGCCATTATTGTTATAATTGTCTACTTAGATCATTTTTGAATGCTTGATTGCTTGGATTGATGTTTGATTTGATTGATCGTTATGAACTAGATGATTGATGATTAGATTTAGATCGAAGATGATTCAAAAGCTAAGGGAAAGGCTCTTGAATTGGGAAAGCTGCTCGTGGCATATGTAGCGGGAAGATGAAGCTCTTATGCATAGATTTGATGATGTGATGTTGAGATGAGGCTTTGCAAGGATGTAATGAAGCGAGGCATCATGTGATGAAGACTTGGTCTAATCCAGACGGGATCATTCCAAGCATGTTGATAACTCGGTGATATGATTCGAGTTGAGGATAATGAATGGATATGAGAATAGTCGTCGAGGAGGATGACTAGGAGGCTTGGATAGCATCGTTGTTGAAGGTTCTAGCATGCTCTAAGCAAGAGTACGTTTGGGCAGATTCGATAGTCCCAACGGCTAACTGTTGATGGTCGAGTACTCTGGGCAGATTCGATAGTCCTAGGCACGGGCTGCGACGACGTGCGGGAGTTATGTCTAGAATCGGGGTTTCCATTAGCCCTTGACGGACGGCTGAAAGAATGTGCCGGTCATTCAATTAACGGTGATATCGAAGCAATGATAACAGTGATAGCCAGAGTCATGGATGTTTGGTTGTATCGTCATTCGGACTCAAGAGCGGTATTTTCTGGGTGCTTATCTGATTTAGGCCTTGGTACTTGGAAAACATCGCCCTTGACTCGAGTGATAGTAGCTTTACTTTAAATTGTATGCTCTGCTATGTTTGCTTCTGCTTAGTGTGTGTCTGGGGGCTATCACTGTAGAATGAGGTTGGAGTGGGAGGGTTGTATCCCTATTCCTTTTCCTTTATGCTCTTTTGGTATGTTGTTAGTTAATTTACTGCTCACTAAGACTGTTGTCTGACTCAAGGCTTTATGTTTTAATTCTTATTGCCTTGGGCTGTTCGTCCATTTTGGGACGGGCAGACTAGGTAGCAGGTGACAGGTGCTGTTCTCTTCTCACGATGCTGATATCGAAGACGAGCTGGAGGGTTGCATATTATCTTCTTATTATATGTACTGGATATTCCGCTGTTTTGTATTCTCTGAGAGTTATGTAGTGAGGCTTGATGTATTGACTATGTGGATGCTTGTATTCAACTATTATGGAGTTTTATATGATGTCATTTTGTTCTGAAAAGCTTCACTATACATATGTTCTATTGTATTTTGTCCATGCGCTGTGAGTAATACGATAGATTCTGTTGTTTTTAAATCTTACCTTGACAATCGTCCATGGTCGCCTGGCACACTTTACAGCGCTCTATCTCTAGATTCGGTGCAGGGGTCATGGGCGGTCGTCACATTTGGTATCAGAGCATTGGTTAATCGATTTTACCCAACGCTCGCCGTCGTAACTACGTATGAGAGACGTAATTGTATTTTGATGGATGATTACTATATATAATATAGTAGCTTAGTAGAGTTTGAGTCCTTTGTGCAGTTGTTTCTCTAGATGTTCTAATCATTCCTTTTTATAGATATTGAGAATGAGTCGAAGAGGGAGACCAGCTGCTAGGGAAGGCCGTGCTACTGAAGAGACTGCTGATTATGCAGCCATGTTCGAAGCTATGATGACTTCGATCATGAGAAGGATACCAGTTCCGGGGGCAGCAGTTGATGTTGGAGTTCAAGTCCAAACTCCGAAACCAGTGGATTTTGCTAAGTTGTGCAAGGATTATACTGCTCTTGGAGGGAAGGTTTTCTTGGGAACAGAATCTACTATCGAGGTCCAAAGGTGGATAGATGCTTGTAGAAGGATTTTTGGTGATTTGGGAATTGATGATGCAACTAAGAGGAAGTTGGCATCAAGGCAGCTTCAAGGGAGAGCCTCTGATTGGTGGAACTCTATTACCATCAATACTGCGGAGGAAGAGATTACTTGGGAGCAATTCCAAGTCAGATTTGAAGCTAAGTTCATTTCTACGGCTCAGAAGTCTGTTCTGTTCAAGAGGTTTGTGGAGCTCAAGCAAGGTGGAAGATCAGTTCTTGAGTATGTTTCTGAGTTTGAAGCTTTGTCCAAGTATGCCCGGTCATATATTGAATCTGCTTATCAGAAGAATGAGAAGTTTGTGACCGGCTTGGATAGTTATCTTGGGAGACAGTTGGTGGATCATTTGGACGATTCATTTGAGAAGCTTGTGGAGAAAGCTCTTAGGCATGAGAGTCTGTTTCCTAAGGAAGGACCTGTTGTTGTTGTTACCGGGGGAGAGTCTAAACCACAGCAGGGTGGAAACAAGAAGAGAAAGCAGCAGCAGCAGAAGGGTAAGGATGGCCAGAAGAAGCCGAAAGGCGAGGTGACTTGCTACAATTGTCAGCAGAAGGGCCATTTCTCGAAGGATTGTAAGAATCCGAAGGCACCGATGAAGTGTCACAACTGTGACAAGCCGGGGCATTTCAGGAAGAATTGTCCAGAACCAAGGAAGGACAGGCAGATTGTGCAAGCCTATGCTTTAGGAGCTGTTCCGTCGTCTTCGAAAGCTCCTACTGCTGAAGAGAAGGGAAAGAGTGTGGTTGTTCAAGGTACCCTTTTCCTATGTGGTGTTCCAGTTAGAGTTCTGTTTGATACTGGAGCGTCGCATTCGTTTGTTTGTAGTGAACTCGTAGGCCGGTTAGGTTTGGCACCGGATATTGTTGATAGGCCATTGGTTGTGACTAATCCAGTTGGGGGTTCGTCTTGTTTGTGTATGTTATGCCGTGGTCTAGTTGTGTCGAGTCATGGTTGCTCTTTTGTTTGTGATTGCTTTGTTCTGAACTTTGCGGGGTTCGGAATTATCTTGGGTATGGACTGGCTTAGGAAGTATGCGGCTAAGGTTGATTGTGAGAGGCTGGAGGTGACAGTCGAGAATGTGGAAGGGCGAAAGATTGTGATACGATGTAAGCATGAGGAAGGCGTCTTCATGAGCTTCATGTATTCGCTAGTTGTTCCACGGGATGGACTGTCTTTAGTGCCAATCGCAAATGGATTCGAGGATGTCTTTGACGAAGTCAAAGGGTTGCCGCCGCATAGAGAGATCGAGTTTCGGATAGATCTTGTTGAAGGGGCCAGACCTGTTGTGATGCCTCTTAGGCGGATGGCGCCTAGGGAACAGCAGGAGTTGAGGGTGCAAGTTGATGACCTTTTACAGAAAGGATTCATTCGGCGTAGTGTGTCCGAGTGGGCTGCACCAGTTGTGTTTGCAACCAAGGCAGATGGGTCGTTGAGATTGTGCGTCGATTATCGTGAGCTGAATAAGGTGACCAAGAAGAACAAGTATCCATTGCCGAGAATATATGATTTGTTTGATCAGCTTCACGAAGCTAAGGTGTTTTCTTAGATGGATTTGGCAACGGGATTTCACCAGTTGAGAGTAGCGAAGGATAGTGTGCCGAAGACTGCTTTTAGGACACCATCCGGTTTCTTTGAGTGGCTGGTAATGCCGTTTGGATTGACTAACGCGCCAGCATATTTTGTGGATCTTATGAATAGAGTGTTCAGAGATCAGTTGAACAAGTTTGTACTTGTGTTCGTGGATGATATTCTGATTTATTCCAGAACGGAAGAAGAGCACAAGACACACTTGCGTATGGTTTTGGAAATCTTGCGGAAACATCAGCTGAAGGCTAAGTTTTCGAAGTGTCACTTCTGGAAGAGTGAAGTGAGGTTCTTAGGCCATGTGATTTCTGGAAATGGAATAGCGGTTGATCCCGCTAAGGTGGCAGCAATCCAGGATTGGGTTAGACCTAAGAATGCATCTGATGTGAGAAGTTTTCTTGGATTAGCAGGATATTATCGACGGTTTATCAAAGACTTCTTCAAGATAGCTGCACCATTAACAGGATTGACGAAAAAGAACCAAGTGTTCAGTTGGGATGCTAAGTGTGAGCAAGCTTTCGGAATCCTGAAAGAGCGATTGACGAGTGCTCCTGTTTTGACTATTCCAAGTGAGAATGATGAGATGGTGGTTTACACCGACGCATGTGGTACTGGACTTGGAGCAGTGCTGATGCAGAAGGATAAAGTTGTTGCGTATGCCAGTCGACAACTAAAGCCGCATGAAAGGAATTACCCGACTCATGATTTGGAGTTAGCGGCGATCGTATTTGCTCTGAAGATGTGGAGGCATTATTTGTTGGGAGTTCGATTCGAGTTGTTTACGGATCACAAGTCGTTGAAGTATCTTTTCTCCCAAAAGGATTTGAATCTTCGGCAGCAACGTTGGCTAGAGTTTTTGGCATCATATGATTTTGGTATAGCTTATACTCCGGGAAAAGGTAACGCAGTGGCAGATGCGTTAAGTCGAAGACATGCAGGATTGGGAGCCATGTTTTCAGAATGGAAGAGTCTCGAGTATTTAGCTGGATTTGACTTCAGGCCTAGATGTGAATTAGAACCTGAGATGTTGGCAAACTTATCGATAAGACCCACTCTTGTGGAAAGGATTGGCGAGGGCCAAAAGCGAGATGATAAGCTTGTCAAGATTATCCGTGAATTGGAATCTGGATTGGATCCAGAAAAGGATAAAGGATTCGAGGTCGATCGAGAGGGTTGGCTTCGGAAGCAAGGACGACTAGTTGTTCCCGATATAGATGAATTGAGGAGTGAAGTTCTGAAGGAAAGTCATCACTCGAAGTTGACAATTCATCCAGGTGGAAATAAGATGTATCGGGATATGAAGAGAACCTACTACTGGGAAGGCATAAAGAAGGATGTCGGAAATTTCATTTCCAAGTGTATGAACTGCCAGTTGGTAAAGGCTGAACAAAAGAAGCCAAGTGGATTGCTTCAGCCCTTAGAAGTTCCTACATGGAAGTGGGAGCAAGTGTCGATGGATTTTATTGATGGATTGCCTAGAACCAGAACGGGAAATGAAGGGATTTGGGTCATTATGGATCGACTGACTAAGAGTGCACGATTCATTCCTGTTCGATCGACTAGGACTGCATCAAAGTTGGCTGAGTTGTATGTTAAGTGGATAGTTCGATTCCATGGTATTCCGAAGAGTATAGTGAGCGACAGAGACCCATTGTTCACTAGTGGATTTTGGAAGAGCTTCCAGGAAGTCTTGGGAACCGAGTTGTGTTTAAGTACAGCTTATCATCCCCAAACGGATGGTCAGACCGAGAGAGTCAACCGAGTTTTGGAAGATCTTCTTAGAGCTTGTGTTTTGGATTTCGGAGGATCATGGGAAGATCACCTTCATTTGGTGGAGTTTGCATACAACAACAGTTACCAGTCAAGTATTGGTATGGCACCGTATGAGGCATTGTATGGAAGACCGTGTAACTCTCCGACATGTTGGTTGGAAACTGGAGAAAAGTTGATGCTTGGGCCAGAGATGATTCGTCAGACTTCAGATTGTATAGAGATCATTCGGCAACGAATGAAGGCAGCCCAAGACCGTCAGAAGAGTTATGCTGATAAGCGTCGAAAGGATTTGGAATTCGACGCAGGAGATATGGTTTTTGTGAAGATTTCTCCACTGAAGAATGTTATTCGATTCGGGAAGAAAGGAAAATTGACTCCGAGATTTGTTGGACCATTCCCGATCATCGAGCGAATTGGAAAGCTCGCTTATAGGTTGGAGTTACCTGAGAAGATGTCGGGTGTGCACAATGTTTTTCATGTATCATATCTACGGAAGTATGTGCACGACTCGAATACAGTTGTTTCTGCTGATAGCTGTGAAGACTTCGAAGTTGATCCAGTCGATAGAAGACCTCGTAAGCCGCTTCGTGTTGTTGAAACCGACACGAAACAGCTTAGGAGGAAGGTAGTTAAGTTGCTCAAGATACAATGGAGTGACGATGATAACGACTGTACGTGGGAGGTGGAAGAGAGGATGAAGGCAGCTCATCCTGAACTCTTCAAGGTATGGCCCTAAGGTGTCGTATCATCTAACAACATTGTAACTTGTTCTAAGTCTTAGAATTCTGTACGCTAAGCTAGAATTGGATGCATGGTTTGCTGATTGTTATGGTTGGTAGGCGTACAGAATAGTCTTTGATTGCTTTGATTGTTTGGAATTTCGGGGGCGAAATTCCTAAGGGGGAGAGAATGTAACGACCCGTATTTTCACGGATCGGAAAGTTCATCAAATCTGGAGTTTTAGCATTTTGAGCCATTTCAGCTTTTAGGAAAATTTTGCCTAAGTCCTAAGTCGTTCACGACTTAGCATAAGTCGTGAGTCGTATACGACTTAGGAGATAGGAGTGACCCAGGGTTTGGCGACTTAAGGAAATAAGTCGTAGCTGGGCTAGGTTAGTAGGTTGAAGTTAACTCGGCAAGTGTTAAGTCGTAGGTTGTAAGTCGTTGCCGAGTTAAGGGATAGACAACCTAAGGAAGTGACCGACTTATGTTATTGTAGACGACTTAAGGTTTTGAGTTAAGTGTTAAGTCGGCTGACGAGTTAAGGTAGTGGTCGACTTAAGACCTGGACGACTTAGGAGTTGAGTCGTATCCCAGTAGCCTAGCTAAGTAGTGAGGTTGATAAGTCGTAGTCGAGTTAACCGTTAAGTCGTACGGGATCTGGGTTTTTGTTGAGTCGTAAGTTGAGCCCTTTGATGAGTCGTACCTCCTGATGAGTCGTAGCTTTGTGCTAAGTCGTGGACGACTTAGTGGTTGAGTCGTCTAGCCAGTAAGGCGCATGCGCACTAGGTCGTAGACAGGGGTGGTCCGGTAAGTCGTAGGTACCTGTGATGAGTCGGAAGAGGCTATAAGTCGGAGACGACTTAGGAGATAGCTGTTAAGTCTTGAGTCGTAGGGGGGTCTGAGTGTTGAGTTGGAGTTAGGCTTAAGTCGGAAGACCGTTGAGTCGTGGTGATCTGATGAGTCGTAGACGACTCATGGAGGCAGTCGAGTCATGGATTTCAGCTATAAATAAGAGAGCTTCTCTTCATTTTTGGGATTCGGATTTTGAAGCGACGAAGTGCTGCCATTTTGAGAGCTCGACTTCTACACTTCTTCACTTCTTTTCTCCACTCTAATCTAGTGCTTCCTTCCATCCAAATCAAAGATCAAGATTGAAGATTCAAGAGTTAAAGTTGAAGATCTTCATCTTTTCAAGAGAGATTTCATCGTTTGAAGCGGATTCGTGCTAGATCAAGCTTGATCCTTCGCTGTCCAGATCTGAAGCATATTGATTTGAGGTTGTTTAGGTGATTTGGTGAGTGGTGATTATCTCTCACACGGATCCAAAGGAGTATATCGGATTGTTGGCTCGATTTGGTGTTAAAAAAAGAGATTTCCATGCATTTTCTTCATCCTAAGTGTAGATCCATATAGATCCATTGTTCATGATGATGTTACATCCATTTTATCATATGTTAACCTATGCAAGTTCATTCATCAAGTTTGTAGAGATATAATCCATGTTTTCATGCTTATTGGACTTTCAACTCTTTAATTACGAAAATGCCATTATTGTTATAATTGTCTACTTAGATCATTTTTGAATGCTTGATTGCTTGGATTGATGTTTGATTTGATTGATCGTTATGAACTAGATGATTGATGATTAGATTTAGATCGAAGATGATTCAAAAGCTAAGGGAAAGGCTCTTGAATTGGGAAAGCTGCTCGTGGCATATGTAGCGGGAAGATGAAGCTCTTATGCATAGATTTGATGATGTGATGTTGAGATGAGGCTTTGCGAGGATGTAATGAAGCGAGGCATCATGTGATGAAGACTTGGTCTAATCCAGACGGGATCATTCCAAGCATGTTGATAACTCGGTGATATGATTCGAGTTGAGGATAATGAATGGATATGAGAATAGTCGTCGAGGAGGATGACTAGGAGGCTTGGATAGCATCGTTGTTGAAGGTTCTAGCATGCTCTAAGCAAGAGTACGTTTGGGCAGATTCGATAGTCCCAACGGCTAACTGTTGATGGTCGAGTACTTTGGGCAGATTCGATAGTCCTAGGCACGGGCTGCGACGACGTGCGGGAGTTATGTCTAGAATCGGGGTTTCCATTAGCCCTTGACGGACGGCTGAAAGAATGTGCCGGTCATTCAATTAACGGTGATATCGAAGCAATGATAACAGTGATAGCCAGAGTCATGGATGTTTGGTTGTATCGTCATTCGGACTCAAGAGCGGTATTTTCTGGGTGCTTATCTGATTTAGGCCTTGGTACTTGGAAAACATCGCCCTTGACTCGAGTGATAGTAGCTTTACTTTAAATTGTATGCTCTGCTATGTTTGCTTCTGCTTAGTGTGTGTCTGGGGGCTATCACTGTAGAATGAGGTTGGAGTGGGAGGGTTGTATCCCTATTCCTTTTCCTTTATGCTCTTTTGGTATGTTGTTAGTTAATTTACTGCTCACTAAGACTGTTGTCTGACTCAAGGCTTTATGTTTTAATTCTTATTGCCTTGGGCTGTTCGTCCATTTTGGGACGGGCAGACTAGGTAGCAGGTGACAGGTGCTGTTCTCTTCTCACGATGCTGATATCGAAGACGAGCTGGAGGGTTGCATATTATCTTCTTATTATATGTACTGGATATTCCGTTGTTTTGTATTCTCTGAGAGTTATGTAGTGAGGCTTGATGTATTGACTATGTGGATGCTTGTATTCAACTATTATGGAGTTTTATATGATGTCATTTTGTTCTGAAAAGCTTCACTATACATATGTTCTATTGTATTTTGTCCATGCGCTGTGAGTAATACGATAGATTCTGTTGTTTTTAAATCTTACCTTGACAATCGTCCATGGCCGCCTGGCACACTTTACAGCGCTCTATCTCTAGATTCGGTGCAGGGGTCATGGGCGGTCGTCACAAAACGGTTTTATAAAAGAGCTTTGTATTAAAAATAGAGTTGAAATCATCTTTGTAAAAGAGTTTGAATATTTACTACTAGTATAGAAACCTTTGTATTTAGAAGTGACAAATCACAAAATGATTGTAGAAACAATCAATCACAAAAATCCACATTCGAAGATGTGAATTCAATTCATAGAAATCGATACCGAATCCATCAAAAATGAATATTCCCGAAAATCCCGATATAAAAGTCACCAAAGTCGATAATAAATGATAATCAACAAATCGGATAATCACGAATCGTTAAGATGGGAATTCTCAAGCAAAATAGGCAAATAGAGCCTAAACAGCAGATTCAGACGTCTGAAACCAAGGATTCAAACGTCTGAATCTGGAAAATTAAATGTTTTCCAGAACAGTTTTTCAGACGTCTGAACCATAGATCTCAGACGTCTGAAAATAGCTTTTTAAGCCTATTTTCTTTCTGGTTGCATTAGAGCCAATTCAGACGTTTGGAAGTTTGGATTCAGACGTTTGGAAGTTTGGATTCAGACGTCTGAATACTGGAGAATAAAAATTCCCAGTATAATATTTAGACGTCTGAACCCTACATTTCAGACGTCTGAAACTGGAGTTCAGGGCATTCCCTGAACCTAGGCCAAAAATGGCCAAACGATTATCGGAAGTGATCAGACAAGCAATGACGACCAAGGATTTACACCATGCGACAACCCAGTCCTAATTGGCCCTTCGATACGCCTCGAATATCAATGCCCAAATATCCATAATAGGATTTTCATAAATTTTGATTTCAAAACACCAAAAATTGGAATATACACCAAATCAATCCAAACCAAAATCAAATGCACATGAATAAGTGTTAGCAATTCATACCTAACAATCGAAGATAATTATAGACTAAGATGTGAGATAAAAATCTCAATTTTATACTCGAAGACACAAGAGAGATGCTTAAAAACAAGCTAAGGTTGATTTCTCTTCGATAACACCTCTAGAATCTTCAATCTATAAATAAAGGTGAAGATTTTCCTCAATTAGGTTTAGGAAATTTCTGAAATTGAAGAGGAATAGAGATGGAGAAGATGAAGAGAAGGCTTACCAAAGCTTCTTCTTGAATTTAGAGTTAGAACTTGGATTTGCAAAGAAGATTAGGGCTTAGGATTTTCTAATTCTTTTTCTCTTCCCCCATTTTGATGAAGCTTGAATTGTATTAGGAAATGGAAGTGAATGAAGAGGAGAGGTGGACTGAGCTAGAGTGTTAAGATGGGTTAGTGGGCTGAAACCCAACCTAAAGCCCTAAGTGAAAAGTAGCAAAATTCTACTATCTCCAAGCATATCGAAGTTTATACTCAAAAAGGTCGCAAACGCCCTTTTGAACTCAATGGAAGTGGTCTTGAGTCCTCATTCGACCGTTTGCACAAAGTAACTTTACGGACTAAAATCCGACTAACGATGAAATATTTAAATAAAATATTTAAATATACAATCGATAAATATGCGGGTTGTTACAGACTCCCCTCCTTAAAGAAATTGCGTCCTCGTAATCTTTAAGAAACAAATAAGAAGTAACAACAATAAAAGCATATCAACACAAAATGAAGAATTTTGAAATAAAAAGTTCACCTTAAGGAGCATGAGAGAGCAAGTCCGGATGTGTTCGCTTGGTGAATTCTCTGGATTCCCAAGAGCAATCCTTAGGATTTGAGGACCATTGAACTTTCACAAGAGGAACATCTTTATTTCGAAGGCGTTTGACCTCCGAAGAAATTATTCGAATAGGATGTTGCTCATAAGTCAAATTAGGTGAAACTTCAATTTCTTTAATAACACCCGGCTCAAGAATAGAGTCGGAATCTCTAAGGCATTTCCGGAGCTGAGAGACGTGGAATACGTCGTGAATAGCAGAAAATTGATCCGGTAACAAAAGGCGATAAGCCATGGAGCCAATGCGTTCGGTGATGGGAAACGGGCAAATACATCGAGGTGCTAATTTTCCTGATCGACTGAAATGCACAACACCCTTCATATGTGAAACACGAATAAACACAAAATCTCCCACAAAAAATTCTAATTTCCTTCTTCGATTATCGGCATAGCATTTTTGTCTACTTTGAGCTTCTTTCATCCTATGACGAATAAGGTTAATCTTTTCTGTGGCATCACGAATAAAATCTAGACCTAAAACCAGCTTCTCACCGGCTTCAAGCCAACACGAAGGAGATCGGCATGACCTTCCATAAAGTGCCTCGAAAGGTGCCATACCGATACTAGATTGGAAGCTATTGTTATAGGAAAACTCAACAAGAGAAATATGATCTTCCCAACTTCCACCAAAATCAAGAATACATGCACGAAGGAGATCTTCAAGAGTCTGATTCACACGCTCGGTTTGTCCATCGGACTGAGGATGATAAGCGGTGCTAAAATTAAGCTTCGTTCCCAAAGCTTTTTGAAGACTTTTCAATAATCCACTAGTAAACAATGGATCACGATCACTAACAATAGAGGTAGGAACTCCATGCAATTTAACAATCTCCTTGACAAAAAGTTTAGCCAAAATAGGTACGGTCCGATTGGACCGAACGGGAATAAAATGGGCGGACTTTGTAAGTCTATCTAATATCAACCATAGGCTATCATGGCCTGAACGAGAACGTGGAAGACCGTCAATAAAGTCCATGGAAATTTGATCCCACTTCCATATTGGAATTTCCAAAGGTTGCAATAACCCACCGGGCCTTTGGTGCTCGGCCTTAACAAGTTGGCAAGTCATGCAACGCTTAACAAAGTTAGCAATATCGGATTTCATTCCCTCCCAATAATAAAGTCGCTTCATATCCGCATACATTTTACTACTACCGGGATGAATGGAAAATTTAGAACGATGAGAATCTTCTTAAATATCTTTACGAAGATCAATAATATTTGGTACAATAAGTCTACCAAATTTTCGAATACCGCCTCGAACATCAATATCAAAGTCTTTTAAACCTTCAATATCAATTTTATCCCTACAACTTTGGCTAAGAAGAACCAATTCGGGATCATGCTTTTGAGCTTCAAGAATGCGATCAAAAAGAGAAGGATGAGCTTCAAGGCTACACAAAACAAGAGATGAACACAAATCGGATTCACGATCTCGAATCTCACAAGTGGACAAAGTCTCGAGATCATTCCACTTGTATATCATCATAGAAACAACCGCTTGTTGCTTTCGACTAAGGGCATCAGCAACAGGATTTCCTTTTCCGGGAGTATAAAGAATATCAAGATCATACGATGCAAGGAACTCAAGCCAACGTTGTTGACGCAAATTAAGTTCCTTTTGAGAAAATAAATATTTCAAAGATTTGTGATCGGTGTAGAAACAAATTTCTCACCCAAAAGATAATGGCGCCAAATTCTAAGGGCGAATACGATAGCTGCGAGCTCTAAATCATGATGGCATATCTAGTCTCGGCTGGCTTTAATTGCCTAGAAGCATAAGCGATAACACGCTCCCTTTGCATGAGAACGACACCCAGACCAACGCGACTAGCATCGGTATAAAAATAAAATCTTGGTTCCCATCGGGAATCACAAGAATAGGAGCATTGGAAAGGAGTTCTTTTAATTTTTTGAAATGAAGCTTCACATTTGTCTGACCAAATGCATTTAATTCCCTTCTTTGTCAGATTAGTAAGAGGCACGGAAATTTTAGAAAAGTCTTTTATGAACCGACGGTAATAGCCCGCCAATCCAAGGAAGCTACGGATTTCCGTCACACTCTCCGGTCTCTTCTAATTTTGAATCGCTTCAATCTTTGAAGGATCCACGGAAATTCCAGATTCAGAAATGATATGTCCCAAAAATTTCACACGAGATTGCCAAAAGTGGCATTTAGAAAATTTTGCTTTTAATTGGTTGCTCCTAAGAGTTTCCAGTACAATCCGAAGATGATTTTCATGCTCTTTCTCGGTTTTAGAATAGATAAGAATGTCATCTATAAAGATGAGAACAAATCAATCAAGGAAGTCTTTAAAAACTCGATTCATAAGGTCGATGAAATAAGCTGGAGCATTCGTCAAACCAAATGGCATAACAAGCCATTCATAAGGTCCATAACGTGTACGGAACGATGTCAAAGGAATGCTATTCTCTGCAATACGGAGCTGATGAAAACCAGTTGCTAAGTCTAATTGTGAAAAGATTTTAGCACCACTAAGCTGATCGAACAAATCATCAATCCGCGGTAAGGGATATTTATTCTTGATGGTGAGATCGTTAAGCTTGCGGTAATCAACGCAAAGCCTAAGTGTACCATCAGATTTCTTCACAAAAATAGCCGAAGCTCCCCATGGAGAGGAACTAGATTGAATAAATTGCTTCGCTTCCAATTCGGATAATTGTTTGCGCATCTCCTCATTTTCTTTATTGGACATACGATAAGGAGGACGAGTAATAGGTAGAGCTTCAGGGATTAGATTACTTCTGAACTCAATTGCTCGCTTAGGTGGTAATCCTAGAACGGGCTCAAATAAATTGGGAAATTCACAAACAATGTGAATGAGAGAAATAACATCTTGCTCGTCATCATTATCGTCGTCATGCGGATTGAGAGAATATAAGGACGCTTTCGAATTGGAATCCGAATCTTTCAGAACAAGCGAAATCTGCTTAACATATTAAGGATGTCGAAGATATATAGTCCGCTCAGGACACATGATATGGGCTTCATAACGGTTAAGCCAATCCATTCCCAAAATCATTCTGAAACCAAGGTAACGCATAACATGCAAATCGGCACGGAAAGAGTAATCACACAAAATAATTTCGACATCTTTACATAATAAACTAAGTGTTGCGGATCCACCAACCGGATTCGCAATCCTCAAAGAAGTCATCAAGCCAATAACATTCAAAGACAAAGCATCAACAAGTTCTTTTGATATAAAAGAGTGAGATGCACCCGTATCAAAAATAACTCGAATAGAAAGATCACGAAATATAATAATGCCATCAAGGATAGAATGAGAAATACCTTGACCACGAGAAGTGTTAGCAGGGGCTTGTACAACATTTAGCTTGCCTTCATTCTTGCTTTGAAGTTTGGGACACAAAGATATAGTATGACCCGAACTCTTGCAATAGCGGCAGAAAAGAGGCTTCGGGCACTTGTTTGCATAATGGTCCTTAGAACCACAATTGTAACATTCTCCACGACGAGTGCTAGGAGTATTTGCTACCGGTGTTGCTTGCTTTCCCTTTTTGTTGGGATTAGGCTTGAATTTGAAAGGTCTCTTCTTGTTGATGTTTGGTTTGACCTCAGCATCGCTATCTTGATCCGCCTCTTCGCGACGAAGAGCAATATCAACAAGCTGATCAAAAGAATCTTCTAATTTCAAAAGTAATGGCTTTTTAAGGCTCTTATTCAAGCTATAAATGAATCTTTTGTTTTTCTTCAATGGGGTGTTAATGCATTCAACACCATATTTTGAGAGAGATTCGAAAGAAGCGACGTAGTCGGTCATGGAAGATTCACCTTGAACAAGGTCTATGAAGCGTCGAGATAGAGATACTTTTTCGGCTTTCGGCTCAAATTTTAATTCGAACCTTTCCCGGAATTACTCCCAAGTAAGGTCCACTTCAATAATTTCGGAGATAAGAAGCTCGTACCAGTCCAATGCTCTTTCTTGGAGCATACTAGAAGCCACTTAGACTCGATGAATATCAATAAGATTCATGCGAGAAAAGATACGGTCGCATGCTCGAAGCCAAGCCTGGACTTCTATAACGCTCTCGGAACCTTTAAATGGCTTTCCACCCAAATTAGTGTAGTTACTGCACAAACGTGCAAACCCAGACTTAGGATGAGTGGGCTCAGGAATAGGTCCGACAGCTTGAGCATTTCTCACAAGGTCTAGAAGTTGCTGAGCAGACATGAATACTCCATCCTGCGGAGTAGCACTAGATTGACCGGCGCTGGGACGGCCAGGTCTAACCATTTCTTTTCTTTAAGAAAGAAAGGAAAGAGAAAAAGGTTAACCTCAGAATGAATATCAAACAAACTTGATTGATAAAACAAGGCATCATAAAAAGAAATAGGATAGAACGGGTTCAATGACTCGAATTAAATCCTATGGCACGATTCCTAAGAAAGACTTAGGACAATGATCCTTGCTAGATTATTCTACATTGTTCCGAAGTTTGGCTTTGATACCATGCTGTGATGCCCCACCTCTATGCTCATGCTAGCCAAGGACACTACGGGGTAATGCCGTCGACTAGCGCGAAGAATAAGGCTGTTCAGGAGCAAACCATCTGTGCAATTGCCTTGTGCGAGTACCGATATGTCAGATAGTATAATCATGCATTTCGTTTCAAGAGGAAGTCCGACATACCGATGCAAACTCAAAGCTACCACACAGTGGCTAAGTGGACTTCGGAAACAAATATAGAATTAAACATAACATAAATCAGTCACAAACGTTCATATCACAAAGGCGGAAACAGATATGAATATATAACACCAAAAAGGTGTACATCAGATAGTGGTCAAATAAGATCCACAATATCACAAAAGAATAGATACAAGTGCTAGACAAAAGAATATGTATACATCATTGAGTCTATATCTCGAATGTATAACAACAAAAACTACAAATGTAATGTAGTTAGACAAAAGTCAGAAGATGATCCCAGATAAGGAGTCAAGCAAGAGCACCTGTAACATCTCGAACTGACCTGAGTATTATTTAATAAGAAAATAATAAACGGATCAGTCTAGCTATAAATATCAGATAAAGGAATGAGATATAAGCAGAGATATAATAAGAACGTATGATAACAATGATGTCATACTAGAACAAACATGATTTAAACAACAACAAAATCATACAATATCTCAAAAATCTCAAAGCACCAAAAAGAATGTCATATTCTTTATTTTATTCACCAAACTACAAATATTGACAAACATATTAATGCCAATAACTAAAGTTAGTGAAACACAAATTCTAGAAATCATCAATCAGAAATCCAGAAATCACAAAAGGGGGAGGCCTATCACAAACGGAAGCATGAAAACTCACCAACACGTGTATCACAAACGGAACGCTATTCCATGGTCGCTAACCATAAATATTGAGCCGAAGCTCCACAAACGATCCGAAGACCACGGGTCGCTACCCCGCCAAATTGAACCGAAGTTCCACAGAAACGGGGTTTAGTCTCCCTCGCAGACAAATAGACATCGCACATTGCTAGTCTAAATCACAAAATGATCATCATCGATCAATAAAAAGTGTGAATTACACTAAGCTAGTAAATATATGAGTTTAGCTTCATGTCCCATAACCACTAGCTTAACTTAAATATTTACGAACAAATTGTAGATTTCCACTCGAAAATTGTCACAAGAGTTTCAATCGAACAAGTCCAAAAATTAACCGACGAAGTAAACGCAAGCGTTTCATACCACTTGTTTTGCTAAGCTGTTTAATTATATTTTCTCATACGAATGACGTAAAGGTTTGTATATACTAATAGATTAGAAAACGGTTTTATAAAAGAGCTTTGTATTAAAAATAGAGTTGAAATCATCTTTGTAAAAGAGTTTGAATATTTACTACTAGTATAGAAACCTTTGTATTTAAAAGTGACAAATCACAAAATGATTGTAGAAACAATCAATCACAAAAATCCACATTCGAAGACGTGAATTCAATTCAAAGAAATCGATACCGAATCCATCAAAAATGAATATTCCTGAAAATCCCGATAAAAAAGTCACCAAAGTCGATAATAAATGATAATCAACAAATCGGATAATCATGAATCGATAAGATGGGAATTCTCAAGCAAAATAGGCAAATAGAGCCTAAACAGCAGATTCAGATGTTTGAAACCAAGGATTCAGACGTCTGAATCTGGAAAATTAAATGTTTTCCAGAACAGTTATTCAGACGTCTGAACCATAGATCTCAGACCTCTGAAAATGGCTTTTTAAGCCTATTTTCTTTTTGGTTGCATTCGAGCCAATTCAGACATCTGGAAGTTTGGATTCAGACGTTTGAATACTGGAGAATAAAAATTCCCAGTATAATATTTAGACGTCTGAAACCTACGTTTCAGACGTCTGAAACTGGAGTTCAGGGCATTCCCTCAACCTAGACCAAAAATGGCCAAACGATTATCGGAAGCGATCGGACAAGCAATGACGACCAAGGATTTACGCCATGCGACAACCCAGTCCTAATTGGCCATTCGATACGCCTCGAATATCAATGCCCAAATATCCATAATAGGATTTTCATAGATTTTGATTTCAAAACACCAAAAATTGGAATATACACCAAATTAATCCAAACCAAAATCAAATGCACATGAATAAGTGTTAGGAATTCATACCTAACAATCGAAGATAATTATAGACTAAGATGTGAGATAAAAATCTCACATTTATACTCGAAGACACAAGAGAGATGCTTAAAAACAAGCTAAGGTTGATTTCTCTTTGATAACACCTCTAGAATCTTCAATCTTAAACAAAGGTGAAGATTTTCCTTAATTAGGTTTAGGAAATTTCTGAAATTGAAGAGGAATAGAGATGGAGAAGATGAAGAGAAGGCTTATTAAAGCTTCTTCTTGAATTTGGAGTTAGAACTTGGATTTGCAAAGAAGATTAGGGCTTAGGATTTTCTAATTCTTTTTCTCTTCCCCCGTTTTTGATGAAGCTTGAATTGTGTTAGGAAATGGAAGTGAATGAAGAGGAGAGGTGGACTGAGCTAGAGTGTTAAGATGGGTTAGTGGGCTGAAACCCAACCCAAAGCCCTAAGTGAAAAGTAGCAAAATTCTACTATCTCCAAGCATATCTAAGTTTATACTCAAAAAGGTCGCAAACGCCCTTTTGAACTCAATGGAAGTGGTCTCGAGTCCTCATTCAACCGTTTGCAAAAAGTAGCTTTTCAGACTAAAATCCGACTAACGATGAAATATTTAAATAAAATATTTAAATATACAATCGATAAATATGCGGGTTGTTACACGGTATATTTTAGATTTAGAGTATAAAGTTTTTGGGTTGATTGGAGATAAAGATGGTTATGGATCTGGTTCTATTATATGTTATATATATATATATATATATATATATATTGATTTTATAAAGTATTGATTCTATATAAAGTAACTTTTCATACTTGCAACTGTATGTTGTATATATAAGCACCAATATTACAAAGTTCTATGTTGTCCTGTTCTATATAGAAAAAAAAACTTTATATGTTACATATGTATATTTTACAGTTTATTTATATATACATAGTATATTATATGTGTGCATTTAATTTGGTATATATATAAATATCTTTCAAATGTATTTGCCTAATGTTCATATATATATATGTTTCGACTTTTAAGTTTAAATATATATACATTTGTTTTAAGGTTGGTTCTCTTGTTCGGTTTATAACAATGTAAGTTTTGTTGTTCATATATGTATATTTCTATAATGTAGGATATTGATTTTACAATAAATATTTTTCTATATACTAGTTATATTAGAGCGCATGAGTTTGGATTCTAAATATATATATATATAGATTTTTGTTCATTGGTGTTAGGATTTAAAATATTGATTTGAAATATATATATATATAAATATAGGTTAAGAATTTGTTTTAAAGGAAAAATCTTTATATATATATATTTTGCTCAGTTATACTAAGATGGTTCTGATTTGTTTTCATCAATTCTTATCTATCAGCTTTGTTGACTAATTCGTGCCATCTTGCTTTGCTTTGGAATTCGTGCTTGGAATTTGTAACTCATCGTATTCTCGTTCATCTCTAGCCTCGAAAGGTGAGCAATCACTCACGATTAACGTTCTTATGTTTATTAAATTTGATTTCAATTGAAACGACAATTGAAATATGCTGTTGTTAGTTATTTGCATTGCTATATATATGTGCTATTATCTGTATCTGTTCACCTGTGACATCTGACACCATTATCTGTTATTTATCACTGATGATATATGCCTGTTACCGTTGTTATATTATTATCATATCTGTTATCACTCTGCAAGTTCCCTGTTAGTATAGAATTCACTATGGGTTGAAATGATACATACCCGAATGATCTGTAGAATAGGAGAAAATCGTTATGGGTTGAAATGATAAACCCAAGCGTTTTTCATTGAATTGAATTTGGGATTGCGGGTTGAAAAAAAATATACCCGTACATATTTATATTGCGGATTGAAATGATAAATATCTGTATCACTTGACTATAGGATAGAAAATTATATACAGACACCGTTGGTCTATAAAGAAATATTTTGAAAATGATTTCTATGGTTTTGAAAAGAAATATTTTGAAAATGATTTTTATGGTTTTGAAAAGAAATATATGGTTTCAATCAATATTGATGTTGAAGATTTATTAAAGTTGATTTAATAAAGTTGATAAATAATATGTTTATGTATTTATTTAATATCTATATTTTCAAATATAGAGTTTATAATGATTTGAAATTGATTTGAAATTATATTTATTTAAGAATTTTACTTAAATAAGTTTGATTTGAAATTTATTAAATTTGAAATTTTAAAGCTATGATTTTATAACTTGAATTTGATTAAAAGTGACTTAAATGAATATTTCAAATTTATATAAATTTAAATGGGATATTTTGTTTATTTAAATTTGTAAATTGAAGTTGTATTTAGATATTATTGAAATGATTAAGTAAATATTTCAAAACTAATAATAGTAAAGTGAATTTGATATATATATATATAAAATTATCGAATTTAGTTTTGAAATGTTGAATATATTGACTTTGATATATATTGAAATTTGAATGGATTATTTTATGGTTCAAATATGTATTTGAAAATCGATAATTTGAATGGTTTATTGAGAAACTGAATTGAATTGAAATTTGAGGATTTGAGATTGGATTAAATTTAAATTTTAGAATCCGAGTTGATTTTGAATCGATTTGTGAAATTTGAGGAAACTATTTTATTATATAAAGTATTTTAAATTATATTTAAAACAATTTTATATTATTTCATTTTATAAACTATTTTAATATAAACTATTTCTAATATAACTATTTTTAATATAAACTATTTTTAAAATAACTATTTTTAATATAAACTATTTACATATACTAATTATTTTAATACAAATTGTTTTAACTTATAACTATTTTATTTTATATACTATTATTAATATCTAAAATGTTTGAAGGAAAGTGTTATGATTCCAAAGTGTTATGATTTCCAAAGTTACGACTTTCAAAGTATTATGATTTCCAAAGTATTATTATTTCAAATTGTTTTGGTTTCGAAAGTATTATATCTTTGAAAGTACTATGATTTTGAAAGTGAATATATTTGAAATGGAAATGATATAGTATTGATATATTTTTGAAATGGAAATGATATCGTATTGATATGTTTTTGAAATGGAAATGATATTTTGGTTTTGAAGTATAAACTATTTTGAAATGACCGCAGTGTTATAATAACGTTTGGTTGTTAAAGAGACCGGATCAGATATGGGCATACTCTCTATCGATATCGAAAACCACTTTAACAACTGTGTACGCGGTGGAGATTCCAGAATGAAGTAGGATGGTGGCGACGATCCTATATGAGTTATATACGTGGACCCGACTCTCATGAGTTGGCATAAGGTGGCTAAAACAGAAGCAATTGACAGGCTAATGAGGTAGCTCCTCTGATTGGACACACTCAATCGTATGCCCTTCTATTACTTTGTGATTGATTTGGTGCTCACCCTTGATTCGGGAGTGTGGCTCGAGGTGGGCGAGTGCTGGGGCTCTGCGTCACCACCAGCCCGAAAGTGTAATTGGTATCTACCCAGGCATTGCCTAGTTGTGCCGTGTCACCTACCCTAGCGTGCTTTACTACGAGTTTGTTTTGTATCATACCTATGGAGTGCCCTCTGACGACGCCCATTACGGGGGAGATTACGGTACTGTATAGACTATGGGAATATATAAAATGTGTTAAGGTGGAAAATGTAAAGCCTTAATGCTATTTTAATAGTTTACTTTACTATAGACATATTATAATAGCGTATTACTACATAGTAGATAGTTTAACGCATCCTTAGAGGATGGTTATCCCAAACATCCTTTGAGTTACTTGTATTCAGTTGATATTTCACTTGAGTTGGATTTATTGATATAAGAATGTTAATCCTGACTCGAGTGTTTTGTGTTTTGCTTTACGCTCGGGTCAGACTGAGTGGTTCAGTGTTCGAGACTCACCTTTAGGGTTGGAGCTTCGCTTGGAGATCCAGCTATCTATCCAGCTTTCAGCTATTCAGTTGATTCTAGTGATGTATTCTGGTCTTGTATTTGACTATTGTATTGAGACATCTATGTATTCGTGACTTCTATGGTATCTTGTTTAACTCTGTTATATATATAGTAGCTTCATGAACTACTATTCTTTTGTTTCCGCTGCATTATTGTTATATTACTCTGCGTCTGTGATTCTGTGATTATTTATTTACTGCTGAGTTTTGCCAAATTTAAATTAACAATATGATATTTTGAGAAATTCAAGTCCGACATGTTTGGATGCGAATGGTTGAAAACTACAGGTCGTTGCAGTTGGTATTAGAGCTCTAGTTTTAGGCAAAACTCAGCATATAGAGTAAATTTAATTACAGAATCACTTTCCTTAGAGCTTGAATCCCTTCCTCTTTGATTCGGTTTCCTTTGAAGTTTGGAACTCTCCCACTTGTTCTGAAATCCATCCTTGTCTTTCCTATTCGGTTTCCTATTCATGTTCTCTTGATTCCTGGAGCATTCCATAGCTCCACTGTATGATTTATGCAGGGGTGAAATTCCTTTACATTAAGCATTGATTCACCGGAAATTCCTATATCCTCGGTTTACGATGCTGCTATCTTTTGCTATGCCGAATTATATTTATTGCGATCAAATTAATGTCGAATTGCCTCAGAATTCTGCATCGATCTTATTCGTGAAGTCACGGTTAACCGGTTAAGGTTGCCCGCAATTTATATAAGTTTATCACCTTCCTATTTTATAATTTAATCATCTTATCTTCTAGTTAGTATTCTCTGGATTAGGGTTCCTCTAATTTGAATCTTTATTCTTGTTTTGAAACCCATTTTCTTGTATCATCGAGTGAGGGAGTGTATTTGTAATTTATATTAAAATTGTTTTATATACTGTGTTGTTTGAGTTGTTGATGTAGATTTGGGTTTTCGATCGATTCGTCTGATCAACGCTATCGATAGGAATTCCAAAACACTTGAACAGAGCAAACTGACACAATATTATTTCTAGTTTGGTAAATGAAATAAATTTGTATGATTAGATTTTATATATATATATGTATATAAGTAAAATTTTCTGGAATTTAATAAGTTAATTGAATTGTTGTTTGAAATGATAATATTTGATTTTCATTTATTATTCTATAAATGAATTTATAAACATGGTTTATAAATTGATTTGGAATTGAAGTGAATTTAAATCAGGAATTTTGGGAGTTTAATTTCCGATGATTTCAAACTTTGGTTTTAAAGTTTTAAAGTGTATATTATTTAAAGTATTTTCGAATAGAAATGGTTTTCAAAGAATATTTAAATGTTTAAGATCAGTACTCTCCTTCATTGTCGCTGGAAAATAATTTCGGTGATGACAGCCGCATCATCGATATTCATTTTCGAGTTTCGAAGTGGAGAGGCCACTCATTAGCTTTGCTACACTTTTTGTTTTGGAAATTGAATTTGATTTGAATTTCTGGGGTATGATTTGATTTATAATGTATATATAGGTATATGTTTATAAATTTGATTTGAAAATATAATATACTAATATCTAAATAGTTAGAAATGAAATCGAAAATTTAATACTTAAATTTATGTTAAAGGATGATTTTAAATAAAGCCAAAATTTTGAATAAATATTTAAACTAGAAATAAATTGAATTGGGAAAGTTTTATTTGTGTAATACCCAATTTCATTCTAATATAACTTACCTTAATTATTCAGAAGTTAATTATGTAATTGAATAATTTACAATATAAAATGATGTTAAAGGATTTTGTAAATAAATTTGAGTGGTTATAATAAGTGTAAATATACTTAATATATGTGATAAGATATATTAAGTGGAATAAATTTATTAATAACTTGGAATAAAGAAGAATTAATTTGAATAAAATATGATTTTAACAAATGCTTATACACTTAATTTATAAGAATAGAAAATATTAATTGAGATAAAATTGAAAAATAAGAAAATGAGTAAATGAGATAAATAAAATAAAGTTTGTTTTGGGGGAATTAATAAATTGGAATTATATCAACTTAGTGAAATACCTTGAATTTTAAATCAATTGCAGAATGTTAATTTATTTAAATAGAAATCTATATAGTTTAAATTAATTATTTTATTTGTATTTCAATCTATTTTCTTTCTGGTTGTTTCCACTCTCCTACCTCCTTCCTTTTCGAGGACGAAAAGTTTTGAGCGGGGGAGAGTGTAATGACCCGTAAATTTTAGTGGTTTGTTAATTTAATTAATTGAATTTTTGTGAAATTTTTAACAATAAAATTTTGAAATAATATTTTGATATTTGAAATACGTATATTTAAACATAGCAAATGGTAATTTTTCATCAAATAATATGGAAGGTTATTTTATTGTGTAACTCTATTTCAATTTAAATCAGTTAATAATTGATGATAATAAAATGTTTTCCAAAGCTGAATATTTTTGCACAATAAATTTGTAAATCATCTTCTGAGTGTGACGTCATATTTCGTTTCTCTAAATTTTGACTTCTATTGCTCCGTTTATCTTATTTTCGACAAATTAGCAGCATTTTCGGTACCGATTATCGACTTTTGATAGGATGGTCGTACCACTGATATCTGTATACCGTTTTGATCGTCTTGTCCTGCTAATCTCTATGGTATATTCAATTCTATGTTTTGAAGTCAGGTACGCAGCGGAATCTGTGAATTAGTGATCCGTATCGGTACCGTTTGAGCTTTCTGAATTCTTGTGTCTGTTTGTTTATCCTCCGTGTAAATATATATAGTCACTAGCTGTTGATATTCCAGTTTCAATAGACATGACTTTTAGTTTCCAATTGATTTCAATATTATTTGGTTCACCTTCTCTCTCTATTTCGTTCCGCATATTAAAATTAAAATAAATGCGAAATGAAATAGTTAGGTTTGCTTTCGTCTTTTCCTATCCATCGAAGCCAGCTTCTTTCTCACTACACCTAGTAGTCAAACCCACTGTCACCATGCTCATCAATTCGCCGCACCACTACACTATCAACCGTGAGCAGCATCTCCAAGAAACCGACGTGCTGCCACTGACCTCCGCCTACCTTCCTTATAACCTCACCTTGTCTCTGCACGTAACCCATGCTTCCACTTCGAACCCATCCCCTTTCTTTCTATATCGCCGAGCACGACACGAGCCACGTCACCCCACTGCCGCGGCCACACTCCACCTCCGCGACTTTCTTCTTTCTTTGAAAAGGTATTTTATATATATAGTTATAAAAGTATGTTTATTTAACAAGTTTTTGTAGTATATATAGAAGTGTTATGCTGTTGTTGGTATGTAATGGTTTTAGAGTCACTTTATATATATATATATATGTTTGTTTATATCAATGAATTGTTGCGGACTTTAAATTATATTTGTTTATAAATTTTCTTGATTTTTGGTTTTTAATTTATACATACTGTTGTTTTATATTGTCTAAGTTTAAAGATATAGTTTATATATCCTATATTTCTAAAGCCCATATTTAATGTGTAACCGGCTTCCTATAATATAGTATTATACAAATATGTCCTGGCTTTTACAATATGTATGTTTAAAATATTTTTTATATGTTATATATTATGAAGAGTAGCAAAATTAAATATTATATTATATGTTGTTTATATTATTTCTGTAATTTTAAATTACTTGTATATATATATTTCATAGTTTATTTCGTATGATTAGCAAATGCATTTTTGTTCAAATCTGTTTTATAGTTTGTTTTGACTTAATTATAATATACATACATTTAATATAAAATATATGTGCTTGTATAAATTTTAACATGTTAGGCAAATGAGTTATAAACAGTCAGTTTATATATATTTTGTTTGTAGATTCCTGTTATAGACAAGTATGTATGTCAGTATATGATTTAAAATATTGTTTGTATATATTATATTGTTGGTTATTGTTAAAGTACATGTTAGTATATGCATTTATCTACTATTGGCTAGGTCCATGATTTGCGTGCAGCTCTATACATATATGGTATGGTTTAATACGTTGCACTCATCTGTCTGTTTGTATATTTATATTTTGTTTTATATATAAAATTTGTTGATACTGTTATTTTAATATATATGATGTATAGCTGAGTCGGTATATTTTAGATTTAGAGTATAAAATTTGTGGGTTGCTTGGAGATAAAGCAAGTTATGGATCTGGTTCTATTATATGTTATATATATTGATTTTATAAAGTATTGATTCTATATAAAGTAACTTTTCATACTTGCAACTGTATGTTGTTTATATAAGCACCAATATTACAAAGTTCTATGTTGTCCTGTTCTATATTAAAAAAACATTATATGTTACATATGTATATTTTATAGTTTATTTATATATGTAGTATATTATATGTGTGCATTTAATTTGGTATATATATATGTATATATAAATATCTTTCAAATGTATTTGCTTAATGTTCATATATATGTTTCGACTTTTAAGTTTAAATATATATACATTTGTTTTAAGGTTGGTTCTCTTGTTCAGTTTATAACAATGTAAGTTATGTTGTTCATATATATATATATATATATATATATATATATATATATCTTTCAAATGTATTTGCTTAATGTTCATATCTATGTTTCGACTTTTAAGTTTAAATATATATACATTTGTTTTAAGGTTGGTTCTCTTGTTCGGTTTATAATAATGTAGGATATTGATTTTACAATAAATATTTTTCTATATATTAGTTATATTAGAGCGCATGAGTTTGGATTCTAAATATATATATATATAGATTTTTGTTTATTGGTGTTAGGATTTAAAATATTGATTTGAAATATATATATATATATATATATATTTAAATATAGGTTAAGAATTTGTTTTAAAGGAAAAATCTTTATATATATATATATATATTTGCTCAGTTATACTAAGATGGTTCTGATTCGTTTTCATCAATTCCTATCTATCAGTATTGTCAACTAATTCATGCCATCTTGCTTTGCTTTGGAATTCGTGCTTGGAATTCGTAACTCATCGTATTCTCGTTCCTCTCTATCCTCGAAAGGTGAGCAATCACTCACGATTAACGTTCTTATATTTATTAAATTTGATTTCAATTGAAACGACAATTGAAATATGCTGCTGTTAGTTATTTGCATTGCTATATATATGTGCTATTATCTGTATCTGTTCACCTGTTACATCTGACACCATTATCTATTATTTATCACTGATGATATATGCCTGTTACTATTGTTATATTATTAGCATATCTGTTATCACTCTGCATGTTCCCTATTAGTATAGAATTCACTATGGCTTGAAATGATACATACCCGAACGATCTGTAGAATAAGAGAAAATTGTTATGGGTTGAAATGATAAACCCAAGCGATTTTCATTGAATTGAATTTGGTATTGCGGGTTGAAAAGATATATACCCATATATATTTAAATTGCGGATTGAAATGATAAATATCCGTATCACTTGACCATAGGATAGAAAATTATATCCAGACACCTTTGGTCTATAAAGAAATATTTTGAAAATAATTTTTATGGTTTTGAAAAGAAATATTTTGAAAATGATTTCTATGGTTTTGAAAAGAAATATATGTTTTCAATCAATATTGATTTTAAAGATTTATTAAAGTTGATTTAATAAAGTAGATTAATAATATGTTTAAGTATTTATTTAATATCTATATTTTCAAATATAGAGTTTATAATGATTTGAAATTGATTTGAAATTATATTTATTTAAGAATTAAATAAGTTTGATTTGAAATAAATTTGAAATTTTAAAGCTATGATTTTATAACTTGAATTTGATTAAAAGTGACTTAAATGAATATTTCAAATTTATATAAATTTAAATGGGATATTTTGTTTATTTAAATTTGTAAATTGAAGCTGTATTTAGATATTATTGAAATGATTAAGTAAATATTTCAAAACTAATAATAGTAAAGTGAATTTGATATATATATATATATAAAATTATCGAATTTAGTTTTGAAATGTTGAATATATTGACTTTGATAAATATTGAAATTTGAATGGATTATTTTATGGTTCAAATATGTATTTGAAAATTGATAATTTGAAATGGTTTATTGAGAAACCGAATTAAATTAAAATTTGAGGATTTGAGAATGGATTAAATTTAAATTTTAGAATCCGAGTTGATTTTGAATCGATTTTTGAAATTTGAGGAAACTATTTTATTATATAAAGTATTTTAAATTATATTTAAAATATTTTATATTATTTTATTTTATAAACTATTTTAATATGAACTATTTTTAATATAACTATTTTTAATATAAACTATTTTTAAAATAAATATTTTTAATATAAACTATTTTAAATATACTAATTATTTTAATACAAATTGTTTTAACTTATAACTATTTTATTTTATATACTATTATTAATATCTAAATAGTTATCGTATTTATAATTTTATTTTATATACTATGATATCATATTGATAATAGTATATAAAATAGTTATATATTAAAATAGTTATATATTTAAATAGTATATACAAATTGCCTAGTTGTGCCGTGTCACCTACCCTAGCGTGCTTTACTACGAGTTTGTTTTGTACCATACCTATGGAGTGCCCTCTGACGACGCCCATTACGGGGAGATTACGGTACTGTATAGACTATGGGAATATATAAAATGTGTTAAGGTGGAAAATGTAAAGCCTTAACGCTATTTTAATAGTTTACTTTACTATAGACATTTTATAATAGCGTATTACTACATAGTAGATAGTTTAACGCATCCTTAGAGGATGGTTATCCCAAACATCCTTTGAGTTACTTGTATTCAGTTGATATTTCACTTGAGTTGGATTTATTGATATAAGAATGTTAATCCTGACTCGAGTGTTTTGTGTTTTGCTTTACGCTCGGGTCAGACTGAGTGGTTCTGTGACGACCCGGCTTTCCACTCCCGGAAAATCGCATCGACAGAAAGAAAGAAAGGGGTGAGAAATAGAAAAGAGAAGAAGAGAAAAGAAAACAACAACAGATACTCACAGCGGAAACGAAACGAAATATAATATATCACATAAATATTACATAGTATCATATACATCATCTATCAGAGTTACACAGATTACACATCACATACTAGACAGTTATAAACATCTGTCTAGTTATTACATCTCAACACAATACAGATCAACTCAAAGATCAACACAGCGGAAAACTACTATCTATATCTACAACGCTGAAGCCTCCTGCTCCATTGCTCCTCCAGATAACTCGTCAAAGCTAAACCTGAATCCCTTGGCTACTCGTAAAAATTTGAGTACCCAAGAGTTTATAAAACAGAAATAAACAACTTGGGTCAGACATGGGTCTGGTGTGAGTAACAGGTTAAACTTGTTTAACTTCAAAACCTTTTGAAAGAAAAGGTATCACGTAAGACTCCCCACCAATAAATATGGGTAAGTTTTTACCTTACGCTAACCAAAACATTTGATAGGAAATTCGATTGTATTATAATAGGTCTAGGGTTTTCAAATAAATATGAAATAGCTGGAATGCTTACATCTCACGTTCCAACATAGTTGGGCACAACTAAAACGTACGGCACTTATTGGAGTTTGGATTCCATACAATGGCAGGGCTACCGGGGTACCGCCCGTCACAGTACGTGGCCTAGATCACCGTACCGAGGATCACTCCCAATCCCCTGCAACACAAGGTCGGAACATCCCTTACTGGATAATTCCCGCACAAGATACCCCACGGTTGTCATGATTCAACCGCACACACTAAGTCGAAAATAGAAAGGGACATCTAGACAGAGGTAATCTTGTCCTACTTGGGTGCTACCCACTAACCTTGCTGCACCTCCCCTGTTTTAGCCATTCCCGGTTTGTGAGGCTTGAGGTCACGATTACCTTAGAAAAGAACACATCACTTAGAATGCTCATCGTCCACCTGACGATGTTCTGAAAGCATTCAGTCCATACAAGTTCGTTCCGGGTTCGAACGAAACCGAAGGCATTATCTCGTTACACTTGTTTTGGAATCACCCTCAGAGTTAACGACAATAACCCTTGCACTCTGAATCTTCATCTTCACTTGATTCACGACCTATCGTTAATTTGAATCGATGTGGTATTCGGGTCTCCAGACCTGGAAATCCGGTATACGGAAACCCGATCCCGGTCTCATCGAAATCCAAAACGTATCTTTTAAGGCCAAGTTGTTTTAAAGGTTAAAACAATTTAATTCAATTATCTTTATACACTTAGAAAGAAAATTCACAATAGATAATCAACATTATCAATATCATCAGATAATCCATATTATCACAATTCAACTAAACATCCATATCACATAGCATATATCTCATCAGAGATATCAATCAAATGCAAAGCATTCAGTATTATCATCCATCCATAAGTAATGATCTATATCATCTCTAATTAATTTAAAATTAATTAAATTAATTACTTTTATTTTATAAATCCTTCTTACTTAAACATTAATTAATTACAAATTAATTAATTATCCTCTAATTACCTTTTTCAATTAATCATCTTTGATTAATTATCTTTTAATTACCTTCCAGTTATTTATCTTTAATTAATTACTCAAATTAATTAACCTTAACCACTTATAGTAATTAACCTTTAATTACTTCATTAATTAATTAACTATAATTAATTAAATTAATCACTATAATTAATTATATTAAACCTTAATTAATTACATTAATTAATCACTTCATTTATTAATTATACTTAATTAATCAATCTTAATTACATCATTAATTATATTAATTAATGATCCTTAATTATATTAATTAATGATCCTTAATTACAACTTAATTATTAATTACTTTAATTAAATTAATTACATTAAGTAATTAACTTTAAATTAAACAACATTTATTAATCACCTTGATTAATTTCATATAGTAATTAACTACCCTTAATTACTTTTATTAACTAAATTAATTATTCCTTAATTAATTTCTTAATTAATCCCTTGATTAATTCACAAGTAATTAAACTCAAATTACTCCCATTAATACATCACTATCCACTTAATTACTTCCAGTAATTATCTATTATTTACTTCTCTAAATAATTATACCTTACTAATTACATTAAGTAATTATTTATCAAATCATCCATTGATTATTCTAAATTAATTAAACTTAATTAATTTACTTAAACTAAATCAAATTAACTTAATTAATTACAATAAGTAATTAATTTCTTAATTACTTCCATTTAGTAATTATATTTAAACAATTTCATAAATGATTATCCTTAATTAATTAATCAAATTAATTATCAAAATTAATCACATTAATTAATTATTAAATAATCTCAATTTTATGACCTTCATTAACAATTATTTAATTACTTTTAAGTAATTAACTTAGATTAACCATTATTAATTTCAAATTAATAAATCTTAAAAACCAAATAATTAATCTCTAATTATTTAATTAATTAAGTGTTAACCATAACTTAATTAATCTTTAATTACTTATTAATTAATTCTTAATCATTAATTAATATTCTAATTTATAATCCTTAATTACAAATTAATTATTGCTTAATTAATTAACTTAAACCTTAATTAAGTTAATTTAAATCCTTAATTACTTAATTAATTAATCCAAATCATTAATTAATTAGATTATTTAAACCATTTTAATTACCCTCAAGTTTTAATGATTTTAGCTTTAAGATAAAACATTTTCTTATCCATGGTTAAATTATCATTCTCAAATACATTTGAAAACATCCATTTTCAAATTTACTTTTAAATTTCATTTTAAATTCTGGATTTAAAATGAATACTAATTTATCTTTAACAAAATTAAAACCAATTTTTAAAAAAAAACTTTACATGTTAAAGAATTTCTTATATCTTATAAAGAACTTAAGAGAATTTAAAAACCAAATCTGTTTTAAATTCAAATCAATTTAAAAATACACTTTAAACATTTCAAGTGGTTTTAAACATTTTTATTCAAAACATTATTTATATTTCAAAACTAGAATTCAAACTAAACTTGAATCCTGATTTTAATTTAGATTTAAACTTTGTTTAAATCTTTACTTTACAGTTTAAATTTAGTTTAAAATTTTAAACAGACAGTTATAAGAAAAACCTGGCAATAACTAAAGTACTCGAGCCCACCCTAGATTACTTCGAGTCGCAACCCTAAGTACTTCGAGTCTCCCTCGAAATAATTCGAACAAAACGCGAGTATGCCTGACACCTACCATCACTGACACGAACGTGGGTTCGTGCACGTGCACCGACCGCCTACGATGCTCCGGCCAACGAAGCTGACTCCGACACATCGCCGTTGACCCCTACAACCCCTCCGACCAACCAGATCTTACAATCCCACCTTGAATCAAAATCGAGCAAAACGAACGAGCCTGAAACCCAAAACTGGAGCGTTCTTCAATTCCTAGAAACTGCCTCGTCTTCGAAACCCTGACCACCAGAGGTTCTACAACTCCGACCATGTCATCATCAAAAACCAAGCTTCCCTCTCTCCAAAGCCTGAAGCACTCGATCCATTCTAGATGCCGCGATGATTGATTTTTCCTAATCTAGTTAAACTAGGGTTAAAATCTTTGATTCAAAATCACAACTGCCTCAAAGCTTTAATTCATCTACTACTATTTTTCCCTGTAACTTCGATCATTACTCCACCACCAGAAAAGATACTGGCCACCCAAACTTCCTAGATCGACAGTTCTAACCCAAAATCCATTTTCAGTTCAAACACGAACTGTACATTCATTCCCAAACTAAAAACTATGATTCTTATCTTAAAAATCATGTTTTAGTTAAAGTGTTTAATTTATAACCCTGAATTTATAAAGTAAAAAGTTTGAGTTTTACTTTCTTTTAACATGCATTGATGTTTTTAATCTTTCAGAGACACTCAAGCTTAAATTTTGACTTAATTAATTTTTTTAAACATTAGTATATGATAAATCTAACAATTCTTGTTTATAAACTAAGTCCTAACAAAACTGGATCAAGAGATAAGAAATTTCGAATAGAAATTTAAACCTGGCAACCAAAACAAGAACAGAGCAACCAATATATCATATTGTCACAGCAGATTCCACTATACATACATGCAATACATATTTGTCACAGAGATTTAACATGCAACTTATCTATAAATTTAAACTTTAGAAATAGTGATGTTACTCACCTAGACAATAATGAACAGAACACTTATAACAGCATGCACACAAATAAAAATCCAAATCAGACATTCATTTATGTAATACACTTTTATATCTAACCATACTTGCATGCAACTAATTATATTTTAAAATTTAAAGTTACTCACCTAGACAAAAATGAACAGAGGCAGACTTTAGCTTTTGAAACTGTGGACTTGCATGCTTCTTGAATTTGATTTAAAACTTGAATTGTTGCCTTTAAATTAACATGCAAGATTGATTTCCAGTTTGAAGAGATGAATGCAGACAGGCCTTGAAATGATTCCAGATTTGATAAACATGCAGGCAGGCTTAAAGGTTGAAAAGAATTGCAGACTGATTTTTGAAGATGATGCAGAGCATCTCCTTTTTGCTTTGAACATGATTCCAGAGAAAAGAGTGCAGACTGGTTGTTTTGATTTAATCTCAGGATCGAAGAGTATAGGTTTTGAAATTGATTTGAGATTGTGGTTTTATGAGGAGTTTAGAATATTGAAAATCAGATTTACAGGGTATTGATTTTGGTTTGAGGCATTTTATTACTGAATTCAGATTTGCATTTTAGAGAAAGATTGTTTTGAGTTTCTTGTTTTGAAAAGGAAAAATAGAAAAAATGAAGTAAAGGGATGCACATGTATATATAAGTGAATTTATGATTTTATAAAAATAAAAGAAAATGAAAAATGAATAAAGACACTTGTCATTACATTAGCTAATTAAATTACACATGTTAAAATGAGTCATTAGATAAAGACACATGTCTTTTAAGTATTTATCTTATTTCTATTTATTTTAAAGTAATAAAAAAGCCTTTTTCTTATTTATTAAACACTTATCTATATATATATAAATCATTTTAAAGAAACAAAACCAATTATATTTATAATTAAAAGTTATACAAATATTATAATATCCAAACAATTTAAATATTTGTTCTCTTGAATTTCAAAGATTAAATTCAAATTCAATTAAATTAAATCTAAATTCCCAATTTACCCAAAGCTTCTATTTACAATATATATAAATAAATATATATATATTCAAATAGAAAATATCTTATTAACTTTTAAAAGATAAAATCACCAATTAATACTAATTTAATCAGATTATTAAATTAAATTCAAATCTTATTATCAAAGATCATCAATATCAATTTAATTATTTAACAGATTATTAAATTGATATTGTTAAAATTTCCGGGATATTACATTCCTTCCCCCTTAAAATAATTTCGTCCCCGAAATTTAAACAAAGGTAATTTAATAATCTTATTAAAGATTTTAATTTTAAATCACAAGCATATGTTATCATCCATATGCTAGCAACCATAGCAACCAATTCATCCAATCAATCAAATCTAACTATCCAGACAAAATTCCAGATAGAATTCCTCGAGTTTCCCCAAGTATATATATACCGGGATACTCGCTCTACAACAATCTAAACTACTAAGCTATAGATCTCCTACTCATCTAGATCTACAGAACTAAACAGAATATCAGACTACAGACGAGTCTGACTCAACAACTAAACCTTCCAGAACTGCTGATTCTAAAACCAGAGATAGATCTTACACGTACCTCTCAGAAATACATAAAACTCAATGAATTCCAATTGTCCAAACTGACAATTCAATCCTGAAAACCCAATACTTATCCAAATCAGAATACAGAAGAGATCCAAACATAACTTTACTTCACAACATCAGTAGATTCCAAACTTACTTCTCCTATCCAGAGATATACTCCAAACTGCTTTCGCTGCTCAATTCTGATCTGAGGTAGAACACAAGCACAGACTGAACAACTCATTCCAGAAATAAGGTTCACTGATCCATAAATAAAACTCAGATACTTCATCAAAACTTGAGTTGCTTCACCAACTCCATCTGTAGGAAACATCCTTCAACTAGACTGAACTCCGATACTACTCCTGGAATCCAGTCGATAAGAAAACTCAACCTTCAGATGCGGACAACTCCTGACTTCTCTGAAGACATCCAGAAAATCTCTGATAACCCAAGAGAACACTCAAACTATCGCAAGTCACTTTTGCGATCAACCCAGCCTATTTCCAAAGAAAACTGTTCCTCTTAACAAATCAGAACAGCCCATACTTAACTATCCAATCCATCTAAGAAATGGATGCACCCTGCTGCTTCTGAATTTCACTTCCAGAAAAACTACTCAGCCAAAAAACTTCCTGCCAACACAGAATACTCCGAGCTGCACTGCTGACACTGATGCCAAAGATTTTCTATCCAAAGATCTTTGAGAAACTCTAACTCCAAACCAAACAGAAATATCATGCTGAACTCAGCCATAACACTGAAACAGACACACTTCCTTAAACTCGTTCCAAAGAAAACATCTTCGGGAACATCCATCGTCACTGCATCTCATCACACAGCTACTATTACCTGAGGTATCAAGATACCATCACTTGCTTCTGTTCAACCGATAGATCCAACTCTACTCATCCAACTTTACAGATAAACTCCGAACCTTAACAGGTTTCCTTCAGAGATTCGATGAAATCCTTCATCACAGCAAAACTTACTCGAGACAGTATTGGGTCTACAGTCTCGATAAATACACTTCCAACCTTAATTCCAACCATTGGTAGTCGTGTTTCATACACTACTACCCTATCTACCTTTATATCTTATATTGGAGAACCTGTACGGGTAACCCAACAATATAGGTAGAATATATATATATAGTTATATAAAAATTACAAATACGCTCTCTCACGATAGATACCACTCCAGAGCTTAGGTATTCACTCAACCAATAGCTCTGATATTCACTTAACCAAAAGCTTAGGCATTCGCTCAACCTAAGCTCTGATACCACGAGTGACGACCCGGCTTTCCACTCCCGAAAAATCGCATCGACAGAAAGAAAGAAAGGGGTGAGAAATAGAAAAGAGAAGAAGAGAAAAGAAAACAACAACAGATACTCACAGCGGAAACGAAACGAAATATAATATATCACATAAATATTACATAGTATCATATACATCATCTATCAGAGTTACACAGATTACACATCACATACTAGACAGTTATAAACATCTGTCTAGTTATTACATCTCAACACAATACAGATCAACTCAAAGATCAACACAGCGGAAAACTACTATCTATATCTACAACGCTGAAGCCTCCTGCTCCATTGCTCCTCCAGATAACTCGTCAAAGCTAAACCTGAATCCCTTGGCTACTCGTAAAAATTTGAGTACCCAAGAGTTTATAAAACAGAAATAAACAACTTGGGTCAGACATGGGTCTGGTGTGAGTAACAGGTTAAACTTGTTTAACTTCAAAACCTTTTGAAAGAAAAGGTATCACGTAAGACTCCCCACCAATAAATATGGGTAAGTTTTTACCTTACGCTAACCAAAACATTTGATAGGAAATTCGATTGTATTATAATAGGTCTAGGGTTTTCAAATAAATATGAAATAGCTGGAATGCTTACATCTCACGTTCCAACATAGTTGGGCACAACTAAAACGTACGGCACTTATTGGAGTTTGGATTCCATACAATGGCAGGGCTACCGGGGTACCGCCCGTCACAGTACGTGGCCTAGATCACCGTACCGAGGATCACTCCCAATCCCCTGCAACACAAGGTCGGAACATCCCTTACTGGATAATTCCCGCACAAGATACCCCACGGTTGTCATGATTCAACCGCACACACTAAGTCGAAAATAGAAAGGGACATCTAGACAGAGGTAATCTTGTCCTACTTGGGTGCTACCCACTAACCTTGCTGCACCTCCCCTGTTTTAGCCATTCCCGGTTTGTGAGGCTTGAGGTCACGATTACCTTAGAAAAGAACACATCACTTAGAATGCTCATCGTCCACCTGACGATGTTCTGAAAGCATTCAGTCCATACAAGTTCGTTCCGGGTTCGAACGAAACCGAAGGCATTATCTCGTTACACTTGTTTTGGAATCACCCTCAGAGTTAACGACAATAACCCTTGCACTCTGAATCTTCATCTTCACTTGATTCACGACCTATCGTTAATTTGAATCGATGTGGTATTCGGGTCTCCAGACCTGGAAATCCGGTATACGGAAACCCGATCCCGGTCTCATCGAAATCCAAAACGTATCTTTTAAGGCCAAGTTGTTTTAAAGGTTAAAACAATTTAATTCAATTATCTTTATACACTTAGAAAGAAAATTCACAATAGATAATCAACATTATCAATATCATCAGATAATCCATATTATCACAATTCAACTAAACATCCATATCACATAGCATATATCTCATCAGAGATATCAATCAAATGCAAAGCATTCAGTATTATCATCCATCCATAAGTAATGATCTATATCATCTCTAATTAATTTAAAATTAATTAAATTAATTACTTTTATTTTATAAATCCTTCTTACTTAAACATTAATTAATTACAAATTAATTAATTATCCTCTAATTACCTTTTTCAATTAATCATCTTTGATTAATTATCTTTTAATTACCTTCCAGTTATTTATCTTTAATTAATTACTCAAATTAATTAACCTTAACCACTTATAGTAATTAACCTTTAATTACTTCATTAATTAATTAACTATAATTAATTAAATTAATCACTATAATTAATTATATTAAACCTTAATTAATTACATTAATTAATCACTTCATTTATTAATTATACTTAATTAATCAATCTTAATTACATCATTAATTATATTAATTAATGATCCTTAATTATATTAATTAATGATCCTTAATTACAACTTAATTATTAATTACTTTAATTAAATTAATTACATTAAGTAATTAACTTTAAATTAAACAACATTTATTAATCACCTTGATTAATTTCATATAGTAATTAACTACCCTTAATTACTTTTATTAACTAAATTAATTATTCCTTAATTAATTTCTTAATTAATCCCTTGATTAATTCACAAGTAATTAAACTCAAATTACTCCCATTAATACATCACTATCCACTTAATTACTTCCAGTAATTATCTATTATTTACTTCTCTAAATAATTATACCTTACTAATTACATTAAGTAATTATTTATCAAATCATCCATTGATTATTCTAAATTAATTAAACTTAATTAATTTACTTAAACTAAATCAAATTAACTTAATTAATTACAATAAGTAATTAATTTCTTAATTACTTCCATTTAGTAATTATATTTAAACAATTTCATAAATGATTATCCTTAATTAATTAATCAAATTAATTATCAAAATTAATCACATTAATTAATTATTAAATAATCTCAATTTTATGACCTTCATTAACAATTATTTAATTACTTTTAAGTAATTAACTTAGATTAACCATTATTAATTTCAAATTAATAAATCTTAAAAACCAAATAATTAATCTCTAATTATTTAATTAATTAAGTGTTAACCATAACTTAATTAATCTTTAATTACTTATTAATTAATTCTTAATCATTAATTAATATTCTAATTTATAATCCTTAATTACAAATTAATTATTGCTTAATTAATTAACTTAAACCTTAATTAAGTTAATTTAAATCCTTAATTACTTAATTAATTAATCCAAATCATTAATTAATTAGATTATTTAAACCATTTTAATTACCCTCAAGTTTTAATGATTTTAGCTTTAAGATAAAACATTTTCTTATCCATGGTTAAATTATCATTCTCAAATACATTTGAAAACATCCATTTTCAAATTTACTTTTAAATTTCATTTTAAATTCTGGATTTAAAATGAATACTAATTTATCTTTAACAAAATTAAAACCAATTTTTAAAAAAAAACTTTACATGTTAAAGAATTTCTTATATCTTATAAAGAACTTAAGAGAATTTAAAAACCAAATCTGTTTTAAATTCAAATCAATTTAAAAATACACTTTAAACATTTCAAGTGGTTTTAAACATTTTTATTCAAAACATTATTTATATTTCAAAACTAGAATTCAAACTAAACTTGAATCCTGATTTTAATTTAGATTTAAACTTTGTTTAAATCTTTACTTTACAGTTTAAATTTAGTTTAAAATTTTAAACAGACAGTTATAAGAAAAACCTGGCAATAACTAAAGTACTCGAGCCCACCCTAGATTACTTCGAGTCGCAACCCTAAGTACTTCGAGTCTCCCTCGAAATAATTCGAACAAAACGCGAGTATGCCTGACACCTACCATCACTGACACGAACGTGGGTTCGTGCACGTGCACCGACCGCCTACGATGCTCCGGCCAACGAAGCTGACTCCGACACATCGCCGTTGACCCCTACAACCCCTCCGACCAACCAGATCTTACAATCCCACCTTGAATCAAAATCGAGCAAAACGAACGAGCCTGAAACCCAAAACTGGAGCGTTCTTCAATTCCTGGAAACTGCCTCGTCTTCGAAACCCTGACCACCAGAGGTTCTACAACTCCGACCATGTCATCATCAACAACCAAGCTTCCCTCTCTCCAAAGCCTGAAGCACTCGATCCATTCTAGATGCCGCGATGATTGATTTTTCCTAATCTAGTTAAACTAGGGTTAAAATCTTTGATTCAAAATCACAACTGCCTCAAAGCTTTAATTCATCTACTACTATTTTTCCCTGTAACTTCGATCATTACTCCACCACCAGAAAAGATACTGGCCACCCAAACTTCCTAGATCGACAGTTCTAACCCAAAATCCATTTTCAGTTCAAACACGAACTGTACATTCATTCCCAAACTAAAAACTATGATTCTTATCTTAAAAATCATGTTTTAGTTAAAGTGTTTAATTTATAACCCTGAATTTATAAAGTAAAAAGTTTGAGTTTTACTTTCTTTTAACATGCATTGATGTTTTTAATCTTTCAGAGACACTCAAGCTTAAATTTTGACTTAATTAATTTTTTTAAACATTAGTATATGATAAATCTAACAATTCTTGTTTATAAACTAAGTCCTAACAAAACTGGATCAAGAGATAAGAAATTTCGAATAGAAATTTAAACCTGGCAACCAAAACAAGAACAGAGCAACCAATATATCATATTGTCACAGCAGATTCCACTATACATACATGCAATACATATTTGTCACAGAGATTTAACATGCAACTTATCTATAAATTTAAACTTTAGAAATAGTGATGTTACTCACCTAGACAATAATGAACAGAACACTTATAACAGCATGCACACAAATAAAAATCCAAATCAGACATTCATTTATGTAATACACTTTTATATCTAACCATACTTGCATGCAACTAATTATATTTTAAAATTTAAAGTTACTCACCTAGACAAAAATGAACAGAGGCAGATTTTAGCTTTTGAAACTGTGGACTTGCATGCTTCTTGAATTTGATTTAAAACTTGAATTGTTGCCTTTAAATTAACATGCAAGCTTGATTTCCAGTTTGAAGAGATGAATGCAGACAGGCCTTGAAATGATTCCAGATTTGATAAACATGCAGGCAGGCTTAAAGGTTGAAAAGAATTGCAGACTGATTTTTGAAGATGATGCAGAGCATCTCCTTTTTGCTTTGAACATGATTCCAGAGAAAAGAGTGCAGACTGGTTGTTTTGATTTAATCTCAGGATCGAAGAGTATAGGTTTTGAAATTGATTTGAGATTGTGGTTTTATGAGGAGTTTAGAATATTGAAAATCAGATTTACAGGGTATTGATTTTGGTTTGAGGCATTTTATTACTGAATTCAGATTTGCATTTTAGAGAAAGATTGTTTTGAGTTTCTTGTTTTGAAAAGGAAAAATAGAAAAAATGAAGTAAAGGGATGCACATGTATATATAAGTGAATTTATGATTTTATAAAAATAAAAGAAAATGAAAAATGAATAAAGACACTTGTCATTACATTAGCTAATTAAATTACACATGTTAAAATGAGTCATTAGATAAAGACACATGTCTTTTAAGTATTTATCTTATTTCTATTTATTTTAAAGTAATAAAAAAGCCTTTTTCTTATTTATTAAACACTTATCTATATATATATAAATCATTTTAAAGAAACAAAACCAATTATATTTATAATTAAAAGTTATACAAATATTATAATATCCAAACAATTTAAATATTTGTTCTCTTGAATTTCAAAGATTAAATTCAAATTCAATTAAATTAAATCTAAATTCCCAATTTACCCAAAGCTTCTATTTACAATATATATAAATAAATATATATATATTCAAATAGAAAATATCTTATTAACTTTTAAAAGATAAAATCACCAATTAATACTAATTTAATCAGATTATTAAATTAAATTCAAATCTTATTATCAAAGATCATCAATATCAATTTAATTATTTAACAGATTATTAAATTGATATTGTTAAAATTTCCGGGATATTACAGGTTCAGTGTTCGAGACTCACCTTTAGAGTTGGAGCTTTGCTTGGATATCCAGCTATCTATCCAGCTTTCTGCTATTCAGTTGATTCCTGTGATGTATTCTGATCTTGTATTTGACTATTGTATTGAGACATCTATGTATTCGTGACTTCTATTGTAACTTGTTTAACTCTGTTATATATATATAGTAGCTTCATGAACTACTATTCTTTTGTTTCCACTGCATTATTGTTATATTATTCTGTGTCTGTGATTATGTGATTATTTATTTACTGTATATGCTGAGTTTTGCCAAATTTAAATTAACAATCTGATATTGTGAGCAATTCAAGTCCGACATGATTGGATGCGAATGGTTGAAAACTGCAGGTCGTTACAGTTGGTATCAGAGCTCTGGTTTTAGGCAAAACTCAGCATATAGAGTAAATTCAATTAGGGAATCACTTAACTTCGAGCTTGAATTCCTTCCTCTTTGATTCAGTTTCCTTTGAATTTTGGAACTCTCCCACTTATTTTGAAATCCATCCTTGTCTTTCCTATTCGGTTTCCTATTCGTGTTCTCTTGATTCCTGGAGCATCCCATAGCTCCACTTTATGATTTATGCAGGGGTGAAACTCATTTACAATAAGCATTGATTCACCGGAGATTCCTATATCCTCGGTTTACGATCCTATTATCTTTTGCTATGCCGAATTCTATCTATTGCGATCGAATTAATGTCGAATTGCCTCAAAATTCTGCATCGATCTTATTCATGAAGTCACGGTTAACCGGTTAAGGTTGCCCGCGATTTATATAAGTTTATCATCTTCCTATTTTATAATTTAATCATCTTATCTTCATTTTGAGCTTATCTTCTAGTTAGTATTCTCTGGATTAGGGTTCCTCTAATTTGAATCTTTTTTCTTGTTTTGAAACCCATTTTCTTGTATCATCGAGTGAGGGAGTGTATTTGTAATTTATATTAAAACTGTTTTATATACTGTGTTGTTTGAGTTATTGATGTTGATTTGGGTTTTCGATCGATTCGTCTGATCATCACTATCGATAGGAATTTTAAAACACATGAACAGAGCAAACTGACACAATATTATTTCCAGTTTGGTAAATGAAATAAATTTGTATGATTAAATTATATATATCTATATATATAAGTAAAATTTTCTGGAATTTAATAAGTTAATTGAATTGTTGTTTGAAATGATAAAATTTGATTTTAATTTATTGTTCTATAAATGAATTTCTAAACATGGTTTATAAATTGATTTGGAATTGAAGTGAATTTAAATCAGGTATTTTGAGAATTTAATTTCCGGTGATTTAAAACTTTGGTTTTAAAGTTTTAAAGTGTATATTATTTAAAGTATTTTCGAATAGAAATGGTTTTCAAAGAATATTTAAATGTTTAAGATCAGTATTCTCCTTCATTGTCGCTCCAAAATAATTTCGTTGATGACGGCCGGATCATCGATATTCATTTTCGAGTTTCGAAGTGGAGAGGCCACTCAGTAGCTTTGCTACACCTTTTGTTTTGGAAATTGAATTTGATATGAACTTCTGGGGTATGATTTGATTTATAATGTATATATAGGTATATGTTTATAAATTTGATTTGAAATATAATATACTTATATCTAAATAGTTTGAAATGAAATCGGAAATTTAATACTTAAATTTATGTTCAAGGATGATTTTACATAAAGCCAAAATTTTGAATAAATATTTAAACTAGAAATAAATTGAATTGGGAAAGTTTTATTTGTGTAATACCCAATTTCATTCTAATATAACTTACATTAATTATTCAGAAGTTAATTACATAATTGAATAATTTACAATATAAAATGATGTTAAAGGAATTTATAAATAAATTTGAGTGGTTATAATAAGTGTAAATATACTTAATATATGTGATAAGATATATTAAGTGGAATAAATTTCTTAATAACTTGGAATAAAGAAGAATTAATTTGAATAAAATATGATTTTAACAAATTCTTATACACTTAATTTATAATAATAGAAAATGTTAATTGAGATAAAATTGAATAATAAGATAATGACTAAATGAGATAAATAAAATAAAGTTTGTTTTGGGGGAATTAATAAATTGGAATTAAATCAACTTAATGAAATACCTTGTATTTTAAATCAATTGCTGAATGTTAATTTATTTAATTTAAATCTATATAGTTTAAATTAATTATTTTATTTGTATTTCAATCTATATTCTTTCTGGTTGTTTCTACATCCTACCACCTTCCTTTTCGGGGACGAAAAGTTTTGAGTGGGGGAGAGTGTAATGACCCATAAATTTTAGTGGTTTGTTAATTTAATTAATTGAATTTTTGTGAAATTTTTAACAATAAAATTATGAAATAAAATTTTGATATTTGAAATACGTATATTTAAACATTGCAAATGGTAAATTTTCATCAAATAATATGGAAGATTATTTTATTGTGTAATTCTATTTCAATTTAAATCAGTTAATAATTGATGATAATAAAATGTTTTCCAAAGCTGAATATTTTTGCACAATAAATTTGTAAATCATCTTCTGAGTGTGATGTCATATTTCGTTTCTCTAAATTTTGACTTCTATTGCTCTGTTTATCTTATTTTCGACAAATTAGCAGCATTTTCGGTACCAATTATCGACTTTTGATAGGATGGTCGTACCACTGATATCTGTATACCATTTTGATCTTCTCGTCGTGCTGATCTCTACGGTATATTCAATTCTGTGTTTTGAAGTCAGGTACGTAGCGGAATCTGTGAATTAGTAATCCTTATCGGTACCGTTTGAGCTTTCTGAATTCTTGTGTCTGTTTGTTTATCCTCCGTGTAAATATCTATGGTCAGTAGCTGTTGATATTCCAGTTTCATTAGACATGACTTTTAGTTTCCAATTGATTTCAATATTATTTGGTGTACCTTCTCTCTCCATTTCGTTCCGCATATTAAAATTAAAATAAATGCGAAATGAAATAGTTAGGTTTGCTTTCGTCTTTTCCTATCCACCGAAGCCAGCTTCTTTCTCACCACACCTAGCAGTCAAACCCCCTATCACCATGCTCATCAATTCGCCGCACCACTACACTATCAACCGTGAGCAACATTTCCAAGTCGTCGACGTGCTGCCACTGACCTCCGCCTACCTTCCCACTGACCTCACCTTGTCTCTGCATGTAACCCATGCTTCCACTTCGAACCCATCCCCTCTCTTTCTATATCTCCGAGCACGGCACGAGCCACGTCACCCCACTACTGCGGCCACACTCCACCTCCGCAACTGTCTTCTTTCTTTGAAAAGGTATTTATATATATAGTTATAAAAGTATGTTTATTTAACAATTTTTGGTAGTATATATAGAAGTGTTATGCTGCTGTTGGTATGTAATGGTTTTAGAGTCACTTTATATATATATGTATGTTTATATTAGTGAATTGCTGCGGACTTTAAATTATATTTGTTTATAAATTGTCTCGATTTTTGGTTTTTAATTTATACGTGCTGTTGTTTTATATTGTCTAAGTTTAAAGATATAGTTTATATATCCTATATTTCTAAAGCCCATATTTAATGTGTAACCAGCTTCCTATAATATAGTATTATACAAATATGTCATGGCTTTTACAATATGTATGTTTATATTAGTGAATTGCTGCGGACTTTAAATTATATTTGTTTATAAATTGTCTTGATTTTTGGTTTTTAATTTATACGTGCTGTTGTTTTATATTGTCTAAGTTTAAAGATATAGTTTATATATCCTATATTTCTAAAGCCCATATTTAATGTGTAACCGGCTTCCTATAATATAGTATTATACAAATATGTCATGGCTTTTACAATATGTATGTTTAAAATATTTTTTATATGTTATATATTACGAAGAGGAGCAGAATTATATATTATATTATATGTTGTTTATATTATTCTGTAATTTTAAATTACTTGTATATATATATATATATTTCATAGTTTATTTTGTATGATTAGAAAATGCATTTTTGTTCAAATCTGTTTTATAGTTTGTTTTGACTTAATTATAATATACATACATTTAATATAAAATATATGTGCTAATATAAATTTTAACATGTAAGGCAAATGAGTTATAAACAGTTAGTTTATATATATTTTGTTTGTAGATTCCTGTTATAGACAAGTATGTATGTTAGTATATGATTTAAAATAATGTTGATATATATTATATTGTTGGTTATTGTTAAAGTACATGTTAGTATATGCATTTATCTACTTTCGGCCAGGTCCATGATTCGCGTGCAGCTCTATACATATATGGTATAGTTTAATACGTTGCACTCATCTTTTTCTTTGTATATTTATATCTTGTTTTATATATAGAATTTGTTAATACTGTTATTTTAATATATATGATGTATAGTTGAGTCGGTATATTTTAGATTTAGCGTATAAATTTTTTGGGTTAATTGGAGATAAAGCAAGTTATGGATCTGGTTCTATTATATGTTATATATATTGATTTTATAAAGTATTGATTCTATATAAAGTAACTTTTCATACTTGCAACTGTATGTTGTATATATAAGCACCAATATTACAAAGTTCTATGTTGTCCTGTTCTATATAGAAAAAAAAACTTTATATGTTACATATGTATATTTTACAGTTTATTTGTATATATGTAGTATATTATATGTGTGCATTTAATTTGGTATATATATAAATATCTTTCAAATGTATTTGCCTAATGTTCATATATATGTTTCGACTTTTAAGTTTAAATATATATACATTTGTTTTAAGGTTGGTTCTCTTGTTCGGTTTATAACAATGTAAGTTCTGTTGTTCATATATGTATATTTCTATAATGAAGGATATTGATTTTACAATAAATATATTTCTATATACTACTTATATTAGAGCGCATGAGTTTGGATTCTAAAAATATATATATTGTTGTTTATTGGTGTTAGGATTTAAAATATTGATTTGAAATATATATATATATATATTTAAATATAGGTTAAGAATTTGTTTTAAAGGAAAAATCTTTATATATATATATATATATATTGCTCAGTTATACTAAGATGGTTCTGATTTGTTTTCATCAATTCCTATTTATCAGCTTTGTCGACTAATTCGTGCATCTTGCTTTGCTTTAGAATTCGTGCTTGGAATTTGTAACTCATCGTATTATCGTTCATCTCTAGCCTCGAAAGGTGAGCAATCACTCACGATTAACGTTCTTATATTTATTAAATTTGATTTCAATTGAAACGACAATTGAAATATGCTGTTGTTAGTTATTTGCATTGCAATATATATATATATGTTATTATCTGTATCTATTCACCTGTGACATCTGACACCATTATCTGTTATTTATCACTGATGATATATGCCTGTTACTGTTGTTATATTATTATCATATCTGTTATCACTCTGCAAGTTCCCTGTTAGTATAGAATTCACTATGGGTTGAAATGATACGTACCCGAACGATCTGTAGAATAGGAAAAAATCGTTATGGGTTGAAATGATAAACCCAAACGATTTTCATTGAATTGAATTTGGGATTGCGGTTTGAAAAGATATATACCCGTATATATTTAAAATGCGGATTGAAATGATAAATATCTGTATCACTTGACCATAGGATAGAAAATTGTATACAAACACCGTTGGTCTATAAAGAAATATTTTGAAAATGATTTTTGTGGTTTTGAAAAGAAATATTTTGAAAATAATTTTTATGGTTTTGAAAAGAAATATATGGTTTCAATCAATATTGATTTTAAAGATTTATTAAAGTTGATTTAATAAAGTTGATAAATATATGTTTAAGTATTTATTTAATATCTATATTTTCAAATATAGAGTTTATAATGATTTGAAATTGATTTGAAATTATATTTATCTTAGAATTTTACTTAAATAAGATTGATTTGAAATTTATTAAATTTGAAATTTATTAAATTTGAAATTTTAAAGCTACGATTTTATAACTTGATTTTGATTAAAAGTGACTTAAATGAATATTTCAAATTTATATAAATTTAAATGGGATATTTTGTTTATTTAAATTTTTAAATTGAAGCTGTATTTAGATATTATTGAAATGATTAAGTAAAAATTTCAAACTAATAATACTAATGTGAATTTGATATATATATAAAATTATTGAATTTAGTTTTGAAATGTTGAATATATTGACTTTGATATATATTGAAATTTGAATGGATTATTTTATGGTTCAAATATGCATTTGAAAATCGATAATTTGAAATGGTTTATTGAGAAACTGAATTGAATTGAAATTTGAGGATTTGAGATTGGATTAAATTTAAATTTTAGAATCCGAGTTGATTTTGAATCGATTTGTGAAATTTGAGGAAACTATTTTATTATATAAAGTATTTTAAATTATATTTAAAACTATTTTATATTATTTTATTTTATAAACTATTTTAATATAAACTATTTTTGATATAACTATTTTTAATATAAACTATTTTTAAAATAACTATTTTTAATATAAACTATTTTAAATATACTAATTATTTTAATACAAATTATTTTAACTTATAACTATTTTATATAAATTATTTTATAACTATTTTATTTTATATACTATTATTAATATCTAAACTGTTTGAAGGAAAGTGTTATGATTTCAAAGTGTCCAAAGTTATGAATTTCAAAGTATTATGATTTCCAAAGTATTATTATTTGAAATTGTTTTGGGTTCGAAAGTATTATATCTTTGAAAGTACTATGATTTTGAAAGTGAATATTTTTGAAATGGAAAGGATATAGTATTGATATGTTTTTGAAATGGAAATGATATCGTATTGATATGTTTTTGAAATGGAAATGATATTTTCGTTTTGAAGTATAAACTATTTTGAAATGACCGCGGTGTTATAATAACGTTTGGTTGTTAAAGAGACCGGGATCGAATACGGGCATTCTCTCTATCGATAACGAAAACCACTTTAACAACTGTATACGCGGTGGAGATTCCATAATGAAGTAGGATGGTGGCGACGATCCTATATGAGGTATATACATGGACTCGACTCCCGTGAGTTGGCATAAGGTGGCTAAAACAGGAGCAATTGGCGGGCTAATGAGGTAGCTCCTCTGATTGGACACACTCCATCGTATGCCATTCTATTACTTTGTGATTGATTTAGTGCGCACCCTTGATTCAGGAGTGCGGCTCGAGGTGGGCGAGTGCTGTGACTCTACGTCACCACCGGCCCAGAAGTGTAATTGGTATATCTACCCTGGCACTACCTAGTTGTGCCATGTCACATACCCTAGCGTGCTTTACTTCGACCTTTTTTATACCATACCTATGGAGTGCCCTCTGACGATGCCCATTACGGGGGAGATTACGGTATTGTATAGACTATGGGAATATATAAAATGTGTTAAGGTGGAAAATGTAAAGCCTTAACGCTATTTTAATAGTTTACTTTACTATAGACATATTATAATAGCGTATTACAACATAGTAGATAGTTTAACGGATTCTTAGAGGATGGTTATCCCAAACATCCTTTGAGTTACTTGTATTTCAGTTGATATTTCACTTGAGTTGGATTTATTGATATAAGAATGTTAATCCTGACTCGAGTGTTTTGTGTTTTGCTTTACGCTCGGGTCAGACTGAGTGGTTCAGTGTTTGAGACTCACGTTTAGAGTTGGAGCTTCGCTTGGAGATCCAGCTATCTATCCAGCTTTCAGCTATTCCATTGATTCCAGTGATGTATTCTGATTTTGTATTGAGACATCTATGTATTCGTGACTTCTATTGTATCTTGTTTAACTCTGTTATATATATATATAGTAGCTTCATGAACTACTATTCTTTTGTTTCCGCTGCATTATTGTTATATTACTCCGTGTCTGTGATTCTGTGATTATTTATTTATTGTATATGCTGATTTTTTCCAAATTTAAATTAACAATATGATATTTTGAGCAATTCAAGTCCGACATGTTTGGATGCCAATGGTTTAAAACTGCAGGTCATTGTAGAAATTAGGAAAACATTAGAACGAACACCTTGTGAACTAAGTTTTACAATTTGACCATAAGGCATTCGATGTTAATGTTGGATTAAAATTGGATTTTAATAAAAGATATTTATTAAAAGGAATTTAGAATATTTTAGAATAAAAATTTGAGAAGTGATTTTACAGAAGAAGTTGATTTTATAAAACTATAATAATTTGGTTTATAAATAAAAAAGATTTAAGAAATGAATTTGAGGACTTAAATCCCGGTGCTTTTGGAAAAGAAAAATAGTAATACTTGAAATTATTTTTTTTAAGTATAAAAAAGTTTTTGGAATGAAAGTTTTATCTAAATGCATTCTGTTTGGTTAGCTCAGGAAATGAGTCTCGATATATTTTGTGATAATCGAAATAATCTTCTAAGTGACGGTCGGATGTTAGCTTAAGCGAATGTTATAGTGCACTTAGTAAATTATCCTCTATATCATTGTACAATTGAAACAAGTTCAAATCCCAACAAATCAGAAGCAAATTGGCTATAGATATTTTATTAAAACTACTTGTTTGGAAATTCGTAAAGTATTGTTTCAAAACGGGTAGTTTTGAAATAGAAGAGATATTTTTATGTTAACTAGTTCGAATGGCTTGGAAAAATAACTAAAAAAGGGAAAGAGATGTGTATGGATGGTAAACACTTTTCTTAAGTATTACTCTTCTTGGTTACTGAATATATGATACTATTTGGTAGTACCAAGTTACTTAGATCATTTTGGGGTTACTCAGGCTATATATATATATATATATATATATGTGTGTGTGTGTGTATTCTACAGATTTAAAATATGTAGTTTCATTTCAAAAAAAAAATTATATAAAAAACCCGGGTATTTGGATCTTTAGTTTACTTAGGGGAAATAAATTCAAATGGAAAACTTTGAACTGGATAATGGTATATACTCTCAAGATGTAGTAGGGTATTATACAAGTCAAACGCTTAAATTAAACTTAAGTTTAGTTTTTATGAAATGTTTTCATAAATAATTTTAACAGAAAATAATTGGTATTAGTGAGAACCAATAAAAATAAGTGCGTAAGTTGAACGTAGATCATTTCTCCTTTTCATATAGTTTTTGATCCAAGATTCGAGTACATGACTTTGAGGTGTTTCACACTGTTTTGAATAAGCATCTATCACTCGATTCTTGACGGCGAACTCCTGGAGAGGGTTCTTGATATGGAACCAAAGTTTTCTATCATAGTATTTGATAATGTAAGGAGAACGGAGGTTTCTAGTCAAGAAGCCTTTTCGAAGTCCGCACTAGAGAATCGGGTGAGCGATATTAGTCGAAAGAGAGGTTATGTATTCGATTAGTGATCGAATCAGATTTTCTATGGATGATCTATGAATGTCATACGGACTTATGAATAATACTGGGTACTCATGTGGTGAAATTTCGAGGTCGAAATTCTTTTATGGAGGAGAATATAACGAGCCATAAGTTTATCACTTTGATTTGTGAGTATTTAATTTATTTTAAATATTCAATTAATGGTTATAATAATTAAAATACCATCATTTAATTAATAACTAATGATGGTAAATGTTTTCAAAATGTGTTTACAAAAATAATTAGTTCGAAGAAAAATAGAAAACGTGACCAAAAATCATTTTTCGAAATTTCGACTTTTCGGTGTCAAAAAGTGTTCGAAAAACGTTTTTTTACATTTTATTTAACACACACACACACACACACACACATATATATATATATATATATTAAATACATAAGTGTGGTTAGTAATATAATAAGCTAAAAGATATGTTCACTTAAGTAATAAGAAAAGAGAGATATGATATTTTTCAATTTAATATAAAAATAAAAATAAAAAGTATATCATATCACATTACCATTTCATATCATGGTACAGGGAAATGAATTATATGTTGGATAAAGAGAGGAGCCATGATCCCTTGCGTGTGATGGTGTTGATGTGGCACCAAATGAGTGGAGGCTAGTGTACTTAAGGGCTTTTTGGTAATTTGATTATCTCACTTTGTATAAAACATTTTTCATTATTTCCTCTTTCATTTTCCATTCATTCTTACATTTTCAAAAATTCAGTTTTGTTTTCAAAGGCTCCTAAACATTTTAATGGCTTCTATTTTATCTTTCAAAGTTAAATTCATTTTTATTTCCACTTTTAATCCTTTAAAACTTGTTTAAAATCCTTATTCTTCTTCCTACACCTCTCTTCTTTCAAAATCAAGCCAATATACCTCCTACACCATTATAGCCGATCCCTATAACCCCTAGGCCGAGCCTATTTTTCACTTCCCTAAGCAAAAATCACATTTTTCTAACAAGAAATGCAAGATCCGGTTTTGGTTCAAGTGTTAGAGCTTTGGTTTGATTTTCTTCTAACTTTTGGTGAGTAAAATCAACTTATTCTATGGAAAGTTTTAACATTTGATTATTTTATTATCATTGTTGAAAATTATTGGATGATTGATGGATTACTTGTGTTGTTTGGATTATACATATGAATGCTTGTATGTATTGTTAAATTAGACTTGAAAGTGAAGTCTAAAATGTGGTAAATGGTTGAAAATATGATCTTGTTTATGGGTTATTATTATGGCATGTATATAGATGTTGTAATCATGTATATGTCGTAGATGCTAAGAAAAGTTAGCATTTTGACTTGTTAAAGTGACTTGAGATCCCTTGAAACTAAAGCTATGATTTTCTATTTTAATTTAATAGCATAGTTTTGAAGTTTCAAAATTTATTTCTAGTTTTCAAAACTTCATACTATGTTTTTAAAAAGGCAAATCAAAAGTAAATATTTTTGAAAGGTATTAGACTTGTAAAACTAGTTTGAAAAGTTATGGTATCCTTAGCGATAGTCGCTATGGATGTAGTTCGAAAAATCGAACATTTTTGGAAACTAAGTGTTTTTATCTTGAATATTTTCGAAAACCTTTTTCAATCATAATTTATAAAAGGTAATTATTATTTAATTAAGTTTTAGTTTTAATGATCATTTAATTAAGTAATTAAATAAAGATAATTAGTAATTAATTGGTAATTAGTACTTAAGTATTAATTAAGTATGATGATTTTAATTAATTAATTAATTATTTAAATTTTTATTTAATTAAGACTTAAATTATTTAATTAATTATTAATTAATTAGGATTTAATTATTAAATAAATTGCTAATCTGGTAGAGTTAATTATTAATCAATTGATTAATTACTTAAGATTTAGTTAAGGTTTAATTAAGAGTAAATCAAGGTTTAATTGGTAATTAAATTTAGATTTAATTATTATTAAATAAAGGTTTATTTTAAACTCTATCAGTTTTATTTAAGGGCAGCTTTCTTTTATAAGTGGATGAGTTTAAAAGAAAGGATTCTCTTTGTTTGTGCCATTAAGTAGCAAAGCAAATATGGAAGTTATACTAAACTTTGACATCTGTTTAGTAGAATAAATCCCTATTCTGGTATAACTTAATTGAATAGATTATTTAGACATCTGTTTAGCAGAATAAAACACCGTTCTGGTGTAATTTTGTTGGATAGAATATTGATGACATCTATCCTGCAGAATAAATCCATGTTCTACTAATGCATTAGTTTGGACATTTCTTCATATGCTATTAATTAATATTAGGAAAAGTGATTTGTTAACCACTGATGGTTAATTATAGATTTGATTTACAAATATGTTGTTTATGTGAATACCAATTATATGACATGAAAAGTCAAATTTAATTAAATTCTAACTTGATTTAGTAACATTGTGGTCACTAAGGCTCCTTTTGAATTTGTAAAGTTATGGATTTAAAATAACTTCAATTGTATTTGTTGGAAATGCGGATTACGGATCTGAAGGCTGGATTAACACTAAAGGGGGGTGAATAGTGTATAATGGATTTTTTGAAATCTTTTCAAATTAAACACATACAGATGAAATTTCACAAACACAGAGGCAATCATAGATGCAAATAGTAAATAAAAGTAGTAAAGGAAAGAACATACCGGAATTTTCTACTGGTTCAGAGTTACCCTACATCCAGTCCCACAAAATTTCTTATGCAGATTTCTTTTCAAATATAATGTCGATGTTAAAACCTCGATTTCAAAGCCACGAGATACACCCTCCAGTCTTCGAGCCAAGGGCAAACTCTATTGATTTAACCAGGCTACAAGATCACCTAATTGATTTAACAAGGGCAAACTCTCTTGATCACACCCAATTGACTTATGGGCCACAATCACACCCAATTGATTTATGGGCCACAATCACACCGTTTCCAATCACACCTTGATAGATGGAGACTCGATACACTTCTTTGATTACAAATGATCCTATAACTCTGAATTGCATTGATATCTTTGAGAAAGAGTGGCAGAGAATCAAACTAGTGATGATCGAGTTTGATTCACTTAGAATTTGGCCGAGTTTTGTTAAAGCCTTTCAAATTTAAGAGAATATTTGAGTGGAGAAGAAGGAGTGAAGAAATGAAGAAAACCTAACTTAAAATTCATTGAAAACAACTGGTATTTATAAAAGAGCAACGGTCATGTGCATTCGTGAATGGTTATGGCGAATAGACACTTCTTTTGAAAATTTGAATTTTAAATTCTACGGCTACTATTTCGACATGGGAGGATGAGGGATGTCGACATGCCTATGTTAGTTTTGAAAATAGAGTTTGCTTTAAAATGATTTCTATTCTAAAACTTGTCAAAACAATTTCTAAAATTTATAAACCATTTTGAATATAGTTTAAACTTATAAAAGAGTTTTAGAAAGTAATCTTAAAATATAAAATCTATAATATAAAAGTAATATTAAAAGCTAAGTATAGATTTATTTAAAATATATTAAAGCTAAAATATTCAAATTAATAGATAGTTTTAAAAAACAAGAGATGATTTTGAAATTAATACGATTAAAAATAGCTTTTGAATTAAGGCTAAAATATTTGAATTGACAGAGATGACTTTAAAAATAGTTTTGAAAAAATAAATCATTTTGGAAATTTTGTGGATTCTATTCCACTAGAGAAGGTCGTGGGTTCCATCCCACTAAAGAGGTGGTGGGTTCCATCCCACTATTAAAGCGAGAAGCTGGATTCCATTCCATAATTAAAATCCGAATAAAGATTTTAGTGCTATTATGAAGTTTTAACATAAATCTAGACTGTATTACTTATCTTGATATCTTGAACTCTTGAACTCTTGATACTCATGAGTCTTCAGTCTTGATTTCTTAAATCTTGAATTCGTCAGTCTTGAATCTCTATACTCACTCTGGAATCTTTATACTGTACAGTCTTCATTCTTAGTACTTGCATATATATATATCCTGCATATGCATATACATCTAGACAAGAATACTGGTATTTATATTTTATAACAAGTCCTAAGGTTGTTGTCATCAAAACCATCATCTCGGGAACTAACAATCTCCCCCTTTTTGATGATGACAACCTATGTTTATAAAATATACTCCAACAAACTTCGATTCTACTCCGACTCCCCTTAATCTACTAACCCCCCTTAATCTAAGCCTATCTAACCTATTTTATAATTCTCCCCCTTTATCATCAATGAAAAACTAATCCTAAACTACATAACTCCCCTAAATCTTATACTATAGCACTGTATAGGATAATAACATAGTAGAGTAGAATATAAATGAGACAGATAATGATATGAATAAAATAAGTAAGGTAAATGTGAGAGATATGAAAATTTCAAACATAATCAATCAATATATACATCATGTTCTTATCAAACCACACCATGTTCAGTCATATATTACAAACCATATTCAAATCAATCCAAACCATACCAAATCAAATCAAATCAAACCGAACAATTCAAACCAAATCAAAGTAAATCAAACCACATATGTCAAATCAAACATTTCTTAGAACTTGAAACCATCCTTCTTCACTGAAGATAGGATCTGCCTTTATAGCATTCCATTCTTCATTATCTTTGTTCAGAGCTCCTTCTGGATTCGCTTCAAGTTCTTCTTTATTGAGGGCTGAGATCATCCATCGAATGGCATCGAAATGCCTTTCTTGTTCTTTTATCATATGCATTTGGCTTAATTCTAAGTGACGTTGATTACGAAGGATAAAAGTAAGTATGTTCTTGAAGGATTTGAGAGTTTCTTCAAGATTCTCACTTAGATTATGAATAGGAGAGGCCATTTTTGATATAATATGAAGAAATTCAATAGAAAATAAAGAGAATTGAAAGTATGCATTTTTCTAGAAGAAACATGTATTTAAAGAGTTAGAAAGTCGTTTGAAATGAAAAGACACAAGGTAGTTAACGTCAATTTCAAGATAAAAAAAAACAGTTTCTGGCCGTTACATGTCGACACGGGGGGCAAGGGATGTCGACATGCCCCTGTTAATTTTGGCAATCTGCTTTGTTTCTTTATATTTTGTACAAGTATATATATATATAATTATATAACAAGCATTCCAGAGATAGTTTGAAGCTAATAAAAAGAAATAAAGATTTTCATTGATAAATTTAGTTATCATTACATAAACGATACATAACATTAACTAAAGAGAGATACAAATTAATACAACATGAAATGAAACTAGTATTAGTTAGAGGATGATGAAGATGATGATAATCCAAGCTTGCGACTCACTTTCCCAATGAATTTTTCATTTTGGTGGAAATTTTGTCCAACTTTTTACTAATGGATCTTTTGAGAATCCGTTGGTTTTCCACGATAATTTTTTGGTTCTTGAGAAGCATTTTGTTGGATGGATTGTTAGGAGTGATAGCGTATTCGATGCTTTCCAATGAAATCTCTTCCTCCTCTTCTCCTTCATTTTCAATTTCCATCTCCTCCCCTTCTTCCTCCTCCTCGTCTTCTTCCTCCATCTATTCGTGAGCCAATCTCTCATCCTTTTCGGCAAGTGTTTCATATGGTTGAAACACAAATGGAATTTTTATGAGAGAGATGTTAGCATGGTTAAACACTTTTCTAGAAACGAACTCCTCCCTCTTATAATCAACACCAAAGTAGTTAAAAATCCGAGTAAGATAAATCCCATAATATAAAGTGTTTTCACTTAGAGTAAAAAATTTTGGACGAAGTTCATCCAAAATCACTTGCGCCCAACTAATGTCATAGTGCCCAAAAATAGCAAAAAGAGCCTTACAAACTTTTAAAGTAGGGTGATTGAAATTTCCCGATCTTGGAGTTATGGTATGTTGCAAAAGAAGGTTTACAATTCTAGCTTTAGGATGGAAATTTCGATTTATAAACTCAAAGTTATCATCTCCTTCAAAAATGTGATGAAATGTCTCACGATCATGTTCATCAATTTGAAAATTCGAAAGATCCATTCTCATATACTTACAACCAAGAATGTAACCCAAAATCTCACTATTTAAAACAATACATGTTCCTTTAACGCTACTCCACACTTCCCCTTCATTTCCTTCGTAAAAACCACGATTCAAATTTGCATAAAACATTTTTACAAGATTCGGATAACAAACAAAATCATTTTGAGAATTATCAATTAAGCTAAGAATTTGATTCTCTTCAAAAAGAATATTGATTTCATAGGAAGAAAAATCATTAAAGATAGCAAATTTTCCCGTATGGACCTTTCCAAAGTTTACATAGCTTATGTAAGCCTTGACAGCTTCCGGATCATTATAGAGAAACTCTTTGGTGGCCTTGGACAGTCTAATGGTGGATGGAGTGGTTGAGGAAGCCATTTTTGAAGAAAGTAGAGAGCTTGAGAGTTTGAAAGAGAGTTTGAATTTTGAAATTAAAGTGAAAAGATAGGATAAAGTTAAGAAGCTAAATAGATATCTAAGAGCCATGTTCTCTGGTCAAGAGACACCTTTTCATAGCTTTGGAGTTGGTGAAAAGGCGGAGGGAAATTCAAAGTCTTGAATTCAAATTTGAATTTCAAATTTCTGGAGGTGAATAGTTGTAAAGCACATGTTTAAATTTTCCATCTCTTGATCTTCATCACCAGAGGATGAGTCTGAATCGTCCAGTGTAGCAGTATATGCTCTCTTTCTTTTCTTTGACGAATCATTACTTGGAGAAAATTTATGTTTATGCGGATGCGGAAAATCTCTTTTTAAGTGGCCTGGCTCATCACAATTGTAGCATCTTCCATTGTTTTGAGTTTCATTATTATTTCCAGAATTCTTGTGATTATTTCTCTTGTAATTTTTCATCTTTCTATATTTCAGAAACTTTCTAAAATTCCTTGTCATCAAGGCTATTTCTTCATCGTCGTCACTGTTTGAGTCTGAACCATCTGTTATTGCATTGAACGCTATTGACTTCTTTTCTGAGGCCTTTCTTTCTCTTCTCCCTTGCATTTTTACATCAAATGACATCAAATTCCCAATCAATTCTTCAATTTTCAGAGTACTAATATCATTAGCCTCTTCAATTGCTAGTCTTCTGACCCCATTCCAGAGTGAGTGAATTCAGAATTTTTCTAACTTGATCTTCTTCGGAAAAGTTCTTTCTTAATGCAATTAGTGAGTGCACAATGTCTTGAAACCTACTGTACATGTCTAAAATGGACTCATTTGGATTCATATTGAATAATTGAAACTGATATGTCAAGATAGATATTTTGATCTATTTAACTTTGCTTGTTCCTTCATGAGTAACTTGCAAAGTTTTCCAGATCTCATATGCAGACTTATATATAGACACTCTATTAAACTCATTCCTATCAAGTGAACAGAATAGAATATTCATGGCATTTGAATTGTTTTGTGCAATAGTCTTTTGCTCAGCAGTCCACTGTGCAAAATCAGTTGTGGGTTCTATGTAATCAGTTTGTGTGATATTCCAAGTGTCTAATCCTATTGATTGTAAATAGATTTTCATCCTACATGCCTAATATGCTTAGTTACCACCATTAAAAAGTGGTAGTCTGGCAGTAGACTGACCCTCTACAAATGAACTAGTGATAGTGTTGAGATTACCAGTGTTGGCAGCCATTTGAAAACTTTTCAAAAATCAGATTATGAAAATATTGAAAACCAATGCTCTGATACCAAATGTTGGAAATGCGGATTATGGATCATAAGGCTGGATTAACACTAGGAGGGGGTGAATAGTGTTTAATGGATTTTATGGAATTTTTGAAACCTTTTCAAATTAAACACATATAGATGCAATTTCATAAACACAGAGACAATTACAGAACCAGACATAGATGCAAAAGTAAATAAAAGCAGTAAAGGAAAGAACACAACGGAATTTTATACTGGTTCAGAGTTACCCTACATCCAGTCCGACACAATTACTTATGCAGATTTCTTTTCAAATATAATTTCGATATTACAACCTCGATTTCAATGCCACGAGATACACACTCCTGTCTCTGAGTCCAGGGCAAACTCTCTTGATTTAACTAGGCTACAAGATCACCTAATTGATTTACGGGCTATAATCACACCTAATTGATTTACGGGCCACAATCACACCATTTCTGATCACACTTTGATAGAGAGACTCGATACACTTCTTTGATTACAAATGATCCTATAACTCTGAATAGCACTAAGATCTTTAAGAGAGAGTGGCAAAGAATCAAACTAAAGATGATCGAGTTTGACTCACTGTAACAACCCGGAAAATTAAATTGTAATAATTAATTAACAAATTAATTAAATGATAAAATAACTTTGTAAAATTATCAGAATTGAGCCATGGGAGATGCACCATTGTGTCCGTGGTAATTTTCTGGTCAACTTCCATATATAGAACGTCAAAATCCGAGTCAATATGAAGAAGATACGCACGAAACATAACCGAAAAATAAAATAAAATAAAAATATATAGGGAGGTCGACCTAGAGGTTGACCATCCCAAGGCCTAGGTTGACCGGCCGGTCGACCTGGTTTTAGGGGCGGTCGACCTGTAGGTCGATCTGCCTACGAGTGGGAAGCAAAGGAAAATTCCTTCGTTCCTATTGGTTCCAGCAAGCTTTTTACTCGTTGATTTGCATTTTTTATTTAATTTGGTCCCTTCGTGCTACCATCCGACAGCTACTATTCAGCCTATACATCCTATTCAATCTACAAATCCAACGGTCTGAGATCCACTTCTACCCCTATAAATAAGACCCTAGGCCTAACACTTTTTCTCATTTTAGATTTTCTCCGCTTGGATTCACCTTTTTAGGAAGGACCCTAAAAGGAATAATTTTCCATGGAGATAATCTTTTTAATAAAAATATTTTAATACCCTCAAGCGGATCCGGGGAGACAAAAAGGGAAGAGCTTAGGACCACAGGTGAGTTATTGTAATTATATATATTTTTAAGTAATTTAAAATAATAGGGTTTCCAATAGTTGTAGTTTTACAACGATTTTTGGAATAACCTTTTTAGTAGTTTATATATAATTTTTATAATTTTTTTCAGTCTATTTATTTTAGCTATTCTTTTCAATTAATTTTAGTTAATTTTTGTTAATTATAGCGTTTCCATTTATTTACAGTATTTTAATTTATTTACTGTTATTTATGTGTTATTTACATCTTTTTTCTACGCTTTGGATTTTCTTCTATTTTCAGTTTTCTTTTATAATGACGGTTTTGTACTACTAAAAAAAACGGATAGAACTTTTCAGAATGAAGATTGTAGCTTTTCAAAGCACGTCATGTACTTACAAGACATACTTTGGGGGCAAATGTTGTCCCACCTTTTGGCAAGGCCGTGACACCAAGGAATTGACTGGAAATCGAAGACGGTCCATCCCGAAGACCGTTTATACACAGGTCTGCTATGGATACTGATGAATTTTGTCTGAGTCCGGATCGAGCTATAATTAATATGACACGACAGTCAAAGTTATGAAAGCCAACGTTCCAAATTTCAAGTCAATCGGAGTTCGTATGCTCAAGATACGAACGATGCAAATCAAGCAATGCTCTCATTCATATCCATCATTCCACCTCCTTCGTATCGGTTTCATTCGAATCCATCAGGAAAAACTAGCACTAATTTGTATCCATCATGGTAAGTGGCGGTTTGTATCCATGAAAGAAAATTTCGTTCGTATTCATCAAACATGCCTCACTTCGTATCGGTCCGTATTCATCCTGCTTCGCATACATCATCCACTAACTTATTCGTATCGATCCACCTATACATGCTATTCGTATCGATCGGCCATGTATCGATGTGAATGATACGTGATGGATCGATACGAACGGCATCCATGTTGATCGATGCGAAGCAGCGCCTGGGAATACCGATGTGAATGAGAATTGAAGGGAGCGATACGAATGAGACAAGCTTAGAGCGATACGAACGAATTCGCCTTGCATCGATACAAAGGAAAAAGAGACACCTCGATACAAACGAAGCCATATCAATGGACACGAACGACATCGAAGCACCTGAATAGGAGCGATACGAAGGAGACACGTAAAGATGGATGACTCGGTCACTCGGCATGAAAAGTGGATCAATCCTAAAAGTTAGCGCCACGTCATCGGACATCACGTGCCTAGAAGCGATGCGAACAGAAGCGATGCGAACTCGACAGCCTTCGACAAATTCAAACTTGCATCGATCATAACTCGAGATCTACAAGTCCAAATGCCACCGAATTTTCACAGGAGCTTGCCTACAACCTCATGAACGTACCTGCCAAATTTCAGCTCTAGAGGACCAGTTGCAGATCGATACAAATTCAATTCGTATCGGTCCCAGATCGAGCCGAAATCACCTGAACTCGCTCTCGTGGGCCCACTCACGTGAGAGAAGAAGTCTTCCGAGATCTGGGCGAGATATCTGCTGCCTACACCTATAAATAGTGACCCTGGACCTACAGAAAAAGGACCCTTTTGGTTTCTCTACGCTGATACTCTGCCGGATTCACCATTAAACTTTTGTTGTACTGCTGTAATCTTTTGTAACCAGTGAGTAGAGTTCAATAAACATCAGCCATTTCATAGTGGACGTAGGAAATTCGCCGAACCACTCTAAATCTATGTGTTTCTGTGCATTTTCTTATTTGTTTATTGGTGTGTTTGTTAGATCTGCTTCATTTTACATTTTTTTTCTTCATTTAATCTCTTCAAACACATCCGAAGAGTGTTGTGCCCAATTTTGGTACAAACACTTTGGTGCTTCCACTGAGAAAACCCAGTTTTCCCCCACTCATTAGATCTACTGCCGATATCGGATTGCAAAATTTTAAGGAGAAGATCCAAATTTCAAGCCTAGAAGTTCTTCCATCCTATTCAGATTTGTATCAAGTTTAGGAGAGAGCATCGTTTTCCACCATGATCAACACTAGGACTACTTCAACGGCTGCAGATCCTGAAGGACGGGATAAACAGAACCCCGTGCAACTTCCTCCTACCGACCAGAATGCTACTGGACCTTCAGATCTGCAAGGCCCTGTCACCAAGGAAGAGTTCCAACTACTAATGCAAGAGCTAACTCAAAGCCACCAGCAGCTTACTCAACAGCTCTGTGCCAATGCGGAGTTGACTAATCGACTGAACCATGAATGACGAAGGAGATACAAAAGGGATCAGGCTTCCTATTCATCTACTGAAAGATCAGCCTCTTCTGACTACAATCGCAGATCCACCCGCCCATGACTGGATGGAAGCTATATGCAGGCTACTGGACATTGGCACACTTTGACTATTGGATAACCGAGAGTTGGTCCATCAGCCAGCCACCAGACCGGACCCTCTTCCCGAGAAGGGACGGTTCCCTATCACACTACTGACAACATCGCTGCTACCGCTACTATCGAGTTGGGAGCGACGCTCGGAACCGAACAGATCTGAACCTTCGTCAACGTGATTATGCTCCCGAGCCTTATGTACCTGAAGACTTAGAACCAAGGAGGCAAGATATGGACCGTCGACCGCGACCGGCACATCCTCGCATTGTGGAACCCGACCACACCTTGGCTCAACATGCTCAGAATGTCCAAATGCCGGACATCCCGACACTGATTCGTCAGATGATCTAGAAAGTCAAGGCCTCGATGACTTAGGAATCTCCCGTAGTCATACCACCTTCACCGATGACATCCTCTACGCTGAACCGCCTCGGCGATTTAGAATGCTAACTCTACCTATTTATGAGGGGAGTTCTGATCCTAACCAGCACATTTTAAAGTACGAATGGTTAATGAAAGTCGCACGGGATGATGATGCGGTCAAATGCCAAAGTTTCCCGATCTCCCTAGGGGGCTTAGCGACTATGTGGTTTACTCGTCTACCACCCCAATCTATCTCATGTTTTGACAAGTTGGCAATGAAATTTGTTGAACAGTTCTGCATACATGTCACAAGGCCGAAAGATGTTAATACCTTGTCCAATGTCACTCAAGCTCCCAGAGAAACACTCAGACGTTAATTGGAAAGGTTTCATGCTGCATGCGTTGAGATTAGTAATCCCAATGATAACTCAATTTTGATGGCACTAATTAAGGGGATTGATCCCGATTCTGAATTCGGTAACTGGTTGGTCGGAAAACCTCATGCGTCATTGGACCATTTCTATTCCAAGGAAGCTCAGTTCTTGAGAAGAGAGGATGCAAAACAGGTCTAGGAAAAAGGATGATGCAAGGCCCAGTGTGGAAGGAGTCCAAAGCAATGTCGCTGTAAAACAAACCAGGGAGAGTTCTGGAAAGGTGCAGTTAAACATACAGAATAATCAAAATCAGCAGAAAGGCGATGGAAATCAGGGCAGGAAACGGGATCAGAATCGCGGACCGCGACGTAGATCCCATGTTTGACACCTATACTCCTTTGAATACGTCTCTAGAAAATGTGTACTTGCAGACCTACAATACTATTCAGTATAAGAAACCTGCTCCAATGCAATCATCAGAAAAACAGATTCAAATAGGGAAGTTTTGCAGATTTCACGATAGTTACGGCCACAACACGAACGAGTGTCGTCATTTATAGGATATAATTGAGAAGTTGATCTGAGAAAGAAAGTTGGAGCAGTTTGTTCAGGCGCCGTAGTTTAGAGGTGCGGACCCATTGAATCAAAACCAAATACCAAATCATGCAAGACCGGAGGAACCCGCTCGTACTGGCGGGAGGCTAGTGATTAATACTTTCAATGGTGGTCCTCATCCAGCAGATCGGAGATGGAGGGAAATGGAGTCGTATGCTAGCTCTATTAGGCATGCGAGCTTTGAATGTTGCAGTAATTTGGAAGACGGGGCTCTGGCCAAACAACAGAAAATGATGACAGACGACATCGTATTTCGGAACAGGGACGCTGACAGAGTCGAAGCCCCAACCATTGATCCACTTGTCAGTTCAGCTCAAATAGGTCCTGCTTGGATGAAGAGGATCTTAGTGGATAGTGGAAGCTCAGTGAACATATTGTTAATCGAGCTTATGATCGGATGAAAATGGAAGTGAAAGATTTGAAGCCTTGTCAGTCTCGTGTTCATAGCTTCAATGGAAGTGCGACTATACCCACTGGGATGGTGGAGCTACCAGTGGAGTTGGGAGTTGGAGAGCGCTGGAGAGTCCGGATATTGAAATTTATTGTGTTGGATATTAATTCACCATACAATGCTTTCTTAGGCCAACCGGCCCTAGCTGAGTTTAGGGCTGCCATCGCCCCTTGGTGTCTAACTCTGAAATTCCCTACCGACAATGGAGTTAAAGTCGTTCAGGGAGACCAGGCTGCTGGATGAGCCTGTTATGTTGCTGAGCTGCGGGAGGCGCAACAAAAAGAGAAGGAAAAGGGCGTAGAGGAATCTCTCTGCGTCCGCTTTGCTGATAATTGACAGCTAACGCATGGGCCAAGGCCCTGGAACCACAACCAATTCCCAGGAGAAATTGACCCAAGAGATACTGAGATTGAGGACGAGGTCAAAGACAGTCAGGCGTCTTTGGCAGAGTTGATGATTGATGTTCCAATCTGTAATGATGATGATTCTAGAATGCTAAAGATTGGATCTTAGCTAAGCCAACAGGTGAAAGAGGAAATGGTTGAATTTCTCCGAGCAAACCTCGACGTGTTTGCATGGTCAAGCAAAAAAGGCATGGTATGGATCCAGAGAGATCTGCCGCCCTTAAGGAAGAAGTAGATAAACTCAGGTCGAACGGGTTTATCCGAGATGCGTTATATCCGGAATGGGTATCTAATCCTGTACTTGTCAGAAAACCCAATGGGAAATGGAGAACCTGCGTTGATTACTCAGATTTGAACAAAGCTTGCCCTAAAGACAGTTTTCCACTTCCCCGAATCGATCAGCTCGTAGATTCAACGGCTGGACATGAACTCTTATCTTTCATGGATGTGTATTCCGGCTCCAACCAGATACCCATGCACTTACCCTCTCAGGAGCATACCAGCTTCGTTACCGATCTGGGACTTTACTGCTATAATGTGATGCCGTTCGGACTTAAGAACGCCGGGGCAACCTACCAACGGCTAGTTAATCGAATGTTCGCTAACCGGATCGGAAGAACCATGGATGTATATGTGGACGACATGCTTGTGAAGTCTGGATTCTCCACCAATCATATCAGAGACCTGGAAATGAAGTTCAACATCCTCCAAGAGTACAGAATGAAACTCAACCCGTTGAAGTGTCACTTTGGGGTCGCCTCTAGAAAATTCATTGGATTTATCGTCAATGCTCGAGGAATCGAAGCCAATCCCAAGAAAATCTGGGCAATCAGAAATCTCGAGACTCCAAGTTTTATAAAGCAAGTTCAGAGCCTCAACGGGAAGGTAGCAGCACTGAGCAGGTTCATTTCAAAATCCACAGACAAATGCATCCCCTTTTTCGATCTGATCAGAAAAGGAAAACAGAACTTTGAATGGACTGCAGAATGTGAGAACGCATTCCAGGCACTGATTCAGCATCTTTCCATGCCCCCTATTCTGTCAAAGCCTGTCGATCACGAGAAACTTTACATTTACTTGGCGATGTCGGAAAATGCAATCAGTGCTGCTTTAGTTCGGGAGGAGGACCGGATACAACGGTCGGTATATTACATTACAAAACGACTGATTGGGGCAGAAAGAAATTATCCAAAGTTTAAGAATTTAGCTTACTGTCTTGTCATTGCCTCGAGAAAGCTCCGTCCATATTTTCAGGCTCATCCTATCATTGTTTACACCGACCAGCCGTTACGACAGGTCCTTATGCAGCCTGAGATGTCTGGTAAGTTACTCAAATGGAATATCAAGCTGAGTCAGTTCGACATCACTTACACACCAAGGCAAGCTATTCAAGGACAAGTCTTAGCAGACTTCATCGCTGAATTCACTATCTGGAGGACTTGCCCGAAATAAGTGAATCTCCTAAATATGTCTGGAAGCTGCATACTGATGGTGCATCAAATGACCGCGCGCCGGGGTTGTACTTGAAACTCCTGAAGTTCGATCTATATGCTATGCTTTAAAGTTCGATTTCCGCGCAACTAACAACGAGGACGAATACAAAGCCCTGCTCGTCGGACTAAGGCTTGCTAGAGATTTAAGAATTATTGTTGTGGAGATTTACTACGACTCACAATTGGTCATGTGCCAAGTCCAGGTGGAGTACCAGACCAAAGACTGAAGGCTGGCTGCTTATCTTGCACGGGTTCAGGAAATATTGGATTAGTTTGACTATTATGCCATCTATTGCATACCCCGAGAACGCAATCAGAAGGCCGATTCCTTAGCAAAGTTAGCCAGTACCGGTGAGGCACAACAAATGGGACTCGTTCCCATGGAGACATTATCTTCCCCGAGTATTGATCAAATGGAAACTGACTGGGTATTTGAGGTCACTTCCGATAAGGAGTCATGGATGACACCGTTTAGAAACTATCTCGAGCATGGCACCCTGCCGGAGCGCAGTAAAGAAACAAGACAGGTTCTTCGAAAGGCTTCGCGGTTCACTGTTCAGAATGGAGTCATGTATAGAAGAGGGTACTCTATTCCTTTACTCCAGTGTATCACCCACAATGAAATCAATCGAGTACTACATGATGTGCATGAAGGAGAATGTGGTGATCACACCGGGGGGAAAGCTCTTGCCAAAAAAGTACTCCGGTATGGATATTATTGGCCGACTGTAAATCGCGATGCATCGGATTATGCCAGGAAATATGACAGATGTCAGAAACATGCTCGGATTCCGAGAGCCCCGCCTACCAAAATAACTCAAATGGTCAGTCCCTGGCCGTTCGCAGTATAGGGCATCAACATTATTGGTTCTCTACCTCTGGCTAAAGGTGGTGCGAAGTACGCCATCGTTGCAGTTGATTACTTCACCAAGTGGGCGGAAGCGGAGCCCCTTGCTACTATCACAACGAAGAAGGTGATCAACTTTGTGGTACGCAACATTATCTGTTGATTTGGTCTCCCACATACCATCATCACTGACAACGGAGCCCAATTCGACAGTGTTGAATTTAAGAATATCTGTCAAAGGTTCTGTTATCCCCCCTTTTGGCAAGGCCGAGATATCAAGGAATTGACTAAAGATCAAAGACCACTCATCTCGAATGTCGAGTAAGCACAGGTTCACCATGTATATCGATAAATTTTGTCTGAGTCTGGATCGAGCTACAATTGATGTGACATGACAAGCAAAGCTATGAAAGCCAACGTTCCAAGTTTCAAGTCAATCTGGGTTCGTATGCTCAAGATATGATCGATGCAAGCTAGGGAGGTCAATCCATCCAATACCCGTCTATCGTATGCATCGTTCGTATCGATGAGTTCGTATCCATCCAATACTCGTCTATTCGTATCAATCATTTGTATCGATGAGTTCGTATTCGCCGATCATCCATCTGTTCGTATCCATTGTAGACATTCAACTGGGTACCCACTTGGTCAACTGATGCCATTTTCGTATCGATCCCTTTCTGCTCATTTCGTATCGGCCAGCTAAGGGGAACGATACGAATTCGAGGCCTTTATCGATACGAAATGGAGTGCACAAAAGTGATACGAAATGAGGTACAACCAAGGAAAAAGAAAATAGTGGTTCCAATCAATACGAACAGAGGGTTGACGATCGATACGAACAAGACAATTCGGATCGATACGAACGAGACAACTTTGATCAATACGAACATGATAGTTCTAATCGATACGAATGGAGCAACGTCACTCGATACGAATTGAACCACATCCATCGATGCGACAAGGCAATGGTCTTCGATATGAACAAGGCGAGAATCTTGGGAAGACTCGATCAACTCGGTATCGAAAGTGGATCGATCCAGAAATCGTGCACCACGTCATCTCCTGAGCACGTGCCCAGTATCGATTCGAAGTGATCGATTCGAAGGCATCGATTCGAACGCAATAGCCCACCAAAGAACTCCAATTCGTATTGATCATAACTTGCAATCCACAAGTCGAAATGCTATGAAATTTTCACAGGAGCTTACGTACGAGCTAAGGAATGTTCATGCCAAGTTTCGACTCGATTGGGTCAAATCCTAATCGATACAAAATCCATTCGTATTGATCATGCATCGGGCCGAAACTTCATGGGATCGATCGCGTGGGCCCACCCATGTGCCAGAAGAAGTCTCCCAAGATCTGAGCGAGATATTTGCATCCTACGCCTATAAATAGAGCCCCAGGGCCTACAAAAAGGGGATCTTTTGGCACTTTGACATCCAAACTCTGCCAGAAACACTTTTGTGCTACAAGGCTGCTGTTGTACTCGAATTTCACTATTATAATCCGTTGTAATCTGCTGTTATCCACTGAAATAAGTTGTAATCGATAAAGAAATATCAATAAAGTCATCAATTTCATAGTGGACGTAGGCAATACGCCGAACCACTCTAAATTCCTGTGTTTCTGCGTATTTTTATCATTTGTTTTTGAAGTGCTTGTTAGATAATCCTCTTTTTCCATTTAATTTCTTCATTTTTATCTCTTCAAACTCTTCTGAAGAGTGCTGTGCCCAATTTTGGTACAAGCACTTTGGTGCTTTCACTAAGAAAAACCCAGTTTTTCTCCTGCTCTTTGGATCTGCTATCGATACCGGATTGCATAAATCCAAGAAGAAGATCCAGATCTCAAGCCTTAAAGCCCTTCCATCCTATTCAGATTTGCATCAGATCTAGGAAAGGACTTCATCGATTCATCATGGTTAGCACACGAACTGCTTCCACAGCTGCTGATCAGGAAGGACGAGATAGACTGAATCCCGTACAACTGCCTCCATCCAACTAGAATGCTGTCGGACCATCAGATCCGACCGGACCTGTTACCAGGGAAGAATTCCAAATGCTTATGCAAGAGCTAACTCAGAGTCGTCAGCAACTTACTCAGCAACTCCATGCTAACGCGGAATTGACCAACCAGCTGCAGCGCCAGCAGCGAAGGAGATCTAGGAGAGATCAAGCTTCTTATTCTTCCACGGAGAGTTCAGCCTCTTCCGATGATCATCACTGATCTTCACGCCCACGGCTGGACGTAAGCTACACCCAGGCCACCGGACACCAACATGCCCTAAATCTTGGACAACCCAGGGCTGGACTATCCACCAGTCATCAGACCGGACCCTCCTCCCGAGGGGGTACCGTTCCTTACCATGTCACAGGCAACCTCGCTACCACCACCACTATCGAACAGGGAGTTGATGCTAGAAATCAAGCTGATCTGCATCATCGCCGATGAGAACACACTCCAGAACCTTATGTCCTTGAAAATCTTGAACCAAGGAGGCGAGACACGGACCGTCGACCGTGCCCGGTCCAGCCTCGCATTGTGGAACCCGACCACACCTTGGCACAACATGCTCCAAATATCCAGATGCCGGTATACCGACGATGGTTCGTCAGATGATTTGTGAAAGTCAGGGTCTCACTAATGACGATTGGGGGATTTCTTGGAGTCATACCCCTTTCATTGATGACATATTATATGTTGAACCACCTCGGCGCTTCAGGATGCCAACTTTGCCAGTCTATGAAGGAAATTTTGATCCCAATCAACAAATCCTGAAGTATGAATGGCTAATGAATGCTGCGAGAGCTGATGATGCAGTTAAATGCCGTAGTTCCCCATTTCCTTAGGGGGCATTGCTACTATGTGGTTTACTCGTTTGCCTCCACGATCCATTTCTAGTTTCGACCAGATGGCCACCAATTTTTTTGAACAATTTCGTATGCATGTAGCGAGACCTAAAGATGTTAATACTCTGTCTAGTGTCACTCAAGCTCCCAGAGAGACACTCAGACTTTACTTGGAGTGATTTCATGCTGCGTGAGCAATCACAATGACAACTCTATCCTGATGGCATTAACTTAGGGGATTGATCCTGATTTCGAGTTCGGAAATTGGTTAGCTGGGAAGCCACCAGCGTCATTGGACCGTTTCTATTCCAAGGCAGCCCAGTTCTTGAGAAGGGAAGATGCGAAACAGTCTAGGAAGCAGGATGACGTAGGGCCCAGCAGGAAAGGAATTCAAAGTAACATTGCAGTTAAACAATCCGAGTGAGTTCCGGAAAATTTCAGTTGAATATACAAAACAAACAGAGCCAACAGAGGGACAGTGGAAATCAAGGTTAAAAACGAGATCAAAATCGTGGTCCACGTCGTAAAGCTCCTATTTTCGACAATTATACTCCATTGAATACGTCGCTGGGAAATGTGTATTTGAAGACTTGCAATACTATGCAGTACAAGAAACCTGCTTCGAAGCCGTCATCGGGAAGACAAATCCAAACAGGGAAGTTTTGCAGATTTCATCAAAGTTATGGCCATAATACAAATGAGTGTCGTCATTTACAAGATCTCATTGAAAAGCTGAGACGTGAACGAAAGTTGGATCAGTTTGTGCAATCGCCGTAGTCAGGAGGTGCGGGCCCATTGAATCAGAATCGTGCACCAAACCAGGAAAGGCAAGAAGAACCCGCTCGTACCGGCTGGAGGATGGTGATAAACACTATTAGTGGTGGTCCCCATCCAGCAGACCAAAGCTGGAGGGAAATGGAGTCGTATGCCAGCTCTATTAGGCATACATACTTCGAGTGTTGTAGTAATTTTGATGAAGGGGCTCCGGCCAAACAATAGAAGACAATGACTGACGACATCGTGTTCCGAAATAGAGATGCTGATAAGGTCGAAGCCCCTACTATCGATCCAATGGTCATCTCGGCTCAAGTAGGTCCTGCTTGGATGAAGATGATTTTGGTTGACAATGGTAGCTCAGTGAATATTCTATTTAAACGTGCTTATGATCAAATGAAGATGGAAACCAAAGATTTGAAACCTTGCTAGTCCCGAATCCATGGCTTCAATGGAAGCGCTACTATATCCACCGGAGTAGTGGAACTACCAGTGGAGTTGGGGGTTGGAGAACGCCGGAGAGTACGGATATTGCAATTTGTTGTGTTAGATATAGAATCCCTGTATAATGCTTTTTTGGGCCGACCGGCCCTTGTTGAATTCAGGGCAACTATCGCCCCTTGGTGTTTGACATTGAAATTCCCCATTGGCAATGGCGTTTGAGTTGTTCAGGGGGATCAAGCTGTTGGATGAGCCTGTTACGTTGCTGAGTTGTGGGAGGCGCAGCGAAAGGAGAAAGGAAAGGGCGTAGAGGAATCTCTCTGCGTCTGTTTTGTTGATAATTGACAATTAATGCCTAGGCCTAGGCTCGGGCAGCCCAGCCAATTCCAAAGGGATCTTGACCCAAGAGAAACTGAAGGTGAGGGGGAATCTAAAGAAAGTCAAGCTTCCCCGGCAGAACTGACAATCGATGTCCTGATTGACGATGATGATGATTCAAAGATGATAAAGATCGGATCTCAGCTAAGCCAGCGGACTCCAGAGGAATTGGTTGAGTTTTTACGGGCGAATCTCGACGAATTCGCCTGGAAGCATTCTGATATGTGTGGGATCTCGCCAGACATTGCAAGCCACAATTTGAATATTGACCCGCGGCATGTCCCGGTCAAACAGAAAATGCATGGTATGGATCCAGAGAGATCTGCCGCCCTTAAAGAAGAGATAGAAAAGCTTAAAATGAATGGGTTTATTCGAGATGTGCTATATCCCGAATGGTTGTCGAATCCCGTGCTTGTCCTAAAATCAAATGGAAAATGGAGAACATGTGTCGATTACTCCGACCTGAATAAAGCTTGTCCTAAAGATAGTTTCCCGCATCCTAGAATTGATCAGCTCGTAGACTCAACAACTGGTCATGAACTCTTATCCTTCATGGACGCATATTCTGGCTACATTCAGATACCAATGCATTTACCTGATCAGGAACATACCAGCTTCGTAACCAATCTGGGACTTTACTATTATACAGTTATGCCATTCAGACTCAAGAATGCCAGGGCTACTTATCAGCGATTGGTCAATCAAATGTTTGCCAATCAAATTGGGAAAACCATGGAATTGTATGTAAACGACATGCTTGTGAAGTCACGATTTTCCACTGATCATATCAAAGATCTGGAATCGATGTTCAACATCCTCCGAAGGTACAGAATGAAGCTCAACCCACTGAAATGTCACTTTGGAGTTGCATTCGGAAAATTCCTTTGGTTTATCGTCAATGCTCGAGGAATCGAAGCTAATCCTGAAAAGATCTGGGCGATCAGAAATCTTGAAACCTCGAAAACTACAAATCAAGTCCAGAGTCTCAATGGGAAAGTAGCAGCACTGAGCAGGTTCATTTCAATGTCCACTGACAAATGCATTCCCTTCTTCGATCTGGTTCGAAAAGGAAAACGAAACTTTGAATGGACCACGGAGTGGGAGGGCGCATTCCGAGCATTAATTTAGCATCTATCCACACCGCCTATTTTATCAAAACCTATTGATGATGAGAAGTCATATGTTTACTTGGCGGTATAAGAAAACGCTATCAGCGCTGCCTTAATTCGGGAAGAAGACAGGATACAAAAGCCAGTATATTACATCAGCAAATGGTTGACTGGAGCCGAAAGGAATTATCCGAAACTAGAGAAGCTGGCCTATTGTCTTGTTATTGCATCAAGGAAGCTCCATCCATATTTCCAGGCCCATCCTATTATTGTTTACACCAACCAGCCGTTACGATAGGTCCTTACGCGGCCTGAGACATATGGTAGATTACTCAAGTGGAATATCAAATTGAGCCAGTTTGATATTACTTATACTCCAAGGCGAGCGATTCAAGGACAAGTCCTAGCCGATTTCATAGCTGAATTTACCATCCTAGAGAACTTGCCCGAAACCAGTGAATCTCCCGAATACGTTTGGAAGCTGCACACAGATGGTACATCAAACAACCGGTGCTCAGGCGTTGGGGTTGTACTTGAAATCCCCAAATGTCGGTCTATATGTTATGCTTTAAAGTTCAATTTTCATGTGACCAATAATGAAGCTGAATATGAAGCCCTCTTAGATGGATTGAAACTTGCTAGAGAGTCGAGAATTATCGATGTGGAAATTTATTGTGATTCACAATTAGTTGTGTGTCAAGTTCGGGGAGAATATCAAGCGAGAGATCGAAGACTGGCTGCTTACTTAGCTCGAGTTCAGGAAATACTGAATTAGTTTGATTATTATGCCATTTATTGTATACCTCGAGAACGCAATCAGAAAGTCGATTCATTGGCAAAGTTAGCCAACACTGGTGAAGCGCAGTAAATGGGACTCGTTCCTGTAGAGACGTTATCTTCCCCCAAGTATTGACCGGGCAGAAGCAGATTGGGTATGTGAAGTCGCTCCGGATAAGGAGTCGTGGATGACTCCGTTCAGAAATTACCTTGAGTGTGGAATCTTGCCGGAGCGCAGGAGTGAAAGAAGACAAGTCCTTCGAAAGGCACGATTCTCCATCCAGAATGGAGTCATGTACAGAAGAGGGTACTATGTTCCTTTACTCCGGTATATCACTCACGATGAAATTAAACGAGTATTACACGATGTACACGAGGGAGAATGTGGCGATCACACTGGGGGGCAAGCACTTGCCAAGAAATACTTCGATACGGATATTATTGGCCGACTGTAAATCGTGATGCGTCGGATTAAGCCAAGAAATGTAATAAATGTCAAAAGCATGCCGAATTCCTAGAGCCCCACCTACCGAGATAACTCAAATGGTTAGCCCATGGCCGTTTGCTGTGTGGGGGCATCGACATCATTGGTTCTCTACCTCTAGCAAAAGGTGGTGCGAAGTACGCCATCGTCGCAGTCGATTACTTTACAAAATGAGCTGAAGCTGAACCTCTTGCTACCATAACGATGAAAAAAGTGATCAACTTCGTAGTCTGTAACATTATCTGACGATTCGGTCTCCCACACACCATTATCACTGATAATGGAACCCAGTTTGACAGTGTTGAATTTAAAGATTTCTGCTAACGGTTTCGCATTCGAAAGAAATTCTTTGCAGTTGCGCACCCTCAAGCGAATGGACAGGTCGAAGCAGTTAATAAAGTTATAAAGTCCATTCTGAAGAAACGTGTAACGACCCGTAAATTTCAACTGTTTTAAATAACGTAATTAGTTGAAATTTTGTGAAATTTTAAACGATAAAATTTTGAAATAAAAATTTAATATTTGGAATACGTCTAGTTAAGCATAGCGACAGGTAAATTTTCGTCCGAAAATATGAAAGTTTATTTCGCACGTAAATTCACTTCAATTTAATCTGTTAAAAAGCGATAAAAATAAAATGTTCCGAAATCTAAATATTTTTACATAGAAAAATTCTAAACCATCTTCTGAGCAAGATGTCAGTTTGTAGTTTTTCAAAATTTGGACATCTATTGCTCCGTCGGTCTTATTTTCTGCAAAATAGCAGCATTCTGGTACCGAATTCGATTTTTATCGGATGATCGTACCACTGATTTCTATATACCGTTTTGATCGTCTCATTGTACTGATCTCTTCGGTATATTCGATTGTCAATTTCGAAACCCGATATGCGGTACGATCCCTATAACGATTTCCGTATCGGTATTCATATTTGTGCCTTTTGGTTTCTTATAATCATTAAATTCTTTACTATGAAAATGTGCAGCTATTGGTATTCCTTGAACTCAACGCCAACCATCCCTATTCTTCACTTTTCAAAGTATATTAATTTCATTTTATTCGTTCATTTTTTTTCTTTCTTTTGAATTCAATGTTCACTTTGGAGCTACTGTCTGTTCAAATATTGATACACGCATACTTCATTTTATTTACTTTGGTTCTTGTCATTAACAAAAAAAAGCCAGACAGAAAAACAATGGCCATTCACTTATCTTAGATTCTTCCCAAAACACCATCACCCATTCGATCACCTGTTCCCGGACCCGAGCCTCCCTCTGACCCTCCGTGTAACAACCCGCATATCTATCGATTTTATATTTAAATATTTTATCGTTAGTCGGATGTTAGTCCGAAAAGCTACTTTTTGCATACGGTCAAATTAGGACTCGAGACCACCCCCATTGAGTTCAAAATGACGTTTGCGATCTTTTTGAGTGTAAACTTCGATATGTTTGGAGATAGTGAAATTTTCGACACTTTTCCCGCTTGAGACTTTGGTTTGGACTGCACTTCCTTAGTTCAGCCCAACCCTCTTCCTCACTTCATTCACCCTTTGTTTTAACATTCAAGCTTCATCAAAAATGGTGGTGGGAAGTGGAAATTAAAACTCCAAACTCCAATTCTATTGCAAATCCGAGATTCAACTCCAAATTCAAGTAGAAGATAGTGGATTCAAGCTTTGGATTGCTTCTCCTTGCTTTCAATCTCCATCTTCATCAAATTCCGTGAAAAGGTGAGATTTTTGATCTCACATCTTGCCTATAATCGTCATTGGACTGTTGGGAATGATTCCTCATCACTTTAGCATGTTTGTTGCATTTGGTTTGGATTGGATTGGCGAAAAATTCCAAATTTTAGTGATTTTGGTGAAAAAACTGCTACTAGGTCGTTCTGGCCATTTTTAGCTCGTTCGGAGTTAGGTCGTCCATCCATAGGTCGTAGGTCGCCTGCGAGTTAAGTCTTAGGTCACCTGCGAGTTAAGTCTTAGGTCACCTGCGAGTTAAGTCTTAGGTCGCTGCCGACCTATAAATCCCAGGCACAAACTTAAGTCGTTGCTGACCTATAACCTCCAGGCGAAGTCTTAGGTCGTTGCCGACCTATAATTTCCAGGCAAAATCTTAGGTCGTTGCCGACCTATAAATCCCAGGCAAAAACTTAGGTCGCTGCCGACCTAAAATCCCCAGGCAAAACGTTAGGTCGTTGCCGACCTATAATCTCCAGGCAAAGTTAAGTCGCTCGAATTTTGTTAAGTCTTAGGTCGTTGCCGACCTAAAATCCCCAGGCAAAACGTTAGGTCGTTGCCGACCTATAAGCCCCAGGCCAAGTTAAGTCGTTCGCGAGTTAAACCTTAAGTCGTAGGTCGTCTCCGACTTATCCCCCAGTTAAGTCGTTCAAGTTAGGTCGTCGCCGACCTTACACTTGGTCTTTTGAGTTCGCGAATTCCTTAGGTCGTATGACCTATTTTTCCTTAGGTCGCTGGACCGCTTGCCTTCACTAGGTCGTACCGTGACGGGGCGCTGCCCCGCACCCCGCCGTGGGCGCTGCCCCCTGGACCCCCACGACCTGATCGGGCAGGTCGAACCCCGAATTACTCTGCGTAGGCAATCTTATCTGACAAAGCATTTATCAGAATTTCTACTTTGATGGTTTTGGGATTGACTTCTTTGGACTTTACTCACGTCTTCGAACGTGAATTGATTTGTTTCTACAATCGTTTTAATGACTTGTCATTTTAAAGATATATGAAGGTTTCAATACTAATAGTAAATATCAAAACTCTTTCATCAAAGCGATTTCAACACTATTTTAAATATCAAAAGTTCGTTTTCTCAAACCGATTTTCAATCTACTAGTATATACAAGCCTTTACTTCACTCGAATGAGAAATCGACTTAAACGACTTAGTAAAACGAGTGGTATGAAACGCTTGCGTTCACTTCGTCGGTTAGCTCTTGGACTTGTTCGATTGAACCCTTTTTGTGACAATTTCCTAGTGAAGATTTACAGCTTGTTCGTAAATATTTAAGTTAAGCAAGTGGTTATGGGACATGAAGCTAAACTCATATATTTACTAGCTTGGTGTGATTGACACTTCCTTATGATCATGACGATCATTTTTGTGATTTAGACTAGCGATTGAGCGATGTCTCTTTGTCTACGTGGGAGACTATACCCCGATTATGTGATGTTTCGCCATCACATTTCCTACGGTCTTCGGGCCATTCCTGTGTGAAAATTTAATGGATAGCTTCCATGAGATAACTTCTCGTCATGTGTTTACGCGTAGGTGAGTTTTCATGCTCCCAATTCATGTGTTAGGCCTCCCCCCTTTTTATGTGTTTTCTGGATTTCTGATGATGATTTCTGGAATTTTTGTGCTTCACCAATTTTCATGATTTTCATTGATATGATATCAGTTTTTGTGCATTGGTGAATTCATGTGTTATTGACTTGTTATGAATACAAGTTTAGGGTATGATACCCTATTTTATCTTTGAGAAGATTCTTGTGATATTGATTAATCTTTTGTTGATTATCATTTACATACTTATAGTAGCATGTCGCTATGGTTATTACATGTTCAGGTCATGCCTTTTACTGTATACCATATCATCTGATATTTATAGTTAGACTGATCCGTTTATTATTTTCTTATAAATAATACTCGGGTCAGACCGAGATGTTACAGGTGCTTCTGCTTGACTTCTCTTCAGGATATTTCTGACTTTTGGCTAACTACCTAGATTAGTAGTTTTTGGATGTACACCTTTGAGATATAGACTCTATGTTGTGTACTTATTCTTTTGTATAGCACGTGATGCTATTCTTTTGTATTATCGTGGATCTTCCTGACCACTACTCTGATGTACACTTTCATGTGATATATATATTTATTCATATCTTCTTCCGCCTTTGTGATATGGATGTCTGTGACTGATTTATGTTATGCATACTTCTATATTTGTTTCCGAAGATTTTATATAGCCACCATGTGATAGCTTTGTGTTTGTATCGGTATGTCGGATTTCCTCCTTAAAAGATATGCATTCTATACTATCTGACATATCGGTTCTCGCACAAAGAAATTTCATGGATGGTCGCTCCTCAACAGCCTTATTCTCCGTGCTAATTGACAGCACTACCCCGTAGTGTTCTTGGTTAGCGTGGGTATAGAGGTGGGGCGTCACACTCCGTCCTCCTGCCTTGCCTAGTCGCCAACCACCATGGCGGTTCATCCACAGCCATGTCATCCGACCCCTTCCTCCTCCGCTCACGCCTCTGCCCTCCACCATTGACCTCCCCGCTCGTGTCCTGGTCCGTTCATCATCTCTATCGAACTACCCGCCACCTTCGGTCAGTACACATCCCAGCCACCGAAAGCAACCCGCCTCTGCCTCTTCCTCCGCCGCATCTTCCTTTTTCCCTTTCCTTCCCTCTCCCATCGCTTGCATCTCCACCCGAAGCCAAGAACAACTGCAGACCTTCCATGCCGGTGCCATCCGAGCTCAATCACCCATTAAAGCTCTGGTCTTCCTCCAGTTTTCACTTCTCTTATTAGGTATATATATTTGTTAATATATATATGTATTGATTTCTGAATTTTATAAAAATAGTTTATATTTTATACGTATAATACAGTAATATAGGTGTTATATGTATGTTTGGTCTATTGGGTTTTTTATATCAGTTTACATATTATAGAGTATTAGGAATATAATGCGTAAGTATATATATGTATGTAAGTATAGAGGTTACTTTAAGTCTTATAACAGATCATGTTATATGTTAGTTTTCTAAGTATATTTACATATTTTGGTTTATATTTATTCAAGTTCATAAAGTCTGTTTTGAGTGCATTCGACAGCTTATGTATATATTAGTTCACGTGGGTCATTTTTCCTATTTATGTTATATTCATTCGTATATAAAAGGTGAAGTAAAGGCATACGAATGTTGGTTTATATATTTATATATATATATATATAGCGTTTAATCAGTATTGTATATTATATCATACATAGTGAAATGATAGTTTATACAAACTCTAATTTAAGTTGTATATATAGGATTATAGGTGAGATGTATATACTCTATAGTTCTGTTTTGTAATCATAAACGTCAGTCGTATATATTATATGATATATTATATGTCAGTTTATATAAATAAATTGTATATGTCGGTTATAGGTTTTAATATATATATGTGTTATAGTTTATAATACATTAGTTTATGAAAAGTTTATTTTAGTTTGGACTTTTGTCGGCAAATTAACTAGTATCAGCGCCTTGATTTTATGGGTGTATATATTGCAGCCGTGTACGTATGTTGTTTATACCCATATCCTATCATATCCTATTTACTGCTATAAATGATCTGTTGTTTAAATTATATACATATAGGTACAAGGGTTATACAGTCTATAATTCATAGAGTGTTCAAAGTATCTGAGTTAAAATCTATTGTACTATATAAATTTTATATAAATTACAGTCTGGGTTCAATGAAATTGTAACTTGTTACATTCTAAGCTGGGATATGAGTTTAAACATATTGAGTATATGTTGTTTATATATTGTAGTTAGCGTGATGGGTTATATGGTATACTTTTCAAATGTTGGTTCACGATGAATAACATTTTGTTTATTTTGTTAATTTTGTAATAACTCTTATGTGTTTAAGGAAAGTATTTGAAATAATATATTTATTTATTATTTTAAATTGGATATTGGTTTTTAAGATATATATCTATTTTCAGTTATATCAAAAAAAAACAATTTTGATTCGTTCTCATCGATTCCGTTCTGATTTGATTTCGTCAATTCTCATTTTTCAGCTTCGTTCGTCGATTCGAGTTCAATCTTGCCTGGTTTGAGATTCGTATTTGGATTCATAGCTCAAATTTCAGTGTCCATATCGGTGTGCATATCCGTGTCATCTCTTGTTATCTCTAGCCTCGAAAGGTGAGCACTCACTCACGATTAACGTTCTTTTATTTATTAAATTTGATTTCAATTGAAACGAAAATTGAAATATGCTGCTTTTAGTTAATTACACTGTTATATATGCTATTACCTGTATTAGTTCACCTGTGACATCTGACACCATTATCTGTTAATTATTTATGCGATGATGATAATACAGTTTGGCTGATAATTGACTGATTGTTGATGTTTATATTGGACGTTAAATTGTTAATGTTAAAATGATAAATAGTATGCAATTGAAATTGATATAGGATAGTTAAATGTTAAATTTGATTAAATGACATTTGTATAATATGACCCATTTAACTGTCAAAATTTATTGACACGTAGGATTTGTTTAATTACACTTTGAACCACTGAATGTATGTTGTTAAATTGATGATGTATGAAATTGTAAATAGATGACAAGTGAAAACCCGTAATGTAATAATCTTTAGTCTACATGAAATGATAGTGTAGATTCTAGAGATAATTATATTAATTCGTACAAATAACAATGCGAATTAATACGGTTATTTCGGGATTATTTGAATTGATTATTGGATTGTTATTGATTGTTGTTATTGTTTGTTTATTTACTTTGACACCATCCCAGTTATCACACTGCAAGTTCCCTTGTTATGTTTTGATTTTGAATTGAATTGGAATCGGGTTGAAATGATAAATACCCAAATTGAACTTTGACCTAGGATAGAGAATTAAATAAAAACCCGATTGGTCAATAATTTGATTTGAAAATAAATTGAAGATTTTATTTAAATAAATAATATGGTTTTGAAATGAAGTTGAAATTTGAATTTTTATTGAAAGGAAAATGTTAATATTTAATAATCTGAAACTGAATATTTACAATGTAATTGATGAAAGAACGTTGTTTAATTTGAGAAATAATTGAATTAAGTTGAAATGATTTAATAATTAAGTTTGAAATTATAATTAAGTTTGAAATTATTAAACTTTGAAATTATGTAATAATTAAGTTTTGAATTATTTAATAATTAAATAAGATTAAATTATTTAATGATTAAATTGAATTGAAATTCTTCAATAAGAAAAATTGAACTTTTGAATAAGTGGATTTTACTTCGTAAATAATTGAAATTGATTTTTCTTTAGTAATTAAGTTTTGGAAAATTATTAAGTAAGTAAATAAGTGAAATAGAATTTCTTTAACAAGAAATAAAATGTGATTTATTGAAATAAATGTAAGACTTGAAATTTAAAGAATTTGATTTGACGAATTTAATTTAATTCAAAATTGTAAGTTTTGATTTAATGAAGTTAAACTTAAGAAATTGATTTAATGAATTGGAAATTTAATAGAAATTGTTTTGAACGATAAAGTAACTTAACGAATATTGAACGAAATAGATAAATGAATTTAAATTGATTTGTAGGTTAAATTAAATTAATTTAATGATTTTGAAATGAAACTAATATACGAACTGGAATCGATATTTGAATTGAAATTGAATTATAAGACTTTGAAATGGTAATTTGGAAGTTTCGAAACGTAAATTATATAAATTGGTTTAGAAAGACAAATGAAATGTTGGTTTACGAATTGAAATTGAAATTGAAATTGATTTGGTTTTTGAAATATATAAACGACCAATCGGTGTAATAATTACGAAAGTTATTAAAGAGACCGGGATCGGTAATGGATATACTCTCTATCTGAACCGAAACCACTTTAATAACTATGCGCGGAGTGATGATCTAGAATGAAGTGGTTGGAATGATGTACGTGATGACTGAAGAAAGAGAACGATGATGGATAGCCTTGACACTTGTGTCAAATTGGAAATGACTAAAACAGGAGCTGTGCCGGGCCAATGGATGATTAGCTACCTCAAGTGGACACACTTCTTCGAACTACTTATACTTGTTGTCGATTGGTGCACCCTTGATTTTGGGAGTGTTGTTTCACGGTGTTGCGGGCGCTGCGGCGTTGCGTTCTCACCAGTCCGGATCAGGCGAACGGTAGTATCACTACCTTGGGTATTGCCTCATGTGCCTTGTCATACTTGTATTCCATTTATGCGCGACCACTACGATTTTGATTTGTACCTTTAGTATATGGATTGCCCTCTGGTGACTTCCGGTTTTGGGGAAACTACGATCTTGTATATGCTTTTGGGAATAAAAATGTGTTAAGGGTGGAATGGGCCATGACTTAACACTATTTTGATATCTTTTATATTACTGATAGACATTATCTACTTATCGTACATTACTACATAGTAGATAGTTTGACGGATCCTTAAAGGATGGTTATTCCAAACATCCTTTGAGTTACTTGTATTTCAATTGCTATTTCACTTGAGTTGGATTTATAAATATAAGAATGTTAATCCTGACTCGAGTGTTTTGTGTTTTGCTTTACGCTCGGGTCAGACTGAGTGGTTCAGCTTTCGAGACTCACCTTTGGAGTTGGAGCTTCGCTTGGAGATCCAGCTATCTATCTAGCTTTCAGATATTCGATGATTCTAGTGATGTATTCTGATTTGTATCTGATGTATCGTGTTACTCTTCCATTGTATCTGGTTTAACTCTGATGTATCGTATTACTCTTCTGTTGTAAACTCTAATGTATTTTATATATTCATATAGTAGCTTCATGAACTACTATTTTTTTATTTCCGCTGCAATTATTACTCTGTGTCTGTGTTCTGTGATTATTTATTTACTATATATGTTCAGTTTTGCCAAATTTAAATTAACAACGCGGTATTTTGAGAAATTCAATTCTGGCATGAGTGTCTACCTATACACTTATAATGGATGCGAATGGTCCAAAATTCCGGGTCGTTACAGTTGGTATCAGAGCTTTGATAGCTCTAGGCAAAACTCAACATATAGGGTAAATGTATTTACAGAATCACTTTCATTTCGAGTTTCAATCTTTTCTGTTTTGATTCGATTTCTTTGAATTTTGGAACGTTCCCTACGGTTCCAAATTTCATTCGTGTCCTTCACTAGTCGTCTTCTTCAATTCTGGAGCACCCCATAACTCCATTTTGTATGATATCTATAATAGATCGGCGGTCTCGCCAATCTTCGAATGATTCGTAAAGGAGCAAGACTCCTTATAATAGGCATCGAATTATCGGAGATTTATGTATCCTCGGTTTACGATGCTATCTATTCCCTGCTATACCTGAATTCCATAATTGAGATCGAGTGTTGATTTACCTCGGAAATTCAGCATCGATCTTATTCTTGAAGTTACGGACGACCCGGTTAAGGTTGCCCGTGAATTAAATAAACTCATCCATCTCCCGATTGTGGTAATTGAGTTATCTTATCTTCTGTTTCAAACTTATTTTCGAATCAAAATTTTCTTTGATTTGAGTCAACAAAAATCTGAATCCCTATCCTTATTTTGAAAACCCATTCCTGTATCGTCGAGCAAAGAAATGTATTTCTAAATTCATATTAAAAAATGTTGTTTTCAAATTTGATAAACAAAATAGTTTTGAATGATTATATTATATATAAATATAAGTTTTCTGAAATTAAATTGTTAATGAATTTGTTGTCTGAAATAATAATATTTGATTTTCATTTATTGTTTTGTAAATCACTGACTATTGCATAATAAATAAATGAATTTATAAACTTAGTTATAATTTGATTTGGAATTTGAAATGAATTTAATTCAAAAATTTGAGAATTTAGTTTCCGGTGATTTGGAACTTTGGTTTTAAAATTTTAAAGTATAGAGTGTTTAAAATATTTTCGAATATAAATCGTTTTCAAAGAATTTTAAAAATGTTGAACCAATGCTCTTCTCTTTGTCGCTGGAAAATAATTTCGGTGATGGCGGCCGCATCATCGACATTCATTTTCGAGTTTCGAAGTGGAGAAACCATTCTATAGCTTTGCTACGGTTTTGTTTGGGAAATATTTTGATTTGAATTTCGTCAGTATATTTTGATTCACATATACATAGGTATCTTATTTTAAAATTAATTTGATTTGATATAAATATATTATATATATCTCTAAATTGTTTAAAGTTAATCGGAAATCTAATGCTTAAATTTAGTTAAAGAATGATTTTAATTATAAGTAAAACCAAAATTTGGAATAAATATTTAAACTTGAATAATTGAATTGGGAAAATTTTATTTATATATTGTTCAACTGCATTCTAATACAACTTACCTAAATCGTTCAGAAGTTGAATATGTAATTGGATGATATATAAGATAAATTGAATTTATAACTAAAATTTGAGTGTTTATAATAAATGTTATACACTAGATTTTGATTATAAAGATGTTGATAGAATTAGATAGGATAATAAGTAAAACTCAGTTAATAATGAAATAAATTTGTTTTGAAAGAATTAATAAATTGAAATTTGATCAACATATGAAAATACCTTGAATTTAAAAGAATTAGTAGATGTAAATTTATTTAAATCGAAACTTTTATGGTTTAAATTAATTTATATGGGTTAAATATAGGTGAGTAGATATATTAAATAGAATAAATTTAACAGTAATTTGGAATAAAGAAGAATTTAAAATTGCTGAAAAATATGATTATAATAAAAGACTTTTCAAATTTATGGTTTTAGAAATTGTAAATTGAAGAAAATGGGATAATAAGATAATGAATTTAGAAATAGTTGAGATTGATTTTAGTGAAATCAAATGGATTAAATCAATTATGGAATATCAATTAATTTGAATTTATATGGTTTAAATTAATTGTTATCTGGTATTTCAAATCTATTTTTCTTTCTGGTTGTTTCTATTCTCCTATCTAGTTCCTTTTCGGGGACGAAAAGTTTTGAGTGGGGGAGAGTGTAACGACCCGTAAATTTCAACTGTTTTAAATAACGTAATTAGTTGAAATTTTGTGAAATTTTAAACGATAAAATTTTGAAATAAAAATTTAATATTTGGAATACGTCTAGTTAAGCATAGCGACAGGTAAATTTTCGTCCAAAAATATGAAAGTTTATTTCGCACGTAAATTCACTTCAATTTAATCTGTTAAAAAGCGATAAAAATAAAATGTTCCGAAATCTAAATATTTTTACATAGAAAAATTCTAAACCATCTTCTGAGCAAGATGTCAGTTTGTAGTTTTTCAAAATTTGGACATCTATTGCTCCGTCGGTCTTATTTTCTGCAAAATAGTAGCATTCTGGTACCGAATTCGATTTTTATCGGATGATCGTACCACTGATTTCTATATACCGTTTTGATCGTCTCATCGTACTGATCTCTTCGGTATATTCGATTGTCAATTTCGAAACCCAATATGCGGTGCGATCCCTATAACGATTTCCGTATCGGTATTCATATTTCTGCCTTTTGGTTTCTTATAATCATTAAATTCTTTACTATGAAAACGTGCAGCTATTGGTATTCCTTGAACTCAACGCCAACCATCCCTATTCTTCACTTTTCAAAGTATATTAATTTCATTTTATTCGTTCATTTTTTTTCTTTCTTTTGAATTCAATGTTCACTTTGGAGCTACTGTCTATTCAAATATTGATACACGCATACTTCATTTTATTTACTTTGGTTCTTGTCATTAACAAAAAAAAGCCAGAGAGAAAAACAATGGCCATTCACTTATCTTAGATTCTTCCCAAAACACCATCACCCATTCGATCACCTGTTCCCGGACCCGAGCCTCCCTCTGACCCTCCGTCCTCCTGCCTTGCCTAGTCGCCAACCACCATGGCGGTTCATCCACAGCCATGTCATCCGACCCCTTCCTCCTCCGCTCACCCCTCTGCCCTCCACCATTGACCTCCCCGCTCGTGTCCTGGTCCGTTCATTACCTCTATCGAACTACCCGCCACCTTCGGTCAGTACACATCCCAACCACCGAAAGCAACCCGCCTCTGCCTCTTCCTCCGCCACATCTTCCTTTTTCCCTTTCCTTCCCTCTCCCATCGCTTGCATCTCCACCCGAAGCCAAGAACAACTGCAGACCTTCCATGTCGGTGCCATCCGAGCACAATCACCCATTAAAGCTCTGGTCTTCCTCCAGTTTTCACTTCTCTTATTAGGTATATATATTTGTTAATATATATATATATGTATTGATTTCTGAATTTATAAAAATAGTTTATATTTTATACGTATAATACAGTAATATAGGTGTTATATGTATGTTTGGTCTATTGGGTTTTATCTATCAGTTTACATATTATAGAGTATTAGGAATATAATGCGTAAGTATATATATGTATGTAAGTATAGAGGTTACTTTAAGTCTTATAACAGATCATGTTATATGTTAGTTTTCTAAGTATATTTACATATTTTGGTTTATATTTATTCAAGTTCATAAAGTCTGTTTTGAGTGCATTCGACAGTTATGTATATATTAGTTCACGTGAGTCATTTTTCCTATTTATGTTATATTCATTCGTATATAAAAGGTGAAGTAAAGGCATACGAATGTTGGTTTGTATATTTTATATAAATATATAGCGTTTATATGTTTTCAGTATTGTATATTATATCATACATAGTGAAATGGTAGTTTATACAAACTCTAATTTAAGTTGTATATATAGGATTATAGGTGAGATGTATATACTCTATAGTTCTGTTTTGTAATCATAAACGTCAGTCGTATATATTATATGATATATTATATGTCAGTTTATATAAATAAATTGTATATGTCGGTTATAGGTTTTAATATATATATGTGTTATAGTTTATAATACATTAGTTTATGAAAAGTTTATTTTAGTTTGGACTTTTGTCGGCAAATTAACTAGTATCAGCGCCTTGATTTTATGGGTGTATATATTGCAGCCGTGTACGTATGTTGTTTATACCCATATCCTATCATATCCTATTTACTGCTATAAATGATCTGTTGTTTAAATTATATACATATAGGTACAAGGGTTATACAGTCTATAATTCATAGAGTGTTCAAAGTATCTGAGTTAAAATCTATTGTACTATATAAATTTTATATAAATTACAGTCTGGGTTCAATGAAATTGTAACTTGTTACATTCTAAGCTGGGATATGAGTTTAAACATATTGAGTATATGTTGTTTATATATTGTAGTTAGCGTGATGGGTTATATGGTATACTTTTCAAATGTTGGTTCACGATGAATAACGTTTTGTTTATTCTGTTAATTTTGTAATAACTCTTATGTGTTTAAGGAAAGTATTTGAAATAATATATTTATTTATTATTTTAAATTGGATATTGGTTTTTAAGATATATATCTATTTTCAGTTATATCAAAAAAAAAACAATTTTGATTCGTTCTCATCGATTCCGTTCTGATTTGATTTCATCAATTCTCATTTTTCAGCTTCGTTCGTCGATTCGAGTTCAATCTTGCCTGGTTTGAGATTCGTATTTGGATTCATAGCTCAAATTTCAGTGTCCATATCGGTGTGCATATCCGTGTCATCTCTTGTTATCTCTAGCCTCGAAAGGTGAGCACTCACTCACGATTAACGTTCTTTTATTTATTAAATTTGATTTCAATTGAAACGACAATTGAAATATGCTGCTTTTAGTTAATTACACTGTTATATATGCTATTACCTGTATTAGTTCACCTATGACATCTGACACCATTATCTGTTAATTATTTATGCGATGATGATAATACAGTTTGGCTGATAATTGACTGATTGTTGATGTTTATATTGGATGCTAAATTGTTAATGTTAAAATGATAAATAGTATGCAATTGAAATTGATATAGGATAGTTAAATGTTAAATTTGATTAAATGACATTTGTATAATATGACCCATTTAACCGTCAAAATTTATTGACATGTAGGATTTGTTTAATTACACTTTGAACCACTGAATGTATGTTGTTAAATTGATGATGTATGAAATTGTAAATAGATGACAAGTGAAAACCCGTAATGTAATAATCTTTAGTCTACATGAAATGATAGTGTAGATTCTAGAGATAATTATATTAATTCGTACAAATAACAATGCGAATTAATACGGTTATTTCGGGATTATTTGAATTAATTATTGGATTGTTATTGATTGTTGTTATTGTTTGTTTATTTACTTTGACACCATCCCAGTTATCACACTGCAAGTTCCCTTGTTATGTTTTGATTTTGAATTGAATTGGAATCGGGTTGAAATGATAAATACCCAAATTGAACTTTGACCTAGGATAGAGAATTAAATAAAAACCCGATTGGTCAATAATTTGATTTGAAAATAAATTGAAGATTTTATTTAAATAAATAATATGGTTTTGAAATGAAGTTGAAATTTGAATTTTTATTGAAAGGAAAATGTTAATATTTAATAATCTGAAACTGAATATTTACAATGTAATTGATGAAAGAACGTTGTTTAATTTGAGAAATAATTGAATTAAGTTGAAATGATTTAATAATTAAGTTTGAAATTATAATTAAGTTTGAAATTATTAAACTTTGAAATTATGTAATAATTAAGTTTTGAATTATTTAATAATTAAATAAGATTAAATTATTTAATGATTAAATTGAATTGAAATTCTTCAATAAGAAAAATTGAACTTTTGAATAAGTGGATTTTACTTCGTAAATAATTGAAATTGATTTTTCTTTAGTAATTAAGTTTTGGAAAATTATTAAGTAAGTAAATAAGTGAAATGGAATTTCTTTAACAAGAAATAAAATGTGATTTATTGAAATAAATGTAAGACTTGAAATTTAAAGAATTTGATTTGACGAATTTAATTTAATTCAAAATTGTAAGTTTTGATTTAATGAAGTTAAACTTAAGAAATTGATTTAATGAATTGGAAATTTAATAGAAATTGTTTTGAACGATAAAGTAACTTAACGAATATTGAACGAAATAGATAAATGAATTTAAATTGATTTATAGGTTAAATTAAATTAATTTAATGATTTTGAAATGAAACTAATATATGAACTGGAATAGATATTTGAATTGAAATTGAATTATAAGACTTTGAAATGGTAATTTGGAAGTTTCGAAACGTAAATTATATAAATTGGTTTAGAAAGACAAATGAAATGTTGGATTACGAATTGAAATTGAAATTGAAATTGATTTGGTTTTTGAAATATATAAACGACCAATCGGTGTAATAATTACGAAAGTTATTAAAGAGACCGGGATCGGTAATGGATATACTCTCTATCTGAACCGAAACCACTTTAATAACTATGCGCGGAGTGATGATCCAGAATGAAGTGGTTGGAATGATGTACGTGATGACTGAAGAAAGAGAACGATGATGGATAGCCTTGACACTTGTGTCAAATTGGAAATGACTAAAACAGGAGCTGTGCCGGGCCAATGGAGGATTAGCTACCTCAAGTGGACACACTTCTTCGAACTACTTATACTTGTTGTCGATTGGTGCACCCTTGATTTTGGGAGTGTTGTTTCACGGTGTTGCGGGCGCTGCGGCGTTGCATTCTCACCAGTCCGGATCAGGCGAACGGTAGTATCACTACCTTGGGTATTGCCTCATGTGCCTTGTCATACTTGTATTCCATTTATGCGCGACCACTACGATTTTGATTTGTACCTTTAGTATATGGATTGCCCTCTGGTGACTTCCGGTTTTGGGGAAACTACGGTCTTGTATATACTTTTGGGAATAAAAATGTGTTAAGGGTGGAATGGGCCATGACTTAACACTAATTTAATATCTTTTATATTACTGATAGACATTATCTACTTATCGTACATTACTACATAGTAGATAGTTTGACGGATCCTTAAAGGATGGTTATTCAAAACATCCTTTGAGTTACTTGTATTTAAATTGCTATTTCACTTGAGTTGGATTTATAAATATAAGAATGTTAATCCTGACTCGAGTGTTTTGTGTTTTGCTTTACGCTCGGGTCAGACTGAGTGGTTCAGCTTTCGAGACTCACCTTTGGAGTTGGAGCTTCGCTTGGAGATCCAGCTATCTATCCAGCTTTCAGATATTCGATGATTCTAGTGATGTATTCTGATTTGTATCTGATGTATCGTGTTACTCTTCCGTTGTATCTGGTTTAACTCTGATGTATCGTATTACTCTTATGTTGTACACTCTGATGTATTTTATATATTCATATAGTAGCTTCATGAACTACTATTTCTTTTATTTCCGCTGCAATTATTACTCTGTGTCTGTGTTCTGTGATTATTTATTTACTGTATATGTTCAGTTTTGCCAAATTTAAATTAACAATGCGGTATTTTGAGCAATTCAATTCTGGCATGAGTGTCTACCTATACACTTATAATGGATGCGAATGGTCCAAAATTCCGGGTCGTTACAAAACGACTGGAAAAGGCCGAGGGCAAATGGGTCGATGAACTTCCTATGGCCTTATGGGCCTACCGTACAACCCACAAGTCCACAACCGGTCATACTCCATTCTCTCTTTCTTATGGTTCAGAAGCTGTTATTCCAGTCGAATTAGAAGTACCTTCTCATCATGTGACATACTACGACCCGAAGGCAAATGCTATTTTACTTGCTGAATCTCTCGATTTATTGGATGAGAAGCGTGAAGAGGCTGATTTGAGGGCAGCCGCATATCGGAGTTGAGTCGCCCGATCATACAATGCCAAGGTCCGACCCTGAACCTTTGAAATCGGTGATCTTGTACTCAAAAGAATTTATCCGGTCCCTTCGCATATGAAGCCAACTTGGGAAGGACCATATGTTATTGAACGAAAGCTCGGAGATGGCACATTCAAATTATCAACCGTTGACGGTCTCACTCTTCCAAGAGCCTAGAACAGCGAGATTCTTCGTCGCTACTACACATAACAGGCTCTGTTTATTCATTTAGTTTATTTTTCATTTGTAGTTTGTTTCTGCATTTTGAGATTAGAATTTGTAATAAGGCAACTGACTTTGCCATATTTTCTTATTTCAGCAATAAAATGCAATCTCTTCGAGCCGAAGCTGTGATTTACTTGAAATACTTCATATGACCATCACTATGCACGGAGAGCTAACTACCATCATATGGTGGGATTTATTCAAATAGGGAGTGATTGTGATACGACCGGTCACTCGCTAAGTGAAACCCGAGCTCGGGGAGAAGTCATCACACCAAAGTCAAAAAAGGATTGATACACAACAATCCTTCACCTAACTCCAGATTCCCAGAGTGTGAACTGGAGTAAAAACTAACAAATACATTTTTGAAGAGGGTGGATCCGTCCACCTAACGACTTCGCCCGTATCTGAACCAAGTTTGAGGAGGGTGGACCCGTCCATCTAACGACCTCACTTGTTAACTCAGGGTGGATGTGATCCGACCATCCACGATCCTGATACACCATTCGCTCCCAGAGTGCGAGCGAAATCCAAAAAACATGCGACAGATGTGACTGACCGTCTACTTACCAACTCCAAATTCCCAGAGTGCGAATTGGAGCATAAACACCAACTCTGAATTCCCAGAGTGCGAAACGGAGTATAAGCATCGACTCCAAATTCCCAGAGTGCGAATTGGAGTGTAAACACCAACTCCGAACTCCCAGAGTGCGAGTCGGAGTACAGATTTCGACTCCAAGTCCCCAGAGCGCGGACATATAATTAAAACTTAAACCGGCGTAACCAGCCGCCAATAAGCAAATGTAAATCCCCAGAGTGCAGATGTGATCATCGATAATCAAACGAATGTGGTTGAACCACTCAATCTCCGCTTATCTCAAACATCCATTCAGTGGCACTAAACTCAACATGTTATAAGTGAGATGCAATCGCTGGTTGATGTTCTACAACTCATCCCCAAGACTGGGGGGCAGAACTTAAGTGTCGACCATTGACTGAAGTGGTGCAAAATCAAAGTTCAACTCACTTCCCGATCATGAATCGTGTCCGCAATTTTCGGACCTAACAAATAAAAACAAACTTGACTCGGAAGCTGAAACTTCACAAGTGCACTTCAGATATTGAAACACTTAAGTAAATACACAATAACCGAGAAGAAGCCAAAAAAGAAGAGTTTCATTTCTACTATCTGTGAAATAAATTCATGTACAAGTTTATTCCAAAAAATTCCAACTAGCAGGGGCCGAACCCGCATCTATACACGGCCTGCAAATAAAAAACAAAAGCAGATTTCTACCTATCTACTAAAAAGCCGAAGAAGCGCGTCTACTCTTTCTTCTTTTTCAACTTCTTCTTCTTCGGAGTGGACCCATTGGAGCCGCCACTTGTTTTTCTTTTCGAGCCTTTGCCTTTCGGCGGTTGATCTCCAGTGGGGGGCATGATATCAACTTCCTCATCCGAGCTCAAGTGCATGGGAATGTTCCCTGAAGGCGGAGTCGGAGGAACTGGATCGACTATAGGAGGCGGGATAAGCGTGCTGGTGTCAATAACTGTACCACCAGGTGATATCATCCTTAATGGAGCCGGACCAGGTGCCGCCATCCCACCTCCAAAACTACTGTCATGATCCGCTGTCTCCATTTCAGCATTAATTTTGGCCAATATTTCTTCTTCGCCAGTTGCTTGAGCCTCGCTGGGAGCGTCAGTGGTAGGCATTGAAGAGCCGGCAGTAGATGCGCTTCCACCCATAACGAATGGTAGGTCCGCAAGAGGATCGCTGTGATGATCGAGGAGTTCCTCCATCATTTGCTCGTCAAAAATAAGCGTGTTTCCCTGCATTCCATCAAGTGGCGCAGTTGTAGTTATGGTGGTCGCTTCGGTGCCAATAGCCTCCTGCGTCTGATGCGATTCTTGAGTTGTAGGAGGCGCGATCGGTGTAACTCCGGTCACTGGATAAATGAAAAGAAGACAGTCAGTAAACAAATCGAATAAAGCTCTAATCTTGAACAAGTATGAAGAATGTTCAGAGTACTTTCCTCAGTTTGGCTTGTAGATGGATGAACGGCTTCAGCAGCTTGCTCTATAACCAGAGATATCTGCGGCTGATCTGGATTGTAGGTAGGGAGAGCTTGGGGATCAACCGCCGGCTCGGGTTCAGGCTGGGTTGACACGGGAATTTCAAGACTTGCATCGTGGTGCTCAACCCCTGATCCTTCACTCACTTCTAAATGCTGGGCGCCGAGTCTCTCCTTCTCATAAGAAATCATTGACTCTTGGAGAATCTTCCTTTCATCTTCATTAAGGATGCGATTCTCGAGTTTAAATTCGTCGAATGATTCACCTAGATGCACCGCCTTCTCCTCCTCAACCAGTCGGCCCCAGGCGTTGTATAAGTGTGCCAGGTAGTTGTCAAGCCAGACTAGATTTTTGTGCCTCAAAACGTTAGCGTTGTATACAACAAGAAGATCTTCAATATCGGCTTCTTGCCTGGACTCGGCCGATTTCACCTCCTCCAAAACCATAGTCTCCACCTCGCGGACCTTAGCCACGGCTGCATCTCATTCACCCCGAAGCAAAACAGCATGTTCGCATGCGTCCTGAGCTGCGTTGTTCGCATCATCCTTTTCCTTGGCAATTTCGGAAAATTTAGCTTTAAGTTCGCCAAGTTCTCTCAGGGCAGCGTCCCGTTCGGCAGTGACTATAGTATTTCGGTGGCCCATCTCTTCCACCAAGGCAACATGTGTTTGTCTCTCCATCGCCACATTCACCTCATCAGCTTTTTTGGTGGCCTCAATTTCAGATTTTCGAGAAGTCTCGGCTTCGGTATTGAGCACTTGGATGATTCAGTCCTTTTGAGCGAGTTCAGACTCCATCTTTTCAACCGCTTTAGCTCGCTCAAAGGCCACCTTTGAAGCTTTTTCTGCTGCCTTCATCCACTCTCTATATTAGGAGTATATGTCATGAATGTAATCCTGCATCGTATTTTCAGCTTTCGAAGGGATTCTCTTTAGATGAGGGGGGAAGATGTAGCCGTCAAAGTAAATGTTTGGAAAATCTTTCTTAAGTTGGGCAATCTTTATTGCACCTTCCCCCGTGGGCTCGGTTATGGCCTGCTCTGCAATTATGGGGGTCATAGTTTCAGCTCTCTGGCGATGAGTTTCAGGCCTAGAAATGTGAGAAGATGGTCTGTGTCGTGGAGGCTCCGATGGATGTGAAATGTGAATAGGAGGTGGTGAGGGGATTGTAGGAGGTGGAGAGCGGGATTTAGATCGGTATCTATAATCTCTATCACTATCCCGCTCGTATATTTCTTGACTAGAGTACCCGCGATAACGGTCTCTATCTGAATCTCTGATGTGGGACTCGTAGTAAGTGGAGGACTTTCGGGCCGAACGTAGGCTCCCTAACATCGATCCTCTCCCAGACATCGTACCTGTAAGTTAGAAATGAAAGAAAAGTTAGTGATCTCTTGAATCGAACAATTTATGGTTTGAAATCGTGTAGTGCCGTGAAGTGTATGTATGTGCAACCCCCCGACCAACCGGAAATGTCGACCGCACTTATAGCAAGCGACTCGCTCAGATCAAGAGCACTATCAAGCTCCTCCAACCCGGTGTCATGTTGAAACGACACATAATCCACAATCGGAATATCGGCAAGCCCTTTAAAAGGACTCTCTGTTGGCGAGGGAGGAGCCTCCGAAATTCTAATTCCAGGAACAGGAAAAGACACGACCACAGATTTCAATCTCGTGGATTTAGAACGCTTATGAGCAACTACCTTGCCTTTTCTCCTTCCTTTCGAGCCCTGAATACTGCCAGGCGTTTCACCCGCTTCTTCAAGGCCACCCTTAATGTTCCTTCGAACCTTATACTTTAGTTCTATTCGATCAGTCCGACGACTTTCAAATTCCTATCAGTTAGAACCGAATCAATGTCCCTCATTTCACTTGGAACTTCTTGAAGGACCCTTACTATTTCTTTGAAATACCCGCCTTCAGGTCATGAAATTGCGGCTGTAAAAAGAAAAGAAGGCGTCAGTTTATATCAACTACTATCATCTGGATAACTCTTGAAGAATATTGTAGCACTTACGTCTGACTAGCCATCGGCTGGCAAATCCTGGGGGGCACCGAACGTAGAACCATTCTGTTTTAAAGTAACTCGGCCTCGTCCAGGATCTGGTTACCACTTGGCAATTCCTGACAGCCTCTAGGAATGTAAAAGATGGACTATCTCCCCTACTCTTGAAGTTAAAAAGATATCTGATTTCTGTTGGAGCCGGTGGCCGAAAGAGATACTCCATGAATACAATTAATAAGCTGTTCAACAAAGCATATCCATTGGGATGTAGTTGCGATGGAGCAATTCCGAGGAAAGACAACACTTCCCTAATATATTGGTTGAAAGGAGGAAGTGTTCCTGCTGCGCATGCATGGCAATTGAAGGCAGTAAACCCCTCTGGGGGAGCGTGCGGTCTATCATTTGGTCCTGGTAAAAGAACATCGTCCAATGACAAACCGTGCCTTAGGAAAATGCATCCCAACATGTCTTCAGAGACATTGGACGGTACAGAATCTTGGGGATTACAGATGAGCGTAGCGTTAGGTAGTTCGTCTGGAGCTGGGTATATAACTTCGGCCGCGATGGCCGGAATCTCTAGGACAAAAGGAGATGAACCCTGAAGCTCTTGCTGTTGTGTACTTGAAGACTCTATAACTAATTAACTCATTAGAAATCATCATTAGATAACAAAAACCCAAGTGTTCCCCAGCGTGATGTGCGTGGATGTGAGTGTGCGAGTGTAGTGCTACAGACTATTTGAGAAATTCTACAGGAGTATAAAAATGTGCGAACGATAAGACTTCGAGATTCAACTGGAATGACCATCATCGCTGACCGTCACAACCACGCCATTCATAATTTAGAGACCAATCCGAGTTAAAGGTCGTTAAAATTTTGTTAAGTTACAGTTCCATCAACGAGCTTCGATAGGTGGTCCAATATGCTATTCAACAGTTAAGTCCAGTTGTGCAAGGTTAAAGCTCGTCGGGATCAAGTTTTCAAATGTGCAAGAAGTTTCAAGTTTATCAAGGTTCAACTCGCATCAGCTCAAAAGAAAATACAGTTCGTATCGATCTTAGGCTTTAGCTTCGTATCGATCGGGTGTCAGCGACTTCGAATCAATCCATAATGGTCATTTCATATCAATCGTTTAACATCCATTTCGTATCGATCCTGAGTTGTCAACTTCGCATCGATCAAACGACTCTGCTTCGTATCAAGTCCCTCAATCGATACGTAACTAGAGCAGGCGATCAAAGTAAAGGTGGTCGATACGAAATTCAAGAATGAAACGATCGGTACGAAATTTAAGGCAGAAGATCGATTCGAAGTCTCCAATTAAGCCCGATACGAAATAAAACGGCATCTCCCCCAATCCATCGATACGAAATCAATGTCGAGCGACATTTCACCAATTCCCTCGTTTCCTTCCTCACTCCATCTTCCCCAAATGGCCATAACTCCGTTTCATTCCTCCCTCGGTGTTGCTCTAAACCAATTCCGGCCTCATCATTATCATTCGAAAAGGCCATGATTATGGACGAATTGGCGATTGAATCTCGAGTCTTAACGTTTCTAATGTGAGATTATGTGGCTAATTACCTAGATGAGAGAATCAACTCAAGGAATTAACAAGATGTAATGGTTTGAAGACGAAGGTTGTCTTTTATTTCTTAGTTCTTCTCGATACGAAGGCAAGAAAGGGAATAGAAGTCAAGTGAAATTTTCCTAAGTTCAAATGGTATTTATATGGACTCGAATGTGAGAGAGAAAACAATTCGTATCCCGGTGATAGTAAACCGGTCGAAACGGTTAGGCAATATGGTGCGAAAGAGCTTCTTTCGTATCCATCTACGATTGACTGTGGGTGAGACTTTTCGAATCCATCAATTCATCGATGCGAAAAGAGCAGCCAAGCTACACTGGAACCATGTAATTTCATCGGTACGAAGCATCATTTCGTATCCACAGGCTTGGAGGCCTAAGCTTCGTATCAATGATTCAAAATGACGATTTTGCATCCGTCACTTTAAAGACCATAGGGATTTGAGACACATCGATACAAACTGCACTGTTCATATCCATTGTTTTCATCTCCATCCAAGACGCATCGATATGAACTACACTGTTCGTATCCATCAAGTTGCAGCCTCTAAGCATTTGTATCCATCGATTGGTAAAAAAACGCCGCAAAGGTCTGTTGGAATTACAGAAATCTATCGATGCGAAATGATTATTTCGTATCCATCAACGCAAATTATATCGATGCGAAAACGATGTCTCGACCTTTTACATCAATCCAGGAGAGGATCAATACGAAGGAACATTCCAAAACAACCAACAAGTGTTGTTGCTACTCGAATTTCCCATCGATTCAGGAGAGGATTGATACGGAATTCGATACAGGAGAACTGACAATGACTTGTGAACGTGCAAATGTTAACGAAAGTCTGGTTAACATATATGCATGTATGATAGACTAACATTCAATTTTCAAAATTCACAGGAATTGAGTACTCGCTTGACGATGATTATAACAACAAACAGCTAATCGCTATCATACAACAATCAGTTAAAATGGTAAATGATACAACAATTGCAAGTCGACAGTCCATATTACTGAAAAACCAGTCAAAAATTACAACTTTCGACAAAAAAGCAACAATCGTTCAACAAGTCAGACATAACTGTTCGCAATGAAGGATACGACTATTCAAAGCACGTCATGTTCTCACAAGACGTACTTTTGGGGGCAAATGTTATCCTGCCTTTTGGCAAGGCCGAGATATCAAGGAATTGACTAAAGATCAAAGACCACTCATCTCGAATGTCGAGTAAGCACAGGTTCACCATGTATATCGATAAATTTTGTCTGAGTCTGGATTGAGCTACAATTGATGAGACATGACAAGAAAAACTATGAAAGCCAACGTTCCAAGTTTCAAGTCCATCCGGGTTTGTATGCTCAAGATATGATCGATGCAAGCTAGGGAGGTCAATCCATCCAATCCCGTCTATTCGTATCCATCGTTCGTATCGATGAGTTCGTATCCATCCAATACTCATCTATTCGTATCCATCGTTTGTATCGATGAGTTCGTATCCGCCGATCATCCATCTGTTCGTATCCATCACAGACATTCAATTGGGTACCCACTTGGTCAACTGATGCCATTTTCGTATCGATCCCTTTCTGCTCATTTCGTATCGGCCAGCTAAGGGGAACGATATGAATTCGAAGCCTTTTATCGATACGAAATGGAGTGCACAAAAGCGATACGAAATGAGGTACAACCAAGGAAAAAGAACAGAGCGGTTCCAATCGATACGAACAGAGGGTTGACAATCGATACGAACAAGACAATTTAGACCGATACGAATGAGACAACTTTGATCAATACGAACAGGACAGTTCTAATCGATACGAATGGAGCAACGCCACTCGATACGAATTGAATCACCTCCATCGACGCGACAAGGCAACGGTCTTCGATACGAACAAGGCGAGAATCTTGGGAAGACTCGGTCAACTCGGCATTGAAAGTGGATCGATCCAGAAATTGCATGCCACGTCATCTCCTGAGCATGTGCCCAGTATCGATTCGAAGGCATCGATTCGAATGCAATAGCCCACCGAAGAACTCCAATTCGTATCGATCATAACTTGCAATCCACATGTCCAAATGCTATGAAATTATCACAGGAGCTTACATATGAGCTAAGGAATGTTCATGCCAAGTGTCGACTCGATTGGGTCAAATTCTGATCGATACGAAATCCATTCGTATCGATCATGGATCAAGCAGAAACTTCATGGGATTGATCGCGTGGGCCCACCCACGTGCCAGAAGAAGTCTCCCGAGATTTGAGTGAGATATTTGCATCCTACGCCTATAAATAAAGCCCCAGGGCCTATAGAAAGGGGATCTTTTGGCTCTTTGACGTCCAGACTCTGGCAGAAACACTTTTGCACTACAAGGCTGCTGCTGTACTCGAATTTCACAATTATAATCCGTTGTAATCTGCTGTTATCCGCTGAAATCAGTTGTAATCAACAAAGAAATATCAATAAAGTCATCAATTTCATAGTGGATGTAGGCAATACCTTGAACCACCCTAAATTCCTGTGTTTTGCGTATTTTTATCATTTGTTTTTGAAGTGTTTGTTAGATAATCCTCTTTTTCCATTTAATTTCTTCATTTTTATCTCTTCAAACTCTTCCGAAGAGTGTTGTGCCCAATTTTGGTACAAACAGGTTCCACATCCAGAAGAAGTTCTCTGCAGTTGCACACCCTCAAGCGAATGGATAGGTTGAAGCTGTTAATAAAGTAATAAAGTCCATTCTAAAGAAACGACTGGAAAAGGCCGGGGCAAATGGGTCGATGAACTTCCCATGGCCCTATGGGCTTATCGAAAAACCCACAAGTCTGCGACCGGACACACTCCATTTTCGCTTTCTTACGGTTCAGATTCCGTTATTCCAATCGAGTTGGAAGTACCTTCTCATCGTGTGACATATTATGATCCGAAGTCAAATGCTATATTACTTGCCGAATCTCTTGATTTACTGGATGAGAAGCGAGAAGAGGCTGATTTGAGGGCAGCCGCATAACGAAGTCGGGTCGCCCGATTGTACAATGCCAAGGTCTGACCCTGAACCTTTGAACTCGGCGATCTCGTCCTTAAGAGAATTTACCCGATTCCTTTACATATGAAACCAACATGGGAAGGACTGTATGTTATTGAACAAAGACTCGGAGATGGCACATTTAAATTATCGACCGTTGATGGTCTCACTTTGCCGAGAGCTTGGAACAGCGAAAGTCTTCATCGCTATTACACATAACAGGCTTTATTTATTCATTCAGTCTGCTTTTCATTTGCAATTTGTTTATGCATTTCGAAATTTGAATTTGTAATAAGGCAACCGACTTTGCCATATTTTCTTATTTCAGCAATAAAATGCAATCTCTTCGAGCTAGAGCAGTGATTTTTAAAATGCATCATACGACCATCACAATACACGGGGAGCTAAGTTCCACCCTACAGTGGGATTTATTTAAATAGGGATTGACTATGATACGATCGGCCACTTGCTAAGTGAAACTCGAGCTCGGGGGCAAGTCATCACAATAAAGCCCGAAAACAATTGATACACGACAATCCTCTAACTAACTCCGGCTCCTAGAGTGCGAGCTAGAGTATAAACTTACAAATGCGGGCTAGAAGAGGGTGGATCCGTCCACCTAATGACTTCGTCCGTGTTTAAACCAAGTTCGAGGAGGATGGATCCGTCCATCTAACGACCTCACCTGTTAACTCAAGGTGGATGTGAATCAACCATCCACAATCCTGATAGATCTATCATTTCTGGAGTGCGAACGAAATTCTGAAACTCAAAACAGATGTGATCGACCGTCTGTTAACCAACTCCACATTCCCAGAGTGCGAACTGGAGTATAAACATCAAAATGGGTGTAACCGACCACCCATCAACTAAATCTAAGCCTCAGAGTGGGAATTGGAGTATAAACACAAATCGGGTGTGACTGACCACCTACGAATCAATCTAAGTTCCCAAAGTGCTGACAAAACTCTAAATATCAAGCAGGTGTGACTGACCGCCCTTAAAATGAATTAAGTCCCCAGAGCGCGGACATATCTCCAAACCTTAAGCGGGCATGACCGACCACCGACGTACAGGTGTATTCCCCAGGGTGTGGATGCAATCACTGATAGATGAACGAGTGTGATTCGACCACCCAGACTCGTCTTGGTTCAGCCTCATTTCAACACAGTTAAGTTCGATTTATTAAAGGCGAAAAGCGACTGCTGACCAATCTTTTCAATTTATCCCCGGGTCTGGGAGCAGAACTTAAGTACCAGCTACTGATCGAGACAGTGCGGTATTAAAACTCGGCTTAACGTTCGATTATGCCTCGAAGCCATAACTTCGGAACTTAATAACTAAATTCAGATTCGATTCAAAGGCTAAAAATTCACAAGTACATTGAATGGAAGTTCGAGCGCTGAAATACTTAAGCAAATAAACACAAAGTCATGCTGGAAACAAAACGGAATTTTATTTTAACTATTCTTTGAAAAAGAAGGATAAGTACAAAAAATCTTTCCAAGAATTCCTACTAGCAGGGGGCGAATCCGCATTTATACACGGCCTACAAGAAGCAAAAAAAAATCTTATATGTCTACCAAAAATGATGCAAAAAGACATGCCTATTCTTTCACTTTCTTCTTCTTCCTCCCCGGCGTTGACCCACTGGAGCTACCACTTGGATGCCTCTTCGAGCCTTTGCCTTTGGGTGGTTGGTCTCTGGCCGGGGGACTTATGGTAAGTTCTTCCTCCGAACTCACATGAATTGGAATACTTTCTGAAGGCGGAGTCAGAAGGATAGGATCGATGTTAGAAAACGGGTGAGGCACACCGGTGTCGATGACCGTGCCTCCCGGAGAAATCATTCGTAGAGGGGTTAGACCAGGGCCCGCCATCCTACCTCCAACACTGGTGGCCCGCACGGCCGGTTCCATCTCAGCATTGATCTCAGCTATTATCTATTCTTCGTGGATTGTTTGAGCATCCATGGGGATGCTGCCAGTTGGCCCGAGGAGCTAACCACGGGTGCACCTCCGCTCATGACAAATGGCAGATCGGCAAAAGGGTCGCTTTGGTGCCAAGAAGTTCCTCCATCATCTGCTCATCGAAAGTAAATGTGCTCCCATGTGCTCCATCGGTTGATGTAGTGGTCGTTGTGGTGGTCGCTTCTGTTATAAGAGCCTCCTGCTCATGATGCGACTCTTGAGTTACAAGGGGAACGACCAGTGCGGCTCCTATCGTTGGATAACAAAAAGAGAAAAGATGTTAATAACTGCTTTGAACAAAGTTATGTACTTCGAGTAGGTGCGAGAGATGTTCAGAATAGCTTCATCAGAATGGCTTGCGGGTGGAGCCGGAATAGCTTCAGTGGCATGCTCACAAGCTGGAGAGAACCGTGGTTGATCAGGATTGTATGCGGGCACAGATAAGGGATCAACTGCAGGAGTGCATTCAGGCTGGGCTGGCATAGGAATTTCGGAACTCGCATCATGGTGCTCAACGCCAGAACCCTCTCCAACATTCGAGTGCCGAGTACCGAGCTTCTCCTTCTCGAATGTGATAGTAATGTCGTGGAGAACTCTTCTCTCATCCTCACTCAACACCCGATTCTCCAATTCAAATTCATCGATAGATTCAGCTTGATGCTCTTCTTTTTCATCTTCCACTGAGCAGCACCAAGCGTTGTATAGGTGAGATGGATAATTTACGAGCCAGGTTCGATTTTGATGCTTCAGCCCATTACCGTTGTATGTAATAAGATGGTCTTCGATGTCACCATCCAACTTGGCCTCTACCGCTTTCACCTCATTCTCAACCTTGGCTTCGGCTTCCTGAACTTTGAGTGTTACCGGATCCCTTTCATCCCTAAGCACCACAGCCTATCACATATTCCTGGGCGGCTTTGTTTGCATCATCTTTCTCTTTGATGATTTCAGAAAATTTGGCTTTATGCTCTTCAAGCTCTTTAAGCGCCCCGTCTCTTTCCGCCATAACTGTGGTGGTCCGATGTCCCATCTCCTCAACCAAGGCTAAGTGTGTCCGTCTCATCCCTTCCATCCGCCGAGTTGCCTCATCAGCCCTTTTGTTGTCCTCTGTCTCTAAATTTCTCGCAGACTCATTCTCATCGTTAAGCACCTGGATTATGCGGTCCTTCTGAGCAAGATCGTTCCCTAATTTTTTGATTGTCTTCGCCCGTTCAAATGCCACCGCTGATGCTTTGTCTGCGGTCTTCATCCATTCTCGATATTGGCCATGGACATCATGAATATAGGCGTGCATTGTTTGTTCTGCCTTGACAGGAATTTGCTTTAAGTGCGGGGGAAAGATGAAGCCGTCAAAACAAATGCTTGGAAAATCTTTTTTCAACTTAGCAATTCTAATCGCTCCTTCCCCGGTGGGCTCTATGATAGCTTGTTCAGTAACTACGGGGATTTCGGTTTCAGTACTCCGACGTTGTGGGTCAGGCCTTAGTGCTTGGGGAGGTGGTGTTTGACGTAAAGATTCATAAGTTTGCTTGCCTGAGCCAGAAGGATGTGTGGGAACTCTAGGTGGTGGTGAGCGTGATCGAGGACGGTGCCTGTACTTTTTCTCCCTCTCATAGCGCTCCCTCTCTTGGCTAGAGTACCCGTGATCGCAATCTCTATCGGCCTAACATCTGCGATACTCATAATATGAACTAGAGGAATGGCGTGCAGAACGGAGGCTGCCAAGCATAGATCCTCGCTTTGACATCGTGCCTGTAAAATGGAAAGGAAAACAAAGTTGGTATTTCCCAGAAATGAATTGCTTATGATTAGAAATTATGTAGTGCCGTGAAGTGTGTGTATGCATGTGAAAACCCCCGACCAACCGGATATGTCGGCCATACTCAAAGGAATCGACTCGCCTAGATCTAAAGCACTTTGAAGCCCTTCCAACTCGGTATCTTATTGAAGCGACACATAGTCCGGAATTGGAATGTCTGCAAGTCTATCGAAAGGATTCTCCACATGTAGGGGAGGAGCCTCCGACATTATAACACCGGTGGCTGGCAGAGACATGACCACGCATTTCCATCTTGAAGACTTCTGAAGCTTATGAGAAACCGCCTTTCCTTTTCTCTTTCCCTCTGAATGTCGAGGACTATTTGAGGGCCCGGCTACATATTCGTTTTTGGTGGGCGTATCCTCTTCAACACCCTGCTTAGAAATTACAATCTCGAGCGCCTTACGTGCAGCTCGTCTTGTCGGAGCTACCCTAGGAGATCCTTCAGGCCTTATGCTCTTGTCTCTATCAATCAGCCCAACGGCCCTCAAATTTTCATCCATAAGTACCGAGTCGATCTCTTTAATCTCGCCTGGTACTTGTTGAAGAATCCGCACTATTTCTTTAAATCGGGCACCTTCGGGTCGTGGAATTGTGACTGTAAAGGAAAGAAAATGTTAGACTCAACGTCGATTACTACTATCTCGTTAGTCACCAGAGAAATTGCGGCACTTAAACTAGCCACCGTCTGGCAAACCTTGGCGGGCACTGAACATAGAACCACTCGGTCTTGAAGTAGCTAAGTCTGGTCCAGGTTCCAGTCACAACATGGCAATTCCTGACCGCCTCTAAGAATGTGAACGAGGGATTATCTCCCCGACTCTTGACAATGAACAAGAACCTGACTTCCTCCGAAGTCGGGGGCCGTAAGAGATGCTCCGTAAAAATAATAAATAAGCTGTTCAACAACGCGTATCCATTTCGATGCAACTGTGATGGGGAAATTCCTTAGTAAGATAACACCTTCCGGATATACTGATTGAATAGTGGAAGTGTCCCAGCTGTGCAGGAAAATCGGTTAAAAGCAGTGTACCCTTCCGGGGGAGTATGTGGCCTGTCGTTCGGCCCTGGTAGCAAAACGTCATTTAGCGATGAACCCGCGTCTTGAGCAAATTCTCCCCAACATATCTTCGGTGATGTTGGATGGAATGGAATCTTGTGGGCTCCCAATGAAAGTTTCTCCTAGTTGCTCGTCCAGAGCTGGACTTATGACTTCGATCACGAAGGCCGGCATCTCTATTACCAAAGGGGGTGGACTCTGAACCTCCTGCTGTTGTGAACTCCCGGGTTCCATAACTAATTAACTTAGTAAAAACCATCATTAGATGACAATAATCCCATGTGTTCCCCCATGTGAAATGCATGAATGTGTTGTGCAATGCAATGTTGTATATTACTTAAAAGATACTACGAGATATAGAAAAGTGTTTGAAGGTGAGACTTCAAGATTCAACCGGAGTCATTGTTATCGCTGACCGTCACAACCGTGCCGTCCAGACTTTGGAGACCGATCCAAGTTAAAGTTCGTTAAATTTTGTCAAAGTTACAATTCCATCGACGAGCTTCGGGAGGCAGTCAGATATGCAATGAAAATATTAAGTCCAGTAATGCAGGGCAGAAGCTCGTCGGAGTCAAATGTTCAAGTACGCAAGAAGTTTTCGTATCGATCAGGATTTAGACATGGATCGATCACCAGAAGTGCACTTCGTATCGATCATAAAACATCACTTCATATTGATCAAGGGGTAGTACTTCGTATCGATACAGAACCATTTACTTCGTACCGATCGAGAAAATAGCCTCTTTGTATCGATCGAGGGATCGTGAAATCGTATCGGTCAAGGCATATCAATACAAATGCCATTGGTTGTCAATCCATACGAATTCCTGCGGTCCTATCGATGTGAAGAGTCAATCGATACGAAACACTCTATTCGTTCGATACAAAGTTTCACTATGCTCAGATCAATGCGATTTTTGCTCTTCAATCCAGCTCGATACGAACTCGTCTTTCGTCCATCATCGACACGAACACCGCCTTCGTGTCCCTCCACACTTCTTCTTCTCCAAGTAACTCAAATGTCGTTCCAACCTTCCTCGGCCTTGCTCCGACCCATTTACGACCTCCTCATCACCAGAGTCAACCACGAATACAAGCGGAATGGCAAGAGAATTCGAGTCTCGTGATTTTAAGTCGAATTTGATCAATAATTTACCTAATTTCAGCAATTAGTTTGAGGGATTAGAGTTTGGTTCGACTTGAAAGCAAGAGCAATTTTCCTTTTCTCGGTTCTACTATCGATAAGAAGGCAAGGATGAGATGAAAAAAAAGTAAAAAAATTTCGAAGTACAAAACCATATTTATATGGTTCGAACTCGGGCGGAAGTCGATTCGTTTCCCAGTAACAACGACCGGTAGAAGCGGTTCACACATCATTGATACAAAGCAATGCTCGTATCCATCCACTCACATCGGTCAAGAGCGCAACTGTTCGTAACCATCGACTCAAATCAGTCCAGAGCAAGCTTTTCATATCCATCAAGCCATCGATACGAAATGGAAATTTCGTATCCATCACTTTGAAGACCACCAGGATTCGTATTCATTGATACAGAACGTTTCAAAGGACCACTAATTCGTATCGATGGCGATCGATACGAAATGCCTATCCTAACTTGTCAAATCGATCCAGGAGAGGATCGATACAAAGAGATACTCTAAAACGACCATGAAGTGTTGTTACAACTCGAATTTCACATCGACCCAAGAGAGGATCGATACGAAACTAAATTCTAAAAAAAAACTTGACAATGACTCGTGGACATGAAAACGTTAACGGGAGTCAGGTTAACATACGTGCCTGTATGACGGACTAACATTCAATTTTCAAAATTAGCAGGAGTTCAATGCTCACCTGATGACAGTTACAACAGTGAACAACATATTGCTAACACTCGACACTCAGTTACAACAATGCACTGCAGAATCATTGGCAGTCAACAATTCAACATTTATATTACTAGGAGTTAGTCAAGGGTAACATCTTTTGACAAAAATACAACAACTACTAAACAAAAAGGATAGAACTTTTCAGAATGAAGACTGCAGCTTTTCAAAGCACGTCATGTTTTCACAAGACGTACTTTGGGGGCAAATGTTATCCCGCCTTTTGGCAAGGCCGTGACACCAAGGAATTTACTGAAAACTGAAGATGGTTCATCTCGAAGACAAATTATACACAGGTTTTCTAGAGATACTAATGAATTTTGTCCGAGTCCGGATCGAGCTACAATTAACATGACACGACAATCAAAGTTATAAAAGCCAACGTTCCAAATTTCAAATCAATCGGAGTTCGTATGCTCAAGATATGATCGAGGCAAATCAAGCAATGCTCTCATTCGTATCCGTCATTCCACCTCCTTTGTATTGGTTTCATTCAAATCCATCAGGAAAAACTAGCACTAATTCGTATCCATCAAGGTAAGTGGTGGTTCGTATCCATGAAAGGAAGTTTTGTTCGTATTCATCAAACATGTCTCAATTCATATCGGTTCGTATTCATCCTGCTTCGCATCCATCATCCACTAACTTATTCATATCGATCCACCTATACATGTTATTCGTATCGATCAGCCAGGGATCGATGTGAATGATACGCGATGGATCGATACGAACGGCATCCATGTTGATCGATGCGAAGCAGCGCCTGGGAATACCATTGCGAATGAGAATTGAAGGGAGCGATGCGAATGAGACAAGCTTAGAGCGATACAAACGATTTTTCCTTGCATCGATACGAAGGAAAAAGAGACACCTCGATACGAATGAAGCCATATCAATAGGCATGAACGACATCAACATGAAGCACCTGAATGGCAGCGATACGAAGGAGACACGTAAAGATGGATGACTCGGTCACTCGGCATGAAAAGTGGATCGTTCCTAAAAGTTAGCGCCGCGTCATCGGACATCACATGCCTAGAAGTGATGCGAACTCGACAACCTTCGACAAATTCAAACTTGCATCTACCATAACTCGAGATCTACAAGTCCAAATGCCACCGAATTTTCATAGGAGCTTGCCTACATCCTTAAGAACGTACCTGACAAATTTCAGCCCCAAAGGACCAGTTGTGGATCGATATGAATTCAATTCATATCGCTCCCAAATTGAGCCAAAATCACCTAAACTCGCTCTTGTGGGCCCACTCACGTGAGAGAAGAAGTCTTCCGAGATCTGGGCGAGATATTTGCTGCCTACACCTATTAATAGTGACCCTGGACATACAGAAAAGGGACCTTTTTTGGCTTCTCTATGCTGATACTATGTCGGAATCACCATTAAACTTCTGTTGTACTGTTGTAAACTTTTGTAACTAGCGAGTAAAGTTTAATAAACATCATCCATTTCATAGTGGACGTAGGCAATTCGCCGAACCACTCTAAATTCGTGTGTTTCTATGCATTTTCTTATTTGTTTATGGGTGTGTTTGTTAGATCTGCTTCATTTTACATTTGTTTTCTTCATTTTATCTCTTCAAACACATCCGAAGAGTGTTGTGCCCAATTTTGGTACAAATAGTTTATTTGTCCCTCTTCTTCGCATGTGGACTAGAATAGATTAAACGCGAACATGGATTAAAATTATAAGAATACTGAAATAATGGAAGATAAGATGTAAATTGTAAAGACTGTAATAAAAATGTAATTAAGACTGAAATTGAGCCTAATTATGATATTAACGTTAGAATTTGACTAATTAAAAGATAATTGGCCTAGTTATAACTTAGAATTATAACTAAAAAGAGTACAAGATGAAAGAAGCTTATTTTACACTTAGACCTTGGGTTAAGTACTAAGTATGATTATAACGTAGGTTATAATAAGAAATAGAACAAAGTGAGGATTATTTTAAGACTTAGGATAAATTAATAAGCACAAATAGCAAGAACAAAAGTAAAGGCTTATTTAAATGATTTATCTAAGTTGATAAGCAAGAATTAAAGTAGGACTTGTACCAAATAGCATTCCCTTATTATTTCTATGGACACGGTGTTTCACATAATCCTGAAGTGAGATGAGGGGCATGATTAGGCTAATAATGGTAGTAATTGGTCAATAAGTAGAAGTCCAAATCACGGGGATTTGGGTAAGGTGTGCAACTGGATATTGTTTGGATGACGGGCCAGCATCAACAGCATTTCCCCTTATTTTCTATGGACATGGTGATCTCACATTAGCCTGAAGTGGGATGAGGGGCACGCTTATGCCGGAGCTTGAGGTAATAAGAAGACGAAATAGGTGGAACAACTGGTAACATGAGCATGGTGGCGGTTACGCATGCGACTTCCATTCGGGTGCTCAATAATCGTTATGAGTTCCAAGCGCTTAGTATGTGCGCCTTTCGTAGGCACTATTTCCTTCTTTGTAGGGAGCTATATAACGTCTAGTCCATAGTAGATACTTTGCGTTTCATTCGTAGACACCATTTCTGTGTAGGGAGTTATATAGCATCTAGTCCACAGTAAGTTCTATGGAGTAGCAGGCCGATCAAAGGGTAGAATTAGGATTTCAGCCTAATTATAGGATTAGGAATTCAGCCTAATCAAAGCAGCTATCAAAGACAAGTGCAAACAATCAAAGTTAATCAATTATGTCAATTATGTTAATTCGTATTTATTTCCAGCTTACTCCTTATCCTTATTTCCTTTGTTTCCTTTTATATACTAGAACTGTTGTTAGGTCTATTACTTTTATTTTGTTTAAAGATTCTAATAATTACTATCATTCACAAGACTTTTATTCTTACCCACTCCTTTATTTTTCCCTTTTCCCCCCATAGGCAATCGGGGTCAAAGAAGATAGACCACAGCTTCTTGGAGACTTGGAGACCCTTTCATGTATCCCTCCTTTTTATTTCTAGCCTTTTGTTCTTTTATTGTACTGGCACTATATTGAGGGAAAGTTTGTGTTTGTACTCTGATTTTTCTGATGAAACTGAGATTTATTTTCATAAGACAATTGTGTTTGGTATTTGGAACATATGTGGTTTGTCTGAAGTATTTATGAAGTATTAATTTTTAAAATCACTTATTGTTTTTAATTACTTCCGCTGTGTTATTATCTATCTATTTTGTCTTGTGAATCTTAGTCTCTGCTAGCTTTAGTTATACCCACAGTGCACCACATCTTTTAGTGTGTCCTTTTGGGTATACTAAGGGCTGTGGGGTGTTTCACTTGGTATCAGAGCCTAAGGTTACAGGATTCCCAAAAATTTATTTTAAAAAATAAAGTATTTTCAAATATAACTTGCTTTAAAGTATTTTTCAGAAAAGAACTCTTAAAAGTAGTTTTTAAGTATAAAAGAGTTTTTATGAAAATCCCCTCAAAAGTCCAGTTCAACCTCCCTTTAACTCTTTCCTAAACTATCATTTTCTTTTGGTAGAATGGCGGATGCCCCAAACCATCCCGAGGGCATGTTAGTCCTAACCTAGTTTTGTAGGTATCTACAAGCCACAACTCCAGAGGGGCATGGGCAAGCGCCCAAGCCAACACCAGCGGGTGGGAATCCCATCAACCCACCTGCCACCGCCAATATCTCTAAGCTTTGTAAGGATTTTGCAAATTTGGGTGGAAAGACTTTTTCTAGTAAGGAGACTTTTGTGGAGGCGAGAGCTTGGCTTAAAGAGTCAGAGAGGATATTCGGACTATTGGGATTGGATGATCAGCAGCAAGTTCAACTAGCATCTTGGCAGTTGAAAGAGGAGGCATCATGTTGGTGGGAGGTCATTAAGTTAGAAGGAAAAGAGGTGACTTGGAATGGGTTCTGGGAGCGATTTGATAGAAAGTTTTTGTCTCAAGCAGAGGAGAGTGTTCAGTTGGAGTGATTCATTAATTTGAAGTAAGGGAGTCTTTCGATGAAGGAGTACATCAATCAATTTAATGAATTGTCTCGGTTTGGAAAGGAGTTGATGGATACGCCGCACAAGAAAGCTATGAAGTTTGCGAAGGGATTGAATCAGCCCGTTCAGGGATTGTTGTTGACTCACGTACCGATGGGAGCTACTTATGAGTCTTTGGTAGAGATGGCACTTATGTCTAATGCAGTCAAGGAAGGAGAGTCTAAGGAAGTGGATCAAGGAAAGTGGGAAATGCAATAACTATGGACGAGTTGGTCATTTCGCAAGGGACTATAAGAATAAAATGATGAAGGGGAGGTGTTTCAACTATGGGCAGCCTGGTCATCTTAGTAGAGCTTGTCCTTAGAGAATGGGGCAGAGAGGAAGCGCACCTACGGTGTACGTACAAGCTTTGGATGCAAGCACTTCCTAGCAGTGATTCAGATAGAGGTAGGAAAATCTCTTTAGAAGGATTAATCTCTCTTTCTGATTTTCCCATTCAGACTCTTTTCGATTTTGGAGCATCATGCCCTTTCATTACGAGTTCCTTGGTATATTGCTTGCACTTAGACATCTCTTTAGTAGTAGTAGACCCCATTGTTGTTTCAAACCCCATATAAGGATCGGCACACTTGTCTATGGTTTGTAGGGGTTTGAATATTTTTATCCTTAGCGTAGAGTTTGATTGTGACGCCTATGTATTGGGATTTTCGGGGTAAGGGATGATTTTGGGGATGGATTGGCTATCCACATATGGAGCTATATTAGACTGCAAGAGGAGAGTGTTAGACTAGAGACACGCAGTAGTAGGACTCTTGAGGTTTCTTACGACCCGCAAGGGTCAGTTATGTTGAGCTTCCTTTATTCCCTCGATTCATCATCATCAGAGTTAGATTCGGTTCCTGTCATCATAAATTTTCCAGACGTCTTTGAGGAGATTAGAAGACTACCCTCTAAGAGAGAGATTGACTTCAGGATTTATTTGACTGATAATGCTAAGCCGGTAGCATTACCCGTGAGGCACATGGCACCTAGGGAGAGGAAGGAATTGAGCAAGCAAATTCGTGAGCTTTTGGAGAAATATTTCATAAGAAGGAGCATATCGGATTGGGGAGCGCCAGTCGTCTTCGCTACTAAGGCGGATGGTTCCCTTCAACTTTGCGTAGACTATAGGGAATTAAATAAGCTCACGAAGAAGAACCGTTATCCACTTTCTAAGATATATGATATTTTTGACCAACTAGTTGGCTCTTCAGTATTCTCTCAACTTGATTTAGCCACGGGATTCCATCAGCTTAGGGTCGCTGATGATAGCATTGATAAGACCGCGTTTAGAACTTCGGACAGATTTTATGAGTGGTTGGTTATGCCTTTTGGGCTAACCAATGCCCCAGCCTACTTAGATTTGATGCACCGCGTCTTTAGAGAAGTCCTAAATTAGTTTGTGGTTGTATTCATGGACAAAATTTTGTTGTTTTCCAAGAGTAAAGAGGAGCATGGTATTCATCTAGAGGAGGTTCTTCATACACCTAGCATTCTTTAGCTAAAAGCAAAGTTTTTGAAGTATCAATTTTGGCATAAGGAAGCGTGTTTCATGGGGCATAGAGAAGGTCTACACATGGAAAAAGTTTGAGAAACGATTTTGTACATTTAGGTTCGGATTGTGAAAATCCAAAGAGAGGTAGGCAAAGATTGGAGATGTATAATAGATTCATTTGATAAGGAAAGAAGAAAGCCCATGTGTAGATAATTGCAGAAATTATGATTGTTTCATATAAGTGGATTTAAAGGTAGTATCTTAGAATAAATATGAGTATAGGAACAAAAGATTTAAGTAAGGAAATGAGATTTCCAAGTTTTAGGAAGGATACTCCTAGGGTAGTAAGTAGAAAAATCCACTTTATGTCTAACCCAATAAAATGAAATTATTAGAGTTGAAGAGAAGAATTGTCAATATTTTTGGAAATATGGTAAGAAATTTAAATTGTTGAAAAGTGAAATTCTTTTTGAAGAATTATAGAGCGTATATAGTTCACTAGTTTATTTGTAAGTAAACAAAAAATTTAAATATAAAAACCTAAAAAGTATTAAGTATCAGAAACGTAGATAACAACATTTATTGTTGTAATAGATGTTTTCGTGAAAATAAAGGGAGCATAGACTATAACGCTACTGTTATAGTAGGTAACTCCCAAAGGAAATGTTTTTACTTAATATGTGAGGTTTATTAGTATTTATTTTTAATTAAATTCATACACTAGTATTTTTTGGGTTGTAGTAACAGTGTTTTACGCAACATCCGTTTTAAACCCAAATAAAAATGTATTTTTAAAAGATAATTTCTAAGAATAGAAATAAAAGTGATTTGTGAATACGCCTATTATTTAAATAAGTATAAGAAAATGTTTTCTGGCTATGGATATATTAAAACAGCTTTAAAAATGAGTTTTTCTGAAAAGAAAAGAGTAAGTTAGATATTAGAAGATGTCTATCATAAGAGAAGGTAAATTAAACATACTTTAATCTATTGGAATGAAAAAAATAGTGATATAATTTTCTATGAAACCAATAAAAATGTTTTATGTAAGTTATAAGGGATATGTGAAAGAGATATACAAGGTATGGGAAGCACCATATTTTGTATAGCCTATTTCGGAAAATATAAAATAAGTTCCTTGTACTTTCACATAAACATGAAATCCCCTTTTAAAAGGTTCATAGAAGATTATAGCGTTAATAATTTCTCATAGGAGAAAGTAGTTCCAATACATTAAGGTATGAGACCGTTAGGTGTAATAAGAAGATGTTTTGAAAACACATAAGGATATTTTAAAGATATTTTAAAAGGAAATGGTTTGGTGAAAAAGTAAATAAGTTAATAAAAGTAGAATTTGAAAATTCAAATTTTATATAAAATTGAAAAGGTCTTTAAAAGAAAGCGAGGAAAAACTTTTGGACTTAGAATTTGAAAGTTTTTCCCTCTAGGTTTGGAAAATAATGTAAACTCAAAAAGATGTAAGGATGCAAATCTAGAAACATAAAATGTTAAGCAACCAAGTATTTTTGAATTTAAGAAGAACTTAAAGATAACACTTTTAAGGACAAAAATTTTGGGATTTAAAAATTTAGAAGTCTTAGTTTTTGAAATGAGATGATAAATACCAAACCAAACTCTTAAAAGTGAAATCGGTAGGAATCATTCCCTAAGGAATAACAGAAAAGGTGTAAGGCTATAGAGGAGACAACATTAATCACTTTCAGAAGTAGTGATAGTGGAAGTTCCCGTAAAGTGTATAGGGCACTAGTGAGAACCTAGGAATGTTGATTCTATAAGCAGACTAAAGATGAACAGTAAAGTGAAATTAGTAAGATTGTAAGGCGCTTGGTTGAGTATGAGTATTCTTGATTTTGGAGAAACTTGGGAGAAGCATCTTTCTTTAGTGGAATTCGCATAAGATAGTAGTTCTCAAGCTAGCATTGGAATGGCACCTTTCGAAGCTCTTTATGAAAGACCGTGCATGTCGCTTTCGTATTGGATAGAGTCTACAGAGGGATTGCCTTGGTTCCGACACGGTTAAGGAGACTTCGGAGAAGATTAGTTTGATTAGGAGAAAATTTGTATCTCATATCCACATGTTTTTGATAATAAGTTCTAGAATTTCCTATTTCCATCTTTAGTTTTGAATAGGTTTTTTCCTTTATTATCGGTTGGGAGGGTAGAACTTAGGATTTAACCTATGGATGGTAGGATTCGATGTAAACATGTTAATAGGACATGTTATGAATGATGTATGCAAGTGGTGGCAAGTGTTTGTTAGTGGATGCTATGGACGCATATACTTACACTAGGCACTACTATTTCTTAGAGATCGGCCTAACTAGGGCACTAGAGCATATGCATATGGATGTGTGCGCATTTTATTTTATTTTCCATGATTGCTACAAATGGATGATTATCACATGATTGTTGCATTTGGATGATGTTTGAAGCATGCATATAGAACTATCCATTACCATTAGGAATTTTTGCATTCATTTGGATACATAGCACGGGCATGATTGCATAAAAGGAGGTCAACTGAATCAATGGACCGTCTAATCTTTTGCATTAGATTAGGGACATTAACACTACACTAATTGCATAAGTGTCATAAATCGTATTAGAAAACTTAAGGACAATGGATGAATGGTTGATGATTGAGTAGTTGGTTGTAGATATTGGATGAAAACATTTAGTTAATTCTTTTATCCTTAGAGATTTTGAGGATGAAATCCCTTAAGGAGGGGAGAATGTAACAACCCAAAAAGTTAAACTATAATAATAATTAACGAATTAATTAAATGATAAAATAAATGTGTGAAATTATCATAATTGTGCCACGAGAGTTGCACCATTGTGTCCATGGTAATTTTCTGGTCAATTTCCATATATTGAACGTCAGAATCCGAGTCAATATAAAGAAGATACGCACGAAACAAAAATCAACGAAAATAAAATAAAATAAAAATATATAAGGAGGTCGACCTAGAGGTTGACCATCCCAAGGCCTAGGTCGACCGACCGGTTGACCTGGTTTCAGGAGCAGTCGACCTGTAAGTCGACCCGCCTACGAATGGGAAGCGAAGGAAAATTCCTTCGTTCCTATTGGTTCCAGCAAGCTTTTTACTCGTTGAATTGCATTCTTTTATTCAATCTGGTCCCTTCATCCTACCATCCGATGACTCCTATTCAACCTATGACATGGTTGCATCCTATCGAATCTCCAAATCCAAAGGTCTGAGATCCACTTCTACCCATATAAATAAGACCCTAGGCCTAACACTTTTTCTCATTCTAGATTTTCTCCGCTTGGGTTCACCGTTTTAGAAAGGACCCTAAAAGGAATAATTTTCCAAGGAGAGAATCTTTTTAAGAAAAATATTATAGTACCCTCAAGTAGATTTGGGAAGACCAAAAGGGAAGAGCTTAGGACCACAGGTGAGTGATTGTAATTATTTAGATTTTTAAGTAATTTAATATAATAGGGTTTCCAATAGTTGTAGTTTGACTACAATTTTGGAATAACTTTTTAGTAGTTTATTTAGAGTTTTTAGAATTATTTTTAGTCTATTTCTTTTAGCTATTCTTTTCGGTTAATTTTAGTTTATTTCTGTTAATTATAGCGTTTCCATTTATTTACTGTTATTTATGCGTTATTTACATCTTTTTCCTACGCTTTGGATTTTCTTCTATTTTCAGTTTTCTTTTATTTCTCCATCTTCTTCGCGTGTGGATTAGAATAGATTAAACACGAACATGGATAAAAATTATAAGAATTCTGAAATAACGGAAGATAAGATGTACATTGTAAAGACTGTAATAAAAATGGAATTAAGATTGAAATTGAGCCTAATTATGATATTAACGTTAGAATTTGACTAATTAAAAGTTAATTGGCCTAGTTATAACTTAGAATTATAACTAAAAAGAGTATAAGATGAAAGAAACTTATTTTTACACTTAGACCTCGGGTTAAGTAGTAAGCATGATTATAACGTAGGTTATAATAAGAAATAGAACAGAGCGAGGCTTATTTTAAGACTTAGGATAAATTAATAAGCACGTATATCAAGAACAAAAGTAAAGGCTTATTTAAATGATTTACCTAAGTTGATAAGCAAGAATTAAAGTAGGACTTGTACCAAATAGCATTCCCTTATTATTTCTATGGACACGGTGTTTCACATAATCCTGAAGTGAGATGAGGGGCATCCTTAGGCTAATAATGGTAGTAATTGGTCAATAGGTAGAAGTCCAAATCACGGGGATTTGGGTAAGGTGCGCAACTGGATATTGTTTGGATGACGGGCCAGCACCAACATCATTTCCCCTTATTTTCTATAGACATGGTGATCTCACATTAGTCTAAAGTGGGATGACGAGCATGCTTATGCTGGAGCTTGAGGTAATACCGTAATAAGCTACCCAATAGGTGGAACAAAAGGTAACATGAGCATGGTGGCGGTTACACGTGCGACTTCCATTCGGGTGCTCAGTAATCGTTTTGAGTTCCAAGCGCTTAATATGAGTGCCTTTTGTAGCCACCATTGCCTTCTATGTAGGGAGCTATATAACATCTAGTCCACTATAGAAACTTTGCGTGTCATTCGTAGACACCATTTCTATGTAGGGAGTTATATAGCATCTAGTCCGCAGTAAGGTCTATGGAGTAGCAGGCCAATCAAAGGGTAGAATTAGGATTTCAGCCTAATTATAGGATTAGGAATTTAGCCTAATCAAAGCAGTTATCAAAGACAAGTGCAAACAATCAAAGTTAGTCAATTATGTTAATTCGTATTTATTTCTAGCTTACTCCTTATCCTTATTTCATTCGTTTCCTTTTATATACTAGAACTGTTGTAAGGTCTATTACTTTTACTTTGCTTAAAGATTCTAGTAATTACTATCACTCAACAGAGTTTTTGTCTGACCCGCTCCTCTATTTTCCCTTTCCCCCCCATAGGCAATCAGGGGCAAGGAAGATAGATCGCAGCTTCTTGGAGACTTGGAGACCCTTTCATGTATCCCTCCTTTTTATTTCCAGCCTTTTGTTCTTTTATTGTACTGTCATTGTATTGAGGGAAAGTTTGTGTTTGTACTCTGATTTTTCTGATGAGACTGAGATTTTATTTTCATAAGACAATTGTATTTGTTATTTGGAACATATGTGGTTTGTCTGAAGTATTTATGAAGTATTAACTTTTAAAATCACTTATTATTTTTAATTACTTCCGTTGTGTTATTATCTATCTATTTTGTCTTGTGAATCTTAGTCTCTACTAGCTTTAGTTACACCTACAATGCACCACATCTTTTAGCGTGTCCTTTTGGGTATACTAAGGCGTGTGGGGTGTTTCATTCACTTAGAATTTCGGTAGAGTTTTGTTAAAGCATTTGAAATATAAGAGAATATTTGACTGGAGAAGGAGTGAAGAAGTGAAGAAAACTAACTTAAAATTCGTTGAAAACAACTGGTATTTATTGGAGAATAACGGTCATGTCTATTCGTGAAAGGTTATGACGAATAGACACTTCTTTTGAAAATTTGAATTTTAAATTCTATTGCTACCATGTCGACATGGGGGGATGAGGGATGTCGACATGCCTATGTTATTTTTGAAAATAGATTTTGCTTTAAAATGATTTCTATTCTAAAACTTGTCAAAACAATTTTTAAACTTTATAAACCATTTTGAATATAGTTTAAACTTATAAAAGAGTTTTAGAAAGTAATCTTAAAATATATAATCTATAATATAAAAGTAATATTGAAAACTAAGTATAGATTTATTTAAAATGTATTAAAGCTAAAATATTAAAAAGAAGAGATAGTTTTAAAAAACTAGAGATGATTTTGAAATTAATATGATTAAAAATAGTTTTTGAATTAAGGCTAAACTATTTAAATTGATAGAGATGACTTTAAAAATATAGTTTTGAAAAAATAAATCATTTTGAAAATTTCGTGGATTCCATTCCACTAGAGAAGGTCGTGGATTCCATCCCAGTAAAGAGGTCGTGGGTTCCATCCCTCTATTAAAGCGAGAAGGTGGATTCCATTTCATAATTAAAATCCGAATAAAGATTTTAGTGCTATTATGAAGTTTTAACATAAATCTAGACTCTATTACTTATCTTGATATCTTGAACCTTGATACTTATGAGTCTTCTGTCTTGATTTCTTCAATCTTGAATTCGTTAGTCTTGAATCTCTATACTCAGTCTTGAATCTTTATACTGTACAGTCTTCATTCTCAGTACCTATATATATATATATATATATATATATATATATATATCCTACATATACATATATATCTTGACAAGAATATTAGTATTTATATTTTATAACATGTCCTAAGGTTGTTGTCATCAAAACCATCATCTCAGGAACTAACAGTATTTGAGGTTAAGTGTTTATAAATGTTGTTTTAAAGTAAGCTATTTAATTATTTTAAATAAAGATGTCTAAAGTTACTTAATTATATTATTAATGATATTTTAAGTTATTTAATTATATTATTAATGTTGTTAGTTAATTGGTTTAGTTTTGTTTAATGTTAATTATATATTTAATTAATGATGTGTTAAAGTTAATTACTTATCTTATTAGTGTTGTTTAAGGTAAATTAATTGTCTATTTATGATGTTTAAAATGTAATTAAATAATTGAATAAGGGTGTATATTAAGGATAAATTGTTTTATAAAAAGGATTATACTTAGTAAAAAGGATTTACTAATGGAGATTTACAAATGATATTTTGTAACGGAGTTAATAAATCATTTTAGAGCTTTTAAGGAAGTTTTATAAATTCATTTGGAAATTTATAAAAGTATTTGTAAATATGAATTGGGTTTATAAAAAGGGAATTTTATAAAGGAATGAGTTTTGCCCTGACTATTTATCCTTCCTAATTATGGTGTATGGAAAAATTCTTCCCATACTTAACACCGAAGGGTAGTGGTTTCGTTTATAGTAAACAATGTTTTAAATGGACTTTTATTATCCTATTTAAATATGAATTTTGGAAAAGAGAAAACCTTCCTTAAGTTTTGCAAATATACTTATACCGTTGAGATAAGTATATGCATATATTTTCTAAATAATGAAAGCATAATGTTTTGTGAATATACTTTACCAATGAGATAAGTATATAAATATTTTCCAAGTATTGAAAGGATATAATGTTTTGACAAATATCCTTGGTATTGGTATTTTGAATCAAAGATTTGAAAGTGATTTGATTTATGGAAAGATTAATTAATAGAGGCTTAGTGGATCCCACATGGAATTGAATCTTTGTTGTTGATTGTTTGATAGTTAAATAACCAACTATTAAAATCATGGCCAAATTATAACTCTAGAAATATCTAGGAGCAACACGTGAGTTATATAGCACAATCATATTCGATGATGTTGTACTATGCATATAAATGTCGTTTCGTTCACCTAGGACAAATAATAGGAAGATCCATCCACTTAAACGGTTAGGGGGTGACCCCCACTCTAATGTATTGTCTGTATGTTTCCAAAAGAACCATAGTTGAGTTCACCGGAAACTAGCAAATGTTGGTTCGAAGAGACTGGGATCAGATAAGTATGAATTATTCAAAAATCACTTCAAACCAACTCAAGCATCGTATTGAAGACATCTTGAAGAAGATGGCATCGAAGATGGAGCTTTTTAAAGTGCAAGGGCTACTTGCTACTAATCCTGAGGGTGATTCCAAAATGGATGTAGTAGAAGTAGTGCTTTGGTTTATTCTTATCATGAACGACTTATATGGACAAATGCTAGCATTGCACTGGTGAGTGGAAGGAAGTGTTAGCATTCCAAGTGGGAATTGCTAAGAGCGGAAAAGGTAATCATGATCTCAGAATCCTTACTACCCCGTAATGACTAAAACAGGGGATATGCGGTATAGCTATGTGGTTCGATATCATTAGGAGTAGTCATTCCTCGATGTAGAATTGATATGTATGGATTTGGTATACTTGTTGGAAGTAGGGCCATGGCTGGTGCATATTGTTTTGAACCTTGGTCTTGAGGAATGATGTAATCCAGCCTGTCATGTTAAAGGGGAAGCCTGCTCTATGCTAGCAGGGGTCCATTTGTTACCCTCGACATTTTTCTAGAGGTGTATTGTGTAGGTGGTACCCCAATAGCCTTGTTATTGAAGGAAATCCAATCTCCAATACGTGTCTTTAAGGACTTATTTATGTCCAACTATTTTGAAATGTGATATGCAAGCATTTCAGCTATTTTATATATTTATTTCCCCTTTAGACATTATTATAATATCATTGGATTTTATAATAAAAATGGTTTTGTTATCTAAGGTAAAAACCTATCTATTTTTATGTGCAGCGTGGTCTTACGAGATACCTTTATTTTGAAAGGTTTTATAAAAACATTAAGAATCCATTTGATTGTGTTTCTCACGCTAGTTTTACCAGACTGATCTCGGCGTTAGTTTTCTTATAATGCTCAAGTCAGCCCGAGCATATTTTCCAGATTTAGCTAGGAACTTTGGAGTTTTCAGAAGACGAGCTGGATGCCTCTAAGACGTACTTTCGTATTTTCTTTTATCTTCTACTATTGACATCAAAAATGGGCATCAACACCCAATAGAACCTAGTAGAGATTAAATGAAGAATGAAATTAAAATAGAGAAAAAATCATAAATGAACACACAGAATTTTATAATGGTTCGGGAATCTTGGTCTACGTCCACTTTATATTTTTATTGATTTTGCACCTGATTATGATTACAAGAATGTTTGGATTAGCTGGGATCCATTAGTACAAGAATGAAAAATAAAAGTGAATGAGCCTTGGCACCTAAAAGAAGGGTACCTTTTCTGATGCCATGCATGCTGTATTTATAGGAGAAGACATGTACAGATCGGGCTAAAATTTCGGCAGAAGAACCTCAAGGCCAAGATGATGCTATACAATAATTTTAAGGGCCATTTGGGCCCACAGTAGGGATCGTCCCCGACCCCTATTTTGGTGTCCAAATAGGTTGCGATCCCTCTGGGGTTCCCCATGATGTTAGCTACTTGCCCGCCAAATTTCATGCCATTCTGACTTACGGTTTGTGGGATACTATGTTTTCCATGAAGTGGTGTTGCATGTATTCTGATTTTAGCCCATCCCTTTGGAGGCATAGGAGCTGATCCCTCCAAAGTATCGCATTTGATATGCGATCCCTATGGGGTGTTCCACATGTTGTCGTAAGTTTGTGAACTAAGTTTCATGTCAATTGGATTAGTAGAACTTGAGTTATTGCTTGATCCTTGGTACAATATGAGTTATCTCCTAATTTTAGCGATCCCTATTGAGGGAAGATGGTTGATCCCTCTCTCTTCATCCTTTTAAGGTGCAATCCCTAGGGTAGGCTCTCTAGAGTCCCCACATCTTGTTCCCAAAAATTCATATGCATTAGACTTATGGATCTTAAGATATTGATTGTTTTCCATTGATTTGCACTTCCTTGGTTGAAATATGTAGATCCCTTTTGTATGATCCCTTTTATACCGATCCCTTTCATACGATCCCTTTTATACAAATCCCTTTTATACCATCCCTTTCTTAGGTGAAGTAATTTGTCCATAACTTGAGCATACAAACTCCAAACAACTTGAGATTTGAAATATAGCCTCTTGGGGCCTTCCTTGTCACTTTATACTGACAAAAATTAGGGATATATACTGATCCCATAGGGAAATGGATAGGCCCGGATCCCCTACCTAGGGAAGGTACTAATCCGTACTTAGAATATTCTGGAGAGTCTATCTCTTACTCTCGGTTGATCATTGCTTCGTATCTGTTGGGTGCGTCTCCACCCCCACCGAACCAGGAGAAACAATAGCGCTATCGGACCAAATGCCTCCCAGATGCTACCGGACGAGACCTAGCTACACTCCCTGCCGAACCAACTACAAAGCATCCCTGCCGAACCAACCTACTTCAGGTCCACCCACTACCGAATCAACCCACTTCCCATGCCTGCCGAACCAACCTCTGCCGGTCCAACCACTACCGAACCAACCTACTTCCCATGCCTGCCGAACCAACCTCTGTCGGTCCACCCACTACCGAACCAACCTACTTCCCATGCCTGCCGAACCAACCTCTGCCGGTCCACCCACTACCGAATCAACCTACTTCCCATGCCGGCCGAACCAACCTCTGCCGGTCCACCCACTACCGAATCAACCTACTTCCCATACCACCGAATCAACATACTCCACCTACCACCGAACCAACTCGCTTCCCAACGTACTACCGGACCAGGGCGTACCGGATCAACGCTGCCAGGCCAGATTGTATCAGCCCAGGCCCACCAGCAGCTATATACATCCAAGACCCCTACCCCCAGCCTCACTCTATAAATAGAGGGGCAGGGGTACAACAATAGAGGATAAGTTTTGAGAGCTCAAGCACGGAGAGAACTTTCAAACAACTTTCATATACTTGTATCAAAGTTTTGTAATTGTAATCTGAACAAGAAAGGAGAAATAATATATAAAGTGGACGTAGGCACATTCTGGCTGAACCACTATAAATCTGCGTGTCTTTTACAGTTTAGCCCCTGCTTTTCATATATTTGCATAAATCACCAAAATCACTAAGAACAACATAAAATCAATTAAATCATACGACTTTAAGGTGTTTGTCCATTTTTTGTGCAAACATTTTTGGTGCTTTCACTGAGAACTAGAACCTCGGAGCTTCAGCTTCTTCCACTTAACCTTTTTCCTAACAGCATCGTTCATCACTTGGAAAACATGCCTCCCAAGCAGAAGAAAGATGTTAACAAAGGAAAAAACATCGCAACCAGTAGTCTTCCAGATCCAGTGGACACAGATCAAGTAAATCGTCCCCCTCCAACAGCAGTACCAAATGAAGGTCGGGCAAATCCGACCACTCCTGCCGCAGAACAGCCTGCAGCAATTACTAGGGCAGATCTAGACAGGGTTGTGGCTGAAGTAACTAACCGCCTCACGTCCCAACAGGAAGCCTTGGTGGACCATCTCATGTCACTCTTAAGGGATGCTGAAGAGTCCAACCGCAACACTGAATCATGGGGTGAGTCCCAGTCTGGAGGATCTCAGAGACAACAAAGATCTTCCTTCTTCGAAGGAGCTAACGGTAGAAGCAGCCATGGTAGGAGCCGAGATCGAGCACAGCCCGAAGTTAGGCCTAAGGAAACGCTTGGAACCGAACCCAACGGGGGAGGTACCGGGCGGAGGTTAACTGTAGCTGAGCCGGTTATACTGCCTAACCACGGAAACGCCAATGAACGGGGCCGAGCTAGAATCCAGCCCGAAGTTGGACCCGAGGAAGTGCTTAGATCAGAATCCAGCAGGGGAAGATCAAGGCAAGGGCCAACTGTAGTTGACCCTAGCATGCTCCCAGAAGACCAAAGGCAGCCACTGGAAAATATGAGGAATGATAGACGATACCATCCCTACAGGTCATCTGGACGGAATCAATCCCACAGAACAGAACCGAACCCGTTTCTATCTGCTCCAAATTCTGATGAAAGGATGGCACGCTTGTTCAGAGAGTGCGTCCTACGGGATCAAAGAGATCGAGGGATAGGCGCTAGGGTAACCAGCCTTTTCGCCCGCAATATCGAAATTGCTATCACCCCCCGAGAATGGAAGATGCCAACAATGGAACCTTACAAAGGAACCTCTGACCCCGTTGTACACTTGCAGAGATACACACAGCATGTGCTCATGAGCGGGGCAATAGAGGGAGTACTGTGCAAATGCTTTCCACTATTCTTAGCAGATCTAGCTATCTCCTGGTTCTGCCATCTACCCCAAGAATCCATCAGCTCGTGGGAGATGTTGAAAGAAAAGTTTATCAGCCAGTTCCGCATTCATATGGAACAACCCAAGGACGCTTATTCCTTATCCAGTATCAAACAGAAACCTAGAGAGAAGCTGCAGCAATACCTAACCCTATTCAATCCCTCAGCGGCCGCAGTCCAAGATGCTGATGAGAAGCTTATCCTAATGGCCCTCTGTAGTGGTGTGCATCCGGATACTAAATTTGCCAGAAGATTGACAAAAGAAAACCAGCTACTTTACCCGATTTCTTCCATGAAGCCGGGAAATATATGAGGCTTGAAGACGCTGCCACTAAGGGGCAGTCAGGGCAACAAAATAAGGCAGCTCACTGCAACACGCCCGCTGTAGCAAAGGACGTTCGAAGAAGTGATTCTAGAGACAATGTTGGGGGCAAGAAGGGAAAAAACGCCTATATCGGCCAGGACCGAGATTCGACGCTTACACTCCTTTGAATGAAACCATCGAAAACATCTTCCTTGCCACCCAAGACGAGGTTAGATCCAAACGCCCACCATACAAGAAGGAATCAGATAACGCACAGAAATCTGGAAAGTTTTGCCGCTTCCACGAATCTCATGGGCATGATACCGATGAATGCCATCACCTCTGAGACTTGATTGAAGAACACATCAGAAGGAAGAGACTGGAACGCTATGTAAAAGGTCAGAATAGGACTCCAGCTCCTGCCAATGAGAACCCAAGGCAACCCTCACCAGGGATAGGCAGAGGAAATCGCAAGACTAGCGGCTCCAATCAAGAGAAGATAGTGGTCCATACCATCTCGGGAGGACCGCACATCGCCGACAGAAGTTGGGCAGAGATGGAAAGATATGGAAAGTCGCTTAGAAACAATGAAGACTATGTTAATTCTGTTATAGAAGAATGCCGCCCGTAAAACAAAGAAAGAGAAGCATGGGGGCAGGACGATCAGCAACCCTCAATGAAGAAGTAAAGAATCTACTTGCCAATGACTTCATACGGGAAGCCGTCTACCCAGAGTGGATCGCCAACCCGGTGCTGGTAAAGAAGGCTAATGGGAAGTGGCGAACATGCATTGACTTCTCCAACTTAAATGACGCCTGCCCGAAGGATTGCTTCCCACTTCCCCGAATCGATCAACTTGTAGATAGCACAACCGGGCACGAACTCTTATCCTTTATGGACGCATACTCAGGATATAACCAAATTCCTATGCATGCTACCGATCAAGACCACACTAGTTTCATCACTGACCGGGGTTTGTACTACTACAAAGTAATGCCTTTCGGACTTAAAAATGCAGGAGCCACCTACCAGCGCCTCGCCAACTAGATGTTTGCAGGGCTAATAGGACAAACTATGGAAGTGTATGTGGATGACATGCTGGTAAAGTCAAGGGAAGCCGACGATCATGTAAGCCATCTGGGCGAGATGTTTCAAGTACTTCGCCGGTATGGAATGAAACTTAATCCTCTAAAATGCTCCTTCGTAGTATCATCAGGAAAGTTCTCGGGATTCATCGTCCATGCCAGAGGGATTGAAGCAAACCCTGAACAAGTCCGAGCTCTAAAAGATATCAAAATACCTTCCACTCGAAAGGAAATGCAAAGCCTGAATGGGAAAGTGGCCGCCCTAAGCCGATTCATCTCCAAAGCAACGGACAAGTGCGTCCCCTTCTTCGAAGCTCTAAAGAAAGACAAAGGAAAGTTCGAATGGACTGACGAATGCTTAACCGCTTTCCTTAACTTAATCGAACACCTCCAGTAACCGCCGGTACTCTCGACTCCAAACGAAGGCGAAGAGTTATACCTATACCTTGCTGTATCATCTCATGCTCTAAGCGCTGCTTTGGTAAGAGAAGACAACCGCACGCAGCGGCCAGTATACTTTGTAAGTAAGAGGTTTACAGGGGCAAAAGTCAGATATCCTAAACTTGAGAAGCTAGCATACTGTCTACTAATCGCATCTCGAAAACTGCGACACTATTTTCAATCCCATTCCATCAGAGTTCTGACCGATCAACCGCTGAGGCAGGTACTCCATCGTCCCGACACTTCTGGGCGACTACTTAAATGGTGCATTGAACTAAGTCAGTATGATATCACCTATCACCCTCGCACCGCCATCAAGGGACAAACCATGGCCGATTTCATTGCAGAATTCACTACCAACGAAGGTAAGCAGCAATCGGAAATAGCAGGAAACATCAAGTGGAATCTCTTCGTGGATGGTGCATCAAACGAACAAGGCGCGGGAGCAGGTGTGGTAATAATCACTCCTAGGGGAAATAAGCTGCACCATGCTATAAGGTTGGAGTTCGCTGCCACCAACAACGATGTAGAGTATGAAGCAGTGATAGCTGGATTAGAACTTGCCTTAGAAATCGGAGCCAATTCTTTGTGTCTTCATAGCGATTCTCAACTTATTGTTAATCAAATACTAGGAGAATTCCAGGCTCGAGAAGAACGACTCATAGCATATCTAAAGAAGACCAAGTTACTTCTCAGTCAATTGGACCACTACTTAGTCAAATACATCCCTCGGGAAGAGAACCGAGAGGCCGACGAATTGGCGAAGCAAGCAAGCGTAAGAGACGGCGCTATTTCCGGAGCAGTAGCCATCTCGAAGCAACTGACCCCAAGTTTTGAGAAAGTGAATCTGATAGCTGCAACCGAAGAAGCAACTTGGATGACTCCCATCCGAGACTACTTACAAAGTGGCACACTACCCAACGGGCGTAACGAAGTCAAGAAAATCTTGAGGAAAGCTTCCCGCTACACAATACAGGAGGACACCCTCTATCGGCGCGGATTCTCTAACCCCCTATTAAGGTGTATCGCTGGAAGGGAAGCCAAGGAAATCTTATCCAACATTCATCAAGGAAGCTGCGGAGATCACACCGGAGGGCAGACTTTAGCAAAAAAGATACTCCGATATGGATATTTCTGGCCCACCTTAAGCAAGGACGCCTTAGATTTCGTTAGAAAATGTGACAGATGCCAGAAGTTTGCTAAGATTCTGCGGCTACCAACAACTGAGATTACTCAAATGACCAGCCCTTGGCCCTTTGCAGTATAGGGAATTGACTTAATCGGCGAACTACCAATGGGCCGAGGCGGGGCCAAATATGCTATAGTGGCAGTCGACTATTTCACCAAATAGGTGGAAGCAGAACCCCTGAATAAAGTATCTTCAGCAAAAGTTATTAACTTCTTGATCAAAAATGTTCTGTGCAGGTACGGAGTCCCATTCAAAATCATATCAGACAATGGACTTCAGTTTGACAGTGAGGAATTCACTAACTGGTGCTAAGAGCACGGAATTCACAAAAGCTTCTCATCCGTAGCGTATCCCCAGGCAAACGGACAAGTCGAAGCCGTCAACAAAATTCTGAAAACTCTAATAAAAAAGAAACTCGAAAAGTCAAATGGCGCTTGGGTGGATGAACTCCCTACGACACTGTGGGCCTATCGCACATCTTTCAGAACATCAATAGGGCATACTCCTTTCTCTTTGGCATACGGATCAGAGGCTATGCTTCCAGTTGAAACCATCGTGCCTTCCCACCATAGGATCCACTATAACCCAGAAGAGAACGAAGAACTCCTTCACATGTCTTTGGATCTAATTGAGGAGAGAAGAAATGATGCAACACTCTAAGCAGCAGCCCACAAGCAAAAAGTGGCAGCACAATACAACTCCAAAGTCAAGCGTCGTACCTTACAAGAAGGAGATCTTGTCCTCAAGCGAATCTTCCCTCGCCCCGGAGCACTAGACCCAATTTGGGATGGACCATATGTAATTCATAAAGATCTCCACAATGGAGCTTATATTTTGTCAATAGTGGACGGAGAGGTGTTCCAGAGTTCATGGAACATCCAACACCTCCGTCGATACTTTTCTTAACTTGTACTGCCCATATGAAGTGAATTAACAAAGAGAATCAGTGGACGTAGGCATTTTCGTGCCGAACCACTTTAAAAAAACCTTATCTCTTTGTTAACTTGTTCCTTTATATCTTGGCTGCTTGTTAACTTTATCCTTTTCCGTTGAACAAAATCCTGTGCATACAGCATTTCCACTCAAGGCACTCCACAGCGCAACTTCACCTGGACAAGACCTAACAGGTACTATGCGATTCTATGCCCTCGCCAATGAGACACTTTTGCTCCGGCATCCCTTTGTTGTGGGTTAACTCATTGCTCGCGACGGCCCTTAAAGCCAACTGTAATGAGCCGATTATAAGCCACCGAGAAGGCCGACTATAGCCGAGGCAGCTCATTACGGCGTTCGGCTCGCCGGCAACTGTGAACCGACTATAAGCCTCAACATAAGGTGTGGCCAGCTAGGGGCAGTTCACGGTTGACGATCGGCACCCACGCTAGCCGGCCACAGTAAATCGAATAATACCCATGATTACGGGCCATAATGGCCCGGGTAGTTACTGTGCGCGATCTCGGCTCCGACGTGTCTTAAGTACGGCTGTGGTAAAAAAGATTAACTCCCCGCGGAGGCATAAGATGGGTGACAAATGTCTCCAAGACCCACAGCTAGGGAAAGTGACTACAAAGCCCGTTTTCCATGAACTTAAGCACATCGAAGGCCTTCCGTGATTGGAAGTTTTACTATTTCACATATTTCAATTTTATTTAAGAAACTTTTCTCCTATCCTCTGTAACAATCCCTGAAGTACAGGACACAGAATAAGAGACATTCGCTAATGGAAGCGGATACTCACAGCAAGATACTAGACCGCATTCGATACTCAATCACGCAAGACATTCAAAGCTGCCATCTTTAAGTAAAATATGAAGGGCGGTATTTTCTTCTTTCATGTATAAACACGTGGCTATAATTTATTCACACATCACACCAACGTTGCAAGACATGAAATTATGTTTTAAGCAAGAACTTGACATCAAACACAATTGAATTACAAGCATACACATAGCTATATTTCTCATACAATGTCAAAATAGCAAAAACATTCAAAAAACGACAGAATCAGCCTAAGTTAAAAAATTACACGTCAAGAATAATGTTGTTTATTACAAGTAGCATAATTACAACCTAAAAGTTACGTTACTGTTTTGAGACTAACATATACAACAATGTCAAGTCCACAAAAAGGATATCCAGGTCAAATCAAGGAGCCGGCTGCGTCGGAGTTTTGTCCTTGTCCTGTTGCCCACCTGTCCGGTCAAAGAAAGAATTCATTAGTGATAAGCAACCAAGTTAACGGAAAGACTAGAAAGCAAGACTTACCAGCACCTGCTTCCTGACCATCCTGGTCATCATCCTCTACTTGCACACCTGCCTCCTCAGCAGCAAGCAGCCGCATACCCTCCTTCACTGTTGCCTTCTCCTCCTTGGTAAACTGGGCAGTGATCACATCCATTCTGAAGACCGCACCACCCTCTTTATCCGCATCAGCCCTAGCCTCCTCCAGAGCCCGGAGATAAATCCTGGCCATAACTCGGGGGTAATCATCCATCCAGGATAAATTACCCTGCTTCCAAGTGCGGAAATACATGACCTGGAGCATCTTATCCATCATCCCCTTTTTTTCCTCAAGCTCCCTCATTCGGGCCTCAGAAGCACGCAGCTTAGCGACGGTAGCATCCCTCTCCGATCGGTATCGTGAGTGGTCGGACTGAAGGGATATCCTCATCGCCTCCATCTCCTCCTTCAACCTGGACTGAGCAAGCTCCGCGGTTTCAAGTCTCCCCGATAATTCCTGCACCCGCTCCAGGTCCGCTTGACGAACCTCATCCACCGTCGTGATGGCCATGTCAATTCGCTACTTGCAGGCGGCCTCCATTTTTCGCAACTCTGCCTTGCTGGCCTCTTCCATAGTCTTCTTCAGTTGCCTGGATGCAGCCTCGTGCTGAGAAATTTGGATGGCTTGATCAGCAAGCTGCTTAGCTTGGTCGGAGACCATTAACCGCAGCCGAATGTTGGCACTCCCAATTTCCTCCCCGGCCTTGACTAGTCGGGCATGATGCCCCATCAATTCCCTTGTCTACTCAGCAACCCAGCCAATATTTGCCTTAGCCTCATCACCCAGAGTTACAACCCGGGTAGTAAGCAAATCAAGGTCCAGGGACTTAGCTTCGTCAAGCACCCATACTTATAGGAGAGCGCATGAAGACCGGACCAAACGATTCGGCACTTAGAACCGAGTGCGACTATTCAGTCTGAAGAAAACAAAGCGCGACGTATGCAGTCATCCGCCCCGCTTTGGGGGGGCAAATGTTGGGTGCGTCTCCACCGCCACCGAACTAGGAGAAACAATAGCGCTATCGGACCAAATGCCTCCCAGATGCTACCGGACGAGACCTAGCTACACTCCCTGCCGAACCAACTACAAAGCATCCCTGCCGAACCAACCTACTTCCGGTCCACCCACTACCGAATCAACCCACTTCCCATGCCTGCCGAACCAACCTCTGTCGGTCCACCCACTACCGAACCAACCTACTTCCCATGCCTGCCGAACCAACCTCTGCCGGTCCACCCACTACCGAACCAACCTACTTCCCATGCCTGCCGAACCAACCTCTGCCGGTCCACCCACTACCGAATCAACCTACTTCCCATGCCTGCCGAACCAACCTCTGCCGGCCCACCCACTACCGAATCAACCTACTTCCCATACCACCGAACCAACATACTCCACCTACCACCGAACCAACTCGCTTCCCAACGTACTACCGGACCAGGGCGTACCGGATCAACGCTGCCAGGCCAGATTGTATCAGCGCAGGCCCACCAGCAGCTATATACATCCAAGACCCCTACCCCCAGCCTCACTCTATAAATAGAGGGGCAGGGGTACAACAATAGAGGATAAGTTTTGAGAGCTCAAGCACGGAGAGAACTTTCAAACAACTTTCATATACTTGTATCAAAGCTTTGTACTTGTAATCTGAACAAGAAAGGAGAAATAATATATAAAGTGGACGTAGGCACATTCTGGCTGAACCACTATAAATCTGCGTGTCTTTTACAGTTTAGCCCCTGCTTTTCATATATTTGCATAAATCACCCAAATCACTAAGAACAACATAAAATCAATTAAATCATACGACTTTGAGGTGTTTGTCCATTTTTTGTGCAAACAGTATCATTACCTGCACTTGATTTCTAGACTTTACAATCATCGCTCTGGGAAACTGGCCTTGATAACAATCGAGTCTAACTTGTCCAATCAGTCTGAATATAACCGAGCCAAAAGGCCGGATAACACATCCACCTTTTGTTCTTGTTGTAGTTATCAGTAATTGTAAGGACAAGTTGTTATAACTATCCAGGTTGATGATGGGTTAGTGTTGTACTTTGATTTATGTATGTATATTAAAGTCTCTTTCTTTTTGTAAAGACTTGTTTAGTATTATATATTACTCGTCATGCTTTTGTGAGATTCTGCCTTCCTTCTTCCTTTTCTTTTCTCTAATACTCTGTCTCTCCAACACTTGAATGCTCGGCACGTGAATACCGTGGATGTATTAGTGTCGACTTCTGAGGATCGAAAAGGCAGGTTGTTATAGTAGCTTGCTTCTTGGCACCTACAAGGGAAGCAATGAACTGATGGTATGTTGTTATAGAGGAAGTCAAGGAAAATGAAATTTCCAAGATTAATTTTAAGAAAATATTAGAGACAATAAAAACTTTCTGCAGCTTAAAAGAAGTTATGCTTGATAAGATTATTAATCTCAATAAAGGAAATTCCACTGTGAGGGAGTATATTAATAGCTTTAATGAGTTGGAAAATTTTGGTTTTGAATTGATAGATACAGCACCCAAGAAGGAGACGAAGCTTGCAAAAGGGTTGAGTTCTCCACTTAGGGAATTAGCGCTTAGTTAGATTCTTATGGGAGAGAAATTTGAAAGTTTAGTGAAGGAAGTGTTGTTGAATATCACTATAGTGGAGGCTTCTAAAGAGAAGTCGACGAAGAATATTACTCAAAGAAAGCAGAAAGACCTTGAGGTCCAGGTGGACAGAATAGTAAAGAAGACACAAGGCGTGATAGATACAGCATGAGAGAACATGAGTTGAAGGATTATCGAGTGAAGGTCCTGAAAAGTAAGTGTTATAATTACAACTAGATTGGCCATATGAAGTGGGGGTGCCCTATTTTTGGCAAGATTACTATCAGGTGTGCTATTTTACTTTGTTTATATATATATAGACATACACAAACATTTATAAAGTATAAGATACATATATACATGAGACGTTGTTGCATTTGGAATTTCGAGGATGAAATTCTTTTTAAAGGCGAAAAAATGCAACACCCTATGAAATTTAGATGTATATTTTAGTGGAAATTAGCCACAAGGGCCTCTTTAGCAAGTGGAATTAGTTTCTAGGACACACAATTGAAATAATTACTTTCAAGGACAAAACGTAAAATAATTAGTTTCTAGGGCCTAAAAACCTTTGAAATTATGTCTTTGAAAGTAATTGGAGTGCTGACTTTGTCCTTGAAAGTAATTTCTTTGAATGTGTGTCCTAGAAACTAATTAGACTGCAAAGTTTGTCCTTCTGGTGAAATGCCCCTTTACTTTATTAGTAGGGGCAAAAAAGGTAATTTTATAAATATTAGAATTAGGTGACGTAAACTGCCAGTAGAGCTTACTTTTTGATCGAGATAGCATATTGTTTGTCTGGGTCAGTGTTCAAATGAAAGAGTTACATGTATTTTATGTAACGGGTTTATTTTAAATGGTCCTATGCCCATTTGAATAAATCATCAATTCAGAAGTTATATAATGGACAGTCTGAAATTTGTATTCGTTTCTCACATACTTTTTAGTTGTAACTTTTCATTCTTCATCCTCTTCTCTTCCATCGCTCTTTCCTTTTCAATTATAAATGAAACCCTAAACATACACACACACACAAATATATATATATATATATATATATATATCAAATCAACGAGCACGAGAATATATACATGAAGAAATCCATCATCTGTAGATTCAAGGAACTTTGGAGGCCCATAGTTCTGGACAATGAGGAATTAAAGGCTATTAGGCAATTTCTATGGCTTGGCAATGCACATTGGTGAGTAGGAATCATTATTGGATTATTATTGTTTACATGAAAGTGGTTTGCATTGTTTGATTGCTAGTTAGGTTTGTTAGGTGTTGAAATTGGGATAATCGAATTAGGGATAAATAATGGTGTACTTACAGGATTGAGTAATGTTAACGACAAATTATTAAAGTTAAAATCAGTATTTGAGCTGAATATTAGAGTTAATTGATTGAATATAGGATAATTAGAGTTTGATTATGGGCATATGATCTGGCATATGATATATGGAAGGTTAGGATAGTAGAAAACTATGTTTAAGAGGTATAGAAATACACCAAAACAGTAAGCAATGAAGGAAATTCGAAATAAAGAAGAAAATAGTTTAGACCTTTTGTTTTCAATCATCCAGCATATACACTGGTCTATCGATGTTACGTGTACCAATCCATTGGTAGGCATTTTTGTAACATCCCCCTAGTTGGAGGCCCAAAACTAACGGCTACGGATGCTGCAGTCATCCATAGTTATTAATCCTCGGCGACCAAATACGGTGGTGTTAGATTCATTGATAAACAGAAACACATGAATATGGAAAAAATTTAAAACAACAAACAAAGTCCACATTTCATTTCAAAATATTTCAAATTCATTACATAATCCTAGTATGCAGACCACGTTCAGATAACATATAATTAATACAAAATATGCCAAGAGTGACATATGAAGATGCCCCCTTGGATGATCAAAGTATATAATAAGGCACTAAAACAATTTTCCTTTACAATCAAACACACAACGGAAATAAAATAACTCTAATAACAAGCTTGCCTCCTGCACATCCTCAGAAGCTTTATTTGTCTAAAAGAACACTTGAAAACCTTAACTCTCAACCTACTCACAATCAATTGAGTACCTGAGAGTTTAAGGGGAAACCAAAAACTTCGAGTCAGACAAAAAGCCTGGTATGAATAATAATCTACCATCTCAAACCATTTAGATATCTAGTGAGACTACGCCGCTTAGCAGAACGGGTTTTCCCCTCACTAGTATCCTAAAACATTTAAAAAAACCATATACTATGCTCCTGCATCCACCCTGGTTAAAACATAGTATTTCAAAAAACATTATGATGATATGCAAAACAAGTAAATCAAATTCGGATTACCCATCACCATTTATTCTGACTATTTGTCTCAATTATAGTTTTTAGGGTAACTATTAACCTGTTAAATGTTTATGGACTATCTATCTGATTTCGTAGTTTTCATGGGATTACTAAGAACCTATTAGTAACTCCAATATCTTTTCTCTTATCCTAGTTTTCATGGGCTGGCGAGGAACCTATTGACAATCTTTCAATATCTTAATCCGGATATAGTTTTCATGGGCTGACTATAAACCTATTGGCCCATGCTAACATCAATCATAGTTTTCATGGACTGACTATAAACCTATTGGCCCTTGCCAATATCTATAATTAAGATTTTAACATTTCTTAAGTTATATTCACAACTGGGTCAACCTAACTGGTTATTCTACCCTTCCCCAAAATACGGTTATGGGTTAATAGCAATGTGAATAAGTATATGAAGAAGTATACAACATACAATACCAATACCTATGGTTTATTATCTTATATATACACAACCTAGTTAAACCCTTTAACCTTTATAATCAATGAAAACTTCTTCATTTTAAAACCCATTGTTTATTTATGCCATGGTTATTCTTTAAATTTGAGATTGGGCTCATGTTTTGAAATCTTAAAAACATCTCTTTCGAAACCTCTGGGTGACTTCTGTTCAAAGCAAAAACTTCTTTTTCAAAACATATTAAACATACCTTTTGAAGCCCTTGTTAAATATTCTCTTTTGAAACCAATTATATTCGCGGGTAACAAAACGTCCTTTAAAACTTAGCTTCGAAACAAATGAAAGTATCCCTTTCGAAAGTATTGGGTTTATTCTTTTTAAGCACATCTTTTGGGTCAAAATGGTTATATATGAAAGTATCTCTTTCGAAACCCTTATAAAGTTGTTTTAGGGAAAAAGTTGTGGGTGTTGGAACCATCTATTCGAAAGCATATACCTTTAAATTAATACTTTAAAGGATAGATTCGAAACCCCGTTCGTCTCCATTGCCTTCGAAACCCTTAACCCCTTTCGAAAGCACTTACGAATTGGCTTAACTTAGGTTAAAAGTAGAGATAATCTTTCAAAGGCATTGATGGCTTCAATACACTCGGAAGGAAAATAGCGGTTGGGTTTCAACTAGGTCGGAACCAATCCTTTCGAAAGCTCTTATTTAAAGAAAAAGGTACCCCTTCGAAAACTAATAATTTAACATAATAAAGCAACCTTCCCCAAAAGATTTTTATATAAACCTTTTTGAAAGCATATGTTTCGACTATGTTGAAAGATTTAGGTAAAACAAAGCAAAAAGTTAGCTTTTGAAATAAGAATATGGTTTCGACCCTAACGAAAGCATTACTTTCGACACCCTTCCTTCAACTACCCACCAATTCACTTCGTACCAATACCGTTGATACCCTCTGTATTGGTTCCGACTATATGGTTCGACTGGGATGGTTTTAACTAAGATGGAGCGGAGGTAAAGGAGTCGAAAGGTACTTCCGAAATAGGCGGACTTACCTTTTTCTGAAAATACTAATCTATAGCTAAATATGACAATTACTCTATAACTAACCTGCCTGTTGTATTCCTCGATTGTAACACTTTTCAAATGCTTTACCCTTAAACTGTCGCATTTATCAGATATAAATCTAAATAAATTTAAATGGTTAAGCCCTTTCATTTACGAAACCTGTATTTGCAGATAAGTCCTTCTCTTGAAATAATTTATTTTCTCTAGTAAATCAATTGGGAAAAATGCCCAAAAATCACAGAAATTCAATTTTATCATGTAATCAAACATATTAAAATTTCGGACCCAATTTCTTACTGAAATACTCGAAATATATTTTAAACCCAATTATGTCATATTTTCCTTTAGAAATTCATAATAAATTTTTTATAGCTCAGAAAATTCTGAAAATTAAAACCCATCTCCAAAATCATGTTTTGCTTAAAATAAAATTTTCCATGGCATTCTAATATCATAAAATCTCGGTTTTTCATCAAAACTGTGCAAATTCATATGTGAATGAAATAAAATGAAACAACCATAATATAGTTCATGCATATCATTATCCATACCATCATAAAAATGAATTTAATCATAAATCCGAAAACATATAATCATCGAATAAAATAGAGATGGTATGAAATTATTATTCACCTTAAATATGATAAGAAATTTGAGATTTGTTGTTGATTAATCCTTCATAGCTTTGATCCTTAGCTTTAGGTTGAATTCTTCCTCTTTTTCTCCTTGTTAATGGTCGGCTCTAATTTAGGTTTATGGTTTTCATTTGTGAAAGTGAAAAACGAAACGTGAATGGGCAATTACAAAGAAGTATAGCCGTGTGTAATAAAGTGGCTATTTACTATTATGTCCATGTGTAAATTTGATTAGCTTATAGACCAAGTAAATCCCATTTTGTTTATTATCAAGCACGACCCTATATATATAATTTATTCAAATATCAATCCCTTTATCATCATTATTTTATTTTATTTATCTAATTAAATTTTTTGAATAATGTTATCAAAAATTAGGGATGTTACAAGCTCCCCCTATAAGAATTTCTTCCTCGAAATTCAGCAAGGACTAAATATTAAACATAGCATATCATCTTTAACAACTCCTAACAACCATAACAATCATACTAGCCTCTCTAACTAGCAACTTTCTATAATAAAAAAACTATTTTAGACATACCCTCAAAGCATATCAGGATAAGTATCCCTAATCCTGTCTTCTGTTTCCCAAGTATAGTCTTTCTCGTTGTCGCTCCACTGAATCTTCACCAACCTGATTGTCTTGTTCCTTAATCTTTTCTCATATCTAGCTACGACCCGAACTAGTTGTCTAAAAATAGTTAAATTAGGCTCTACCACTAAGTCATCCTACCCTGTCAGAGGAATAGTAGTCTCTAGATCATGCAAATATTTACGAAGATGAGACACATGAAATATATTATGGACACCTACCATACTACTCGACAACTCTACTATGTATGCGAGCTTTCCAATCCTCTCTAAAATCTGGAATGGACCAACATATCTTAGGGCTAACTTCCCTGACTTTCCAAATCACACAACACCCTTCATAGGTGATACCTTAATGAAAACCCTATCTCCAACTGAGAATTCTAGGTCCATACGCCTCTTACCTGCGTAATTCTTTTGTCAGGACCAACCTTTATCCTTTCTCGGATAAGCTCAATCTTCTCTAACGCCTCTCTAACCAAATCTGGACCTAAGACTAATCTATCTCCAGTTTCCAACCAACATGCGGGTGATTTACATGGCCTTCCATACAAAGCTTCAAACGGTGCCATTCCTATACTAGTCTGGTAACTATTATTGTATAAAAACTTAACCAAGTGTAGGTGATCCTCCCATGATCCACCAAAGTCCAATACACAAGCTCTCGGTAAGTCCTCGAGTACTTTGTTGACTCTCTTTGTCTGCCCATCTGTCCAAGGGTGATATGCAGTACCCATATTAAGCTTGGTACTTATCACTTCCTGTAGACTCTTCCAGAATTCACTAGTAAACAAAGCATCTTTGTCACTGACTATACTACTAGGAACTCCATGCAGTTTACCTATGTTCTTCATGAACAATTTAGCTGAAACCGGTGTTGTCTTGGTTGACTTAACTAGAATAAAATGGGCACTCTTGGTTAATCTATCCACTACAACCCATATACTTTCATTACCCCTATTTGTCATTGGCAACCCATATATAAAATCCATGGATATCGAATCCCATTTCCAAACTAGAATCTCTAAAGGCTGAAGCAACCCACTCTGTTTTTGATGTTCAGCTTTCACTTGTTGAGAGTTTGCACACTGCCTAACCCACAAGCCGACATCCCTCTTCATGCCTTCCCAATAGAAGCTCCTCTTCATATCCTGATACATCTTGGTTCCGCCAGGATGAATTGTAAACTTGGACCGATGACATTCTCTAAGAACTTCTTTCCTTAAGTCCTCAATATTTGAAACACACAATTGTCCCTTCATTCTCAACCATCCTCTTTGGTCAAGGCTAAAATCCTTTAGATCATCGATCTCAGCTCTATCCTCAAGCCTTTTGATCCTCTCAGCCAATACTGATTCCTCCTTTCGCTTAGAAACAATTCTCTTAATCAATAGCGGTCGAACTTCTAAACAAGACAATCTGGCAGTGACTAGATCCAACAGTCGATCTTAACTGCACATCACAACTGATTAAAGCTTCTAAATCGTTCCACTCTGCTGACATATCCAACACCACATTCTGATGTTTTTTACTAAGAGCATCTGCTACCTTATTATCTTTCCTTGGTGTATACTCTATACTAAAATCATAAGCAGCCAAAAACTCCAGCCATCTCTGCTGCCTCATATTCAACTCCTTTTGAGAGAATAAATACCATAAAGACTTATGATATGTATAAAGCTCAAACCTCTCCCCTAAGAGATAATGTCTCTATATCTTCAATGCGAAGATTACTTCCACCATCTCCAAATCATGAGTAGGATATCTAATTTCATGTGGTCTAAGCTGTCGCGAAGCATAGGAAATAACTTTACCATTCTGCATCAATACTGCTCCCAATCCAGTTCCGCATGCATCAGTATATACCACCAACCCTTGGTTTCCGTCTGGAACTACTAATACATGTGCATTGGTCAACAAATGCTTTAACTTAAGGAGTCCTTCCTCACATTTGTCAGACCAAACAAATTTCACCTCCTTCCTGGTTAGCTTAGTTAAAGGTTCTCCTACCCGTGAGAAATCCTTAATGAATCTCTGGTAGTGCCAGCAAGTCCAAGGAAACTCCTGATCTCGGTCATCGTCTCTGGTCTCTTCCAATTATTCACGGCTTCGATCTTATCTAAGTCGACTGCCAATCCTTTCTCTGAAACCACGTGACCAAGAAATTTAACCTCTTTCTTCCAGAAACGACACTTGGTAAACTTTGCATTTAGCTAATTCTGCCTCAATGTCTCAAGTACCACTCTAAGATGAACTTCATTCTCTCTCTCATCCTTAGAGTATACTAGAACGTCATCTATAAACACCACTACAAACCTATCCAAATACTCTCGGAAAACTCGATTCATCAAATCCATTAAGAAAGCAGGTATATTCATTAATCCAAATGGCATCACCAACCACTCATATGAACCGTGCCTAGTTAGAAATGCTGTCAAAGGAATACTATCCTCTGCCACTCTTAACCAATGGAAACCTGTCGCCAAATCTAACTGGGAAAACACTCTGGCTCCACTCAACTAATCGAACAGATCATCTATTCTTGGCAAAGGATATTTGTTCTTAATCGTCCTTTCGTTCAACTTACGATAGTCGATATATATCCTTAATGACCCATTTGGTTTCTTCACAAAGACCGCGGCCGATCCCCAAGGCGAACTGCTTGGTCTAATAAAATTTCTTCCTTCTAGATCTACTAGTTGCCCCTTCAATTCCATTTTCTCAATCGGTGTCATCCTGCTAGGTGGTTTACTCACAGGTTCAGCTCTTGGCACAAGATCTATTCTAAACTCAACAGCTCTTTCGGTGGTAGTCCAGTGACTGGCTCAAAGACATCTTCAAACTCTCTTGCTACCCGAACCTGACTTAACTCATTTCCTACCTCCATAGCATTAAGTAAAGTACTAACACTCCAGTTAGTATTCTCTACTGAGAATATCACTCGGTTATGAATATCAGGGTGGCTCAGTGATATTTCCATATCCTGGCAAAATATTCTATCCTCATACCTACCCAACCAATCCATACCCAAAATGATTCTGAAATCTACGAAATCAATAACATGCAAACTGCATTCAAACTTATGACCTAATAATTCAAGCTCTAACTGGTCACGTCTCAACCCTAGAGTCGCATACCCTCTTATTGGATTCACAACCCTTAAGGAAGTAATAAGGTAGGTGGGTTCTAAGCATAACTTATCAATTAAACACTGAGATATAAATGAATGTGATGCACCGGTATCAAAAAGTAATCTAACTGGTATACTCTAAATAAAAAACATACCTTCCATCACAGTCTTTCCTTTATCAGTTGTAGTAGGCCTAGCGGGTCCAATAACAAAAACTTTTCCTTTATCCTCCCTAACTGGCTCTGGACATTAATTCTCGTAATGCTCAACTTGATCATAGTTGAAGCACTTCACATTCTTCTTATTTGCAGCTTTCTTCCCATTTCCTGACCGACATTCATTCGCAAAATGACCCTTTTTGTTACATTTATAGCAAACTACCACAACCTTTGACTTCTTAGTAGTATCTCCATTCTGGGCTCCCTTCTTTTTAAAGAACTTCCTCTTTTTCCCCTAAGAACCTTGAGTTTCCACTGACTTCTCTTTAGCAAACTCAGCAAGTAACTCATCATGGCGAATTGCCATTTCCACCACTATATTACAAGGATCACGGACATGTGTCATGGTCATTCTAGCAAGCTCGGGCCTCAACCCCTTAATGAACCTCTCGTTCCTTTTGATGTCAGTATCTATAGTAGCATATCCACATCGAGACAGCTCTTCAAACTTAGTAGCATACTCGACTACTGACATCTCTCCCTGAACTAGGTCCATAAACTTCCTCATCAGTTCTGACTTAGCAAACACAGTACAAACTTCTGCTCAAATCTCGTTTTAAAATCAGCCCAAGTTAACTGCTCTTCTGAAACTCCAGCGGTGACACTATTCCACCGATGAAGTGCTGACCCCTGCAACTATCTAGAGGCCAACCTTCTCTTTTGACCATCATTTAGACCCAAATTAGTAAATATATGCCCACAATGCAACAACCAATTCTGAACCTTTATGGCACTCTCCGTTCCCAAGAATGGTTTCCCACCCAAACTGGTGTAATCTCTACTCAGAAAAGAATAATTATTCCCAACTAGAGCCACAAGATTAGCTCCTCCAACATTTCCAGCAACACTAGTAGCAGCTCCTACTTGCATCAAACCAACAAAGAACTGATACATCGCCTCCATATCTACTGGTGGAATTCCAGCACCCACATAGGCATCAACATTTTGATTACTAGCATTAGCCGGTCGACCCGGGTTCCTCCTTGTAGTGGGTCGATCATTTACATTAGTTGTGGTGCTTCCTCCACCGGGATTCCCTCTTCCATTTCCTGCTTCCATATCTCATTTCTCGTAAATCTGCATTCAAGCCTTAGTAAGATACAGAAGAATGATTTAAAAGAGCGGGGAATACGTACTTATATATATCTATATATATCAAATACAAGTACGTTACTATAACATGAAACCAAACCCTAATCTTATTACCAGATTCATTGGATTTATGCTTAAATATCTTTTAGGTTTAAATTTTTTTAAAGTTTCATAAACCTATACTCTAATACCATCCCCCTACTTGGAGGCCCAAAACTTACGGCTACGGATGCCGCAGTCATCCATAGTTATTAATCCTCGGCAACCAAATACGGTGGTGTTAGATTCATTGATACAAAGAAACACATGAATATGGAAAAAATTTAAAATAGCAACACAAAGTCCACATTCCATCTCAAAATATTTCAAATTCATTACATAATTCCAGTATGCAGACCACGTTCAGATATCATATAATTAATACAAAATACGCCAAGAGGGACATATGAAGATGCCCCTTTGAATGATCAAAGTATATAATAAAGCACTAAAACAATTTGTGTAACGACCCATAATTTTAGCACTTTGAAAATGAAATATTTAATGTATTTAAATTTTCAAATATAGAATTTTCAAACTTAAATAATCATTTTTTATATAATAAATAAGAATGGTGCACTTATTTTTAGAATTGAATAAAGATTTGGACTTTTACCGTAAAATTGACGAAATTGGCAAAAGCTGGTTTTCGATAAAATTGAATATACAGTCCAATAATTATTTGAAAGGATAAATAATTACTTTTAAAATTATTATATAATGATAATAATTGGTTGGTAAAAGTTTGATAACTGTATATATAATTATGTTATAGTGATTGACAAATTTCGTCGCAAATTGACAAAATCAATGTCGTATATTTCCAAGTTAATTTTGATACTGGTTTATATTATTTTATAAGTCAAATACAATTGTTTTAATTAATTAAATATGATAGCAAACTTATTTTCAAGTTTGGTTTACATAAATAAATAGTTTAACAAAAATGTCAAAATGCGACCATAAAATATTTTGTCGAAAATCAACGTTTGATCGATATAAGTTGTGCAAACGTTTTGCAACTTGAATAGTATTTTATAAACACATTAACAAAGAAATAAACATCTCTCTTATATTAATCAAGGATTAATTAACTTAAGTATTTATTTAAAGTTAAATAAAGCACAAAATGACAAAGTAAGTTTACTTTTGCAAAAATCAAATCAAATCTCACACAAATCAAAGCATACATCTCTTCTTCATTAATGCGAATGTATTAAGCCATCAAATCATGCATGGGAAAGGAGCAAGTTTATTTTTAATTTATTTTTATCAATTAGAAAAGTGAAATCATTTCATTTTGGTACAAAGTTCAAATCTCCATGTCTTTCCATCTTTTCTACATTAAATACATGTACTTAAGGGTCAAAATCATGCCTTGGAAAGGTAATGCAAATCTATGGCTAAAAATGAAAGTAGCTTAAGGTTAGAAAGGTAAATTCACTTAATAACTTCATGTATAAATACCACCTTAAGCTCTTCACTTTCTCACATCAAAATATTTCTTCTTCTTCCTTCCTTAAAGCTTCTCTAATGGCTTCTTATCATAAAAATTAATGGCAAAATATTAAGAGTAGAAGAGAAAAAATTATTTAAGCAAGTATAGGATATCAATCTACTTCAAAATCAAGTGCAAACCACCTCTCTTCCTCCCTACATCTCATGGCCTCCCCCTCCATCACTAACCTTAGCCGAGCCTCTTCCCCCATAAGCAAGGGCGAGAGCACCAAGGAAGAAACAGAGATCGGAAGCTCCGGAGCGAGAAAAAGAGAAGGAACTACTGCCGGAATCGATTCGGGAATCTACGAAAAAGTTTGGTGGAGTGGAACTAATCGTGAGTACTCATTTTTGAATTAACTAATAATTCCAAGTTAAATAATATGAACGTTAAATATCTTAGATGATTAATATGTTTGATAAATTGGATGCAAAGTTGGTTATTTGCATGATTGTTAATATGGATGATTACTTGGTTTGATAAATGATAAGAGAAATGGTTAGAAATTAATCATAGTTAATTAAATGAGAACTTAAATCCATATAAATAGGTGTATGGAAATTATTTAGCCTCTTAATGATTTTAAAATATAAAAAGGTTGAAAATGAATATTATAATAATATAATATTATGAAATGATTTAAAAGTGAAAAAGAGATTTAATATGGAAAATATTGGTTTAAATGTTTGAAAATGATTTATAACGTTTTATAAACATATGAAAGTGTTTTGGTGAAGTTTGAAAGGTAAATGAAAATTTAGTCAAAAGTAGGCGCGTCGTGTAACGGTAGTTCGCGATTTCGCGTCATAAAAGCTAAACGAGTATACAAAGTGGAATATAGCTTGGAATTCTTCAAGATAAGAATTTTCCAAACTATTATATCCATAGTTTTCCAACGAAGAAAGAAAATCAAGATTTCATTAAGTAGATTTTGAAATATGTCCAAAACAATTTTCTAAAAAACATCGCGGTTTTGCAGTTGGGAATCCAAGAAGGAATTTCTTTTTAAATGATACTTTTAAATGATAAAAAAATATGAAATAAATTCGATAAATTTATTGTTAACCCACCATTTGGCAAGGCAGCATATAGGTGGATTTAACCCAATCAACTGCTCGGTTATTGAGGCTGGAATATTATAGGTTTGATTCGAATGGATGGATGGATGATCAATTACAGGTAATAAGTATGAATATGAAGTCGGGATTGGGCGTGGTCGATGGATAAACAATGTCAGTCACTTGGAATATGGGTTTTGACAGGAAATGGTTTCATAGGCTCTACTTCGGTCATCCAAGGGTTTACTTCGGGTCTTCGCGTGGTTGGCTTCGGGTCGAAGTGAAAAGTTTCTAATGATCGGCACAACTCTCCAGGTCGGCATTGGCTTTGGGTCGGCAAGGTCACTTCTCCGGGTTGGCATAAGGAATGGCTTCGGGTCGGCGTGCACTTGGGTCGGCATGTACATGGGGTCGGCATTTAGAGGTGCTTCTGGTCGGATCAACAAAGGCTTCAGGTTGGCATACTGGGAGCATCAGGTCGGTAATGAGGAAGATGGATAGGATCGGTATTTGATCAACTCCGGGTCGACATAGTCCCTGCTTTGGGTCAGCATCTGGATGGACTTCGGGTCGGCGCCCAACGAAGGGTCGACATATGGTGGAGGTCGTCGCTTCAAGAGGTTGACATACATGTTACTTCGAGTCAGCATTGAGATGGCTTTGGGTCGACAACTATATACCTTCGGATCGGCAAAGCATTCGGTCGGCAAAGCACCGGGTCGACATTGAGGTGGTGTCGCTTCACTTCGGGTTGGCATCAGGGAATCTTCGGGTCAGTACTCGGGTCAGTACACGAACTACTTTGGGTTAGCACAGGATGGACGAGTTGGACTCGGCGATCGTCGTGGCGGGCCCTTGTAGGTGAGGAGGCCCTGTAGCCAAGATTTCACCTATAAATACTGCAGTATTGGCTTCAGAAAAAGGATTCTCATTCTGCTTCTCTTCATCTTCTACCTAAAAGCTACTCTGCCATTTTTGTTTTAGAAATTCTGACTTGTAGCTGCAATCAAATTTCATTATAATAAAAAAGATTTTTCTTGAGTCGACGTAGGACGGAGATAGCCGAACCACTATAAAACTTGTCTTTTTTACCGCTTTCATTTTAATTTTGATTATTCTTCATATTATTCTCTCTACATATACTCTATCTGTGATCTGTGACTGGATATTGGTGCTTTCACTTGTAATTGGGTGTTTGTGACCAATTTTGGCGCAAACATTTTGGTTCTTTCACTAAGAGAGCTAGCACTCAGGGATTTGGAAGTTTGGATCTTGGATTTGAAAGCTTAGGAACTTGGATTTAGGAAGCTATAGCTAGGCAATCAACAAGAAGATAGAGGACAGAGAGGAGTCATCATGAAGGAAGTCAGGAAGCTTCCTCAGGAGCTAATCAAACTTCAATCTTCATCACCAGGGATGAGATGGAAATGATGAAGGATGCTATGAAGGAAAGGATGTTGATGAGGTAGGAGGATATGGTGTAGAATCTACTTTGATAGATTGGCCAAGCTGGATTACAAAACCAAGGGAATGGAGTAGCATAAAATACTGGAAATGTGGATCACGAAGTTGGAGCAGTAGGAGCAGAGGATGTCCAGAATCAGAGCAAAGGAAACGGAGCAACCGGGATAAGGGATAGAGTGGAGCCATCGGGAGTAGTCCCTGAACTCGGGGGCATGCCCCCGGATCATATTGGCTTAATTCCCAGTAGGATACCAGGCAGTGCTATGCAGTTTGGCGTTGATCGGTATATGGATGCTCGTCCAAAAGAACAAATTTCTGGACTCCCTCGCGGACTCAGCGGTAGGATGGAAATAACAATCGGAGACCAGTAGCGGATGCTGGAACAGCTGGAAATTGGAATCTAGGACTCATAACAGAAATTAGCAGGCTTAGATCAACCGGGGGCAAACCCCGACCAAGGAGAATTGATTAGCACAACTCCCCATGGAACTGGGGGCATGGATTTGGATGGCTTTGCTTTGAAATGGATAGCGATGATGGAACATGAGCAGTCATCATCCTCTTGATGGCATGAACTAAATAACTAATAATAAATCCTTCACCAAAACGGCTAAGTCACTTACACATGTACGGGATTGCGAATGGTCCTTAGGCATGCTCTGAGATGGTGATGAACCGCCATAACAAATGATCTTGAAATTCACTCGAACGTGAAATCTGACATTAATCATACCGAGTCCCGACCTCAAATGGTCACATTTCGCCTCGAATGGCACCCGACCTCGAACGGTCACATTTCGCCTCGAAAGGCACACGATCCCGAACGATCGTTATTAACAATCAGGCAAGATCATTGATCTCTTCGTCGGTCATTCGCAGGTTTCAAACATCGGACTTAGGGCAATACAAAACAAACCTTCCTATCGTAAGGCATGTTTTGGGGGGCAAAGTGTTAACCCACCTTTTGGCAAGGCAGCATACATGTGGATTTAACCCAATCGACTGCTCGGTTATCGAGGCTGGAATATTATGTTTCTGATTCGAATGGACGGATGGATGATCAAATACAGGTAATAAGTATAAAGCCAGGATTGGGCATGGTTGATGGATAACCAATGTCGGGCACTTGGAATATGGGTTTTGATAAGAAATGGTTTCATAGGGTCTACTTTGGGTCATCCAAGGGATAACTTCTGGTCTTCGCGTGGTTGGCTTCGGGTCGAAGTGAAAATTTGCTAGGGATCGACATAACACTCCCGGTCGGCATTGGCTTCGGGTTGGCATGGTCATTTCTCTGGGTCAGCATAAGAAATGGCTTCGGGTCGGCATGCACTTAGGTCGGCATGTACATGGGGTCAACATTTAGAGGTTCTTCGGGACGGATCGACAAAGGCTTTGGGTCGGCATACTAGGAGCATCAGGTCGTTATTGAGGAATATGGATGGGATCGATATTTGATCAACTCCGAGTCGGCATAGCCCTGCTTCGGGTCGGCATCATGATGGACTTCGTTTTGGCATGCAACGAGGGGTCGACAAACGGTGGAGGTCATCGCTTCAAGTGGTCGGCATACATGTTACTTCGAGTCAGCATTGAGATGGCTTCGGGTCGGCAACAATATAACTTCGGGTCGGTAAAGCATAAGGTCGGCAAAGCACCAGGTCGGCACTGAGATGGGATTGCTTCACTTCGGGTCGGCATCAGGGAATCTTCGGTTCGACATTGGACTTGGGGTCGTCATTGGGATGAAGGCGTTTCACCTCGGGGCGGCACACATATTACTTCGAGTCAGAACCAAGATTACTTCGGGTCGGTACTCGGGTCAGTACATGAACTACTTTAGGTTAGGATAGGATGGATGAGTTGGACCCGACAATCATCATGGGAACATGTAGGTGAGGAGGCCCTATAGCCAAGATTTCACCTATAAATATTGCAGTATTGGCTTCAGAAAAAGGGATTCTCATTCTGCTTCTCTTCATCTTCTACCTAAAAGCTACTCTGCTATTTTTGTTTCAGAAATTCCGGCTTGTAACTATAATCAAATTTCAGTATAATAAAAAGGATTTTTTTAGAGTGGACGTAGGCCGGAGATAGCCGAACCACTATAAATCTTATATTTCTTACTGCTTTCATTTTAATTTTGATTATTCTTCATATTATACTCTCTACATATACTCTATCTGTGATCTATGACTCGATATTGGTGCTTTCACTTGTAATTGAGTGTTTGTGACCAATTTTGGCGCAAACATCTATTAAAATGGTTTGAAAGAGATTTGAATTGGAAAACAAGAATTTTCAAACATTAAAAAAGTTGTTTTAATCAAATAAACTGTTTTAAGCACTTTTCGCAGCACTTTTCTGTTGTAGTTTCTACAACTTTTGAAATAAAGATTTAAACTTAACGATTCATTCTAGAATCATTTATAAATGTTTTTAAATAAATAATTAAGTGTTTTAAAGATAAATTGGATGTTTTATAATTCCTTTAGAAAGAGTTTAAATAAATGGTTATTATAATACTTAAACAATATAATAGAAATCATTTCCTTGAGTGTAATAACAAACTGAGTATGCGGAAACGACTAGTACATTTGTCCCGCTTGTAAGATCTAAACGGTAAAACAAGATGTGTAACTAAGGTTAGGAATGGAGCAACCAGTGTCCTGAACCTACCTGGCCTATGTTTTCTCTTTTAGATGGGCGGTGGAACATATCGAAGGGAAAGCTCGGATGCTCTAAAATAATGTTTTCCAATATGAGATTTAAATAAAGGATTTGGAATTATTTTAATTCCTATACTTGAAATTAATTGTTTTTGGTTTGCAGTAAACTATGTCTTAAATAACATAGTTTTTGACCCATTTAAAAGTTATGATTTGAAATGGAAAATCTTTGTTAAAGAGTTAAGTAAATGATTTGAAAATGTTTTTCTGAGTTAAAGGTGAATTGATTTGGAACTATTCCAAGATTAAAAAGGTTTAAATTTACCAAATGATTTTATAAATGAGGCTTAATGACTCCATATACTGTTAAGAAGATAAAGGAATAATTTAATGAATATATCTCTAAGAGATATTAAGAATGAATAAAACAGATGAATTAAATTGAATGATGATTGATAATCACATATGAACTTAACATCTTCTTAATCGATGATTGGTGCGAAGGAACTGGGGTCGGATTTTGGTAATTCCTATCCGAAAACCACTTTGAACTAATGTATACTTTCGGAAGTAAAGGCATGTTGAAGATGATGATTATTGAAGACCGAAGATCTTCATAGCGGAAGGACTGCTTGTTGACATTCTCTGGGTAGCTCCCAATATAGAGACATTTATAGCAGTGGTTCTATCATGTTTTGGAATCTTCGGATTGCAAGGACTACTCGCTACTAATGGTAGTAGGAGGAGTGCTTTTGGTTTCGTTCAGTCCCAGAATGAACTTGTATGGATGAGTGTCTGACATTGCATTGCTAAGATCACAAACGTTGACATTTACCAATATACTTCTTTGGTGGCAGAAAAGACAACTTCTCTTAGCTTAACACCCTTCTCAGAGGCATACGAACTAAGAGGTTGTATGTTCGTAAAAGTCAAATGGTGATCGAAGGAATGGCAATGTGGCTTTCTAAGTGGATTGTACTTTGTTAAAAGTAAAGCGTGGTTTTGTATGAAAAGCGTGGCTTTGTCTAAGTTGAGTGTAACCTCACTCCCAAGCCTCACATCTCAGAAATGATACGGGAATTATGTTACATATTTAAGACTAAGTTTTACGAGGGTGGCGTATGATCCCTCAAGGTGACTGGCGGTGTATGATCTAGGTCACCAAGGTGTCCAAACGGGACCCTTATTGTATGGTATAGTGGCGTATGAGTCCTTGCATGAGAAGCCACCGGATATCAAGAAATGTGGCAATATGAGGAATAGTGGTGTGTGAGTCCTTCCATGAAAACCCACCGGGTTCCGTTTGCTATGCGTGGTTATCGAGTTTCCCTATCATGTTGGAAAATCCAATTCCAATACGAGCTTTATGGTTCTGGTTGTATTCCCAAAATAGCTGTAATGCTTTGCCAACATTTCAGCTACCCATTTTGGTTCATATATTTCATCCGGCATATTCTGTTTGACCTAGTCTAGATATATTCCCTTAGACTTATTCCGGGTATTGATACCTTGTTTGAATAAGTTTATCTGAAAGATGTTTTCCAAAAGAATGTCATTAAAGATAATATCAAATTATTTTGGTTATAAAAGTGTTTTTGTTATGATAAGATAAAAACCCGTCCGTATTTATGTGTGGGCGTGGTCTTATGAGATACCCTTTTTTCATAGGTTTTGATAACACCATCATTTTAAATTTTGAGTATCTCACGCTAGTTTATCAAGCCTGATCTAGGTATTTTTAAGACATGGGTTAGATCTGAGTAGTTTTAGGTTTAGTTGAAGACGTTTGGAGTTTCCAAAGGAGAGCTAGAGATATTCATCAACGTATGGACGTATTCTGTTATTTGCTGCATATTGTATTTTTGGTTGTTGGTTATCAGCATTTGTAAGAACAGATGTTTATAACTGTCCAGGCTGAATCTAGTTTAGACTCTGGTATTGTATTTTCAATTTTTCCGCTATAAAGATTATTTATTAAAATGATATATGTTATTCCATTCGTGTGAGATTATGTTATGTCTTTATTTTCATTTTCACCCCCTAAAGATCTGTCTTTTCGTTCAATTTGGGTTGGACATGTATGGTTTATTATCGACTCAAAGGGTATGGAAAAATGGGCCTTTACAATTCGCCTTTACAATCAAACACACATCGGAAATAAAAGAACTCTAATAACAAGCTTGCCTCCTGCACTTCCTCGAAAGCTTTATTTGTTTAAAAGAACACCTGGAAACCTTAACTCTCAACCTACTCAAAATCAATTGTGTACCCAAAAGTTTAAGGGGAAAACAAAAATTCGAGTCCGACAAAAAACCTGGTATGAATAATAATCTACCATCTCAAACCATTTAGATATTTAGTAAGGCCACGCCGCTTAGCGGAACGGGTTTTCCCCTCACTAGTATCCTAAAACATTATAAAACCATATACTGTGCTCCTGCATCCACAATGGTTAAAACATAGTATTTCAAAAAACATTACGATGATATGAAAAACAAGTAAATCAAATCTGGATTACCCATCCCCATATATTCTGACTATCTGTCTCAATTATAGTTTTTAGGGTAACTATTAACCTGTTAAATGTTTATGGACTATCTGTTTGATTTCATAGTTTTCATGGGATTACTAAGAACCTATTCGTAACTCCAATATCTTTTCCCTTATCCTAGTTTTCATGGGCTGATTAGAAACTTATTGACTATCTGTTAATATCTTAATCCGGATATAGTTTTCATGGGCTGACTATAAACCTATTGGCCCCTGCCAATATCAGTCATAGTTTCCATGGGCTCACAATGAACCTATTGGCCCCTACCAATATCTTTAATTAAGATTTTAACATTTCTTAAGTTATATTCACGACTTGGTCAACCTAACAGGTTATTCTACCCTTACCCAAAATACCGTTATGGGTTAATAACAATGTGAATAAGTATATGAAGAAGTATACAACATACAATACCAACACCTGTGTTTTATTATCTTATATATACACAACCTGGTTAAACCCTTTAACCTTTATAATCAATGAAAACGTCTTCATTTTAAAAACCTTTGTTTATTTATGCCATGGTTATTCCTTTAAATTTGAGATTGAGCTTATGTTTTGAAATCTTAAAAACATCTCTTTCAAAACCTCTGGATGACTTCCGTTCAAAGCAAAAACTTCTTTTTCAAAAGATACTAAACATACCTTTTGAAGCCCTTGTTAAATATTATCTTTTGAAACCAACTATACCTTTCGCGGGTATCAAAACGTCGTTTAAAACATAGCTTAGAAACAAATGAAAATATCCCTTTCGAAAGTATTGGGTTTATTCTTTTAAAAACATCCTTTGGGTTAAAATGGTTATATACGAAAGTATCTCTTTCGAAACCCTTATAAAGTTGTTTTAGGGAAAAGGTTGTGGGTGTCGGAACCATTTATTCGAAAGCATATACCTTAAAATTAAAACTTTAAAGGATAGAGTCGAAACCCCTTTCGTCTCCATTGCCTTCGAAATCCTTAACCCCTTTCGAAAGCACTTAGGAAGTGGCTTATCTTAGCTTAAAAACAGAGATAACCTTTCAATGGCATTGATGGCTTCATTACACTCGAAATTAAAATAGCGGTTGGGTTTCGACTAGGTGAAACCAATCCTTTCGAAAGCTCTTATTTAAAGAAAAAGGCACCCCTACGAAAGCTAATACTTTAACATAATAAAGCAACCATCCCCAAAAGCTGTTTATATAAACCTTTTTGAAAGCATATGTTTTGACTGTGTCGAAAGCTTTAAGTAAAATAAAGCAAGAAATAAGCTTTTGAAAACATAATATGGTTTCAACCCAAACGAAAGCATTACTTTCGACACCCTACCTTCTGCTACCCACCAATTCACTTCGTACCAATACCATTGATACCATGTGCATTATTTCCGACTATATGGGTTTCGATTGGGATGGTTTCGACTGAGATGGAGCGGAGGTAAAGGAGTCGAAAGGTACTTCCGAAATAGGCAAAATTACCTTTTTCTGAAAACACCGATTAATAGCTAAATATGACAATTACTTTATAACTAACCTGCCTGTTGTAATTCCTTGATTGGTTACTTTAAAACTTTTCAAATGCTTTACCCTTAAATTGCCGCATTTATCAGATATAAAACTAAATAAATTTAAAAGGTTAAGCCCTTCCATTTACAAATCTGTATTTGCAAATAAGTTCTTCTCCTGAAATAATTTATGTTCCCTAGTAAATCAATTGGAAAAAATCCCCAAAAATCAAAGAAATTCAATTTTATCATGTAATCAAACATATTAAAATTTCAGACCCAATTTCTTACTAAAATACTCGAAATATATTTTAAACCAAATTATATCATATTTTCCTTTAGAAATTCATAATAAATTTTTTATAGCTCAAAAAATTTTGAAAATTAAAACCCATCTCCAAAATCATGTTTTTCTTAACATTAAAATTTTTCATGGCATTCTAAAATCATAGACTCTCGGTTTTTCATCAAAACTGTGCAAATTCATATGTGGATGAAATAAAATGAAACAACCATAATATAGTTCAAGCATATCATCATCCATATCATCGTAAAAACGAATTTAATCATAAATCCGAAAAATATAATCATAGAATAAAATAGAGATGGTATGAAATTATTGTTCACCTTAAATATTATAAGGAATTTGAGATTTGTTGTTGATTAATCCTTCCTAGCTTTGATCCTTAGCTTTAGGTTGAATTCTTCCTCTTTTTCTCCTTGCTAATGGCCAGCTGTAATTTAGGTTTATGGTTTTCGTTTGTGAAAGTGAAAAATGAAATGTGAATAGGCAATTACAAAGAAATATAGCCGTGTATAATAAAGTGGCTATTTAGTAATATGTCCATGTGTAAATTTGATTAGCCTATAAACCAATTTAAGCCCATTTTGTTTATTATTAAGCATGACCCTATATATATAATTTATTCAAATCTCAATCTCCTTATCATCATTATTTTATTTAATTTATCTAATTAAATTTCCTAAATATTATTATCAAAAATTATGGATGTTACAATTTTTCAGTCCAGGTTGAAACTAGACCAGGGCTGAAGCACTTTGGCTTCGACGAGGCTGATACAAAATAGATTGCGAGCGGTATACTGGTTTCTCTGCAATGTTTGAAGGATTTTAATGTTTAGAAATGTATATGTTTGGTTTTTTGTATGGACAATGATATTTGAACCGTTTATTAATGGGTTTAGGCTATGTTTACCTATACCTTCATGCATGCATGGGCTAGTCTATGTATACCTGACTCATGTGCATGATTTATGTTTATAGGATTACTCTATGTTCAACTATATCCTGGGGTTTGTCTCGGATTAACTAACTCTTATATGTATTAGCCGGTTAGTATATGTTTAACAAACTCTCTTTCGCTCTTATGTGTATGATTATTCCATATATGATAACGATCCTCATATTATGTTTATTATGATGGACTAATCTTGTAGATGCAAGTGAGATGGGTTGAGGTGAAGTAAGTGTTAGCTCTCATATAATTTCTATGAGATCGTGTTAGCGGTACATACTTGGTAATAATTTTACTCACCTGACATATGTCTTACCCCCCCTCCTTACACACTATCATTAATGGAGTAACCTTAGCTCATGTGGCATTTGAAGATGCTGGTAATGAAGATGTTTACATATATTATCCATTTATGTGTATTTATTGTATATGTAGTATGATATTGTGAGTATGTATGAAGACTATATACGATTTATGATGTATATAGATGAGATTTGTTTATTTTATCTATAATATAGTTTGATCCATTCCACTATAAGTTCTAAAAGTTACAATTAGTTAGCTAAGTTCTTTATATTTTATTGTTTTAAAACCATTATTCTTTTCATTTTACGATGCATATGACTCAGTCATATGGTCATGAAAAGTCAAGCTGTTACATTTTGTACCCGAGCTATAGGTTGGGACATATAGAGAGAGCATACTTTTATATTTTTATATAATGTGTATATATATATGTATGTATATTAGTTTAAGTAAATGTGCAGACGATGGTTAATTTTTGGTTTATATATATCAACTCTATTCACTAATCTACGAGGATCTAATATTGAATCCAATTTTATGGACAGTAGAGATGAGTAACTCGATTGAATCTGGCACTGGAATTGAAGCTGTGGAATTACTAAGCGTGAACATTCCACTTTGGTTCCGCCATTATCGTCAAGCTAGGAACCAGACCACCATTAACGAAGGGGCACCTATAATTATGATGCAAGATGGAGATGTTGTCCGTGCACTAGAGACGAAATTTCCAAAACTGTATAAGGATTTTCTGAATATGGGTGGAAACTCGCATAGGTGAATAGAAGCTTTTATCGAGATGCTAGATTGGTTGCATAAATGTTATAGGATTTTATAATGCTAAATTTGAGAGATGAGGTAAAGAGGCAGCTTGCTTCTTGGCACCTACATGAGGAAGCAATGAACTGGTGGGATGGGTTATAGAGGAATTTGATGAAAATGAAATTTCATTGACTGGTTTTAAGAAAAGATTAGAGACAAAAAAATGGAGCTTAAGAGGAAGTGATGCTTGAGAGGTTATCTAATCTAAAACAAGGAAATTCCACAGTATAAGAGTATATTAATAGCTTTAATGAGTTGGCGAAAATTGGTTTAGAATTGATAGATACGACACATGAAGTTTGAGAAAGGGTTAAGTTCCCCTTTAAGGAACTAGCGCTTAGTTATATTCCTATGGGAGCGACATTCGAATGTTTATTTAAGGCAGCGTTGTTGAATACCAGGAGGCTTCTAAAGTGAATCTGGCTAAGAATATTACTCAAGGCAAGCATAAAGATCATGGAGGTCCTAGTGGATAGAATAGTAAGCAAGACACAAGGTGTAAAAGATGCAATATGTGGGAAAACAAGTCGAATGATTATAAAGTGAAGGTCTCGAAAATTTAGTGCTGTAACTGTAACCAAATGGACCATATGAAGTAGGAGTGATCTGTTGTTTTAAAGATTGCTACGAGATGAGTTATTTTCTTTTATATATATATATATATACCTGTTTATGTAGTAAAAGATACGTAGTTACATGAGAAGAGTTGCATTTAGAATTTCAAGGATGAAATTCTTTTTAAAGTGGGAAGAATTTAATACCCAATGATATGTAGATGTATATTTTATTAGTACGAGAAAAAGGGTAATTTTACAAATATTGGAATTAGGCAATATGAACTGTGCCATTGCGTTGAGCTCATTTTCCTGATCAAGATGGTATATTGGTTTGTCTGGATCGATGATCATATGAAGGAGTTACATGTATTTTTATTAATGGGTTTTGATTATCTTAAATGGGCCTAAGCCCGTTTGACTAAAACACAAATTCAGAAGTTATATAATAGACGGTCTGAAGTTTGAATTCATTTCTCATGTACTTTGCACTTGTAACTTCTCATTCTTTATCCACCTCTCTGTCATCACTCTTTCTCTTTCAAATTTAAATAAAACGCAAATCATACATATACATACATACATATAATATAGATGAGCACGATAAGGACAACACAAAGATATCCATTGTTTGTAGATTCAAGGAACTTTGGAGGACTGTAATTCTGGACAACAAGGAATTGGAGGCTATTAGGAAATTTTGATGGCTTTCCAATGTAGTTTTGTGAGTGGGAATCGTTATTGGGTTATATATTGTTCACATGAAAGTAGTTTGTATTGTTTGATTGCTAATTAGGTTAACTAGGTGTTGAAATTAGAATATTCAAGTATGGGATAAATACTAATGTAATTATAGGATTGAATAAGTTATTGATAATTTATTAAGGGTAAAACTGGTATTAGAGTTGAATATTAGAGTTAAATGATTAAATATATGAAAGTTGGAATTTATTATGGACATATGATTGAATATATGATATATGGAACATTAGGACAGTAGAAAACGATGTTTAAATGGTGTAAAAACATACCATAATAGTAAATGATGAAGGTAATTTCAAATAAGGAAGAAAATAGTTCAGACTTTTGGTTTTCTATCATTGAGTTGTACATCGATCCACCGGTGGTGTGTGTACTGATAGGCCTTTTTTTCCCAGGATGAATTGCACCAGGGTTGAAGCACTTTTTCTTCAGCGATGCCTATTTGAAATAGATTACAGAGAAATATTGGTTCCTTTGTGATGTTTGAACGCGTTTAATGTCAACAAATGCCCAGGTTGAATTCAATGAATTTTTTATATTTATAATTTCAAAAATGCCATAATTTTTTAGGTTTCTAGACCTATATCAAATTTCCATGGAACTATAATTTCTATAGTGCCCTTGAAGGCATTACCTTAACTCAATTTGTAACACTTGGTACTAAGCTTGAATTCTATAACTTAGAAAACATAACACATTTATATTATGATTTCCCCTGACTAATTCTATTCTTGTAAACACTCTTATTATTTTTGAGTTTAACATGACCAACACTTATTTTAACTATGACTACTGGAAGGGTCATTGATTTCAATATAATAAATTTTATAGAACTTTGCCCAGTACTATCATGATATTTCTTATTGGTATTTATGGTTTGAAATGAACCAAAGGATGTTAAATAATATTAACACTCATTCAAATAACTTGATTTACGCTTTTAAGCTACAATTGGATTGTAGATCCTAGCTATAAATTGTCTAAACATATGTTCTTTAAGGAATTCCTTAAAAGCATAAAAAGTTGCACTGACATCATGAAAGTAAAAATCGTGTAAAACAATAAGAGACATAATATGACCATGATTAACGACGTAGTTGATTCTTTTAATGGAGATAACAGCTCAAACGTTTTACTCTTACTTGATTACTAAGTAAATTTGCTATCTTTAAAGCTTCACTTCTTTAATAAATATATGTATTAAAAGAATTTGTATATATATTTATGTACTGGACTCATATCCTTTACTGGGTTTGTTTAGGTTTAGATGCTGTATAGATTGGGCTGATTATACTATATCGTTATTGTGTGCGGAGGGTGGACGTCGAATTATGTGTTTGGCACCATTTCTTGGATCGTCATAGAGTTTTCTTATTGAGTTAGCTTATGGTCGCTATACTATTAGTGTGACATCCCGGAATTTCTGGCAATATCAATTTAATAATCTGCATTTAAAATTAAATTGATTTAATGATTTTTGTTAGTAAATTTGAATTGATTTAATAATTCTTCTTTTAATAAACATTTAAATTGTGTATTTATCTTTTAAAAGCTAAATAAAATATTTTCTATTTATAATGTATATAAATTTATATATATTGTAAATAGATGAGCTTTGTTGTAAATTTAATTAATAAGGCATATCATATAATTCTAATATTTTGGTAAATTTGGAATTTGATTTAATTTAGTATTAAGCTATTAAATAAATAATCATACAACTTTTAAATACTCAAGATAAAATTTAATTTGTTTAAAATGATTCTAGCTTAAGTTAAAATTAAACAAAAAGGTTTTTGTAAATAAGAGATAGTTTCTTTTATAAATTATTTTAATAACGAGTTATATTTAAACGATATTACAAATGAATTTTTAATAAATAGAAATTGTTGTACATATATGTGTATTTTGGAACAGCTATGATTTGAAAAGTTAAAATAAAGTCTTTCAAATATTTAAAATAAAATAAATCTTATCAATACATAAACATAAGAACTATGATATTAACATAAGTGTGAAAATAAATAATAAGTAAATTAAGTATTTAATAGTTTGAGTTTAAAAATAGGAGTAAATTTACAAGGTAAAATAAGATACAAACAAGATGTATTTACAAAATTAATGAAATATAAACACATATGCTGTCATATAAAACAATAAATATTTAGGTTAGAAGAGAAGTATATATTCCCACTTAAGTTAGCTATGCAAGAACAATAAAAAGAATCTGGTTAGTGAAGTTGGTTATGCAGGCAAGTAAAAGTAAGTTAATAGACAAAGTAATAAAACAAAAGGAGTTGACAATGGCATTTAATGTTAGCAAAAAGCAACATCATTTCTAGTACATCAAATATTGTCTATCAGCCCCAAAGTAAAAATCTGCATAATAAAATAACAAGAAGAAATAAGTATATACAAGTATGAACTAACTAGAAGCAAATATGAAACATGACAGGAAGTATAAAATGAGTATGTACACATATAAAAAGAAGAAAACTATTATCTAAGTACATACGAAAGATAGGGGATAAGTGTTTGTAGACATAAGGGACATTAGCATTAAATGTTAAGTATCTCAAGTACACTAATATCTCTTATCAGCCACCAAGAGGGAAGAAATATCTCTGAATATTTTTGTACTAGGCAAATAAACAATACCCTGGAAACATCTTTCTATTTATCAATCTTCTGTATCTTTTTCATTTCATTTCGTTTACCAAAAAGAAACTTAGCATTCTCCATTTCAAAGTTTCAAAGACATTTACAAACTAAAGCTTCAGTTCAACTCAACTTAAACAACAATTCAACTTAAGTCAAATATGAAGATCAAAGTGGTTCTAGTGCAACTTTTTAAAGCCTGTTTCAAAATAAAAGCTTTTCCAAGACAATAGTGTGCTCTGTTCATTTCCGAAACAAGGTGAGTAACTTATTTTTAAAAATTTAAAGGATGAAGCAATTGTAAATAGATATGGTTGCATCTACCTATATATGTATGCTCTGTGAAAATGATGGAGGCATCTGTGTGCAAGCTGCTGTTGTTTTTTTACTTTGTCTCAGTTTCAAAAACACCAAAAAATCATTCTCTTCCGATCTAGTTACTTTCTGGATGTAAGGTTAAAACAAAAAGTGATTGTTATAGCCTATATTTGGGATTAAAATTATATTCAAGCAAAAAACAAACTATTTTTAGCTCAAGAACTCAAGAAATCTCACAACAGTCTTCAATTGGTTAAATTTCAAACTTCACAGTTTACAAACTCAGATATGCGAAAGAAATCTATATACTAAAACGTCATTTTTAAAGTTTAAATCGTAATTTTTAGAGGAGGAAGTGAGGTGCAGTTCGAGTTGGACTGTTTTGGGCATTTCGAGTTGCCATGGGCGATCGCGTTGATCGGGGAGGTTGGGACTGGGGCTGGAGAAGCGGGGGTGATCGTGGGATCTAGGAAAAATGCTCGGTGGTTGATCAAATTCTTGTGGAAGCAGCGATGAGTAGTTTTATTTTGTTGACCTAATTTTTGGGTGGCTGAGGAAATTCGACTCGTTCATCGCCGTGATGGATCGAGTGCCATGCGGTTTTGAGGGAAGTTTGAGGAGAGGTGGACGAGGCTACGGCCGGAGTTGGGTGGTCTCCGGTGGTCGGAGTGTGGAGCGTGGGGTGTTGCCAGGTTTTGAAGTGAGTTGTTTTCGAGTTTTCCAGTTGATTTGGGTTATCTCGAATTCGATTTTCGAGAATTAAGAACGATCTGAGGATCGTGGAGTGTTGGGTGAGTGATGGTGGAGGTGAACAGATCATCATTGATGATCTGAGATGATCAACAGCACAGTGCATGTGCACAGTGCACTGTGGTTTCTGATGATCTCTGTTTTTGCTTGGTCTCGAGTAAATTTAGGTATTACTCGAAGTAGTTTGGTAGTTTTCTGGAAGTAGATGCGTATTGGACTCGAAGCAAAGTGTTAAGGGCTTGGGTCATATATTTTAGTGACAGGGTTACAGACCTGTCAGTTTAAAATTTGAAAGTGATTTTAAATTATTAAGCAAGGGTTTAAATATGTTTTAAATCAAAGTTTAAATATAGATTCAAGTTAAATTTTAAATCTTAGTTGGAATGAATAAAGTTTTCCCCTTTAGTCAAATTGTTTTAATAATTTAAAAGTATTTAAGAAGTAAAGTATATTTATGAGAATCTGAATTTATAATGGAATTAAAAAATATAAGGAAGAATTTAAAAACCAAGTTTAAATCAGAATTTTAAATCTGAATTCAAATTGAATTTGAATCTTAGGTTTTGAAAATAGGATAAAGTTTATAACTTTAAATGATGTAAATAAGTTTAAAGGTTAAAGTATACTTTAATGATTTGAAAATTTAAAAGGAATTTAGTTTAAAATCTTTAAATTAGAATTTAATGATTTGGATTCATTAAATTATTAAGTTAATTAAAATGGATTGTTAAATTTAATTAATAACTGGATTAATTAAGTAATTATGAGTTTAAACCAATTAATTAAGGTTTAAGTTAATTATTAATTAGGAAAAATTAATTTGATAAAATTAGATTTTAAATTAATGGTTAAATGTTAATTAATCAAGTAATTAAGGGCTAATTAAGGGCTAATTAAGTTACAATTAAAAACTTAAATTAATTAAATGATTAGAGATTGTTTGCACAAAAAATGGACAAACACCTCCAAGTCGTATGATTTAAGTGATTTTAGGTTGTTCTTAGTGATTTGGGTGATTTATGCAAATATATGAAAAGAAGGGACTAAACTGTAAAAGACACGCAGATTTATAGTGGTTCAGCCAGAATGTGCCTACGTCCACTTTATATGTTATTCTCCTTTTTTATTCAAATTACAAGTACAAAGCTTTGATACAAGTATATGAAAGTTGTTTGAAAGTTCTCTCCGTGCTTGAGCTCTCAAACTTGTCCCCCATTGTTGTACCCCTGCCCCTCTATTTATAGAGTGAGGCTGGGGGTAGGGGTCTTGGATGTATATAGCTGGTGGTAGGCCTGGGCTGATACAATCTGGCCTGGCAAAGTTGGTCCGGAACGCCTTGGTCCGGTGGGATCTGGTTCGGTGGGTAGGCGAAGTTGTTGGTTCGATGGTATGGGAAGCAGGTTGATTCGGTAGTGGGTGGACCGGTGGAGTTGATTCGGTAGTGGGTGGACCGGTGGAGTTGATTCGGTCATGAGTTGGTTCGGTGGTCTTCTTCCTTGCTTCTTGGTTCGGCAGTGGATGAGGTAGCTGGTTCAGTGATGAGAGGGGAGTGGAGTTGGGTTTGATTCGGTGGTCTTGGTCCGGTGGGACTTCGTCCAACATTTGCCCCCCAAAGTGGGGCACATGCCAGCATGCGTCTCGCTTTGTTTTAGTTCGTTCGGTTTCAACTGCCGAACCGGTTGGTTCGGTCGCCCATGTTCGCCTATAAGTAGGAGCCTCATGCCCTTGTTATTCCGTACTAGCCGAACCAAAGCTTTTGCTTTTGCCGAATCAAATGAGCACCGATCCATACTTCAACAGCAAGACCAGGTGAGGCCCTCTTCTGCCGGATGAACTTTCGATTTGCCTAACCGAATGGACTCGGGGATTTCGAGTGCCGAATGACTTTGTAACCTTGAACTGCCGAATGACTTTGTAACCTTGAATCTGCCGAATGACTTTGTAACCTTGAACTGCCGAATGACTTTGTAACCTTGAATCTGCCGAATGACTTTGTAACCTTGAATCTGCCGAATGACTTTGTAACCTTGAACTGCCGAATGACTTTGTAACCTTGAATCTGCCGAATGACTTTGTAACCTTTCATGTTTTGAATTACAAATGAAGTTCTAGATTGTACGCACTTGCTTGTTTACATCTCTATATCCTTTGTTTTAATGATGTACTCTTTTGTGTTGCAGATAATGTCTCATAAAGTTGAAACCCGATCAGAAAAGAAGAAATCCCAGGACAGAGAAGATCCTTCCGTAGTGCCCCCAGCTCAGTTAGAGCCGGGACGTCATGGGCCCACCCCGAGGTCACTAATATATGGGTACGGCCCTCAGGAGCTTCTGAACTCGCCTCCTGACTGTTTCCCAAGCTCTCTGAATGGCGAGCAGCTTGATGTTATCTCCCGCTCCTTTGGGATTGACAGAGCGCGCATGCTGTTGCCGGGGGAGGGAGTGATGCCATATGATCCCCCCGAAGGGTATTTCGCCTATAGTCGGTACCATTGCATGTGTGGGGCCATTCCCCCGATCAATGCTTGGATAATCAGTTTTATCACCTACTTGAAGGTAGCTCTATTTCAGCTTCAGCCTAACTCCTACGCCATCCTGGTGAGCCTGTTTGTCATTTTCCAGAGGAGATACGGGCGTCCTCCCTCCAACCGGGAGATCCGGTACTTGTATAATTTGAGAGGCTATAAGAAGGGGTCTCCATACATCAGCTTGGAATCAGCCGTATCTTTCAAGCCTGTCCTGGACTTATATTCGAAGTTCAGTATGTTTAAGAAAGAATGGTTTTTTATCAGGGATGACTGTTTCCATCCGTCGCTTCACCTCCGGCTGTAAGTGTGAAGCTTTATTTATAATTTCCATTATAACTGTAATGCTTCTTCTTATGTGTTTTTATTTCTTGCTAGCGACAGGTGGCTTTGCGGTCGTGGAGAATGATCGCCTGGTTCAGATGGCTGTGGAAATAGATGCCATTACGGGAAGGGACATGTCGGCTTCTTACTTGATCAGGAATGCTACACTTCTGGGGCACAACCTGATCCTTCCACATCAGTCCGTGGTTAAGCAGAGAGACACGGCGGAGGAGAGAGCTGCCAAAGTTACAGGAGGGGCCATGGCAAAAAGCAGCAAAAAGAGACCCTTCTCGATGCATCCAGTCGCCGGGGGGAAGAAACTCAAGAAGTCCGATGGACCCTCTCCCAGCACACATCCAGATGTTCAGGAGGAGGAAAAAGGTGAGGACGAAGGAGGTGAGGCGGAGAGCGGAAGTGGTAGAGAAGGTGACGGTGATCGTCACGGTGATGATGGTGGCAAAGGACAGGGTGGTGATGGCACCAGGGCTTTGCCTCCCGGGCAGGCGGGCGTGATTCAAGAGTGGACAGATAACGCTCTCCGCCAAGCCTTCGAATAGTTGGAGGAAACAGAGAAGTCCAAGAAAGCTGGTAAGGTTGGGACCGTCGCTGATTTATCTTCCGGGAGCGCTTCTACTGAGGCAACTTCTGCGATTCAAGGTGAATTTCTCTTTATTCTTTTTAATTCTTGAATGATGGCTCAATGCATGCTGGTGACACTTGGTTTTCATTCCAGGAGCGGGCAAAACGGCCAAGACCTCGGATCTTCGGCACAGGCTTGAACAATACAAACTCCTCAAAGCTTCCGCCATGCTGAAGCCTCCTACTAACCATCCTGGAGACGTAGTCAGCTATCGTCCTCTTCTTGGGGTTATTGAAGAAGATATACAAAAGAGGAAGAGGAGTCGATCTACGTTTGAGTCTCTTCCTAGTCCTCCGGCCCCACTCCAGCCTATTCACGATATTACGGAGGATGATACTGAGTTTATGCCTTCCCCACATTCGTCCGAGAATCCAACCTTCACCCCGATAGATCACCCTGGCTTGGTTCGTAACCCATTTGCGGGTCATTCAGACCTGGACCCGGCCTCTCATGACATCTCCTTCTATGAGGTTATTGGTGAGCATCTTCTCCCTCGCAATCCCATGGTACGGGTGCTTGACGAAGCTAAGTCCCTAGACCTCGATTTGCTTACTACCCGGGTTGTAACTCTGGGGGATGAAGCTAAGGCGAATATTGACCGGGTTGCTGAGGAGACCAGGAAATTGATGGGGCATCATGCCCGATTAGTTAAGGCCGGGGAGGAAATTGGGAGTGCCAACATTCGGCTACGGTTAATGGTCTCCGACCAGGCTAAGCAGCTTGTCGATCAAGCCATTCAAATTTCTCAGCACGAGGTCGCATCCAGGCAACTGAAGAAGACTATGGAAGAGGCCAGCAGGGCAGAGTTGCGAAAATGGAGGCCGCCTGCAAGGAGCGAATTGACATGGCCATCACGATGGTGGATGAGGTTCGACAAGCGAACCTCGAGCAGGCGTAGGAATTTTCGGGGAGACTTGAGGCCGCGGAGCTCGCTCAGTCCAGGTTGAAGGAGGAGATGGAGGCAATGAAGATATCCCTTCAGGCTGACCGCTCACGATACTGATCGGAGAGGGATGCTGCCATCGCTAAGCTGCATGCTTCTGAGGCCCGAATGAAGGAGCTTGAGGAAAATGAGGGGATGATGGATGAGATGCTCCAGGATATGTATTTCCGCACTTGGAAGCAGGGTAATTTATCCTGGATGGATGATTACCCCCGAGTTATGGCCAGGATTTATCTCCGGGCCCTGGAGGAGGCTAGGGCTGATGCGGATAAAGAGGGTGGCGCAGTCTTCAGAATGGATGTGGTCACTGCCCAGTTTACCAAGGAGGAGAAGGTGGCGGTGAAGGAGGGTATGCGGCTGCTTGCTGCCGAGGAGGCAGGTGTGCAAGTAGAGGATGATGACCAGGATGGTCAGGAAGGAGGTGCGGGTAAGTCTTCCTTTCTAGTCTTTCCGTTAACTTGGTTGCTTATCACTAATGAATTCTTTCTTTGACCGGGCAGGTGGGCAATAGGACAAGGATGAAACTCCGACGCAGCCGGCTCCTTGATTTGACCTGGATATCTTTTTGTGGACTTGGCATTGTTGTATATGTTAGTCTCAAAACAGTAACGTAACTTTTAGGTTGTAATTATGCTACTTGTAATAAACAACATTATTCTTGACACGTAGTTTTTTTAACTTAAGCTGATTCTGTCATTTTTTGAATGTTTTTGCTATTTTGACATGTTGTATGAGAAATATAGCTATGCATATGCTTGCAATTCAATTGCGTTTGATGTCAAGTTCTTGCTTAAAACATAATTTCATGCCTTGCAATGTTAGTGTGACGTGTGAATAAATTATAGCCACATGTTTATACATGAAAGAAGAAAATACCGCCCTTCATATTTTACTTGTAGATGGCAGCTTTGAATGTCTCGCGCGACTGAGTGTGGAATGTGGTCAGTGTCCTGCTGTGAGTATCCGCTTCTATTAGCGAATGTCTCCTATTCTGTGTCCTATACTTTAGGGATTGTTACAGAGGATAGGAGAAAAGTTTTTTTTTAAATAAAATTGAAATATGAGAAAAAGTAAAACTTCCATACACGGAAGGCCTTCGATGTGCTTAAGTTCGTGGAAAACGGGCTTTGTAGTCACTTTCCCTAGCTGTGGGTCTTGGAGACATTTGTCACCCATCTTACGCCTCCGCGGGGAGTTAATCTTTTTTACCACAGCCGTACTTAAGACACATCGGAGCCGAGATCGCGCATAGTAACTACCCGGGCCATTATGGCCCGTAATCGTGGGTATTATTCGATTTACTGTAGCCGGCTAGCGTGGGTGTCGATCGTCAACCGTGAACTACCCCTGGCTGGCCACACCTTATGTTGGGGCTTAAAGTAGGTTCACAGTTACCGGCGAGCCGAACGCCGTAATGAGCTGCCTTGGCTATAGTCGGCCTTCTCGGTGGCCTATAATCGGCTCATTACAATTGGCTTTAAGGGCCGTCGCGAGCAATGAGTTAACCCGCAGCAGAGGGATGCCGGAGCAAAAGTGTCTCATTGGCGAGGGCATAGATTCGCATAGTACCTGTTAGGTCTTGTCCAGGTGAAGTCGTGCTGTGGAGTGCCTTGAATGGAAATGCTATATGCACAGGATTTTGTTCAACAGAAAAGGATAAAGTTAACAAGCAGCCAAGATATAAAGGAACAAGTTAAAAAAGAGACAAGGTTTTTAAAGTGGTTCGGCACGAAAATGCCTACGTCCACTGATTCTCTTTGTTAATTCACTTCATATGGGCAGTACAAGTTAAGAAAAGTATCGACGGAGGTGTTGGATGTTCCATGCCCTATGGAACACCTCTCTGTCCACTTTTGACAAAATATAAGCTCCATTGTGGAGATCTTTATGAATTACATATGGTCCATCCCAGATTGGATCTAGTGCTCCGGGGCGAGGGAAGATTCGCTTGAGGACAATATCTCCTTCTTGTAAAGTACGATGCTTGACTTTGGAGTTGTAATGTGCTGCCACTTTTTGCTTGTGGGCTGCTGCTTTGAGGGCTGCATCATTTCTTCTTTCCTCAATTAGATCCAAAGACATGTGAAGGAGTTCTTCGTTCTCTTCTGGGTTATAGTGGATCCTACGGTGGGAAGGCACGATGATTTCAACTGGGAGCATAGCCTCCGATCCGTATGCCAAAGAGAAAGTGGTATGCCTTGTTGATGTTCTGAAAGATGTGCGATAGGCCCACAGTGCCGTAGGGAGTTCATCCGCCCAAGCGCCTTTTGACTTTTCGATCTTCTTTTCGATTAGAGTTTTCAGAATTTTGTTGAAGGCTTCGACTTGTCCGTTTGCCTGGGGATAAGCTACGGATGAGAAGCTCTTGTGAATTATGTGCTCTTGGCACCAGTTGGTGAACTCCTCGCTGTCAAACTGAAGTCCATTGTCCGATATAATTTTGAATGGAACTCCGTACCTGCATAGACCATTTTTGATCAAGAAGTTAATAACTTTCGCTGATGATACTTTATTTAGGGGTTCTGCTTCCACCCATTTGGTGAAATAGTCGACTGCCACTATAGCATATTTGGCCCCGCCTCGTCCCATTGGCAGTTCGCCGATTAAGTCAATTTCCCATACTGCAAAGGGCCAAGGGCTGGTCATTTGAGTAATCTCAGTGGTTGGTAGCCGTGGAATCTTAGCAAACTTCTGGCATCTGTCACATTTTCTGACGAAATCTAAGGCGTCCTTGCTTAAGGTGGGCCAGAAATATCCATATCGGAGTATCTTTTTTGCCAAAGTCTGCCCTCCGGTGTGATTTTCGCAGCTTCCTTGATGAATGTTGGATAAGATTTCCTTGGCTTCCCTTCCAGCGACACACCTTAATAAGGGGTTAGAGAAGGCGCGCCGATAGAGGGTGTCCTCTTGTATTGTGTAGCGGGAAGCCTTCCTCAAGATTTTCTTGACTTCGTTACGCCCGTCGGGTAGTGTGCCACTTTATAAGTAGTCTCGGATGGGAGTCATCCAAGTTGCTTCTTCGGTTGCAGCTATCAGATTCACTTGCTCAAAACTTGGGGTCAGTTGCTTTGAGATGGCTACTGCTCCGGAAATAGCGCCGTCTCTTATGCTGGCTTGCTTTGCCAATTCGTCGGCCTCTTGGTTCTCTTCCCGAGGGATGTGTTTGACTAAGTAGTGGTCCAATCGACTGAGAAGTAACTTGGTCTTCTTTAGATATGCTATGAGTCGTTCTTCTCGAGCCTGGAATTCTCCTAGTATTTGATTAACAATAAGTTGAGAATCGCTATGAAGACACAAAGAATTGGCTCCGATTTCTAAGGCAAGTTCTAATCCAGCTGTCACTGCTTCATACTCTGCATCGTTGTTGGTGGCAGCGAATTCCAACCTTATAGCATGGTGCAGCTTATTTCCCCTAGGAGTAATTATTACCACACCTGCCCCCGAGCCTTGTTCGTTTGATGCACCATCCACAAAGATTCCACTTGATGTCTTCTGCTATTTCTGATTGCTCCTCACCTTCTCTGGTAGTGAATTCGGCAATGAAATCGGCCATGGCTTGCCCCCTGATGGCGGTGCGAGGATGGTAGGTAATATCATATTGACTTAGTTCAATGCACCATTTAAGTAGTCGCCCAGAAGTGTCGGGACGATGGAGTACCTGCCTCAGCGGTTGATCGGTCAGAACTCTGATGGAATGGGATTGAAAATAGTGTCGCAGTTTTCGAGATGCGATTAGTAGACAGTATGCTAGCTTCTCAAGTTTAGGATATCTGACTTTTGCCCCTGTAAACCTCTTACTTACAAAGTATACTGGCCGCTGCGTGCGGTTGTCTTCTCTTACCAAAGCAGCGCTTAGAGCATGAGATGATACAGCAAGGTATAGGTATAACTCTTCGCCTTCGTTTGGAGTCGAGAGTACCGGCGGTTACTGGAGGTGTTCGATTAAGTTAAGGAAAGCGGTTAAGCATTCGTCAGTCCATTCGAACTTTCCTTTGTCTTTCTTTAGAGCTTCGAAGAAGGGGACGCACTTGTCCGTTGCTTTGGAGATGAATCGGCTTAGGGCGGCCACTTTCCCATTCAGGCTTTGCATTTCCTTTCGAGTGGAAGGTATTTTGATATCTTTTAGAGCTCGGACTTGTTCAGGGTTTGCTTCAATCCCTCTGGCATGGACGATGAATCCCGAGAACTTTCCTGATGATACTACGAAGGAGCATTTTAGAGGATTAAGTTTCATTCCATACTGGCGAAGTACTTGAAACATCTTGCCCAGGTGGCTTACGTGATTGTCGGCTTTCCTTGATTTTACCAGCATGTCATCCACATACACTTCCATAGTTTGTCCTATTAGCCCTGCAAACATCTTGTTGACGAGGCGCTGGTAGGTGGCTCCTGCGTTTTTAAGTCCGAAAGGCATTACCTTGTAGCAGTACAAACCCCGGTCAGTGATGAAACTAGTGTGGTCTTGATCGGGAGCATGCATAGGAATTTGGTTATATCCTGAGTATGCGTCCATAAAGGATAGGAGTTCGTGCCCCGGCTGTGCTGTCTACAAGTTGATCGATTCGGGGAAGTGGGAAGCAATCTTTCGGGCAGGCGTCATTTAAGTTGGAGAAGTCAATGCATGTTCGCCACTTCCCATTAGCCTTCTTTACCAGTACCGGGTTGGCGATCCACTCTGGGTAGATGGCTTCTCGTATGAAGTCATTGGCAAGTAGATTCTTTACTTCTTCATTAAGGGCTGCTGATCGTTCTGCCCCCATAATTCTCTTTCTTTGTTTTACGGGCGCCTTGGTAGGATCAATGTTTAGTACGTGGCATGCTATGTCAGGGGAGATTCCGGTCATGTCAGCATGCGACCATGCAAATACATCCAAGTTGTGGCAGAGAAAGTCAATGAGTTGTTCCTTCAACCTTGCTTTTAGTTGGGACCCGATTTTCAATAGTCTACTCGAGTCATGTTTGTCTACAGATACAAACTCCATAGCCTCTGCAGGCTCGGCGGTGGCCTCCTCCTCTTTGTCCCTGGGGTCTAATTCATTGAAAGGGTCGCTGGTATATCGAAGAGGAGGGGCTTTCTTTAGTTGCTATGCTTCCAAACTTTTTGTGCAGAGGGCAACCTCTACACTCTTCCCTTTATCCTTCCTGTGGTTGTTGCGAAGTTCAGTTACATAGCAGTCTCGAGCAACGTCCTGGTCTTCCTCTACTTCCCCTACTCCATTGTCCGTTGGAAATTTCATCTTTAAGCACCATGGGGCCAGGACGATTTGGAAGTCAGACAAGGATGGCCTTCCTAAGAAGGCATTGTAGGCCGAGTGGTTTTCTATCAGCACAAATGTTTATTTCCGTACAACGGAGCGGGGATGACTTCCAATTTCAACAAAGAGGTCCAGTTGCCTGAGGGGCATCTTCGCATCTCTAGTGAAACCGTGTAGTGGTTTATTGCAGGGAGAAACGTCCTTTATTGATAGTTTCATTTTGTCGAATGCGTGCTTGAATAAGATATTTACCGAGCTTCCAGTGTCTACTAGAATTCGGAAAACTTCGGCTGAACCGAGCTGGGCAGAGATAACCATGGGATCCATGTGAGGGTACTGCCTTCCATCTAGGTCACGCCTACTGAATGTGATGTCATCACTCTCTTTCCGATTTGGGTGGCGTTCTCCTATAACAGAATTAACACAGTCTTCATTGTTTCTAAGCGACTTTCCATATCTTTCCATCTCTGCCCAGCTTCTGTTGGCGATGTGCGGTCCTCCCGAGATTGTATGGACCACTATCTTCTCTTGACTGGAGCCGCTAGTGTTGTGATTTCCTCTGCCTATCTCTGGTGAGGGTAGCCTTGGCTTCTCATTGGCAAGAGCTGGAGTCCTATTCTGACCTTTTACATAGCGTTCCAGTTTCTTCCTTCTGATGTGTTCTTCAATCAAGTCCCAGAGATGATGGCATTCATTGGTATCATGCCCGTGAGATTCGTGGAAGCGGTAGAACATTCCAGATTTTTGCGCGTTATCTGATTCCTTCTTGTATGGTGGGCGTTTGTATCTAACTTCGTCTTGGATGGCAAGGAAGATGTTTTCGATGGTTTCATTCAAAGAAGTGTAAGTGTCGAATCTCGGTCCTGGCCGATATAGGCGCTTTTCTCCCTTCTTGCCCCCAGCATTGTCTCTAGAATCATTTCTTCGAACGTCCTTCGCTGCAGCGGGCGTGTTGCCGTGGGCTGCCTTATTTTTTTGCCCTGACTGCCCCTCAGTGGTAGCGTCTTCAAGCCTCATATATTTCCCGGTTTCATGGAAGAAATCGGGTAAAGTAGCTGGTTTTTCTTTTGTCAACCTTCTACCAAATTTAGTATCCGGGTGCACGCCACTACAGAGGGCCATTAAGATGAGCTTCTCATCGGCATCTTGGACTGCGGCCGCTGCGGCATTGAATCGGGTTAGATATTGTTGTAGCTTCTCTCCGGGTTTCTGTTTGATACTGGATAAGGAGTAAGCGTCCTTGGGCTGCTCCACATGAATGCGGAACTGGCTGATGAACTTTTCTTTCAACATCTCCCATGAGCAGATGGATCCTTGGGGTAGATGGCAAAACCAGGAGGTAGCTATATCTGCCAAGAATAGCGGAAAGCATTTTCACAGTACTCCTTCTGTTGCTCCACTCATGAGCATATGCTGTGTGTATCTCTGTAAGTGTACAACGGGGTCGGAGGTTCCTTTGTAAGGTTCCATTGTTGGCATTTTCCATTCTCGGGGGGTGATGGAGATTTCGATATTGCGAGCGAAGGGGCTGGTTACTCTAGCGCCTATGCCTCGATCTCTTTGATCCCGTTGGACGCACTCTCTGAACAAGCGTGCCATCCTTTCATCAGAATTTGGAGCAGATAGAAATGAGTTCGGCTCTGCTCTGTGATTGATTCCATCCAGATGACCTGTAGGAATGGTATCGTCTATCATTCCTGACATTTTCCAGTGGCTGTCTTTGGTCTTCTGGGAGCATGCTAGGGTCAGCTACAGTTGGCCCTTGCCTTGATCTTCCCCTTCTGGGTTCTGATCTAAGCGCTTCCTCGGGTCCAACTTCGGGCTGAACTCTAGCTCGGCCCCGGTCATTGGTGTTTCCGTGGTTAGGCAGTATGACAGGCTCGGCTACAGTTGACCTCTGCCCGGTACCTCTCCCGTTGGGTTCGGTTCCAAGCGTTTCCTCAGGTCTAACTTCGGGCTGAGCTCGGTCTCGACTCCTACCATGGCCGCTTCTGTCGTTAGCTCCTTCGAAAAAGGAAGACCTTTGCTATCTCCGAGATCCTCCAGACTGGGACTCACCCCATGATTCAGTGTTGCGGTTGGACTCTTCAGCATCCCTTAAGCGTGACATGAGATGGTCCACCAAGGCTTCCTGCAAGGATGTGAAGCGGTTAGTCACTTCAGCCACAACCCTGTCTAGGTCTGCCCTAGTAATTGCTGCCGGCTGTTCTGAGGCAGGGGTTGTCGGATTTGCCTGACCTTCATCTGGTACTGCTGCTGGAGGGGGACGACCTACTTGATCTGTGACCACTGGATCTGGAAGACTGCTGGTTGCGATGTTTTTTCCTTTGTTAACATCTTTCTTCTGCTTGGGAGGCATGTTTTCTCGGCAATGAACAACGTGTTAGGAAGAAGGTTAAGTGCGAGAAGCTGAAGCTTCGAGCTTTCAGCTCTCAATGAAAGCACCAAAAATGTTTGCACAAAAAATGGACAAACACCTCCAAGTCGTTTGATTTAAGTGATTTTAGGTTGTTCTTAGTGATTTGGGTGATTTATGCAAATATATGAAAAGCAGGGACTAAACTATAAAAGACATGCAGATTTATAGTGGTTCGGCCAGAATGTGCCTACGTCCACTTTATATGTTATTCTCCTTTTTATTCAAATTACAAGTACAAGGCTTTGATACAAGTATATGAAAGTTGTTTGAAAGTTCTCTCCGTGCTTGAGCTCTCAAACTTGTCCCCCATTGTTGTACCCCTGCCCCTCTATTTATAGAGTGAGGCTGGGGGTAGGGGTCTTGGATGTATATAGCTGCTGGTGGGCCTGGGCTGATACAATCTGGCCTGGCAAAGTTGGTCCGGAACGCCTTGGTCCGGTGGGATCTGGTTCGGTGGGTAGGCGAAGTTGTTGGTTCGGTGGTATGGGAAGCAGGTTGATTCGGTAGTGGGTGGACCGGTGGAGTTGATTCGGTAGTGGGTGGACCGGTGGAGTTGATTCGGTCATGAGTTGGTTCGGTGGTCTTCTTCCTTGCTTCTTGGTTTGGCAGTGGATGAGGTAGCTGGTTCGGTGATGAGAGGGGAGTGGAGTTGGGTTTGATTCGGTGGTCTTGGTCCGGTGGGACTTCGTCCAACAGAGATTAATTAATGGGTTATAAAGATAAATTAATTTGAAATTAATAATGATTAAATCTAAGTTTAATTTCTTAAGGAAAGAAATTAAGAATTGTAAATAGTTAATGGAGGTCATTAACTTAAGATTTGTTCAATAATTTATTAATGTGATAAATTTTAATAACTAATTAGATAAATTAATTAAAGATAAACATTTGTGAGAATGTTTAAGTGTAATTACTTAATGGAAGTAATTAAGGAATTATTGCGTTTAATAGGATTTGTTTAAGTTAATTAATTTAGTTTAATTAATTTAAATTAATCTTTGGATGATTTGATAAGTATAATTACTTAAATGTAATTAATGAAGTGTAATTACTTAATGAGGTAATTAATGGTAATTACTATATGTAATTGGTTGAAGATGATTTGAGTATGTTAGTAATTTGGATTAAATTACTTTGTGAAATTAATCAAGGGATTAATTTAGAAAATTAATTAAGGAGTAATTAATTTATTAAGTGAAGTAATTAAGGGTAGTTAATTATTGAATGGGATTAACCAAGGATGATTAATAATTATGGTTAAGTAAAGATTAATTACTTAATGTAATTAATGTAAATGGAATAATTAAATCAAAAATGTAATTAGGGATCATTAATTTATATAATTAATGATGTAATTAAGGATTGATTCATTAAAACTAATTAATCGGTAATAAATGATATTGAGTAATTAATTAATATAATTAATTAAGGATTAATGTAATTAATTATAGTTAATTAATAAATGAAGTAATTAAAGATTAATTACTATATTTGGGTAAGGATAATCAATTTGTGAAATTAATTAAAGGATAATTACTTGAATGTAATTAAAGGATAATTAATCCAGGATGATTAATTAAAATGGAAATTTGAGAATGATTAATTAATTGATTTGTAATTAATGGTTATGTAAGCAGGATTTATAATGATGAAGTAATTAATTTAATTCATTTTAAATTAATTATAATTGGTGTGTTTATGAATCATTGCTTATGTATTAATGGATGATATTAATTTCCTTGTATGGTTTGAAATCTCAAATATGAGATAAATAATGCTGTATGATATGGTTGCTTTGGTTGAAGTGTATTGATAATGTAGATTATCTATTTGTGATGATATTGTAGATTATCTATCTGTGATATTGTGAATTATCTATCTGTGAGTATATAGATAATATTGAATTGAATTGTTTTAACTTTAAAACAACTTGGCCTTAAAAGATACGTTTTGGATTTTGATGAGACTGGGATCGGGTTTCCAGATTTGGATATCCGAAAACCACATCGATCCAAATTAACGATAGGTCGTGAATCTCAATTGAAGATGAAGATTCAGAGTGCAAGGGTTATTGTCGTTAACTCTGAGGATGATTCCAAAATGAGTGTAACGAGGTAATGCCTTCGATTTCGTTCGAACCCGGAACGAACTTGTATGGATTGAATGCTTTCAGAACATCGTCAGGTGGACGATGACCATTCTAAGAGATGTGTTCTCTAAAGGTAATCGTAGCCTCAAGCCTCATCAACCGGGAATGGCTAAAACAGGGGAGGTGCAGCAAGGCTTCGTGGGTCGCACCCACTTGAGAGCGAGATATACCCCTATCTAGATGTCCCTTATTATTTCGGCTTTGTGTGCGGTTGGTCGCGACAACCGTGGGGTTGTTTCGTTCGGGACTGTCCAGTAAGGGATGGTTTCGGCCTTGTGTTGCAGGGGAGCGGGCGTACTCCTCGGTAGGCTGATCTAGGCCAGGTACTGTGATGGGCGGTGCCCCAGTAGCCCTGCCATTGTATGGAATCCAAAATCCAATAAGTGCCAACGGATTTGATTGTAAACCTAGTATGCTGGAATTTAATGAATGTAACAATTTCGGCTATTTTCTATTTACTTGAAAACCCTAGACACTATTATAATATCACTGAATTTCCTATTAAAGTTTTGGTTAGCGTAAGGGAAAAACTTTTCCATGTTTATGTGTGGGAAGTCTTACGTGATACCTTTTGTTTTCAAATGATTTTCAAAGTTAAGCAACTTTAACATGTTACTCATACCAGACCCATGTCTGACCCGAAGTTTATTTCTATTTTTCTTAAACTCTCGGGTACTCAAATTTTTACGAGTAGCCAAGGGATTCAGGTTAGCTTTGACGAATTGTGGAGGAGCAATGGAGCAGGAGGCTTCAGCGTTATAGATATATAGTTTTCCACTGTGTAGGTATCTCTGTGTTGTATTTGAATTGTATCGATTTGTATTAACTAGACAGGTGTTTATAACTGTCTAGTATGTGTTGTATTATCTGTGTAACTCTGATGTATATGATACTATGTAATCTCTTATGTGATATATTATATTTCATTCGTTCCGCTGTTGAGATTCTGATGTTGTTTTCTTCTTTCTTCTTTATCTTTTCTATTTCTCACCCCTTTCTTTCTTAAAGATGATGCAACTTTCTGGTAGTAGAAAGTTGGGTCATCACACTTGGTATCAGAGCATAGGTTGAGTGAATACCTAGGATCTGGAGTGGTGTCTATCTTGAGAGAACGTATTTGTAATATATATATATATATATATATATATATATATATTTCTACCTATCTGTTGGATTACCTGTTCGAGTTTTCCCATATAAGTTATAAAGGTAGATAGGGTAGTGGTGTGTGTAACACGACTACCAATGATTGGAGTTTGTTGAGGTTGGAAGTATATCTGTCGAGACTGTAGACCTAATACCGTCTCGAGTAAGTTTTGGGTGGTGTAAGGATTTCACTGATCTCTGAGGATATCCGTTAGGGTTCGGAATCCGTTTTTGAAGTGCAAGTTTGGATGAGTAGAATTTGGATTCTGTCAGATGAGCAGAAGCAAGTGATGGTATCTTGATACCTCAGGAATTAGTAGCTGTGTGATGAGACACAGTGACTATGGATATCTCCGAAGATTTTTTTCTTTGAAACAAGTTTAAGGAAGTGTGTCTGCATCGGTGTTGAGGCTGAGTTCAGCTGGGTGTCTGTGTTTTGCTTTGAGGCCTGAGTTTCTTGAGAGTTTGGATTAGGAAGTCTTTAGCGTCAGTGGCAGCGTCGCAGCTCAGATTGTTCTGTGTGCATGCAAGGAGGTCATCTGTCAGCAGTTTTCTAGAGTTGAAGTTCAGAAGCAGCTGAGTGGATCCATTTCTTCGATGGATTGGCTAGATAGGCTTAATCTGTTTTGATTGGTAAAGAGAGAACAGTTTTCTTTGGATATTGGATTGGGTAGATCGCAAAAGTGACTTGCGATAGTTGAGTGTTCTCTTGGTTTGTCAGAGATCTTTCGGGATTTCTGAGTTTTCTTTTTATGGATCTATTGAACCATATTTCTGGGATATGTTATCCAGTTTGTGCCCGTGTGTATCATCAGCATTTTCATCTACTCTCAGATCAGAGTTGTGCAGCGGAAGTAGTTTGGGAGTGCACCTGTTTTTCTTTTCCGGATAGGAGAAGTTGTTTTCTACTGATGATAGTAGAAGCTGTGTTCTTGATTTGATTGTGAGTGGATCATTGTGATGAGTTGTTTTGAGGCATCAGCGAAGGTTGAGCTGATCAGTAGGGATGAAGGCAGCCCTGGATAGTTAGATGAGTTTTGTGGATAAGAGACGGAGGAATTTGGATTTCGAAGTTGGAGATTTGATTTTGGATAAGTTTTCTCCAATCGAAGGAGCTTTAAGTTTGGTAAGATTTGGAAGTTAGCTCCGAGGTATTTTGGATTTTCTCGGTGTTCTGGGGAGGATAAGTGTTTGATTTTCTGGAGTGAATTGTCAGTTTGGATGACTGAGATTCGATGTGTTTCACGTATCTCTGAGGGAGTACATGTAAGATCTATCTTTGGTTTTGGAACTAGCAGTTCTAGAGGTTTGGTTGTTGTGTCAGACTTGTCTATAGTCTGATTTCTGTCTAGTTTGGTAGATCTAGAGGAGTAGGAGCTATGTAGCTTAGTAGTATAGTTTTGTTTGGATTCTGTAGGGCGAGTATCCCGGTGTTTATACTTGGGAAACTCTAGATAGTCCTATCCTGATTTTGTCTGGATAGTTAAATTTGTTTGATTGGATGAGTTGGATGCTATGGTTGTTGGCATATGATTGAAATATGCTTGTGTTTTAAAAAAAAAATCTTTAATTAGATCATTAAATTACCTTTGTTTTAAATTTTGGGGACGAAATTCTTTTAAGAGGGGAGGAATGTGACATCCCGGAATTTCTGGCAATATCAATTTAATAATCTGCTTTTAAAATTAAATTGATTTGATGATTTTTGTTAGTAAATTTGAATTGATTTAATAATTCTTCTTTTAATAAACATTTAAATTGTGTATTTATCTTTTAAAAGCTAAATAAAATATTTTATATTTATAATGTATATAAATTTATATATATTGTAAATAGATGAGCTTTGTTGTAAATTTAATTAATAAGGCATATTTTATAATTCTAATATTTTGGTAAATTTGGAATTTGATTTAATTTAGTATTAAGCTATTAAATAAATAATCATACAACTTTTAAATACTCAAGATAAAACTTAATTTGTTTAAAATGATTCTAGCTTAAGTTAAAATTAAACAAAAAGGTTTTTGTAAATAAGAGATAGTTTCTTTTATAAATTATTTTAATAATGAGTTATATTTAAACGATATTACAAGTGAATTTTTAATAAATAGAAATTGTTGTACATATATGTGTATTTTGGAACAGCTATGATTTGAAAAGTTAAAATAAAGTCTTTCAAATATTTAAAATAAAATAAATCTTATCAATACACAAACATAAGAACTATGATATTAACATAAGTGTGAAAATAAATAATAAGTAAATTAAGTATTTAATAGTTTGAGTTTAAAAATAGGAGTAAATTTACAAGGTAAAATAAGATACAAACAAGATGTATTTACAAAATTAATGAAATATAAACACATATGCTGTCATATAAAACAATAAATATTTAGGTTAGAAGAGAAGTATATATTCCCACTTAAGTTAGCTATGCAAGAACAATAAAAAGAATCTGGTTAGTGAAGTTGGTTATGCAGGCAAGTAAAAGTAAGTTAATAGACAAAGTAATAAAACAAAAGGAGTTGACAATGGCATTTAATGTTAGCAAAAAGCAACATCATTTCTAGTACATCAAATATTGTCTATCAGCCCCAAAGTAAAAATCTGCATAATAAAATAACAAGAAGAAATAAGTATATACAAGTATGAACTAACTAGAAGCAAATATGAAACATGACAGGAAGTATAAAATGAGTATGTACACATATAAAAAGAAGAAAACTATTATCTAAGTACATACGAAAGATAGGGGATAAGTGTTTGTAGACATAAGGGACATTAGCATTAAATGTTAAGTATCTCAAGTACACTAATATCTCTTATCAGCCACCAAGAGGGAAGAAATATCTCTGAATATTTTTGTACTAGGCAAATAAACAATACCCTAGAAACATCTTTCTATTTATCAATCTTCTGTATCTTTTTCATTTCATTTCGTTTACCAAAAAGAAACTTAGCATTCTCCATTTCAAAGTTTCAAAGACATTTACAAACTAAAGCTTCAGTTCAACTCAACTTAAATAACAATTCAACTTATGTCAAATATGAAGATCAAAGAGGTTCCAGTGCAACTTTTTAAAGCCTGTTTCAAAATAAAAGCTTTTCCAAGACAATAGTGTGCTCTGTTCATTTCCGAAACAAGGTGAGTAACTTATTTTTAAAAATTTAAAGGATGAAGCAATTGTAAATAGATATGGTTGCATCTACCTATATATGTATGCTCTGTGAAAATGATGGAGGCATCTGTGTGCAAGCTGCTGTTGTTTTTTTTACTTTGTCTCAGTTTCAAAAACACCAAAAAATCATTCTCTTCCGATCTAGTTACTTTCTGGATGTAAGGTTAAAACAAAAAGTGATTGTTATAGCCTATATTTGGGATTAAAATTTTATTCAAGCAAAAAACAAACTATTTTTAGCTCAAGAACTCAAGAAATCTCACAACAGTCTTCAATTGGTTAAATTTCAAACTTCACAATTTACAAACTCAGATATGCGAAAGAAATCTATATACTAAAACGTCATTTTTAAAGTTTAAATCGTAATTTTTAGAGGAGGAAGTGAGGTGCAGTTCGAGTTGGACTGTTTTGGGCATTTCGAGTTGCCATGGGCGATCGCGTTGATCGGGGAGGTTGGGACTGGGACTGGAGAAGCGGGGGTGATCGTGGGATCTGGGAAAAATGCTCGGTGGTTGATCAAATTCTTGTGGAAGCAGCGACGAGTAGTTTTATTTTGTTGACCTAATTTTTGGGTGGCTGAGGAAATTCGACTCGTTCATCGCCGTCGATGGATCGAGTGCCACGCGGTTTTGAGGGAAGGTTGAGGAGAGGTGGACGAGGCTACGGCCGGAGTTGGGTGGTCTCCGGTGGTCGGAGTGTGGAGCGCGGGGTGTTGCCAGGTTTTGAAGTGAGTTGTTTTCGAGTTTTCCAGTTGATTTGGGTTATCTCGAATTCGATTTTCGAGAATTAAGAACGATCTGAGGATCGTGGAGTGTTGGGTGAGTGATGGTGGAGGTGAACAGATCATCATTGATGATCTGAGATGATCAACAGCACAGTGCATGTGCACAGTGCACTGTGGTTTTTGATGATCTCTGTTTTTCCTTGGTCTCGAGTAAATTTAGGTATTACTCGAAGTAGTTTGGTAGTTTTCTGGAAGTAGATGCGTATTGGACTCGAAGCAAAGTGTTAAGGGCTTGGGTCATATATTTTAGTGACAGGGTTACAGACCTGTCAGTTTAAAATTTTAAAGTGATTTTAAATTATTAAGCAAGGGTTTAAATATGTTTTAAATCAAAGTTTAAATATAGATTCAAGTTAAATTTTAAATCTTAGTTGGAATGAATAAAGTTTTCCCCTTTAGTCAAATTGTTTTAATAATTTAAAAGTATTTAAGAAGTAAAGTATATTTATGAGAATCTGAATTTAAAATGGAATTTAAAAATATAAGGAAGAATTTAAAAACCAAGTTTAAATCAGAATTTTAAATCTGAATTCAAATTGAATTTGAATCTTAGGTTTTGAAAATAGGATAAAGTTTATAACTTTAAATGATGTAAATAAGTTTAAAGGTTAAAGTATACTTTAATGATTTGAAAATTTAAAAGGAATTTAGTTTAAAATCTTTAAATTAGAATTTAATGATTTGGATTCATTAAATTATTAAGTTAATTAAAATGGATTGTTAAATTTAATTGATAACTGGATTAATTAAGTAATTATGAGTTTAAACCAATTAATTAAGGTTTAAGTTAATTATTAATTAGGATAAATTAATTTGATAAGATTAGATTTTAAATTAATGGTTAAATGTTAATTAATCAAGTAATTAAGGGCTAATTAAGTTACAATAAAAACTTAAATTAATTAAATGATTAGAGATTAATTAATGAGTTATTAAAGATAAATTAATTTGAAATTAATAATGATTAAATCTAAGTTTAATTTCTTAAGGAAAGAAATTAAGAATTGTAAATAGTAAATGGAGGTCATTAACTTAAGATTTGTTAAATAATTTATTAATGTGATAAATTTTAATAACTAATTAGATAAATTAATTAAAGATAAACATTTGTGAGAATGTTTAAGTGTAATTACTTAATGGAAGTAATTAAGGAATTATTGAGTTTAATAGGATTTGTTTAAGTTAATTAATTTAGTTTAATTAATTTAAATTAATCATTGGATGATTTGATAAGTATAATTACTTAAATGTAATTAATGAAGTGTAATTACTTAATGAGGTAATTAATGGTAATTACTATATGTAATTGGTTGAAGATGATTTGAGTATGTTAGTAATTTGGATTAAATTACTTTGTGAAATTAATCAAGGGATTAATTTAGAAAATTAATTAAGGAGTAATTAATTTATTAAGTGAAGTAATTAACGGTAGTTAATTACTTAATGGGATTAATCAAGGATGATTAATAATTATGGTTAAGTAAAGATTAATTACTTAATGTAATTAATGTAAATGGAATAATTAAATCAAAAATGTAATTAGGGATCATTAATTTATATAATTAATGATGTAATTAAGGATTGATTCATTAAAACTAATTAATCAGTAATAAGTGATATTGCGTAATTAATTAATATAATTAATTAAGGATTAATGTAATTAATTATAGTTAATTAATAAATGAAGTAATTAAAGATTAATTACTATATTTGGGTAAGGATAATCAATTTGTGAAATTAATTAAAGGAGAATTACTTGAATGTAATTAAAGGATAATTAATCCAGGATGATTAATTAAAATGGAAATTTGAGAATGATTAATTAATTGATTTGTAATTAATTAATGGTTATGTAAGCAGGATTTATAATGATGAAGTAATTAATTTAATTTACTTTAAATTAATTAGAGATAAGTAATTAATTTAATTCATTTTAAATTAATTATAATTGGTGTGTTTATGAATCATTGCTTATGTATTAATGGATGATATTAATTTCCTTGTATGGTTTGAAATCTCAGATATGAGATAAATAATGCTGTATTATATGGTTGCTTTGGTTGAAGTGTATTGATAATGTAGATTATCTATTTGTGATGATATTGTAGATTATCTATCTGTGATATTGTGAATTATCTATCTGTGAGTATATAGATAATATTGAATTGAATTGTTTTAACTTTAAAACAACTTGGCCTTAAAAGATACGTTTTGGATTTCGATGAGACCGGGATCGGGTTTCCAGATTTGGATATCTGAAAACCACATCGATCCAAATTAACGATAGGTCGTGAATCTCAAGTGAAGATGAAGATTCAGAGTGCAAGGGTTATTGTCGTTAACTCTGAGGATGATTCCAAAATGAGTGTAACGAGGTAATGCCTTCGGTTTCGTTCGAACCCGGAACGAACTTGTATGGATTGAATGCTTTCAGAACATCATCAGGTGGACGATGAGCATTCTAAGGGATGTGTTCTCTAAAGGTAATCGTAGCCTCAAGCCTCATCAACCGGGAATGGCTAAAACAGGGGAGGTGCAGCAAGGCTTCGTGGGTCGCACCCACTTGAGAGCGAGATATACCCCTGTCTAGATGTCCTTTATTATTTCGGCTGTGTGTGCGGTTGGTCGCGACAACCGTGGGGTTCTCATCAACCGGGAATGGCTAAAACAGGGGAGGTGCAGCAAGGCTTCGTGGGTCGCACCCACTTGAGAGCGAGATATACCCCTGTCTAGATGTCCTTTATTATTTCGGCTGTGTGTGCGGTTGGTGGCGACAACCGTGGGGTTGTTTCGTTCGGGACTGTCCAGTAAGGGATGGTTCCGGCCTTGTGTTGCAGGGGAGCGGGCGTACTCCTCGGTACACTGATCTAGGCCAGGTACTGTGACGGGCGGTACTCCAGTAGCCCTGTCATTGTATGGAATCCAAAATCCAATTAGTGCCAACGGATTTGATTGTAAACCTAGTATGCTGGAATTTAATGAATGTAACAATTTCGGCTATTTTCTATTTACTTGAAAACCCTAGACACTATTATAATATCACTGAATTTCCTATTAAAGTTTTGGTTAGCGTAAGGGAAAAACTTTTCCATGTTTATGTGTGGGAAGTCTTACGTGATACCTTTTGTTTTCAAATGATTTTCAAAGTTAAGCAACTTTAACCTGTTACTCATACCAGACCCATGTCTGACCCGGAGTTTATTTCTGTTTTTCTTAAACTCTTGGGTACTCAAATTTTTACGAGTAGCCAAGGGATTCAGGTTAGCTTTGACGAATTATGGAGGAGCAATGGAGCAGGAGGCTTCAGCGTTATAGATATATAGTTTTCCGCCGTGTTGGTATCTCTATGTTGTATTTGAGTTGTATCGAGTTGTATTAACTAGACAGGTGTTTATAACTGTCTAGTATGTGTTGTATTATCTGTGTAACTCTGATGTATATGATACTATGTAATCTCTTATGTGATATATTATATTTCATTCGTTCCGCTGTTGAGATTCTGATGTTGTTTTCTTCTTTCTTCTTTATCTTTTCTATTTCTCACCCCTTTCTTTCTTAAAGATGATGCAACTTTCTAGTAGTAGAAAGTTGGGTCATCACAATTAGCTTAACGTATTACCTTCTTGATTTATCCTTGATCGGCATCTAGCTTAGCTCTATTCATGTTACTAGTATCTTCTTTTGGATCATAGTCTTTAGGTTTTGTGAGGGTTTTATCATTTTATTCATTGTAAGTGGGGTCTTTTGGTACCCGCCAGACTTGTTGGCGACACCTCTTTTAAGTATAGAGTAAATTATATGAGTGCTCTATTTCTTGAAAGGATCACTCATTTTCCTTAAAAAAGATTTTTGATCGGTAACTCTTGATTGTAAACTAGTTACAGTAAAAGAAATAAATGGCCATAATAAGTAGTTAAATGGAGCTTTATATTGAAAGCGAGCGACAGAACCTAATATATATTACAACAAAATGGATCTTAAGGCTATTTTACATTAGAGGACAAGCAAATAGTGTATTTAAACTTTTTAACAATATACATGCAAATTTCAAACTTTATCAGGGTAATTTAAGAACACAACCAAATAATATAATCATGGATCAATCAGAGAATGGTAAGTAAATGTAAAGGTAAAGAAAATACCAAGAATTTTATACCGATTCGGATTACCGATCCCACATACAGTCCTATACCCCATATAGAATTTCACTAATTATGTCTTGACTTTAAACTAAGTAGCAAGAACACCCTTTACACATCTCGGCTTTGACTCAGGTGCCAAGAAACCTATTAGAATTTGGCTCTGGTAATTAGCACACAATCTAGAATTTGACTCGAGTAACCAAAACACATATCCTATTTTTAACTTAGGAGGCAAGGCATACCCTTCATAAAACCATCTTAACTTTATTTCGGATGGTTAAGATCACCATTTATCAAGTAGTAGTATTAGACTACTAGAAATCGAATCTTTCAATCACAATTTCAAGTAGTTTGCTGATACAATTTTCTATAGACCTTTAGTAGTGGAATACCTTTGCTTTTGAGTAGAAAAGAGTGAAGATCAAAGAGTTAGTGGTGTAGAACAGGAGTGAATCTTCTATGATCTTTAGAATATATGTAGAGAGCGGGGGTGAGAATTAATGTATAATTCGGTAAAAAAGAATTAATGTATTATGGATAATCAAAGAAGAAGAAGGGATAAAGAAAGGAATGAAAATTATTGTTTAAATTTCGAGTTCAATATTCTTTATATAGAGATTGGATAGATGTGTCTATTGGTGAAAGGGTGGTACCAAAAATCGCATCTTTTTTATTCTAAAACTAACCAATGGTCACTATGTCGATATATACATTATAATTTGTATATTTTTAGAAACTCTTTAAATATGTTTTCAAATAAATATTTTTACGAAAACTCTATTAAAATTGGTTTTAATATATAAGTTAATACTATTCCTTTATAAAAACATTTTGAGTGTTAAATAATAATTTTCGAAGTAGCCAAAAATATGATACTACTCAGGTCTTTAACACTTAAACTAAAACTCAATAAAAGCTTTTATATATTTCTTGAGCTCTTCATGGTTTTATTCTTGAACTCTTCAAAACTCATAAGTATTCACACATATCTTGATCAACTCTTGATTTCTTTATACCGATTAGTTCTTCATGCTTTTATTCTATCAATACTTTGTGAAAACCTGTTAATCATTTCTAATATCTTGCATAATATACTATGTAACTCAAGAAAAAATTAGTAATAATATTTATATGGTTGTTATCATCAAAATCAATATCTTAGATATTAACAATCTCCATTTCTGTTAATGATAACTATTAAATATTTTGCTATAAAATATAATGATGCCTAAGTAAAACTCCCCCAAAATATGTGATATATAACTCCACCTATTTTTTGCCTATTATATTTTATACAACTTCTTCCCCACTGTTATCAACAAAAATGGGCGAATAAATTGTATAAATGAACATATAAGGAGTTACCATATTTGTACTCTAAGTGAAGGATATTTTCATATATGGTTATTATAGATTATATATAAGGAGTTATAAGTTTATCTTAGTATGTGTGAAGTATCATTCTATATAGTCATCAAAAATTGTAAATCATTAATTTTAATATATTTACACATGTTTTTGAGTATGTATGTATATTTACAACAATGGTATGAGTATGTTTAATTAATTTAAGAAATAATGCAAACAACATGACAGAAAACAACACAAGAAAAATACATAAACTATTATTTTGCAGACCATATGATTTCTTCTATCAAACTTTCACCCATCCCTTGTCTAGGCTAAAAACTCCTTTAACAGAATTTCCCCCTAGTCTTTGAGACTTTCCATATCCACATCCATGTCTTCATTGTCGAACTTCTTATAACTACTCTTTTCAAAAATGGTAAAATTATGTTCCCTTAAGACATAGCATCTGAAACATCGAAGCGAAGCAAGTTGTCTTTTAAGTTCATGAGTCATTTTCTTATGATTCACTTCTAGATGTTTTTTATTTCTCAAAATCATGTGAAAGGCCTTTTTGAAAGATTATAGAGTCTCTTTTATGTTGTCACTTATATTTTCTTTATAAACACTTTTTCCTAAATCAATTTTTCTATGAAAATAAATTAGAATTATATATCGACATATATATTTCTGTATGTCGACATATAGTTTTTAGTTCAGAAGTTTCTAAATTCTACTTTGGTTAAGTATTTTATTATTTTATAAAAACCGCAGTAATTATAAGTCCTAAAAAGTTAATTAGCTGGTATAGATAACTTTTTTATTATGCATTATAAAATAAAAGGCAATATATTCATAAAATTTAAAATACTTGAAGGAAATACAACACAAGTAAATAAGAGTAGTTCTTGAAGGAGTGTTAAGAGGATGAGCCTCCTCTGAGTTTATCCATAATCTTCCCAAAGAAGTCATCAATTTTGATGGAAAGCTTTATGAATTTTTTCTAAAGTATCTCTTAAGCTTCTTTTGATTATTTAGAATCTTATCTTGGTTCCTACTCAAGCCTCTTTGAGTGTGTCCACTCCTTAAATCAAAGCTCTCAAGTGATGTATCTTCTTCTTTCTCTTCTTCTCCTTGCATATCTCATTCTTCCTCTTAAATTTCCATTTCCACTCTTTTAAGTTCCTTTTTCTCTTCTCTAACCAACATTTGCTCTTTTTCCATAAGAGTTTCATAAGGTCTAAATGCATCTAGAATGTGCATAAGGGAAAGGTTCTTTTTATTAAATACCTTTAAATGAGTGGTAGTTTTACCACTTAAATCAACTCCAAAATAGTGAAAAATTATAGTTAAATACACTCCTGGTAAAGTGTATTCTCATGCTTCATGATTTTTTTAGCACAAAACTAGATAAAATGGCACTTGCACAATAAACCTTACTTCTTGCAAAAATCGCATAAAAAACTTCATACTTTATTTGTAAAACGATTATAATAGCTCATTCATGGGGTTATGTTTTGTTACAAGATGATGCTAAAAAGATTTTTGCCTCTTAACTCCATTTCAATATCATCCTCAAAGATTATGTAAAACATTGCGGTTTTCACTCGGTTTAAAAGAATTAAAATCTTCTCCTATAAAACTACAGCCAAGTATTGTTTCGAGCATTCGACATTCAAAACAATAAGTGTTCCTTTTACTGTAACACCTTGAAAATTTAAGCGGGAATTTAATAAAATATCGAATTGAAATATAAAAATGGTAAACATGTAATTTTTTCAAACATCCGAATTTGGCTACGAAACTTGCACTGTTATGTTCGTAGCGATTTTCTACATAGTTTTCATATATATAGTTTTGAAATCGAAGCTAGTATGAAGAAGTTATAAACATTTTAAATTTGGAATCAAAAATAATTAAAAGAACAAATTTGGAAATAAATATTAATAAATGAGGAAACCCGCCAGTTTACATAAATTAGGACCGATCGATCGATCGAGGGAAAATGGAAAAGGTTTCGAGCGGCCAACGGCCTAAATTTTATAATATTAGATCATGAAACTAATATAGCTTTCTACCCCTATAAATAGAACCCTGACGCAAACCCTAATTCAAAAAGATTTAACCAGTACATCTAAACTCTATCTCTCTGCAAACTAAAATCCTCTTTCTCCTCAAATCACAAATTTCTTAAGTTAAATTAAAAATAAGATTAGAAAAATTGAAGAGGAATAAATCAAGCGAAGATCTAACAAACGATCAAGAGTCCAAACATAATTCGGAGGGAATAGCTTGGATTTGAGGTGAGTGGGTTCATTGTTATTTAGATGATTTGTATGCGGTTAATTTTAGTATACCCTATTTGATTTAGATCGTTCAAACTTAGAATTGGGAATTCTATTTATTTAGATTTGAGATTTAAGGGTAAATATAAATTGACGTTAACGAGTAAATTAAGAAATTGACAAATCTATATAAACCACTTTTTTTCAAATTGATAAGAATTTATATAACCTGTTGATGATGATGCTAAACCTAGGTTAAACTATTTACTAAAAATCGAAATTGAACAAATCATAAATTCACAAGTTGGGTTAACTATAACTAGGTTAGAAGTTGTTGTAATTGATTTGGGAACGACAATAATTAACCAATGAAAACAAACAAAAATTCCCTAATTGAAAACACTAAACAGTGACGATCGGTTCACCATGCTCACCGCAGTGATTGATAGCAAGTGGTCGCCTGCTCGGGAATAAGTGGTCGACCGGTTATCAAAATTTGGGCATGGCCCAAACCTCGGCCAAAAGACCAAGTTATAAATAAAATAGTAGAGTGTATATACATACATTATATATGGATATTAGTATAGGTAAGGAAGCTAGTTCCCTATGTGATGACTCTAGGATCTTGCGGGACTAGGTAAACGCTATTTATCCAGCAAGGATCGATATTCGACTGGATCGATTGTACTATAAATTGCACTCATAATAGGTTCTATGGTGGACGTGCAACACCGATGATGATTCCTGATGGAGTGTGTGACCCGACACCAACGTGAGTTCCATGGTATTCATGGTGATGCGACGTGGTGCTGTGTTGTTGACTGATCCCGGCGCGGTGTGGTAAGTGGAGTTGCGTTACCATTTAGAGGTGGACATGGATGCAAGAACAGTGAGGCATTTCAACGAGTTAGCATTGCGGGCTCACTCTTAATGAGTAACTAGGCTAAGCTTAGTTGTAGTTGTGGGAAATAGAGTCTTATGGTGGAAATTGTAGGGAAACCTATGTTGGAATAATTACGTGTAGACATAGTTGTGGGAAATATAGTCGCATAGTGGAAATTTGTAGGGAAATCTATGTGGTATAGTTCTAACTATTTGCTAATAATTATTTGTCTTAAGGCTCGATCAATTGTTTAACCCTAAGTTTTAGCCTGCACAAGTAGTTAATTTAGGTGTGTATTGATCTAAAACTTTTAGAAAAGAAAACAAGTAAATTATGGACACTTGTAGGACACTCTAGGCCACATAGAGTATTACTAAAGTCAATTGTATGTGATCACCATATATTAATGATGTAACTCATTCACCAAACTTGTGTATGACCTGCTTTTTTCCTTTCTTTTTCACCACCATAGGAGAACAGGATAGCAGGTGCTAGGCCCAACGATAGTACTTGGAGAGGCGAGCTTGGCATCAGAGTTGCTTTTTATTTCCTATTTTTCTCCATGTACTGTTTGTCGTATTTAGCACTTTATCAAACTATTTGATGCATTTCTATATATATTTTGGATTTGACTACATAATATTTTGATACTCTGTTTTGGATATTTTATGAGATTACTATTTTTAGGATTTATATTTTTTAACTTTTTGATGTGAGGTTTGAAAGTGTAGTTTGTCTTAGATTTTATCCTTATATCTATAGTTTCTGAAATGTTTAAAAACACCAACAACTCATACTTTTTGGCACCTACGTGAGTCCGAAAGTTTTCCCAGACTTTGGATCGGTATGTTAGGAGGTGCGGGTTGTTACAGTTGGTATCAGAGTCTAGGTTTGAAATTCCTTAGGGATTAGAGGCGTATTGAATGAACGTACTTGAAAAGTTTTTCGAAAAAAGTATTATCAAATGTTTTCCAAAAGGTTTTCAAAATGAGTTTTAAAAGTGTGTGTATATATATAGGTGATATCTTTTTAAAAGCTTTACATATATATAAGCGTAATGCAAATAACTCTTTCCCTAATTCTTACAAATACTATCTATCAAAAAGTTACTAATACATTTTTAAAATCACAAATAGAAAGAATGAGCGATCTTGCTGGTTGAGGCTCAGGCAATGCGGTTAAGATTCCGGGTGTGAACATTCTGATTTGGTTCCGTCGGTATCCGCAAGCAAGAGCACAAACCGAGCTTAACCCTGACAGACGACCAACAGAACAAGCTCCAAGTGCAGTTTCTACCCACCCACCTACCATCGATTTTTCTAAGCAACGTAAGGACTTTATGAGCCTAGAAGGTAAACTTTTTGTAGGGACTTATTCTTATGTAGATTCGTGGATATAGATTCATACTTTTGAGAGGATTTTTGGGTTGATGGGTCGTAGAGATAAAGTTAGGAGACGGCTTTCCATATGGCATTTACAAGGAGGCTTTGAATCGGTGGGATGTTGTGGTGTTGAGATTTATGAGGGAGAAATTACTTCAGGGGAGTTTAGGAGACATATTGAGATGAAGTTTCTATCTAGGGCTAAAGAGGGAGTGAAAATGGAGAAATTTATTCATTTACAACAAGGACAGATATCGGTGAAACAGTATGTTAATTAATTCAATAAGTTGGCTAGGATTGGAATGGAGCTAATCAATACCCCTTACAAAAAGGCTCTGAAGTTTGCTAAGGGACCGAATCAACCTCTTCAGGATTTGGCCCTTAGTCATATTCACATGGGTGCAACTTTCAAGGTGTTAGTGGAAATGGCTTTGCTGAATGTTGTTTCCAAGGAGGATTTGAAGGGAACGCCTAAGAAGATAGGAGGGAAGGCACCACAAGAGAACCAATGAAAAGAAGGAATAGACCCAAGGGAAAGATCAAGAAGTAAGAGTTGTATTGCAGGATGTTCAACAAGAAGGGGCATTTTTGTAACGACTCAGAATTTTATCGCTTTGACTTGTGAATATTTAATTTATTTTAGATATTAAATTAATGGTTATTAATAATCAATTTTTGCACCAAAATGTGACACAAACATCCAATAGGGAGCTTGTAGAGAAATAAACGAAGAATCTAAAATGTAAACAGAGGAAATAAGCAATTAAATAGCAGTAAATCAATGCAATAATAGGAACACAGCGATTTATAGTGGTTTGGCATTGTTTGCCTGCGTCCACATTGAATAGATTGCTTTATTAATCACTTTGTAAACTAAGAACAATAGGGATCGGATGAAAATTCTTAGTTACAATAGAGTACAAAGTAACTAGTAGCATAAAATCCCAAAAATGAACAACCAAAGCTTATATCTATAGATAATGATGGAAAAATATCTTCCTAAGAATTCGGCAGAAGGACCTCCAAAACCATATGGACCCATCAGAGGGATCACATAACCCAAATCCCAAGGAATAGGGATCGATGCTGATCCCTACTTTGAATGAATTTGGGGGTGCCACCCATATGGTATCTTTGCTATGTTGTAATGTGCTTAGCCTCCAAGTTCCATGCCAATTGGATTAGTAAAACTTGGGTTATTGATCGATCTTTGCTTCAATTTGACTAGCTTTTTGATTTTAGCTGATCCCTATTGAGGGAAGAGGGCCGATCCCTCTTACTTCATCGTTTTGAGGTGTGATACCTAAGGTAGGCTCCCTAGGATTCCCATATCTTGCTCACAAAATTTCATATGCATTAGACTTATTGATCTTGAGATATTGATTGTTTCCCATTGACTTGCACTTGTTTCCCTGACATATGATGATCCCTAAATTGGAGAATGATTATAGTTGATCCCTCTTATATGTTGAATTATATTCCATACTTTGAACATTCTGCATCGTGTATCTCTCAATTCCGTTCGGTCACGGCTTCATATTATCATCTGTACTTGATGTTTAGACCCCACAATCATTGCTTTGGAATTATTGGCCTTGATGATAGTCGAATCTAACTTATCCAATTAGTTCGAATATAATAGGGTTAAAATGCCTGATAACACTTGCCCCCCAAAGAACTTCTTGTGCTGAACATGACGTACTTTGAATCGAAGCAAGTTAGAGTCGTTGGAAAGAAATCCATCCAGTTTTTTAAATAGTCGCAATCCTTCCCACTACTTATTTTTGAAAAGTATCAATCTCTCTTCTATCATCATGACGCTTGGTGGATTTCCAAAAGTATAAATCTAGGATTATATTCCATCAGTTGCTATCTATTTCCGGTTCAATGAGACTAGTAAACCTTGGCTATATGATCTGATCTTGACCTTGAAGCTTCAGGTTTGAATTCAATTTCTATCGATATCAAAAATTGAACATTTAGACGATACACGTGCACGTTCAGGTACACGTTTTTATTGTTGTTCCCAAACGTGTTTGTATGATCATAGGTCATCGTCAATTTTCATTGAATTATATGTAATTCTACTACATTTCATATTTGTCTATATAATTTTTATATCCATGTTTGCATACACATAGGGCTCGTAACCGATCCCTTTTTCTTTTTCTTTATATAGGGATTTGTATTATATAAGTCGAACCCTCCATTCTCCTCCTTCTTTTTATATGCTTATAGGGATCAGAATTTTGTTCCCTAGAGTAGGGATCGTACCCGATCCCTATCACCTAAAGGACTTACTTTTTTGTGTATGTAGGGATCAACCTTCTTATAGCCGATCCCTTCTTCCTTTCTTCCGATTTCGTGAAGAAACCAAGGCAGGCTAACCCTCTAGCTCCATATATAATCCAACACCTTCCATCCATCCCTCACTTATCTCATTTATCTTCCATTTACTTTTACTTTCCTATTTCCTTCAAGCTCGGTGCCGAACCCTCCCCTTTCAACTTGAAAAAAACCAACCCCTTCCTTTTAAATCAAACGCTACCTTCATCCATAAACTCGGCTTCCTATTTTTCTTTAGGTCGTCAATCCGTCTTCAGTTCGGATTGTAATCCAATATCTCCCCTCAAGTAGCTCATTTTCTATATACCTAGGTTGGTTTGCTTTCCTTTAACCTTTAATTTTATGATGAGGTAATGGGTTCGATTGCGTTAATTTGTAGGTTAAGGAAAAGATGAGATGGATGATGATGATGTAGAGTTCGAGGAAGTAGCAGAGGAGGAGGAAGAAAAGAGTGTAGGATGAAGGAAACAGAGGGATAGGTCGTTGTGAGGTATGGTGGAGAGGGATCGGTGATGTTATTGGAAGGCAAGGGAGTTGATTGGAATGTTTGAGGGAAGCATGAGAACACTAAAGGAAAGGGATCGGCATTGGAACTATAGAAGAAGAGTTCGGCCATTTGTGAAGTGATGAGGGATCGGCTGTTTCGTTGAGAAGAGGAGGGGTCGGTTGGAATGTTGGAGAATTATGAATGCAGCCAAGTAGATGGATCGGCATTGGTGTGTTGTGGATGGAGGGATCAATAGTTTTTCTTTGTAACAAGGATCGGCTGTAGGCTTTGTAATAGGGATCAGTTGTTTTGCATAAATGGAATGGTAAAATAGGTTCGGTTATTTTTTAGATAGAGGAATCAACTATAGGTACTTAGCCGATTCTAAGCTTTGGATTAAACTTGAAAACCAATCCATATTCATTCGCATAAATAATTAGAACCACCCATACAAATGAAGTTGTATATATGACGATAATGAACAACAGGATTTGCATATCTAATATCGAACTCGAAATTAAATGACCAAACTCCTGGGACTTAGAATCATGAACTAAAACTTAATACATAGACTTTACTTATGGGCTTCACACTTTGACATGTTGATGGTTGATCCCAAAGCTTGCACAACCGATCAATCTAAATGCCAATTGAGACGGTCAGCAATGACGGTCACTCTGGTCGAAATCCAAAGTCTCACCATTTACTTTTGATTTTAATTTTGAGCTCTTTATCTCTGCACTGCACAATGCTGCACCACACTAGCTTAAAATTAGCATGAAGGGACATGTAATATTTTCTAGTCTTGATTATGTACTGAGTTTAGTTGATATGGGCTCCAAACGTTTAGAGAATTTAGTTGCAATGCCTTCTGGACAACCTTCACAACTTAGCAATCCTGGTGCTGAATCAAGTTCTACAACTATTTTTGACAGACTTTCCCCTGATCGTTAATTTGAGCAGTCGGAGGTCTCAGGCCCGTCGACCGACCTTTTCTCTGATGTTCCGTCCTTCAGGCGGAAGATATAAATCGTGCCCCTGACACTATATAAGGCTCTGTATTTTTAGATAATCCGATGAAATCCCAAGCCTCTAGAATTGGCGAGGCTACTCTTCGCAGACTATGCTCTAAACATGGGATCTCGTTAAAGATGTCCTAGTTTCTTTAGTGAATGACATGGCTCATTTGCCTCCGGAGGGATATACGACATGTAATAAATGCATGTGCTGGGCTGGATGGGCACCGCCTTTCAATTCTTTTATCCGAGAAATGATAAATTATTTAGGAATAGCTCCTGTCCAACTGCATCCGAACAGCTATGCTTTTCTCCACGGCACCTTCTTACAATTTATGGATGTTATGTTCCGCCCTCCAACTCCTGAGGACATCAAGTTTATTTACAATTTCAAACAACGAACATGAAGCCTTTCCTACACATTTCTCGAACCTTCGCCTAACTGTCAAGTTCTGATCGGCACTTGGAACAAACTTAGCATCTTTAAACATTAATGGTTTTTCGTTCATTGTCCGCCTGGCTTTGCGAGGCAATGGTTGGAAGGACGTATGTGTTGTCTTCACTTTATTCTCAAATTCTTTAGTTAAGTCATATCACGAGCTAACTTATACTTTGAAAATTCACAAGTGTCTATCCACATCTAGAAGGTGATAACTTCTTAAGGGCTTTTTTTGCAATTCGTGCCACCCCAGTTGAAGACAAGGGCATCCTATCCCTTGTAACTGATGAATGGTTATCCATGTTTGCGCTGCTAGAAGAAGGCCGCTGCATTGAGCTTCTAGAAAGCGCTGCACCACAAAGAAATATGGTGGAACAAGAAGGCAGCACTGATAGCCTTGTTGTGTCCCATGTCGAGGGGACTCAGGACGATGTTGAAAAGGGTGAAATTAAATGTGTCGAAACCGACAAGTCTTAGGGCGCTTATGCAGGTCTGGGCAATGCGCCTGTGGTCAACCATCACTAGGCACGCAATCTCACACGCCCACAAGAAGAGGAAAAAAGCTTGCTTATAAACTCCATAGGAGAAAAACTACCAATGAGCTAGATTTCGTCATCACCTCAGTTGATGAAGAGTTTTCTTCCCAACATTTAGAAAGTTCGATGGTATGGTTTTTGAATCTCCTGATCCCTGATGATATCATGACTTCTAACTTCCCCAACATCAATATTAGGGGGCTCAATTTTCCCACCAGGAGTGGTGACGGCATTCCTCCCACTAACAAAGGAGAGAAAACTCCTATGAGCAAGGCTGCAGCAACTAGTACGTCGAGGGGACACTAGGACACTCACATTCACGTGCACTTCATTGCATGCTTTTCATCTACCTCTAGTTCGATGGTCACTTATACATTCTTCTTTTGTTTGCATGTGCAATGTCTTAATCATGTGCTTTCGATCGCTTGAGGAGCTCGTCAACAAAGTATGGATACGATCGCGGTTCATAATCAGGTAGGCGTAGAGAGACAGATGATGGCTAGGAAAGAAGTTGTCATTCGAGTGAGTCTTCATCTTCCAAATATAAGTCCCAATCTCAGTCGTCTCATCAAGAAGCTTAGTCTAATCTTCCTGTTCATAGTGGCGATCGGAGTACTTTCCATGCTCCCCAAATTGCTTGCTGCCTGAGCTGTATTATGGTTCATCTGGTTCAAGATAGTCCCATGATCATAGGTCAAGCAAACATCCCTTGTCACTTCTGATCCTGCTTTGCCTAGTGCAGCTCCCGAGGCTTCCACAGTAGAAAAATTGGCCAAATTTAAGGTCAATTTCCCAAAGATTTGCTTCAATAGGCTTAAATTCCTTCCTTCCATTCATATAATTCCAAGGAGTGCCAAAGAGAGTTCCCTCACATGCGTCAATGACATTTTTGTGCAGCACGAATCCTTCCAGCATTTGGCCATAAAAATCTATGAAGTACCTATCAAGAGACAAACAAGATCGATCTTCCTAAGTTAGAGGTGATCTATGGCAAAGACATTATTAAACATCAAGACAATGAGATCTCGGAGTTGATAGCGAAACTAACCACGGTAGAAAAGAATGCCAAAGAAGCATCCGAGGTGGTTAGTCGGTTAGAAGCGGCTCACAAAAAGGAACTTGATGCCGCCCTCAACCGTAGCAATATGCTTGCTTTGGAAAAAGATACACTTCAAAAGGAGAAAAATATTCTGTCCCGCTGCGTTGAGGAACTTGAAGAACTCCTTAAATAAGAGAAGGAAGAGAAGCTTGAAGCCCAAGAGGAGTCGCAAAGATATTGCGAAGAGGCCATCGAAGCATGGGGACTAAAAATTAAGCTTCACGAGCAACTCACTCAAATTGAAGTCCTCAAAGAAGGCAAGAGAAGCGGGCCATAATGATATTAGAGAGTAGATCGAGGCCTAGTAGAAGATGCCAAAGAAGCCGGCCGAAATGAAATTAAGGACATGTTCGATCCTCTAATCATTGAATATAATGCTAAAGTTTTAATTCATCGTGATCTGAGTTTCCTTGGAGATGACTATCTTGAATCGCTCGCCGAGGCCTGGGAATACATTGTTGAAATAAAGAAGAAAGCCCTCAGTGAAGATTATTAGATCAACAGAAGCCGGTGTAGGAGATTCTTCACGGGGATGAACCTTTAGACCTTACTGCTGCGGGACTCTAATACTTTGACATTTTAGCACCCTCTAGCAAAGGGAAAAACATTGCTGAGTCTTTGTAGTTCGATCCAAAAGGTCCCCCTGCACTTCAAACGGCTAGAGCGCCAATTTTCTCTTGGCACGGGATAGAATCTGAGCTATGATCCGAACATACCCGAATATCAATCAAAGGTGCTAACTCTTATTCTAAAAGGGAGTACTCCAGCAACAATTGAAAGTTCAGCCGGACACAGATATCCCGCTTTGTTCTCCATTATTCGAAAGATCTCATTCCTCATGCCCAATAGTTATAAGCTTATCTTCTTGTTTTCGCGAATCTGCAGGTCTTTCAGGTCCCAGCCAAACTCCAGGATGTGGTGCCACCGTGGAGCAACAATCGACATCTATTGAAATTCCGACGGCCACTGACATTCCAGGGGCCGATGCTCAACTACAAGTCATTCCACCAGGCGGGTTGGTTTTCTAAGAACTCCCTCCAACCTCGACGAGCTCTCTGGCCAAGTGCGGCAAAGGATCGAGGAAAAGGACAAGCAGAAGCTCGGGTAGTGCCACTCCCAAAAAATCCAGCAGAGAAAAAGGGCAAAAGATATAGTCGTTGCTTTAGCTTAGTTTTTATATATCTTGTATAGCCGTTTTTCTTTTTTTGGCCATGATTGTGCGGCTATGACCCTCGTTTTTGAATAAACTTGTATCATAATTTTAAATTTTATTATGCAAATAAAAGTTCTTTGTTTTCTGTTGAACTCTTATGTGAATTTTTTCTAAGTAGTCGAGCTATTACTTTTCCATTCAATGTACTTGTAATTCGTTTCTTGTTAATTCGGACAATAGTCCGTTAATTTTCACTCAAGGCATCCATGTGGTCGTGGCCTCAAGTTGTATCAAACACTGGGCTCGAGTCCTTGTGCTACGCTATCGGATTCAGCGGTTTGAGTGATTATACTTCTGACCCCAGTCTCGGGTTAGTAGAGTTAGATAGTTGATGGTCGAACTCCATCCTTAGTAAGTTTATACTCCTCCTGTTGGTTTTAGGTTAGAGTTTATGGAATAGTGAGTGGTCAAACCGCACTTTTCTATTTGTTTATACTCATGTCTTCACTCCGGGGATAAAAGTTAGTTGCCGTGTGGTCGAATTGCACCTAACTTTTGTTTATACTCTAGTTTGCACTCTAGGGCCTTAGAGTTATTTTGGAAAATAGTCGGACCGTATTTTCCTTAATTGATTGATTTCTCCTCAAATCTGGGGTTTAACTTAGCGAGCAATCAGTCATATCACGATAACTTTTAATTCATGTTTGTCCTATCACTTTGTCGGATTAACTTGGTTATAGGATTGTCAAGTCTCATCCATCCCTTGTTAGGTATTCCGTTCGTCGGGTGGTGAGTAAGAACAATCAGTGGAATGGTCGGACCATGTTCACTTTGTTTAGTTCAATCATGAACTTATATAATCGGCTAGCTCAAAAACTCTGGGAACCTGATCGGACATGTTAATATTAGCCAGCCGGTTACCATAACTAATATGTAGTGCTATAACAATCACAGATATGAAGGAAATTTAAAATTTTATTTGCCAAAAGAAAAGAAATGACATAATTTGTCTTATTACATATTTCGCAAATCAAATGCTAAAGAAAATTTGGAAATTGAATACAATTGAATGAAAAAGGAAAAACTAAGTGAAATAGCATCGTAAATGCTTGGTATTCCACGCTCTTGGAAGTGTGATGCCCTCAACAGTCGCTAGCTTGAAAGTTCCCTCTCCCACACTTCGTTCAATAACATATGGTCCTTCCCAAGTAGGATTCATATGCAACGGGGTAGGAATGAACCGTCTTAAAATGGGATCGCCGATTTCAAAGGTTCTAGGTCGAACTTTAGCGTTGAAGTATTGGGCAACTCGGTGTCGATGTGCAGCTGCTCTCAAATCAGCTTCCTCATGCTACTCATCTACAAAGTCTAGAGGTTTCAAGAGTAGATCTCTATTCGTTCTGGGATCGTAGCAGGTTACTCAATGTGAAGGAACTTCGAGTTCAATAGGAATGACGGCTTCGGAGCCGTAAGCAAGGGCGAATGGAGTATAGCCAGTCGCGGACTTGTGAGTGGTTCTGTAAGCCTATAATTTTGTTGGGAGTTCATCCACTCACTTTCTTCTAGCCTTTTCCTAATGCCTCTTCATAATGGACATTATGATTTTGTTCACAGCATCAACTTGTCCATTTGCTTGAGGGTGAGCAACTGCCACAAATTTCTTCTCAATATGATGCTGATGGAAGACGTCTTTGAATTCAGCGCTGTTGAATTGGGTTTTATTATCAATTACAATAGTTCGTGGAAGGTCAAAACGATAGATGATGTTCCAGACGATGAAGTTGATTACTTTCTTTGTTATGATTGTGGCTAAAGTTTCCGCTTTAGCCTATTTGGTGAAGTAATCAGTTGCGACGATGGTGTACTTCGCACCTCCTTTAGAGATCGGTAAGGAACTGATAATATCTATCCCTCATATGGAAAATGGCCATAGGCTAACCATTTGTGTGATTTCCATCGGCGGTTCTTTCGGAACTTTCGCATACATCTGGAACTTTTCACATCGCCTAGCATAATCAGCAGCATCCTAGTTAACAGTCAGTCAATAATACCCATAACGGAGTATTTTCTTTACTGGGGTTTGCCCTCCAGTGTGATCGCTACATTCCCCCTCATAAACTTCCTTTAGGGTTTGTTTTATTTCATCATGAGTGATACACCGGAGTAGGGGAACAGAAAAACACTTTCTATACATGACTCCTTCCTGAATGATATATCGCAAAGCTTTGTGAAGGACTTGTCACCTTTCATTCCTTCATTCGGGAAGGACTTCCTGTATCAAATAGTCTTTAATCGGAGTCATCCACCACTCCTTTTTCGGCTCTATCTCTAGTACCCTATTGATTTTCATCTGGTTTATGCTCGGAGGGTCTAGTACTTCGACTGGAACTATGCCCATCTGTTGTGCATCCCCAGTGCTAATAATTTTTGCTAATGAGTCGGCATATTTGTTTTGATCCCAGGGAATGTGTGTGATGTCATAATACTCAAAGACAGTCAATAGCTCTTGGACTTGGACAAGGTAAGAGGCAAGTCGTTTTCCTTTAGCTTGGTAATCTCCCTTGATTTGGTATACTACCAACTGTGAGTTGAAAAAGATTTCGAGAGATTTTATCCCCAATTCTCTAGCAAGTTTGAGTCCAACGATCAGATCTTCATACTCAGTTTCATTGTTTCTTTGCAGGGAAGTCGAGCTTCAAGGCACATCAAATTGATCAATCTTTCGGAGTTACTAACACGATTTTGGATCCAACAATGATAATTGGAAGCTCCATCCGTATACATTTTCCACCGAATGGTAGAGGCTCCATTACTCTCTGGGAGATCATCCTATGCAGTAAATTCTGCTATAAAGTTTGCCAGTGCCTATCCCTAGATGGCTCTTCGAGGAAGATAAGTGATGTCAAATTGGCTCAGTTCAATGTTCCACTTGAGTAACCTCCCAGACGTCTCAGGTTGTTACAGGACTTGTCGTAACAGCTGATCGGTGTAAACGTTGATAGGATGAGCCTGAAAATAGTAGTGGATATTTGTGATGCAATTAACAAGCAGTATGCCAATTTTTCTATCTTCGGATAGTTCCTTTTAGCTCATGTTAATTGCTTGCTAACATAATAGACCGGTCTCTAGATCCGATTCTCCTCGCGAAGAAGTGCAGCATTTATAGCGTGTACCGACACGGCCACGTAGACAGACAAGTCTTCATGATCCACCGGCTTTGACAGGATGGGAAGCCTCTCTAAATGGTTCACCAATACTTGGAATGCGTCTTCACAATCCTGCATCCATTCAAAATTTCTTTTCCCTCTTCTAATCAAGTCAAAGGAAGGAATGCATTTATCGGTAGCTTTGGAAATAAATCGACTTAGGGCGGCAACCTTCTCATTTAGGTTTTGTACTTCTTTGATGGTCTTCGGCACTTGGAAGTTCCAAATTTCTTAAATCTTCTTGAGATTAGCTTCGATTCTGCGGGCATTGACAATGAAACCCAAGAACTTTCCTGATGCAATGCTAAAAGAACACTTCCGAGGATTGATCTTCATTTTGTAATATTGGAGGATATCGAACATTTCTGCCAAGTCTTTAATGTGGTCGCTTGATCATCGTGACTTCATAAGAAAATCAACCACGTATACTTCCATTGTCTTTCTAATATGATCTTTAAACATTCGGTTGACTAGGCATTGATAGGTTGCTCCAGCATTTTTCAATCCAAATGGCATTACCATATAGCAATACAATCCAACATCGATAATGAAGCTGGTATGCTCCTGGTCTGGGATATACATCAGGATTTTGTTATATCCAGAGTACACGTCCATGCAAGATAGTAATTCGCATCCTGCGGTTGAGTCTACCAACTGGTCGATCCTTGGAAGGAGAAAACTTTCTTTTGGACACGCCTTGTTTAAGTCCGAATAGTCAACATACGTCCGCCACTTTCCATTCTCCTTTCTCACAAGTACAAGATTAGTTACCCGTTTAGGGTAGAGGGAGTCGCAAACAAACCCATTGCCTTTATGTCTATCCACCTCCTCTTTAAGGGCAGCAGATCTCTCCAGATCCATGCTACGCCTATTCTGTTTCACCGGGACATGCCTCGGGTCGATATTTAATGCCTGGCTCACAACGGCATGCGAGATCCCACACATGTCAGAGTGAGTACAAGCGAACACGTTTAGATTTGCTCAAAGAAAACCAGCAAGTTCTTTCATTATCGAGGAGCTGAGATGTGATCCAATCTTTAGGATCGGTGATGGGTCGTTGTGGCTGACCGTGATGTCAATCGTCAGCTCAGTCGGTGCAGCCTTGGTCTCTTTGGACTCCTCCTCATCATCCTGCAGATCTATATCTTTATAGAGCTGACTGTGGAGCCCAAGCGAAGGCCCAAGCGCTGGTTGTCAATCTTCGGCGGTTTGGATGCGGAGAGACTTGTCTACACCCTTACCTTTCTCCTTTTGTTGAGCATCTCTCAATTCAGCTACATAGTAGGCACGTCCGATCGCCTGATCACAATGCACCACTCTAACACCATTATCAGTTGGGAACTACAAAGTCAAACACCACTGGGCAAGAGCTGCTGGAATTCAGCTAGGGCTGGTCGGCCCAGAAAAGCATTGTATGGAGAGTCAACATCTAAGACAACAAATGGTAAAATCCGCACTCTCCTGCGGTCACCTTCTTCTAACTCCATGGGCAATTCGAAATATCCGACAGCTTCAGTGGCAGCACCTTACAACCATGAATGCGGGCTTTAGACGATTTCAAGTCCTTTGCTTCCATCCTCATCTGATCATAAGCCTTTTTGAAAATTATATTTATAGGACTTCCACAATCAACCAAAATCCTTCTTACTAAGGTGGGGCCGATCATGGATGAAATGACCATTGGATCGATTGTCGGTGCCCCAACCTTATCTGCATCTCTGTTTCGAAACACAATGTCATTTACCATTGTACACTGCTATTTTACCAGAGCTCCATCTTATGTATTTGAACAACTTTAAAAATCATATGCTTAATCGTGCTAGCGTAGCACTCCATTCATGCCAACTCTTATTAGCTCGATGTGGTCCTCCAACAATTGTATTGATCACTAATCTTCCACCAGTCCGCACAGGTTCCTCGGACCTATGCGGAGCTTGTCCTCGGTTGGGGTTAGATATCCGATGCCCGCCATCCTACGGGGCTTTAACAAACTGTTGTGACTTTCTTTTCCGAATCAATTTCTCGATAATATCCAGTAGATTCCTACACTCATTCGTGTTATGACCATAACATTCGTGGAATTGGCAATATTTTCCAGTCTACTTCTGTTTCTCCATCGATTCTTTCGGAGGTGGCTTCCCGTACTACATGGTATTGCAGGTAGACAAATAAATGTTCTCTGGAGATATATTTAGTGGTGGGTAGGCATCATCCATTTGAATCCTAGGCTTTACTCTTCCAAAATCCCTTTTTATTCACGGCTCCCATCACTGCCTTTGTTTTGCTAATTCAGTTTATTTTGGACATTCACTTGAACTTTTCTAGAACTATCACCAAACTGCTTTACTACAGTATTACTCTGCACTCCCTGTCCACTTGGTCCCATAACATTCTTCTTCCTAGAGCATCTAGCTTCCTCTTTCCTCAAATATTGAGTTGCTTTTGCATAGAAACATTCCAATGTTGCGGGTGGTTTGCTAGCTAACCAATAACCAAAATCCGATTAGGATCAATCCCTCCGGTTATCGCCATCAATATTGAATAGTCGTTCGGATTACTAACTTCTGTGACGACCATATAAAATCTCTCTAAATAGTCTTTCAGTGATTCTCCTTGAGCTTGGATCACGTAGGATAGGCACATTACATCTTTGGGGGAGGTTACGTGCGTAGCGATCGGTTTATAAATCATCAAATTGGAACTGATCCACAAACTTCATTGCTAAATCATCAAATCTAGAGATTGACCATGGGGGTAATCTCGTAAACCACATTGTTGCTATTCCAGAGAGAGTGATAGGAAAACATCTACACTTTGTTGCATCATCGGCTCATGCGGAATCCATCAGCCATTCATATCTCATGGTGTGCTGCCTGGGGTCGGTATTTCCCTCGTAGGCAGGCACCGACAACATGCTGAACCTCCTTGGATACTCAGAATGTAAGACATTGTTAGTAAATGGAGTATGGCTTCTTGAGATCCCCCAATCATCATTGGTCAAGCCTTAGCTCTCTCTCACCAGCTGTCTAACCACAACAGACAAGTCCAGCATTTGGATAGTTGGAGCCAAGTGATGGTCGTGCCCTACCTCACGTGAATGGTCTGATCAATGTCTATAGGCCGTTCCATGCCTTCTTGGCTCAACATCCATTCGTGCCCTACCTCACGTGAAAGGTAGGCTCCCTCCTCTGGAGAGGTGGGATCAATACCGATCCCTATAGAGGGATCGGTACCGATCGGTCGCGGTAGACCATGTTGATTCGCCTGTTGATGTCCTGAAGCTTCTGCATGATATCCATCAGTTCTATTACGTCTATGTCAATGATAATCATCAAATGTCCTAGAACTCCCTGGTGTAGAATAAGGGGTAGGGTCCATCCTAGCATTCCCGCGTTGTTGCTGACTGAGTTGGTTTATTAGATCAATATTGGCTTGAATTTTGCGATTCAACCGCTGACGGCTATCCACTGTCTCTCTCATCAGAATTTGGAATTCAGCTCTTGTGTTGGAACCATCCGGATTATGGACATCAACAAGGTTGGTAGCATTCACATCTTTGCTCAGGCCACCTTGATCGATGCTAGTGTTCTTGTTTCCTTCTGCGTTTTGAGATGTAGATCTAGTGTTCCTAACCATTATTGCTAGTTTTCCTTAGACTTTTGCATATCTCAATAGAACAACAAGCTTCTTGAAGATAATTCTGGATCTCTTCGGTGGATTTATGCAATCCAGTAGCAACAAAGGAATCCAAATAGGACTGAGAATCTAGGTTCTCGGTGAAAGCACCAAAATGTTTGCACCAAAATGTGGCACAAACTCCCAATAAAGAGTTTGTAGAGAAATAAATGAAGAATCTAAAATGTAAACAGAGGAAATAAGCAATTAAATAGCAGTAAATCAAAGCAATAATAGGAATACAACGATTTATAATGGTTCGGTAGATTTTGTCTACGTCCACTTTGAATAGGTGCTTTATTAAATACTTTGTAAACCGAGAACAATAGGGACTTGATGAAAATCCTTGGTTACAATAGAGTACAAAGCAACTAGCAGAGTAAAGGTACCGAAAATGAACAACCAAGCCTGTATTTGTAGATAAAGATGGCATAATATCTTCCTGAGAATTCAGTAGAAGGACTTCCAAAACCATATGGACCCTTTAGAGGGATCGCATGGCCCAAATCCCAAGAAATAGGGATCGATTATGATCCCTATTTTGAAGAAATTGGGGGTGCAGCCCCTAAGGTTGCTTTTCCATGTTGTAATGTGCTTAGCCTCCAAGTTTCTTGTTAATTGGATTAGTAGAACTTGAGTTATTGCTCGATCATTGCTTCAATGTGAGTTGCTTTCTGATTTTAGTTGATCCCTATTGAGGGTAGAGGGCCGATCCCTCTTACTTCATCTTTTTGAGGTGCGATCCCTAAGGTAGGCTTCCTAGGGTCCTTATATCTTGCTCACAAAATTTCATATGCATTGGACTTATGAATCTTGAGATATTGATTGTTTCTAATTTACTTGCACTTGTTTCCCTGACATATGTCGATCTCTATATTGGAGAATGATTATAGCCGATCGCTCCTATATGTTTAACCATATTCCATACTTTAAACATTATGCATCACATATCTCTCAATTCTGTTCGATCATAGCTTCATATTTTCATTTGTACTTGATGTTTAGACCTCATAATCATTGCTCTTGTCTTACTGGCCTTAATGACAGTCGAATCTAACTTGTCCAATTAGTTCAAATATAGCAGGTTTAAAATGTCGGATAACAATTAAATAAACCTCTTTTAATTTATAACTAATGATAGAAAATTCAGTTTTGAATTTTTTTACATAAATAGGTAGTTCAATGGAAAACTTAAAATATGACTGTAATACGCTTTTTAGATTTTCTGCATTTTATCTAACGAAAAGTTATGGAAAGTTGTTTACTTGTGCATATACTTTAAAAACACCATTTAAAATGTTTAGAGAAAGCAATTTATTTTGAAATGAAGAATGAAATAATAATTATTATTATTAATAAACATAAAAATATATTTAAATTTAAAAATGAAAAGATGGAATTGAAATGTAAAGATTCTTAACGTGTGTAAATTAAAAAAAGTACAAGATCACTCTAAAAACATATTTTCATGGGAATGGCATTTTGGTGGCTTGTGATAAGATGTGAGAGTTGAAATTTTGATTTAAGGGCATTTTGGGTTTTTAGCATTCGTCATTCTATTTTTTTATATTTTACTTCCTCTTATATATGCACTTCCTTTTCTTTTATTTCATTTTAACCTTCCTGTTTCTTAACTTTGTTTTTGGAATTCTCTATTCTATAAAATTTTAAAAATCCCATCATTTTAATTCAAAGTAAAAGGTTTCTACTTCACCCAAGAAGATTTAAAATTTAAGCTTGGATTGTAGAGGTGAGATATTCAAATCTTGTTTAAATATTTTATGAAAGTGATGTTGTGAAAATTTATTTGTAGCTTGAATTATGATTTTCATTTGAATCTCATGTTTAAATAATTTTTTAAAAAATGATATTTTTTTATATTTGCTTTGGAATGTAAAAATAGACTTACTGTATATGAAAAATCATATATAGAGATATTCGAAACACACACTTTTCTTCTTCTTTCCTTCTTCCCGCTCTCTGTTTTTAATATAAAACTTCTTCCCTCACATTCGAAAATCACCTTCTCCTTAACTGTTCAAATTTAGCCAAAATGACCAACTAGAAAGTTGTTCGTCTAAGTCCCTTTCTTTAAATAGTCGAGGGTTGTTTTGTTGAGTAGTTTGTGAGATTTTGGTCGAAAGCAGTAACCGGTCAAGTGGTGTCAGTTTTTCATTAAGTTCGAATCGACGAATGGATTATAAAATCATGTTTATACTGAAAAATCATGGTTTTTAAAGCAAGTCGTATGATTTTTGGGCTTAGGGCTGTGTCATGGATGTGAGCTAATCAGATTCTAGTTATTTAGCTAATTTTGGTGATCCAGGGGTTTTGAGGTGGGGTGGACATGACTAGAAGGAAGCTCGAGTCATAGACGGGGCAATGGAGTTGGTCGCATTGTGTATGGTGGTCGGAGTTGATGGGGAGAGCTCGATCTAGGGTTAGGGTTGTTGTTGATTTTGGTCTCGGTTGTTAGGTTGCAATCGGTGGCAGGGGCAGTCGAGTTCGTCGTGGTCAAAGTTGGAGGTGAGGCGGAGGATTACGGTGCTACTGGCAATGGTGGTGTGGGCTAATATGGGGTGAGGCAGTGGTGGTTGGTGGTTTATTGCTGCTGGATGCGATATTTTCTTGGAACGATGGACATATTTCACTTGGAGGCATTGGAGACGACATGGATGGATGCAATGGGACTAGCTCGAGCTTTTGGACTTAAGAATGGCTAGAGATTGGTGAATGACATAGCGGTGTGGCATGTCGTGTGCATGTCATGCATGAGAGATTTTGGTCCAGGAAATTGATTTTGGGATTTTCAATTTGAGGAGAAGATGGTTTTTATTGGGTTTAGGCAGTGGGAGTTTGGGTCGGGTCGGGTTGTGAAGTGGGTATACTTAAATATGTTTTAGTTAATCAAATTATTAGTTTAAATGGTTAGGTTTGAAGATGAACAACTTACTCGTTTTAGAACCGTTTGACCCGCGATTTCTACCACTAGACACGTATTGACGAGTATACATTTTAAAATAAATGGTTGAAAATTTTAGTGAAGTATCATTTTATGATAAATTAATAGCGATGGAAATTAATTACGTAGTTAAATAATTTTATTTAAGCACTAAAATTCCGTCAGTAGAATAAAACACTATTCTGCCGTAACTAAATTGAGTTGATTATATTGGACATCTATTTAGCAGAATAAATCTCCATTCTGTTATTTTATTAATTTGGACATTTATTCATATGCCAGTTGACTTGGATAAATGATGTGTTATCTGTCGATTGTTAGTTAGGGTTGTTAATTACATGTATGTTGCATATGTAAAAATCGGTGATGATTTGGAATGTTGAACTGAAAATAAGGGGTAGCTTGTTTAAGTGCTATTGTGTTCGCTAAGCCTCTTTCCAAAATTTGAAAGAAAATGGATTTAAATTTAGTTTAACTTTATGAGATTTCGAAGTAAAGTTTTTTGTATATTTAAATGGTTAAGATAATATTATTTGAATAATAATGAAATATTTTAAAATTAATTATTTTATTAAATATATTTAAAGTTAATTATTTATTAATGGTATTTTAAGATTAATTAATTATTTTATAAATGATATTTAAGTTAGTTAATTGTTTAATGATGATGTTCAATAATAATAAATCATTTTACTAATAGTGTTTAGGTTAATTAATTTATATAATAATGGTGTCCAAGTTAATTTAATTAATTTAATAATCCTTTAAATAATAATTGTTTTATAATACGTGTTTAAATTTATTAATTTTTTTATAAAGAGAATTATTTTAAATAAAAAGGCTTATTAATGTTATAAATCGGAAAGAGATCTTGGATATTGGAAAAGAAATTTTGGTTTATAAAACTTTGATTGTAAATGAATAATATACGAAGATTTTGGAAACCATATACTTGACATTAAACTTTAAGGTAGGGAAACTTCTACCTATCCTGAAAGGTAAGAATGTTATTGAGTTAAGGTTCGAAAGAAATGATATCCCACGTTGATCGACTTCGTGTTTATCTGAAGGATAGTCTAAATTTAAAATCGAAGATTGAAGTTCGGTATATAAAGTATTATCTCCATTTATGAATTAATCAATTATAAAAATCGATTTTATGAACTAATAAATAATCCTTCTTAATTATGGTTGTATGGAGGCATTTTTCCATACTTAACACCGAGGGATAAGTGGTTTCAGTTTACACTAAACAATGGATTGTTTTTGATCCATTTAATATGATTTTGAAATAGGAAATCTTCCTTAAATGTTTGTGAACATACTTATACCATTGTATAAGATATGGTAAAGTTTTCCAAGTATAGAAGGTAAAATGGTTTGAGAATAGACTTATACCGCTGAGATAAGCATATGAATATTTTTGTAAATAACTAAGGTGATTTAAATAATAAAGATTAATTAAAGAGGCTTAGTGGATTCCCTATGGAATTAAATATGTGCTTGCCTACTTGTTTATTTGATAGTTAAATAACCAATTACCAAATCTTGACAAATATTTAACTCTAGAAATATCGAGAAGAAAACACAGGAATTATATGGTACAGTTATCCTTGATGATGCTATACTATACATATAAACTTGTTTGTTCTTCTAGGACAAACGATAAGGAAATCCGTCCACTTAAACAGTTAGGAGATGATCTCCACTCTTATGTATTGTATGTTTATTTATAAAAGATTGTCTATTTATTTATAAAAGAAACGGAGTTGAGTTGAATGGAAAATATCAAATGTTGGTTCGAAGAGACCGGGATCGGATAAGTATGAATTATCCGAAAACTACTTCGAACCAACTTAAGCATTCGAATTGAATACATCTTGAAGATGATGGAATTGAAGATGGAGTTCTTTGTAGTGCAAGGGCTGCTAGCTACTATTCCTCAGGATGTAGTAGTCGTAGTGCCTTCGATTTGTTCGTATCTTGAACAACTTGTATGGATGAATGCTGACATTGCATTATTCCTTGTAGGGCACTGTATCATTCCAAGTGGGATTTGCTAAAAAAGAAAATGTAGCCTCAAGCCTTATAACCAAGAATGACTAAAACATAGGATATACCGTAAGGCTATTTGGGTTGTACCCATTAGGGTATTGTCATCACCCTTTTAGACTGATATTTTTGGATTTTGAATGTGCATGTGAGCTTACGAGAAAAGTTAGCAAAGCAACTTGGGTAATGATATATTCAGTACTATCTAGTAAGGGGTACACTAGTCTAGCCATGCAAGGGGTCCATGTGAGGCACTCGATACATTTTATTTAGAGGTGTACCATGGTAGGCGGTACCCTAATGCCTTGTCATTATATAGAATCCATTCTCTAATACGTGCTATTACGGACTTAGTTGTATACCTTTTATGTTGGAATTTAATTAATGTAACAATTTCGGCTATGATTCCATATTTATTTTAAACCCTAGCCATTATTATAATATCATTGGATTTTCTATAAAATTGTAACGACCCTGAATTTTGAACAATTTAAATTTGAGAATATTTAATTTATTTTAAATATTTGAACGATGATTTGACTTGAATTTCAAATTATCAGAAGGAATTGGCGATTAAATTTTTGAATTTAATCTATTGAAAGTTGAATAAAATTTGAATCTTCAATTTTAAGCCGGTTAAAAATAATTTAAAGGCTTAGAAAATTCATATTGATAATACTGAAGGTAATAAAAGCTTCAGAATTGAATTTAAAAGCGATTTGTTCAATTTTGAAATTGTATCGTTTGAATTGAATTTAAAGATAGTCTTCCGAGGCACAGTCTCGGAATTTAACGAAACCAGTTTCATTGGGTCCGTAATATTGAATTATTACTGGATTTCAATTTTCGTATTTATCAGAATTGTTTTGTGAACGTACGACGTATAAATGCGTATAGAATTTAATCGAATTCGAATTGAATTTCTGTAACAACCTGGATTTTCACCCGAATTATAATCATCGATGAACGATTAAAGTTGACAGATAATTTGTTGTTATTGTTGGAAAATTTTATAACGATAAAATCTTCGTAGATTAATGATTTAATATCGATTGTTAATTTCTGTTTGAATTGGGAAATCGTAAATCGATTAAAATTCTTTTATCAAATTTTATTAATACAAAATAAATGAATAAATACACATAGTTTAAAATTTTAGCAACAAGATTTAAACAAAACAAATTAAAGAAAATATCTTTACAAAAACAAAATTAGATTTAAAAAGAGAAAAAAAAAGAGAAGAACAAAAACAAAGTTTAAAATAAGAAAAGAAAAATGGCCATACCTCTAGTACTAAGACCATACCGGCCCATACCCTAACCCACGATTTCTCTGTTAAACCCGCACCCCCCTTTCTCTTCAATCAGACGAACGAAAAAATAAAACAAACGAAACAAAAGAAAAAAAAATGGCGAGCAAATTCTAGGGCTTCGGCGATCTCCTTCGATCTGAAAATTTAGGGCTTTGCCTTGTCGTTCGATCTGGCGAATCTAGGGCTTCACCTTCCCCTCGCATTCATTCGCTCGCGACCTCGTCGAACATCTGAAGTGCTCGCGGCTGTTTCGGTGAGTTTGATAGTTGCTTTGGCGTCAAACTCTAAAGTTTTCGTCTTCTTCTCGCCCGCGGCTGCTTCGATTTGTAAAGGTGAGTAATATTGTTTACTCACATCTGATTCGAGTCATTTTAAGGATTTATGACTTCTGAAAATTCGTGACTTTAGTTGCTTAGTTTCATGGCTATCATGGATTGATTTTTAACTGCTCGACTTCATCCATTAGAATTCGTCATTTAATTTTCTTTGGTCATTGTTCTTCGTTTAGGTGTTTAAGATGATTACTATTTTTGACTTGAGCCGACTTTGTTGGTCATCACTGTTTGTTCGATTTCGATTCGATTTCGTTCTTTGATTGGAACGATATTTTCTTTTTGACTTGGGTTTGAGAAAAACTATTAATCTGAAACTGCTAGACTAATTAGATGTGACTTCATATATGTGCATATACACCATTGTATGTGTGTATGCATGTATCGTCGAGTTGACACTTACAGTTTTTTTTTCTTTGTATATTGACGTTGAGCCACTGCCTCACCGTCTCGTACTTAAATTGGTTCATCATGCTGTCTGGTGGACACTTGAAATTTGTCGATATTGATTTCTTTTGTGACTTTGATCACTGGTACTGTTTCGAGCTCTTATACATGTATATATGCAGTTTAAAGCAGTAGCCTATTTGGTTTGTGTTGCTACTGTCTTCTCTGGTAGTATTACAGTACAGTGGTAGTTGAGTTTTGAGCATGTGAGCAAATCTCCTCCCTGAACTTGTTTGTTTTTGTTTGTGAGCAAGTTCACTTATCTACCTATGTGCTTTTGATATTATGTTTGACACTTGAAGTAAGATGGTTTAAATGACTGTGAGCAAACTTTCTTTTAAACCTCCTTTATCTTAGCAAATCTTTGAAGTGTGATCTGGGTTTTGTTTAAATAATTGTGTGATAAATATCTAATTATAAATATAAATGCATGTATATTAAGATTTAAAAGGCCTGTACATGTTGTAAACCTGCTCTGTTCTCCATTTGCAGTGAGTAACCTTTTGTTTTGAAACTTTAAAAATATGATCTTGTGAGTAAACTTATGTTGGTCCAAATTCTTCTTTGCTTGAATCTCTGAATGAAAGGTCATAGTTTTTTTTATAGAAAAATAGACATGTCGTGTTTTGAATTGCCTGGGAACACTGTTCCTTGTTTTCTTTTTGTTTTCCTGTATCATTTAGTTACAGTGAAGTTTTAAAAAAAAAAACCTTCTCCCCATTTCATTTGAAAAGAAATTGAATTGTAAAACAGGTAGGAGGATGTTAACAGTGCATCATGTTTCAGATTTAATCAAAGCAGAGCCACTGTTGCTTTTATTAGGAAAACTTTGGAAAAAAAAAGAAACACAGACATGTTTAAAGTCATGGTATACCGAGTAAAACCATATCAAAGAAAACCCAAACATTCTCTTCCTCTTTTCACTTCTGGAAAGATTTTAAACAAGTTAAAAAAAATGTTGTTTAACCTGTACCTTGATTTAGTAATAAAAAGAAGCAAAGAAGCTTGATTTATTTTCTCTGGAAGATGTAAACACAGTCACAACTCAAAGTATGAAAAGAAAAAAAATTCGAACCTCATGAATCTGAATTCCAGTAACGCCATTTGGATCACTATTAAAAATGATGTTTTAGGAAATAAAAATTCGAATTTTTCATTGAGTCTTTATCGAGATTTTTGGGTTTGACCTTTGCAGTTTCTACGCACTGTAGTGGCGAGGCAGTGCACGCGTGCGTGTACGGCAGCCAATCGAACTTCGATGGTTTTAAAGTGACAACTCCAATTGTTTTAAATTGATCTAGTCGATCGATAAATTGTTTATTTATCTCTGTTGATGATTTAAATCTGCTGATTTATTGTTTAACACTGTTTAGTGTTAAAAATTTTCGTTATCCGATTTCTTTGTTAAAAGAATCGGATAGACGAGAATTATTGTGACTGTCGTCTATTTGATTATTACTGCCTATATGCACTAATAAACTGGTTTGAATTAGACTGACCTGTGTATTATTTTCTTTTGAATATAATACTCGGGTCAGACCGAGTATTTTTACAGCTCGAAGATTTTCGAGCAGCGAAGTTAGAGAGAGAGTAAAGAACCATTTTTAGTTTCAGAAGAAAATTGTATTTTAAATATTCCGCTGTATCTGTTTAAAATTGTATAAACTCTGATGTATTCTAAAAGATTTATAGTAATGAAATCAAGATTCATTTGTTTAAATTCATTGTTATTATCTGTGTTTCTGTGGCTGATTCTGTTTAAACCTTATAAACTAAATAACAATTCGTCTTTTTGAACGTTTCTAGTTGGTTTAATCACCGACTGGAGATGGTCAAAAGGGGGAATGTTACAGCGTGGTATCAGAGCTTTGGTTTACACAAAGCTTAGTTTATGATGTTTAATATGAATAGTTACTAGAAACACTTTAAAAGGAAACGTTTTTCAAATCCAAAGAAGTATAAAATTGTTTTAGAAAATATAAGATGAATGAATTTGGAATAGATCTTATATAAGTAAAGTGAATATTGAATATGAAATAAAGATTCTTAACTTAAGAAAAGTTAAATTGAAGTGAGTTGGCATTAATAAATATATGGATTTGGAATTTAACTAAAAGAAAAGTTAAATTGAATTGAATTAGTATCAATAAATATATGATTTGAAATTTAACTAAAGGAAGTTAAATAAATTGAATTTGATTTGATAAATTATTGAGATGGAAATTTAAACATGAAAGATTAGTGATTATATGATATGAATTGGAAAGTTTAAATTAATAAGTTGTTTAACTTATAAAATGAGAAAGTTTAAGTAAAACCAGTTTTTAAATGGTTAAACAGTTTTGTTTAGTAAAACAAAATCTGAATTTTTGAAATGTGATATGAATTTGACTTTAGCAAAAGTTAAATAAAATGATTTTTGAAAGAAAAATCTAAGTTAAGTTAAATAAATGCAAGTGAAGATAAAATGAAACATGGCTTAAGTAATATTGAATCAAATTGAATTTGATATCAAAATGAATTGATAAAGTGAAGAATGAATATGAATTTGAGTTATATAAGGAAAATTCAACTTTAACTGTAAAAGTGAATTTGTGAATATGGTGAGTATAAGAATTCAATCAGAATTGGAATATAAACCAATTGAAATTAAGTGTGTTAAACCAAATTGAATGTAAGCAAAGTAAATAAATTTGGTTAAGTTGAATGTGCATTGGTTGCCAGTTGATCGTATAGAAATTCATTAAGTGTTAATGAAATTGTATTAATGAAATTGAATTTATGGAATTTGGAAGCTATGTAAATTGAATTCAAATTGAAAGATAAGTAAATCAAAATAGAATTGATTTGAATTGAAAGCAAACTAACTTGAATATGAATTAGTGAATGTGAACTAATTGGATATGAATGAATGTTAGAAAAAAAAATCCAATGTGAATGAATCAAATGTGATTTAATTGGAATCCAAGTCGATGAATGGTTTACTAAAGAACTAGTTGATTATCTTGGAAATGGAAAACTGATAAATTTATATAATAGTTAAATTGGAAAATTTTGAATTATTATAAACGGGCTATATTGAAGATTTGAAAAGTGTTAATAAAATATTGGGATTGTATAAGTGTTAAAGTGAAATATTTAATGGATTTCATAAGTGGATGAAAAGTTTCAGAATTAAAAGTTTTATAATGTGAAGTTATAAAAATGAATCGAAGTTGCGAAATAAAAGAAGTTTATAAGTAATTCACTTATAAATTAAAATTCTGATATAAAATTGAGTTATAAAGGAATTGGTTAATAAAGCAATTTTTATAAATTGAAGTCTTTATGAATAGGAATAGAATTTATAAACGTTGTTTATAAATTCGAAACTGACTTATTTTGATAAGTAAATTCTTATAGCTTGTTAAGAGATGTATATTCACGATTTTGGACAGTGAATATATTATTGAATAAAATGGACATGTTTTGGGAAGGTGATATTTTAAAACGAAGTTAATTGTTTTAAAGATGTTTTAAAAGGCATTGAATATCGAAACCATAGATTTCAACATTCATTGTTGAAATAGACGTTTTCGAATATAAGGAAATGGTGGACTATAACACTGTTGTTATAGTAAATGATTTCCGAAAGGAAATGTTTTGGGTAGTATTGGGATTTATACATCTATCTAAATTTCGAATCCCTATACTAATGATTTTGAGTTGTCGTAACGATGTTTTACGTAACATTCGTTTTAACTCAAATGAAAATGTGAAAGAGAATGATTTCCTTAAAGATGAAATATATACTTGATTTTGATTTAAGTATATCGAATATTTTCAAATGTTGAAAATAAATGGATTTGTGAATTACTTATTTTTAAATAATTATGGAAATGTTTTTCCAAAAATGAAATGTTGTGAATATATTCCGTAAGGAATAAATGATTTGAAATTCATTTTTGAAGTCGAAGTTGAAAAGTTAAATGAGAAATTGAACAATTAGTTCAATTTGAAATTTTTCAAAAAGATTGAATCGTTAAGTTAAAATTGAGTTTAACTTCGACATCAAAGACAATATAAGTTGAGCTTTGAATTTCAGATGATGATTTGGATTGTATGTCTAACATTGTGAATTGATGACATAGCAATTGATCTCTATTAAATATATATCTGTTGGTGGCGGAGAATTTATTCTCTTAGCTTAACACCCTTCTCTGAGACGTACGAGCTCAGAGGTTATATATCGATAGACATCAATTCTGTGTTGAGAATTGACGATGTAAGCGTGAAATTCAAATCGAATGTGAAAGTCGATAATGAATGGAATTATGAATATGAATTAGGTTTGAGATAACCTTAGAATTTCCAAATCGACTTAGAGGAAAATTTTGAAATCCTCTATTTTATTATGAATATGGAATATGTAAGTTTCAGAACTTATATATATGAATGCGGTGAATTGAAAACCGTTAGTTTGGAAAGACATTGTTATGGAAATCTTATGTAAGCTTACATGGATATGATATGTACGAAATGTGAAATGAAAGTACTACATATATGATATTATGTTTTCTAAACTGAGGATGTGGAAAAGTACCTTCCATTTATTATTATTGGAGAAGGTATTGGAACTCGTGAAGAGTATCCATTTGAAATTCGTAGCTACGTAGAATTTTAGTCAGAGTGACTATTTGAATCGGAAATCCTTCGCGATAGTTCATCGCGATGAGATTAGATTTGATTGATGATTAGCGTAATTTGAGGGGCGAGATGCCCACAGTTACAAGCGATACCACTGGGATAGTGGCGTAACCGCCGAGTAAACTGCAATCTAATGCCAGGCGAAATTTGAGGGGCGTGATGCCTACAGACACGAGCGATTCTACTGGGATAGTAGCGTAACCGCCGTGTGTACTGCAATCTATGGCGACAACCATGGCGAAATTTAAGAGATGAGAAATCCACAGTCACAAGCGACTCTACTGGGATAGTAGCGTAACCGCCGGGTGGAACTGTAATCCATGGGGGAACGTGCTTTCCATATCCATTTTTTAAAAGAATTTTTAAAAGTATTTTCACTGGGAATTGAAGCAAGTATGTTTAGTACTTGGAGATTTTTAGACCTACGCCTGGCCAGCGTATGTCTAATGTCTGTGAGAACGAAGATGGACTTGTTAAATTTCGAGTTAGCAAGTATTTTCAAACAGTAAATAGTGAATCAATGAACTGAAGTAGAATTACAAAAATTCCTACTTAATGAATTAAGGAAGAGGATCTTTGAAATGTTTTGAAAGTCCACAGCTTTGGAAGAGATATATTATATAAATCTCTAACGTGAAGAATTTTAAGTTTGAATTTGAGTTTTGTAAATCGAAAATGTTGATAAAAGACTTTTGCGTTTTGATTTTAGAAATCAATGATTGTAGAAATCATTGAGCAAAAGTGAAGATAAACAAAACTAGTGAGATTAAACAAATGAAATGAATCCTATATTCATTTATTTGTAATAAGCTTCAAGCTTAGTAAAATTGAGTAGAGTATAAATATCGATGAAATTTTAACAACTTTTCCTTTTCGTGGACGAAAAGTTTTTAAGGAGGGGAGTTTGTAACGACCCTGAATTTTGAACAATTTAAATTTGAGAATATTTAATTTATTTTAAATATTTGAACGATGATTTGACTTGAATTTCAAATTATCAGAAGGAATTGGCGATTAAATTTTTGAATTTAATCTATTGAAAGTTGAATAAAATTTGAATCTTCAATTTTAAGCCGGTTAAAAATAATTTAAAGGCTTAGAAAATTCATATTGATAATACTGAAGGTAATAAAAGCTTCAGAATTGAATTTAAAAGCGATTTGTTCAATTTTGAAATTGTATCGTTTGAATTGAATTTAAAGATAGTCTTCCGAGGCACAGTCTCGGAATTTAACGAAACCAGTTTCATTGGGTCCGTAATATTGAATTATTACTGGATTTCAATTTTCGTATTTATCAGAATTGTTTTGTGAACGTACGACGTATAAATGCGTATAGAATTTAATCGAATTCGAATTGAATTTCTGTAACAACCTGGATTTTCACCCGAATTATAATCATCGATGAACGATTAAAGTTGACAGATAATTTGTTGTTATTGTTGGAAAATTTTATAACGATAAAATCTTCGTAGATTAATGATTTAATATCGATTGTTAATTTCTGTTTGAATTGGGAAATCGTAAATCGATTAAAATTCTTTTATCAAATTTTATTAATACAAAATAAATGAATAAATACACATAGTTTAAAATTTTAGCAACAAGATTTAAACAAAACAAATTAAAGAAAATATCTTTACAAAAACAAAATTAGATTTAAAAAGAGAAAAAAAAAGAGAAGAACAAAAACAAAGTTTAAAATAAGAAAAGAAAAATGGCCATACCTCTAGTACTAAGACCATACCGGCCCATACCCTAACCCACGATTTCTCTGTTAAACCCGCACCCCCCTTTCTCTTCAATCAGACGAACGAAAAAATAAAACAAACGAAACAAAAGAAAAAAAAATGGCGAGCAAATTCTAGGGCTTCGGCGATCTCCTTCGATCTGAAAATTTAGGGCTTTGCCTTGTCGTTCGATCTGGCGAATCTAGGGCTTCACCTTCCCCTCGCATTCATTCGCTCGCGACCTCGTCGAACATCTGAAGTGCTCGCGGCTGTTTCGGTGAGTTTGATAGTTGCTTTGGCGTCAAACTCTAAAGTTTTCGTCTTCTTCTCGCCCGCGGCTGCTTCGATTTGTAAAGGTGAGTAATATTGTTTACTCACATCTGATTCGAGTCATTTTAAGGATTTATGACTTCTGAAAATTCGTGACTTTAGTTGCTTAGTTTCATGGCTATCATGGATTGATTTTTAACTGCTCGACTTCATCCATTAGAATTCGTCATTTAATTTTCTTTGGTCATTGTTCTTCGTTTAGGTGTTTAAGATGATTACTATTTTTGACTTGAGCCGACTTTGTTGGTCATCACTGTTTGTTCGATTTCGATTCGATTTCGTTCTTTGATTGGAACAATGTTTTCTTTTTGACTTGGGTTTGAGAAAAACTATTAATCTGAAACTGCTAGACTAATTAGATGTGACTTCATATATGTGCATATACACCATTGTATGTGTGTATGCATGTATCGTCGAGTTGACACTTACAGTTTTTTTTCTTTGTATATTGACGTTGAGCCACTGCCTCACCGTCTCGTACTTAAATTGGTTCATCATGCTGTCTGGTGGACACTTGAAATTTGTCGATATTGATTTCTTTTGTGACTTTGATCACTGGTACTGTTTCGAGCTCTTATACATGTATATATGCAGTTTAAAGCAGTAGCCTATTTGGTTTGTGTTGCTACTGTCTTCTCTGGTAGTATTACAGTACAGTGGTAGTTGAGTTTTTAGCATGTGAGCAAATCTCCTCCCTGAACTTGTTTGTTTTTGTTTGTGAGCAAGTTCACTTATCTACCTATGTGCTTTTGATATTATGTTTGACACTTGAAGTAAGATGGTTTAAATGACTGTGAGCAAACTTTCTTTTAAACCTCCTTTATCTTAGCAAATCTTTGAAGTGTGATCTGGGTTTTGTTTAAATAATTGTGTGATAAATATCTAATTATAAATATAAATGCATGTATATTAAGATTTAAAAGGCCTGTACATGTTGTAAACCTGCTCTGTTCTCCATTTGCAGTGAGTAACCTTTTGTTTTGAAACTTTAAAAATATGATCTTGTGAGTAAACTTATGTTGGTCCAAATTCTTCTTTGCTTGAATCTCTGAATGAAAGGTCATAGTTTTTTTTATAGAATAAATAGACATGTCGTGTTTTGAATTGCCTGGGAACACTGTTCCTTGTTTTCTTTTTGTTTTCCTGTATCATTTAGTTACAGTGAAGTTTAAAAAAAAAAACCTTCTCCCCATTTCATTTGAAAAGAAATTGAATTGTAAAACAGGTAGGAGGATGTTAACAGTGCATCATGTTTCAGATTTAATCAAAGCAGAGCCACTGTTGCTTTTACTAGGAAAACTTTGGAAAAAAAAAAGAAACACAGACATGTTTAAAGTCATGGTATACCGAGTAAAACCATATCAAAGAAAACCCAAAAATTCTCTTCCTCTTTTCACTTCTGGAAAGATTTTAAACAAGTTAAAAAAAATGTTGTTTAACCTGTACCTTGATTTAGTAATAAAAAGAAGCAAAGAAGCTTGATTTATTTTCTCTGGAAGATGTAAACACAGTCACAACTCAAAGTATGAAAAGAAAAAAAATTCGAACCTCATGAATCTGAATTCCAGTAACGCCATTTGGATCACTATTAAAAATGATGTTTTAGGAAATAAAAATTCGAATTTTTCATTGAGTCTTTATCGAGATTTTTGGGTTTGACCTTTGCAGTTTCTACGCACTGTAGTGGCGAGGCAGTGCACGCGTGCGTGTACGGCAGCCAATCGAACTTCGATGGTTTTAAAGTGACAACTCCAATTGTTTTAAATTGATCTAGTCGATCGATAAATTGTTTATTTATCTCTGTTGATGATTTAAATCTGCTGATTTATTGTTTAACACTGTTTAGTGTTAAAAATTTTCGTTATCCGATTTCTTTGTTAAAAGAATCGGATAGACGAGAATTATTGTGACTGTCGTCTATTTGATTATTACTGCCTATATGCACTAATAAACTGGTTTGAATTAGACTGACCTGTGTATTATTTTCTTTTGAATATAATACTCGGGTCAGACCGAGTATTTTTACAGCTTGAAGATTTTCGAGCAGCGAAGTTAGAGAGAGAGTAAAGAACCATTTTTAGTTTCAGAAGAAAATTGTATTTTAAATATTCCGCTGTATCTGTTTAAAATTGTATAAACTCTGATGTATTCTAAAAGATTTATAGTAATGAAATCAAGATTCATTTGTTTAAATTCATTGTTATTATCTGTGTTTCTGTGGCTGATTCTGTTTAAACCTTATAAACTAAATAACAATTCGTCTTTTTGAACGTTTCTAGTTGGTTTAATCACCGACTGGAGATGGTCAAAAGGGGGAATGTTACAAAAATGGTTTGGTTATCGTAAGGCAAGAACCTGTCTGTGTTTATGTGTGGCATGGTCTTACGAGATACCTTTATTTTTAAAAGGTTTTATAAGATATAATAATCCATTTGATTTGAGTTTCTCACGCTTGTTTACCAGACCTGGATGTTGTTTTCTTATAACACTCGGGTCAGACCTGAGTATTTTTCCGAAGTTAGCTTGGTTGCTTAGGAGCTTCAGGAGATGAGCTGGATGCCTAAAAATCATATTACATTACTTTTATTTGCACTGTGTTTCTTGCTTGTGTTAGTCAGTATTTGTAAGGATAGGCTGTTATAACTGTCCAGGTTGATGATAGATTAGACTTTGATGTTGTTGAATATTAAAGTTTTTCTTTAGTAAAGATAACTGGTATATTATATATTACTCGTCACGATGTGAGATTTTATTCTATCTTTTCTTTTCTTTCACCCCAACAATCTATCTTTCTAATACTTAGATGTTAGGCACGTGAATATCGTGGATGTATTAGTGTCAACTCTTAAGGGTCAGAAAGGTGGGTCGTCGAATGTGGTATTAGAGCTTAGGTTGAGCGAACACCAAGGTTTTGGTGGGGTAGACTTATTATAGATAGGGTTAGTAATACCTTAGAATAACTAAGAGTGTATGTGTGTATGAATGCGTATTCGTTAGTGCTATAAATATATTTTATATTGGATTGGTTTATCGGTTGAGTGGTTTATGAATTCTGGTCGTTGCAGAAGGTACAACTGTATCAATATGAGTTTCTAAACTCTTGAACAAAGCAAACTGACACAATATTGTTCTGATAGGGATAGGGATGCGCCATGACACGAAAACACTAAACCAAAATCGTAGGAGTCTCGTATAGGGATAAAAGTATGACAAGGCACGTGAGGCAATGCCCAAGGTAGGATACTACTAGTTCGAGTCGCAGGGCTGGTGGTAATGCATCGTAGCCACGACCGCCTACCGCGTACATCTATCCCATATCAAGTCAAAGGCAGAATATCCCAAAATCAAGGTGCACCAATCAAAACCAACAACAATAGTAATAATATGGACCAAGTCTAAGAAAATCGAAGAACATATGTCCGCTAGGGGTAGCTAGCTTACTTGGCCCTATTAAGTCCTCTTTTTTAGTCATTTCAAATTGGCACAAGTGCCGGGGTCTATCCATCATCGTTCTCTTTCTTCAAATTCAGTAAACGACGTCAAATCCAACCACTTCGTTCTGGAGTCTCCTCCGCGTACATGGTTGTTAAAATGGTTCCAATATCGATAGAGAGTATGCTAATAAGAGGCCCCGGTCTCTTTAACAACCAAACGTCATTTTACACGCCGGTTGTTTCATTTGCATTTCAAAAACAATTCATAGTTGATATCAAAATATCGTATTCGCTTCAAAATCAAATTCATTTCGAAATCATCATATTTACTCAAAATATACTATTTCAATTCAAAATCATTTTGCCTTAATATCTCGATTTAAGTTCCAATTCAAAATTGCTTTGAATTTTCATTTGGGTTATAACTTCAATTTAACCCAATTCGTATATAAATTCATGATTTAAATATAATATTCCACTCTTTGACCAGTTTGAATTTTTAGGAAATATTTTGAATTTTTTTAAATAGTTTTAAAAGTTAAATTAGTTTGATAGAAAATAGTTTAATAAAATGGTTTATATATTAAACATGGTTTATGTAGGAAATAGTTGGATAATCAAAATAATTTGAATATTTAAAAGATACATTTTAAACAGTTTATATTAAAATAATTTATTTGAAAATAGTTTCAAAGTCAAACTAATTCAATTCCAAATCTTCCAATTCAAATCAATTTCAATTTCCGTTTTAATTTAAATCCATTCAATCCTGATTTCAGTTCGAATTAACTTCGATTCCAATTTTAATTCAAATCAATTTCGATTTTGATTTCAAATTAATTCAATGTCGATTTCAATTCCAATTTGAATTATTTTTCAATTCAATTCTCAATTTTAAACCATTTCAATTTATATGAACTTGAGTCATTTTCAGAATATCAATTTTAATCATTTAAATCAAATTTAACTTCAATATTCGATTATAGATTCAAATCTTCAAAATAATTCAATTCTGAGCTTAATTTAGAAATATCGTTTTAAATTACGTTTACTTAGCAAAATTTCAAAGTTCGAATAACATCCAAATCTTTTAAAACAAATCAATTTTCGAAACTCAAATCATATTTCAGTTATAACTTCAAAATCCTAAATTTCATTTTTAAACAATTTTGTTTAACCCATTTTAATTCCACAATTTGAGCTCAAGTTCGAAAATAATCCAATTTCCATAAATTGAATTTTTATTTCTTTAAATCAAAATCATTTAAACAATTTCAATTCAAAATTTTAAAATTATTTAATTTTACCAAATCCGATGTCCGTATATAATTTTCCATCCTATGGCCAAGTGGTCAGTTATTTCAATTTAATTTCAGGGATGGATATATATCATTTCAATCCAAAATAAATGTCATAGATATATATCATTTCAACCTATTTCTTAATTTATTTGAAATAATTTGATTTATAGTTTTATATACTGTAAATAATATACAGGATGATAACAGGATATATCAAAATAAATAACATCCAAATCATCCAAAATATCAATCAATGGCATCCATCACAATCAACATCCAAATCAGTCAAAATATCATAACAATTTCAAGTTATCAATAATCGGGAATTTAACTAGCATTTTAATTCCCATTCCAAATTTGAACTGCCAGTTCAAATTCCTATCATTTTAATTCATATCCATTTAAATGTCAATTAAATTTACCAAACAACAGTCAATAAATTTAAATCACTTCACAATATAAATTTAACTAACATAAAAGTTATTTTAGTTCGCCGTGAGCGTTATAAAACACTCACCTTTTATTTGAAGCTGAATATTTTCTCAGCTTCAAATAAATTCTAGATCTACTCCATGTTGTAGACGACGTCAATATGGTCGCAACGCAATTTGTTTCGCCCGAATCGAACCTCGTATGGAGAAATTATGATTTTATTAAACATTCGTATATAATTAAAAATTAATTAACATAAAAAAATTAAAACACTCACTGTCCTCACCCTCTCTCGCTACCGCAAGCTACCCAGGCCAACACGCACGCAACCCAATGCGTGCAACCATCTCGCTCGCACAACCATAAATTGTTGACCACCGATCCAAGCATCCCAACGTGCGTCGCGATCTCCTATACCACCAGCACGTGCGCAAATCGAGGCGCCAAGAACCGAACCCTAAACGGCTGCCAACCTCGCCGCTAGCCCAGCCTCAACGCGCCACGCCATCGTCCCCACGAGAGCCGCCGCTCTACAGTTTGAAGTCAAGAACTCGATCGCGATTTGGTTTTTTCTTTTTTTCTTTTTTTCTGATTGTTCTCTTCTTTCTTTTTTATACAATCTTCTGTTTGAAAGGAGAGGGGAAAGAGAGAGGGTATGGGAATAGATAGAATGGTGGTGCTTTGTACGAGTTGTCGAGATAAGGAAAGTAAATATATTATTATAATAAGGAAATATCTCGCCCGATTGGTCCGCAAAATTCCAAACTCCAAATGAAGTGTGCCGCCTGGCGTTCATAATGTTTTACCCCCATTCTGAACACAATGGAACTAGTCTCGAGGCCTAATTCGATCATATTCAGAAGATAGCTTTTCAAAATCAATTAATTTTAATCGAATTCCTTAAATTAATTTTTACGCGTTTGAAGCTCGCATGGCCAAACGACAAGTCCGATCGCTACGAAACTTGAAATCCTACAATAATTCACTATTACGGATTCGAGGAAACTAGTTTCGTAAAAATCCGAGACAGTGGCCAAAATAACTATTTTTACACGTTAATTAAAACCAAAAATTTCCAAATTTTTATTTAATCACTTTAAATTCAATTTTTAAGTTTAATAATCTTTATCGTTGTTTAAATAAAATTTAAATTAACTTCCGGCATCATTTTTATTAATATTAAATCCAGAATTCAATTATTTAAATAATTCAAATATTAAATTTAAATAATTTAATTATCAAATAAATCACTAAAATTGAAATATAAGTCATTTAACTTATAAAATTTACTTTAAACAAATTCAAATAATAAAACAACTATTTCCATTTTACAGTGATTCAACATTATTATTCAATTCAAGTTATTGATTACAACACATTAAATACATAGAATTTCATTTCAATACTTGTTATCGCCAAAATCTTTGAAATTAGTTATTCAAAATTTCATCCAAATTCAAATTCATTAAATTACTTAAATAAATCATTAATTTTTTATTTCCAACCAATTTTATCCAATAATCACGTTAAATTTTATAATTTAAAATAGTTAAAAAAATACGGGTCGTTACATTCTCCCCTACTCAAAAATTTTCATCCTCGAAAAGGGGTTAAGTACAGAATTTAACATTTGATATGTTTTATTCAAAATAATCACTTACAAAAATTTAAAATTTTATTTACAAAAACATTACTATGCACTCGCTATGCCACTCGATATTGGTTTTACGGAAGTTACAATTTATTTTATAAAAAAGGTTATAAAATTTTAAAACCTCAAAAATTTTCTAACACCGGGATTTACAGAAAATTTCCACAGCGTCACCTTTGCGCGGCTCAATCGGAAATTTTTTACAGTATAATATATAACACAAATATATACCAAACATATCAAATATACATCTCATCTCAATGATGAGGCATCCCATAGGGAAAAAATATAAAAGCGCGGTACGCAATCCGAGATACGTACCTTATTATCATTAATACGAGCGAGTTCGTTCGTATTAAGCAAGCAAAAGCATATAAAATCCGCGTATACGTCCAAACGGTCTTCGTATGTACGTATCTCACCTAAAATTTGAAATATTAGTTACTTATAGAGATATAGAACATGTATGAGTTAAATAAAACCACATAGCAAGAATTCTGAATCTAAATCATATACATTAGCACCAATAAACGACATACAATAATCATATGCAATCAAAAATAGTAATAATAATGGTTTGCAACAAAAGAAACCATTCGACCATTAATATTTGCCCAATTAATCCAATTAATTCATAACTATGTGAATTTACGTTATCCAATTAATTTATACACTTCATTTCTTATTAACATCCAATTTTTATTATCATTTAATCGGTTTGCTTCAAATTTATTCACGTCTATTTCATTCACATTCAATTTATTCAATCAATTTGTTAAATTCCAATTGTTTCATTTTATGTTTAACACAATTCATATAAATTTATTTCTGGGTCATTTTATGAATTTACTTCATTTAACCGTGTTTAAATTGAATTTTATTTTATTACCATTTGGTATATTTTCTTTGATACCAATCTCGTTTATAAACCATTTAAGTCTATTGCAACCATTTTATAAAATGCACTTCATATTTATTTTTCATAACTTAAGTTCATATTAATTCTTCGATTCACTTCATTGGTTTATTATTAATTAGTGAACTTATTCCATGTTAAATTAGTTAACATTCAATTTTATAAAATGCACCATTTTATAATTCATTTTGTTAACTTATTCCATGTTAAATTAGTTAACATTCATTTTTTATTGAAACTCATTCCATTTTCATTTAATTTATTTACATCCAATTTAAATTAAATTCAACTACTCATTAATTTTACTTACACTCATTTATTTTTATTCAATTTCTTTCACAATTCAAATTGCATTTCATTTTATAAGTCAAGTTCGTATTCATCCTATTAATTCATTTTATAGCTTAAGTGGAATTAATTCACTTTACTAATTTATCTAGTTCGATTCAAATCCAATTCAATTCATTTAATCTTTATTAAGTTAAATTTATTTAACTTAATCCATTACTCGATTTATTTAACTCTATTTTAATTTTTTCTTCTTATAATTCACATTTAACAAATTTAAAATTTGTTTTTTGCTTAATATTTCTCAGATCAGTAAGTTATACAAATTAATTCACTTAAATTTCATTTCATTAATTTATCTAATTCATTTCAAATACAATTCACATTTTATTTAAGCTTTCTTGAGTTAAACTTCATTTTATCTACTTCATTTCACTAACTCCATTTATTTAACATTTCTTAGGTTAATTCTTTTATTTCATATCTCAAATTCGAATCTTCTTTTGTTTGCTTAACCAAAATATTCAACCGTTTTAAAATTCGGTTTTATTTTCCAGTTCAAATTTATGAATTGTAAACTTTATTTTTCTTTCTATACTATTTCAATTTATAAGTTCAAAACTATTTTCATATATTTATCAAATCATACTTAGGATATTTTTTTTCACAATCAAAACTTGTTTTAAATCGAAAATAAATTTCTTTTGGTAGGAATTCTCACTCGGAAACTCGAAAATGAATACTGGCGATGGTGCAGTCACTCTAGGATTATTTCCTAGCGACCAAAGCGAGTTCAATGCTTTATTTCTTCCAAAAACCTTTTCAAAATATATTTCTAGTCAAAACACTTTCAAATAATATTATTATTAATTTTGAATGCTTTGAAAATAATTTTGAAAGCAATAGGTTTTAAATTCTAAATTCCTCAATTTGTAAATCCTTTCTATATATAAGCTGTATTATAAATATACTTATACAAATTTCATTACCTTATTACCAAAACATTTCATTAATTTACAACTTTGTTGTTTTAAACAATTCTTATTGTAATTGAGTTCAATTCAATTAATTATCGAACACTTTGTGAAATGTAGTTCACAAAGTATCATTTTTAAATTTAATTCAACCAATAATCAATGATAATTAAATATTATCATCTCCTAGCAAACAATATTCATTAATAATCATTTTAAATATATATAATATAATTTAGGTGAAATTATTTTATTTAACCTATTTTAAAGCAATATTATGTCGACTTGCCTCGTTTAAGCGTTTGGAAACTCTTATCAATAACATGGCGTCCCACGCACCGAGCAAAATTTATAAACAACTCAACAGATAAGTAAACACAATACAAAACATTTTATAACACTAACAAGTACGCGCTCTCATATATATATATATGTATGTATGTATGTATGTATGTATACTCAACAACTCATTCTAGGGTATTACTACCCTGTCTCTAATGAATCAAACCCCACAAAGCTAAGGTTATCGCTAAACCAAAGCTCTGATACCAACTATGACGACCCACATTTCAGAAGGTTTAAATCGATGATAATCCACACATGTCCAACTTAAACAATCTGAAACATAGATAATCATTGGGGTTAATTAATAAAAATAAGAAAAGAAGAAGAAAACAAACACAGAATCTCGCAGCGGAATGACAAAATATAATAATCAAATGAACGGTTCATGAAGTTGTTTATACTATACATTTGATTATAGTTTATACAACATTTATCAAAGTTATATATACAACAGGGTCAAATAAAATAATGCAGCAGAACAACATGATGTAGGGAATAATAATAGTAATAATATACCAAATCTTCATCTTCGTCCTCCAGAAAATGATCTTCAAGGCACTGAAATACTCAGGGCTGACCCAAGTGTAGTGAAAAACAAAACACTCGAGTTAGGACTAAAATATCCTTATGTGAGTCAAATCGATATCACATAACATGAGTGTAATAGCGTCAGAGATGTTTACGGGATTCTACATCTTCTATCCAGTGTATAACATGCGTGCAATAACTCAAGAAATGTTACGGGGTTTTTCACCTCTTAAGGATCTGTCAAATTGTTTATATATATAGTAGAATACGCTATATATATAATGTCTAATCGGTAAAATAAATATTTTTCTTTGCTTTAAGGCTTTACATTAATCCCCATTAACGTGTTTTTAAGCATTGTCGTACAGTTTGCATATAACGCCCCAGTAGCACGTCGGGGGGATAGGGATGCGCCGTGATACGGAAAAACTAAACCAAAATCATAAGGGTCTCGTATAGGGATAAAAGTTTGACAAGGAACATGAGGTAATGCCCAAGGTAGGATACTACAAGTTCGGGTTGCAGGGCTAGTGGTAACGCATCGTAGCTATGACCGCCCACCGTGTACATCCATCCCATATCGAGTCAAAGGGAGGCTATTCCAAAATCAAGGTGCACCAATCAAAACCAACAACAAGGATAATAATATGGACCAAGTCTAAGAAAATCAAAGAACGGATGTCCGCTAGGGGTAGCTAGCCCACTTAACCTGTCAAGCCGTCCTGTTTTAGTCATTTCAAATTGGCACAAGTGCCGGGGTCTATCCATCATTGTTCTCTTTCATCAAATCCAGTAAACGATGCCAAATCCAACCACATCGTTCTGGAGTCTCCTCCACGTACATAGTTGTTAAAGTGGTTCCAATATTGATAGAGAGTATGCCAATAAGAGGCCCCGGTCTTTTTAACAACCAAACGTCGTTTTACACACCGGTTAGTTCTTTTGCATTTCGAAAACAATTCATACTTGATATCAAAATATAGTATTCGCTTCAAAATCAAACTCATTTCGAAATCATCATATTTACTCAAAATATACTATTTCAATTCAAAATCATTTCGCCTTAATATCTCGATTTCATTACCAAAAATTGCTTCGAATTTTCATTTGGGTTATACCCTCAATTTAACCCAATTCATATTTAAATCAATGATTTAAATATAATACTCCACTCTTTGACCAGTTTAATTTTTTAGAAAATAGTTTGAAATTGTTTAAATAGTTTTAAAAGTTAAATTAGTTTGATAGAAAATAGTTTAATAAAATGGTTTATATATTAAAAATTGTTTATATAGGAAATAGTTGGAAAACCAAAATAATTTGAATATTTAAAAGATAGATTTTAAACTGTTTATATTAAAATAATTTATTGAAAAATAGTTTTAAAGTCAGACTAATCAATTCCAAACCTTTCAATTCAAATCAATTTCAATTTCCAATTCAATTTAAATCGATCCATTCTCAATTTCAATTCGAATTAACTTCGATTCCAATTTTAATTCAAATCGATTCCAATTTCGATTTCAAATTATTTCAATGTCGATTTCGATTCCAATTAATTTCAATTCAATTCTAATTTGAATTAATTTCAATTCAAGTCTCAATTTTAAACCATTTCAATTTATATGAACTCGAGTCGTTTTCAGAATATCAATTTTAATCATTTAAATCAAATTTAACTTCAATATTTGATTTAAGATTGAAATCTTCAATATAATTCAATTTCGAGCTCAATTTTGAAATATCGTTTTAAATTACGTTTACTTAGCAATATTTCAAAGTTCGAATAAAATCCAAATCTTTTAAACCAAATCAATTTTCGAAACTCAAATCATATTTCAACTATTATTTCAAAATCTTAAATTTCATTTTTAAACAATTTCGTTTATCCCAATTTAATTTCCACAATTTGAGCTCAAGTTCAAAAATAATCTGATTTCCATAAATTCGTCTTATTTCTTTAAATCATAATCATTTAAATAATTTCAAATCAAAATTTTAAAATCATTTAATCTAACCAAATTCGGTGTCCGTATATAATTTTATATCCTATGGCCAAGTGGTCAGTTATTTCAATTTAATTTCAAGGATGGCTATATATCATTTCAATCTAAAATAAATATCATAGATATATATTATTTCAAACTATTTCTTAATTTATTTGAAATAATTTGATTTATACTTTTATATACTGTAAATAATATACATGATGATAACAGGATATATCAAAATAAATAACATCCAAATCATCCAAAATATCAATCAATGGCATCCATCAGAATCAACATCCAAATCAGTCAAAATATCATAACAATTTCTAGTTATAAATAATCGGGAATTTAACTAGCAATTTAATTCCCATTCCAAATTTGAACCGTCAGTCCAAATTCCTATCATTTTAATTCATATCTATTTAAATGTCAGTTAAATTTACAAAACAGTAGTCAATAAATTTAAACCACTTCATGATATAAATTTAACTAACAAAAAAGTTATTCTTGTACGTCGTGAGCATTATAAAACACTCACCTTTTATTTGAAACTGAAAATTTTCTTAGCATCAAATAAATTCCAGATCCACTACAAACTATTGATGACGTCGGTACGGTCGCAACGCAATTTGTTTCGCCCGAATTGGACATCGTATGAAGAAATTATGAGTTGATTAAACATTCGTATATAATTAAAAATTAATTAACATTAAAAAAATTCAAACACTCGCCGTCTTCACCCACTTTCTCGCTAACACAAGCCACCCAGGCCAACGCAAACACAACCCAACGCAAGCAACCATCTTGCGCGCAAACCCCAGATTGCCGATCACCGATCCAAGCATCCCAACGTGCGTCGCGACCTCCTCTACCCCCAGCACGTGCGCAAATTGAGGTGCCAAGAACCATACCTTAAACAGCTGCCGAACTCACCGCTAGCCCAGCCTCAACGCGCCATCGTCTTCACGGGAGCCACCGCTTCATAGTTCGAAGTCGAGAACTCGATCGCGATTTGAATTTTTTTTTTACTTTTTTTCCGATCGTGCACTTTTTTATACGATCTGCTGTTTGAAAAGGGAGGGAAAGGAGAGAGGGTATGGGAATAGATAGAATGGTGGCTGCCTTATACGATTTGTCGATATAAGGAAAGTAAATATATTATTATAATAAGGAAATATCTCGCCCGATTGGTTCGCAAAATTCCAACCTTCAAATGAAGCGTGCCTCCTGGCGTTCATAATGTTTTACCCACATTCAGAACGCAATGAAACTAGTCTCGAGGCCTAATTCGATCGTATTCAGAAGAGAGCTTTTCAAAATCAATTAATTTTAATCGAATTCCTTAAATTAATTTCTACACGTTTCAAGCTCACATAGCCAAACGGCAAGTCTGATCGCTACGAATCTTGAAATCCTACAATAATTCACTATCACGGATCCGATGAAACCGGTTTCATCGAAATCCGAGACAGTGGCCAAAATAGTTATTTTTACATGTTAATTAAAACTAGAAATTTCCAAATTTTAATTTAATCACTTTAAATTAAAGTTTAACAATCTTCATTGTTGTTTAAATAAAATTTAAATTAACTTCCAGCATCATTTTTATTCATATTAAATATAGAATTCGATTATTTAAATAATTCCAATATTAAATTTAAACAATTTAATTAACCAATAAATCACTAAAATTGAAATATAAGTCATTTAACTTATAAAATTTACTTTTAAACAAATTCAAATAATAAAACAACTATTTCCATTTTACAGTGATTCAACAATATTATTCAATTCACGTTATTGATTACAACACATTAAATACATAGAATTTCATTTCAATACTTGTTATCGCCAAAATCTTCGAAATTAGTTATTCAAAATTTTATCGAAATTAAAATTCAGTAAATTACATAAATAAATCATTAAATTTTTATTTCTAACCAATTTTATCCAATAATCACGTTAAATTTTATAATTTAAAATAGTTAAAAAAAATACGGGTCGTTACAAGAGATGATAATATTCAGTTATCATCAATTATTGTTTGACTAGTTGTGCTTAGCTAGTTTGTGAGCATTTACTATTGTTTGTTGATTTTTGAATTTTTCTCGACCAGATTTTGAGCAGTTTTACCCTTTCACTGCATGGGTTGGGTAGATCGTAATTGTGGAAACATTAAGATACGAACACCTTGTGAATTTAGTTTTACGATTTAACTATAAGGCGTTCATTAATAATATAGGTTTAACAAGTTACTAGGTTAAAAGGATTACTATGATTAAGAAAGTTGTTATATAAAGATGATTTTATAAATTTGGTTTATAGGGGGTGATTTATAAATTAAAGAGAATTTTCAGAATTTAAATTCCGTTGCTTTTTAAAAGGATTTCAAATGGCTTTCGGGAAAAAAGTAATAACAATATTACTTGAAATTATTTATGAGTATATTTTAAGGAGAATTTGAAGTAATGTACATTTTCTTTAGATAGTTGGGGGAAACGGCTCGATTAGTTTTGTTGTAATCCAAATAACCTTTTAAGTGACGATCGGATGTTTGCTTAGGTGAACATTGTAGTGCACTTAGTAAATTATTCCCTTAATCAATATATGATCGAAATGAGATCAAATCCGAACGAACCCAAAGATGGTTGGAAATTGATATTTTGTTAAAAACTATTTGTTTGGAATATATCTACAGTATTGTTTCAAAAAGGGAATTTTGAAATAGAAGTAGTATTTTTATGTTAAATAGTTCGAGTGGCTTGAAAACAACTAAAAATGGGAAAGCGATGTGTTCGGATGATAAGCACTTCTCTTAAGTATTACCCTTTGGGGTAAAGGAACGTATGATACTATTTAGTATTATCAAGTTCCTTAGTATCATTTTGTGGTTTCTCGGGCTATATGTATATTTTATATGGTTAAACAAATATTGTATCATTTCAAAAAGGGTTTTGAAATTAAACCGGGTATTTGGATCTTGGGCTTACTTTAGGGAAATAAATTCAAAATAAAAAGGTTTGAACATGATAAGTGGTATATACCCTCAGGGTGTAGTGCGGTGTTATACATGTTTGTGAAATTAAGTTGAGTTTTTGTGAAATATTTTCATAAATGATCTTAAAAGTAAAAAAGAAATTGGTATAAGTAAGAATAAAAAAGAATAAGTACGTAATTTGTACGTAGACCGCTCCTTCGCATGGTTCTTGATCCAAGATTCGAGTACATGACTTTAAGGTGATTACACCGACCCGGATAAGGATTTATCACTCAATTCTTGATGGCAAACACTTGGTTAGGGTTCTTGAAATGTTACCGATGTTATCTACCACAGTGAATGGCTATGTAAGGAGAATGGAGGTTCCTAATAAAGGAGCCCGATCGGAGTCTGAAGTAGGGAAGCCTAGTAAGCGATACTAGTTCAAAAGAGAAGTTTATGTATTCGAGTAAGTGATCGAATCAAATATTGCGTATGGATGATCTATGTATATCGTATGGGCTTGTGAAAATTTTAAATATTTATGTCGGCTTATTTCTTTCTTGTTTTGATAGTGGTGAAATTTCATGGTCGAAATTCTTTTAAGGGGGAAGAACGTAATGACCGGGAATTTTTATCGCTTTGACTTGTGAATATATAATTTATTTTAAATATAAAATAAATATTTTTTAATAATTAAATAAACCTCTTTTAATTTATAACTAATGATATAAAATTCATTTTTTAATTTTGTTTACACAAATAAGTAGTTCAATAGAAAACCGAAAAAATGACCAAAACATGCTTTATAGATTTTCAGCTTTTTATCAAACGACAAGTTATAGAAAGTTGTTTACCTTTGCATATACTTTAAAAATACCATTTAACATGTTTATAGAAATAACTTTATTTTGAAACAAAGAATGAAATAATAATAATAATAATAATAATAATTAACATAAAAATATATTTAAATTTTAAAATGATAAGATGAATTTGAAATGTAAAGATTCCTTAAGTTTCTAAATTAACAGAAGTGCAAGGATCACTCTAAAATACCACATATTTTCATGGGGACGACATGTGATAAGATGTGAGTGTAACGACCCGGCTTTCCAGACCTGGAAAATCGAACCATTTAGTTAAGAAGAAGAGGTAGAAGAAGAAAAATAGAAAACAACATCAGAATCTAACCATCGCAGCGGAATAAAATATAATATATATTAACAGATCTTTACACAAATCAAAACTATATCAGTTTTATATAATATAGCATCAGAGTATACACCAGAGAACACATAACATACAACTGGACAATAACCATATCATGTCCTCAATACAACAGAGTACAACAATCAACACAGCGGAATATACATATATAAACAAGTACGGGAGGTACGTCTCGCCATCCAGCTCATCTCCTGAGATCCACAGCATCATATCCTGTAACCTATAATACTCGGTCTGACCCGAGTATCATATAAAACAATACCCGAGTCAGTCTGGAATACCAGCGTGAGAAAATCACACTCAATTTGATTATTAAAGTTTCAAAATCTTTTGGAAACAAAAGCATCTCGTAAGACCACGCCACAAATAAACATGTCGGGTTTTTACCTTACGATAGCTAACACTTTTTATAAAAAAATCCTCTGATATTATAATAGTGTCTATTTACAAATACTTAATTAAAATAGCCGAAATTGTTACATCTATTAAATTCCGGCATACTAGCCACAATGTGGGTAATACAAACAAAACTCGTACAAGGCACGTAGGGAGAATGGATTTCCAACGAATGACTAGGCACTGGGGTACCACCTGTCACAGTACGTGGCCTAGATCACAGTACCGAGGAGTACGCCCGCTCCCCTGCAACACAAGGCCGGAATCACCTATGGGCAACTCCGAATATGATCACCCCACGGTTGGGATCAGCAACCGCACCACTAAGCCGAAATAAAAAGGGACATCTAGACAGGGATGACCATACTCTCCAGTGGGGGCTACCCACGAAGCCTTGCTGCATAACCCCTGATTTTCAGTCATTCCCGGTTGATGAGGCTTGAGGCTAAACGTTACCTTCAGAACGTTTCACTTAGAATGCCCATCGTCCCCTGACGATGTCTGAAAGCATTCATCCATACAAGTCCGTTCCGGGTCCGAACAGAACTGATAACACTATCCCCTTATCAATATTACCCTCGTTTCCCCACGAAACGTACAAACCCGATCGAAGTGGTTTTTGAGTCTCCAGACCTAGAATCCCGGTATACGGAAACCCGATCCCGGTCTCTTCGAAACGATCAGCGCATTTGGCCAATATTGATAGTCGGTTGTTTAACTATCAATTAACATCCATAACAACCATCAACAATCAATAATTTCTCCAAATTATTTATATCCCTCAAAATATCTTCACAAGATATTATTTTCATTTCAATTCCCATTGGAAACAATTTCAAACTATATTCTTCTCACGGAATAATTTCCCAAATATTTATTTTCACTGGAATGCCAAGTACAAAACCATTTTAGATTTTTAAAATAATTTTAAAACACTTTATTATAAAAATACTTTATAAGAATGCCTTTTTAAACTTCTTTAATATTTAAGTTAAAATATATATTTAAAGATATTTAAAATAAAACCACTTTTAAAAATATAAACAAATTTCCTTTAAAACATATTATCAATTTACTTTTATATCTACTACAATAATAGTTTAAAAAAAAATACTTACTTTTGAAATTTAACATTTAGAAATAATAGATTTTCTAAAAGAATGATTTTTTTTAAAATAAAAATAAAAATAAATCCTTTAACAAATATTTAAAATTGCTTTTAAAACAAATTGTACTTGGCTATCCAGAAAATACTTTTCTTTCACTTCTTTTTTAAAAAAAAATAAATCATAATTTATTCTTAAACCAATTCTCCTTCCCTTATAAATTCCCATCCTGAATTTATATTTAAAATGCCCACCGACATTTATTTCACTTTATAAACCCAGTTTATAAATTTCCAAATTCTCATTTCTCTTTAAATTTCAAATTCCTAACATTTACATCAATTCTGCAATTGATTTCAAATTTGCTTTACTTTGGGATAAAATTTCCTTGTTTACTTTATTTATTTCAAATTCAATACCCTTTTAAATTTTATTTCTCATTTGTGAATTTAAAACCCCCTTTTTACTAAAAAATACCTATTTTAAATTCCCAACATTCCTTATTTACACTTTTAATTAAATTAAATTATTAAATTAAAAGTAATTCCTTTATTTGTCTAAACCAATATTACTTGAGTTTTCTAATCTTTATTTCTCCTCCGTAAATTTAAATTTCTTTTTCCTATATTTACTAAAATTCCAATCCTTTTTATTTTATCTTATTTTCAATTCACTTTTAAATTTATTCCAATTTACTTAAATTATTATTCTTTATTTTCTTCAAAAATTCAATTCCATAGATTTTCAAAATTTATTATACTGGGAATTCAATCAACCACAACATCCAATATCAAATCATCACAGGATATCAATATTCAGATCACAGAATAATAAAATAAATTTTTGAGGAATCCAGTTGGATCCCTCCAACCTATTTCCCTGCATCCACAGACGTTAGCACAATACCAATTCCACTTCGAGGTGGAATATCGCGGTATATGGGATTTAAATAAATATCATCCGCTATTATGCGGCGCATAGGGTCTCATCCGCTATATAAATGTGGGAATATCAACTCCAATATATACATATGCCAATATATATATATTGGTATATACTACTATATATATACCAAATCATCCATAACAATATCAATCCAATCAATGCAATTATTCAATCAAATATTTAAATTTAACCAATTTAATTTAAATTAAAATTAAACTGAGTGAGATTAACTCACCTTTGCCTTTATTTGCACTCCACTTCAATATTTTCTTGATTTCTCGATTTTTGACCTTGAATAAAAATTTATATGATTTATTAATATCTGAAACAATCGGACAATTTATTTTCATTTAATAGCTTTAATTAACTAATGGTTAAATTTTAAACTAACTTTCCTTTAATAAATTATATATGTTATTATATATTTTATTTTAACATCGCTACTAATTAAATTCAAGATTTATTTTATGTACATTCCTTATAACAGACCCGCTAACTCACAATTTACTTACCCGTCCATTAATTAATTTTCATACTTATCATTAGCTAACTACCTTCCAAACTAACCCAGTCCTTATGCAAAATAATACACTTATCAGATCGTGAATATACAGTTCTTATATATAAAAATTTTCCTTTTTAAAACCAAAGGAAGAAGTGAATATATATTTTCCCAACCTATACACGTATCTACACAGGAACAGTTTTATTTAACTGTAATTATTAAATTTGAATCGAAGGAAAAAGCAATACCTTACAGGCGAACAACTCCTCTGCCTCGCACACGCGAAGTCGCCTGACAATCGCCAGACCACCATCGCCAAAACCCACCTTCGTTTCCATCTCGCGAGCGCCATCGTGCTATTGACGAAACCCTAGCCAGCCTCGATCACTTCGCGACTAAGCAGCGACTCGCGACACCCAAAATCGAAGAAGCCGCCTCGAGCATCTCCCTCCACCAAAATCGAACCCCGGCCAAACACCCTGCCGCCTTCAATCGCGAAACAAACCATCGACAAGGACAACGTTCCCAAAATCGCGACTCGAACGCCATCGCTGCATCCACTGTCGACACGCCAAACCCTCCAGTACAAACCCTAGCTTCGCGAGCCTCCAGCTCCCCTTCACGCGATTCGAGCCCATGAGTTCGTCGCCTGCTTTCCCACGTGATCGCGTCTTCGATCATGTTGGCATCCCCTCTTTCCTCTTAAACGAATGATTTCGTTCGGCTGGGTAAATGAAAGAGTAGTGGATTTTTGAAATAAAAAGGGAAGAGGATTTTCAGTTTTGTTTTGTTTCCTGAACGAAGAAAAATATCTCCTCTTATTTATTTATTTTTCTGATCGAACTGAGACAAGCTTGCACGATTTCGTATCGTGATTCCTGGCGGAAAGAAGGGAGAAGGATGGGTTGAGTGTTGAAGCAGTGTTTTGAAACGTGTTGATGGAGAAGGATTTTCAGCTGATGTTGACAAATTTAAAAATTAAATTCAAATTGAATTCGATTAAATTTTCAACGCGTTTACTCACCGTGTGCTCACATGACAACTCCGAAAAATACGAAATTTGAAATCCGATAATAATTCAATATTACGGATCCAATGGAACTGGTTTCGTCAAATTCCGAGACGGTTGCCCTGGAAGGCTATTTTTAAATTCAATTTAAACGATATATATTAAAAACTGAACAAAACAGTTTGAAATTACATTCTGAAGCTTCTATTATCTTCAGTATTATCATTACGAATTTTACGAGCTTTCAAAATATTTTTAATTAGCTTAGAATGCCAGATTTACTATTTTATCCAACTTCAAATAAATTTAATTGAATTATTAAATTACTCAATAAACAACGATATTTGAAATTTAAGCTTATAATTAATCTCTGAATATTTAAAATTAATTAAATATCCCAATTTCAAATATACAAAAATTCCGGGTCGTCACAGTGAGAGTTAAAATTTTGATTTAAAATGTTGGCACCAAAATTGGCCACTAACACCCAATTATGAGAAAGCTCCAATATCCAACCATAGAAATATGAAGAGAAACAAATGAAAAACAAAATTAAAAAAATCAGAAAAGCAAGTAAAAGGGGACAAATTTATAGTGTTTCGGCTAACTTTGGCCTACGTCCACTCCCAAATAATCCTTTTTATTATGCTGAAGTTTGTTTACAGTTACAATCCGAAATCCAAGAATCAAATTGAATGAGTGTCACCTAGGTTGAAGATAAAGAGAAAAGGAAAGAAGAAGATCCTTTTTCTGATGCCATGCATGTTGTATTTATAGGGGAAGATATGCACGGATCAAGCTGAAATTTTGATAGAAGGTTTTGGAGACCAAGACGAGGCCACCCAAAAATTTCCAAGCCCGTTAGGGCCCACAATAGAGCTCGGTACCGATCCCTTTTTTGGGGTCCAAATGGGGTGCGATCTCTCAGGGAGTTTTCCCTTTGCGTTAGCTACTTGCTCCAAAAATTTCATGTAATTCCGACGTACGGTTTATGAGATATTGCATTTTTCGTGAAGTAGTATTGATTGAATTCTGATTTCTGTCAATCCCTTTTTGAGCTCACGACAGGGATCGGTACCTATCCCTATTTTGGTGTCCAAATGGGGTGTGATCCCTTTGGGTGGTTTTCCATGGTGTTAGCTACTTGCTCCCCAAAATTCGTGCAATTCCGACGTACGGTTTATGAGATATCGCATTTTCCATGAAGTGTTGTTGCATGTACCCTGACTTCTGCCGATCCCCCTAGAGGGATGGGTACCGATCCCTCCAACTTGCTCCAAATTGCATGCGATCCCTATGGGAACTTCTCTATATTGAATTATGCTTTGCCTCCAAGTTTCATGGCAATTGGATGTGTAGATGTTGAGATATTGATCGATCTTTGCTAGAAAATTGTGTATAACCTATCCCTATGAGGGAAGAGGGCCGACCTCTCTAGATGGATAGATGCTAATCCTTTCGTCTCCACCAAATGCCATGAGATCCCTAGAGTAGACTTCCTAGGGTCCCCTCTTCTTGTTTCCAAAGTTTCACTTCAATCCGCCTTGTGATTGTTGAGTTATGGAGCGATTGTCTTTGTGTTGTGCTGCTGAGCTGAATATGAACCGATCCCTCTTCTGTTGCCCATAACTCCAACATACAAACTTCGATCGACTTGAAATTTGAAACGTAGCCTCAGGAGGCCTTCCTTATCACTTCATACCAATTGCACCTTGATTGGGACAAAATGTAGGGATCCGATCCTAATCTACTTGACCATCATCCATAGTCTCGTTTATAACCGATCTCTGAGCCTGGTAACCATTTCTCCGGGCATCCCGTCTTGATGATCATGAAGTTGGTTGGGTTAAATCTTCTTGTGTACTCCTTGCCAAAAGACTAGTTAACACTATGCCCCTCAAAACATGCCTTTCGATAGCAAGGCGTGTTTTGAATTGCCAAAATTTCAAAGTCCAAAGTCCATAATCCATCGATAGCCATATTATCCAATCCATTGCAAATCCAAATCCATGATCTCTCCGAATTGTTCGTGAAATCCATGACCATTCTGAGTCGATATCCAATCCCGAATCCACGATCTCTCTAGATCGTTTAGTCCAAACCCTCGACATCACCGGGTCATTAGCCAAATCTCAAACTGCTCTAGGCCCATATCCAAATCCATAGCTGCTCGAAGCCGATATCCAAATCCGTAACCTCTTCGGGTTGTTATCCTAATCCAAATCCTCAATCTCGCCAGATCCTTGCCGAGCATAATTTGTACTTGATGATTTGAGTAAGCCGATCCATCGCGTTTGAGAGAAGCGACCAACCCCTTGCCAGGCATAGTCCATGCCTGACAATCTTGATCTCTCTGGATTCTTGTCGAGCACAGTCCGTACTTGATGACCTGAGTAGGTCGATCCATCGCGTTTGAGAGAAGCGACCTACCCCCTTGTCAGGCATAGACCATACCTGACGACCTATTTTATCCATTACATTGATCCAAATTTAAGCATTCCTATGTCCATAAAATAAGAGTCCGTACAACCAATAAACCAAAGTTCAAACAAAACCAGAAAAACAAGAGTTTGAAGCAAACAAGAAGAAAGGAAAAAAACAAATTTCATAAATCCTAGCATTATGGTTTATCATCATCTCAGAGCATGCCTAGGGACCGTCCTCGATCTCGTACATGTGTATGTGACTTAGCCATCTTACTATAGAGTTTGCTACTTATTCCATGCCATCCTGATCAATTGATGACAAGTTGACGATGATGTCTTGATCCAGTGCCATTTTCATTCGAGGTGGACGATGGCTGCTCCTTGTTCGTCGATGGAAATTCTATCGGTTTAGAAAACCGTCGAACGAATTTAAATTAAAAATAACCGCAAGCGCACGGCGTACACTTGTAGTACGTGGCGAATACGGGTCGATCCGCAGGGAATTGATGATTTTAAAAATCTATTCAATCAAATTAAACCAAAGTCGAGTGAAAGTTAAGCTAGAGAATTAGAGAATTAACTAACTAACTAAAAGAAAAGAAATGCAAATATAGGAGTTAAATGACAATTTAGAGAATAAATCCACTCTCTAGATTATGTAGTTCAACACATATGAAATCATAATCTCTCTTTTATGGTCATTAGTGCTTTAATTGATGTGTCTATCATAAGTATGGCATATTTGTGCTATTAGTTAGCCAACATAAGCCATCAAACTTTGACACACCCCTTAAACCACTTACTTACTTTCATGAAACTTGACAATGAAAATGAAAATGAAATCTATTTTAAGTATGGCCTATTAACTATTGATTAGAAATATAGACCATCAAATTTTAATTTCAAATCACTTTCTTATGCCATAATCATATTTTGATGAAGAGGCATTTGTGTTAGTGATTGTTTAAGCATAGCCTATTTGGTGTCAACAATATAGACTATCAAATTCAAGGCAAAAACAACAATTAAACCACTTCAATCATTTTTCATTAAGCACAAAAGAGAGCATGAATTAACAAATAGTTGAAGCTACATAATTAGAGAGCTTCATTACCCCTAAATTGAAGAGGTTTAGCCTCTCATATTTGTCATTTGATTGACAAATGTAGCTTGCAACATGAAAGCAAAAGGAAAGCAAAATGAAAGCTAAATGAAAGAAAACTATTCTACTTGCATGAAAAATAAATCTACACTACTAACATGAAAGTAAATAAACAAAAGAAGCATGTAAAAGAAAGAGAGCACTAATTAACATTGCATAAAAAATGGAAGTTACATGAAAATAAAAATGGCTAAGTAGCCATAGAAAAGAGAAGAGAACTTTCTTTTATTTGATCTAAAACTAACTAAGAGAGACTAAGCAAGAGGTAACATGAAACATAAGGGGATTTTATACATGTGCTAAACCCTAATTCATATTTTTGGGGAATGCCCAAAATACCCTCTTAGGAAGTGTGGTGGACAAGTTATCATTAGCTTCAATAATCCCTCACTTAAATGTACATGAAGCCATTAATTCCATAAGCATGTGCATTAGCCTCTAATTTGTACATTAAGGTAGGTGGGTAGGTGGGGTCCTCCATTATCTTCACTTTGAATTATTTCCATCTTCATTTGTTCTCTTCACTCTTGTGCATGCATATATCATCATGAAACCACTTGTATATGAATTTAAATTCCTACAAAATAATATAGAAATTTTCAATTAAATTTTAGAAAATTAATATATGCACAAAAATGACCATTTTTCCCTTGGATGAAGATGAATATGTGACAATTTGAAATAATTTGGATTTTGGTTTAACCAAGTTAAAATACCCAATATGAACATTTATTTAATTTAAATAGATTAAATATGGTGGTAAAAATATACACATTTACGTGCACATCACTCATGTTCAACCATCGCAGCCCGAGTCCTTACGTATTGTTATAACTAACCATTCCTCACATGTTCCTCAATGATATCCTTTAAATTCTTGTAGTCATTTGTATTGTGCCCATCCAGCTCATGGAATAAGCAGCGCTTTTGTGATGTCTGTTTGTGTTCGGAGGGTTCCCTCCTTGCCGGCCTTCAATATGGAAGGCGTCCTCGAGTATCCAGATATATCCATTCTAAGGTTTCATTCAATTCAGAGTAAGAAGAGAATTTGTGTTTTCCCCTTTGTCGCTTTGATCCATCAAAGCTATTATCCATGTTTCGTTTACCTTTATCCTTTCTCGAGCATTCACCGGGCGGTTCTCCACCCCGTACCGTATTAACTTTCCTTTCCTTTTTATCAGATTTCGTATCTTCTTGCCGTAGAAAACTCTCTGCTTTGTGGTAGAATTCCCCGAGATCCATCGTTGGATCCCATATCAGTGATATCTTAAAATCTAAATTATCTGCAACTCCTGATGCTGCTGCCATCAAAACCATTGATAGAACTGGTCGATCCACTGGAACAACTACAACATTGAACCTGGTTAATAAATTCTTGAGTGATTCTTCTGCCTACTACTTTACCGATGTCGATGTCATTAAATTCTTGGGTCTCGTAATGTGAACACAAAAATGCTTCATAGATCTTTCGACCAATTCCGTCCATGTTCTAATAGAAACGCTCTCCAACTATCTAAACCATAGTGCAGCTACATCCGTTAAGTACAGGAGGAAACATCGTTCAGGACTTCTTCTGATGCCCCTAGTACTTCCATGTGCCATATATACGTCAGCATATGCATAGTTGGATCCGACTTTCCATCATAAGCTTCCAGTGTTGGTAGTTTGAATTTTGGTGGATTCCGAACATTCTTGCTATTAGGAGTGAATGAACTTCTATTCACATCCTCCAGATCCCTGTTTACTAACCCTCCACGCATAGCTCGCTTGATCATCTCTACAAACCTATCATTGTCTTCTAGTGGCAGTCTCCTATCATCATGTCTAAGTTGCCCCCCGAGTCTATAAGGGAATTTTGGAACGTATTCCTCCGGACAAGCATCCAAATTTCAATTCGCACCAAGCTCCATAGGATTGACCGCAGATCCTCCAGCATCACGATCAACTAGACCCGGGCCAGGCACCCTAGCCTTTGAGGATCAGTGCTGGTCCCTCTAGGATGGCTGCGGACTACCCTCGGCTGCTCTACCATACTCCTTTGTCCATTGGCTTTGTTTCCATGTTCCCAGTTCTAATTTCCAGCGATTCCTACCACCTCGACTCCTTGGTCCATAGCTCTGGTATTTCCTATCATTCTAGCTCCTTGGTTTTGCATTCCAGTAGCTCCTATGGCTCTAGCCTGTCCAATTTTTAAAAGTAGATTCTACATCATCTCCTCCTGCCTTTTGAGCATCCTCTCCTACATAGCATCCATCATTGTTTCCATTTCATCCCTGGAAATGTGGATAGATGCTTGATCAGCTCTAGCTCCTGAGGAAGCCTCCTGACTCCCTCCATGGTGGCTCCTTTCTGGTAGCACTCTCATTGTTGATTGTCTCACCGTTGGTTCCTATGTCCAAGTATCCAAGCTACAAAATCTAAACTCCTAGCTTCCAAATCCACGTGTGCTAGTCTTCTTAGTGAAAGCACCAAAATTGGCAACCAACACCTGATTATGAGAAAGCTCCAATATCTAATCACAGAAATATGAAGATAAATAATTGAAGAACAAAATAAAAAAACTAGAAAGCGAGTAAAAGGAGACAAGATTTATAGTGTTTCGGCTAACTCTGGCCTACGTCCACTCCCAAATAATCCTTTTTATCATACTGAAGTTTGTTTACAGTTACAATCTGAAATCCAAGAATCAAATTGACAGAGTATCACCTAGGTTGAAGCTAAAGAGAAACAGAGATAAGAAGATTCTTTTTCCGATGCCATGCATGCTGTATTTATAGGGGAAGATGTGCAGGGATCGATCTGAGATTTTGACAGAAGGTTCTGGAGACCAAGACGAGGCCACCCAAAAATTTCCAGGCCCATTGGGGCCCACAATAGGGATCGGTACCAATCTTTATTTTGATGTCCAAATAGGGTGCAATCTCTTTGGGTGGTTTCCCATGGTGTTAGCTACTTGCTCCCCAAATTTCGTGCAATTCCGTCATACGGTTTGTGAGATGTAGCATATTCCGTGAAGTGGTGTTGCATGTACCCTGACTTTTTCCAATCTCTCTAGAGGGATGGGTAAAATCCCTCCAACTTGCTCCAAATTACATGCGATCCTTAGGAGAGCTTCTCTATGTTGTATTATGCTTAGCCATTAAGTTTCATGCCAATTGGATTTGTAGAAGTTGAGATATTGATTGATATTTGCCAGAAAATTGTGTATACCCGATCCCTATGAGGGAAGAGGGCCGACCCCTCTAGATGGATAGATGTTGATCCCTCTATTTCCTCCAAATGCCATGAGATCCCTAGAGTAGACTTCCTAGGGTACCCTCTTCTTATTTCAAAAATTTCACTTCAATCCGCATTATGTTTGTTGAGTTATGGAGCATTAATCATTGAGTTGTGCTATTGAGCTGAATATGAACCGATCCCTCTTCTTTTGCCCATAACTCTAGTATACGAACTCCGATCAACTTTGAAACGTAGCCTCAGGAGGCCTTCCATATAACTTCAATACAATTGCACCTTGATTGGGACAATAATTTTGGATCCGATCCGAATCTACTTGACCATCATCCATAGTCTCATTTATAATCGATCTATGAGCCTGGTAACCGTTTCTCCGAGCATCTCGTCTTGATGATCATGAAGTCTGTTGGGTTAAATCTGCCTGTGTACTGCCTTGCCAAAAGGCGGGTTAATAAAGGGCATTTTGGGTTTTTAGCCTTCTTTATTCTATTTTGTTATTTTACATCCTCTTATATATGCACTTCCTTTTCTTTTATTTCATTTTCACCTTCCTACTTCTTAACTTTGTTTTTCAACTTCTCACATTTTATAAATTTTGAAAAATCCTATCATTTTAACTTAATATAAAAGGTTTGTACTTCACTTAAGAAGATTTGGAAGTGAAGCTTGGATTATGGAGGTGGCATACTCAAATCATATTTAAATATTTTTGTGAAAGGGATGTTGTGAAAATTTACTTGTAGCTTAAATTGTGATTTTTATTTGAATCTCATGTTTGATTAATTATTTTAAAAATCTTACTTTTTTATATTTTCTTTGAAACGTAACAATAGTCTTACTGTAAATGAAATATCATACATAGAGATATTCAAAATACACACTTTTCTTCTTCTTTCCTTCTTACCGCTCTTTGTTTTTAATATAAAACTTCTTCCCTCACATTCAAAAATCACCTTCTCCTTAGTCATTCAAATTTAGCCAAAACGATCAACTAGAAAGTTGTTCATCTTAGTTTGGATTTTTTTTAAATATTCAGGGGTTGTTTCGTCGAGTTGTGGGTGAGATATTGATCGAAAACAATAAGTGGTCAAGTGGTGTCATTTTTTCGTCAAGCTCAAATCAACGAATGGATTATACAATCATGGTTGTACCGGAAAATCCTGATTTTTAAAGCAAGTTGTATGATTTTAGGGCTTGAGGTAGTGTCATGGAGGTGAGTTGATTGGATTCCAGTCATTTAGCTAATTTTGGTGAACTAGGCGTTTTGAGGAAGGGTGGAGGTGACTGGAAGGAAGCTCGAGTCATGGTCGAGGCAATGAAGATGGTGCATAATGTATGATGGTTGGAGTTGAGAGGGAGAGCTCGATCTAAGGTTAGGGTTGCTGTTGATTTCGGTCTCAGTTGTTGGGTTGCAAGCGCAGTAGTGGCGGTCGAGTTCTTCGTGCTCAAGGTCGGAAGCTAGGAGGAGGATTGCGGTTCTATTAGCCATGGTGGCGTGGTGTAACGACCCGTATTTTTTACGATCGGATATTTAAATAGTTTACTTAAATATTTAATCGTTAATTAAATGAAGACCCAAAAATGTGATTTTTCACATATAGCCGAACTAGGAATCGAGACCACTTCCGTTGAGTTCGGATTGACATTGAGAATTAGGATGAGTATAAGGATCCCTATGTTCCAAGATGGGACGATCTGATGGTCAAAACGGTCTCAAAATATGCAAAATTAGCCTTTTAGGGTGCAGTCTCAGATGGAGACGTGGTTAGTGCCATTAGATCCGGAAAAATGAGGTGATGTGTGCAGATGAATTTCATGGCAATTGGACGCGTCGTGTGATCATACGGACTATGACGTCCATCCTAGCTAAATGCATCCATGGCCATGATGCAGCAGGTCCATGATGTCGCGATGCGTACGAAGGAGGTTGACATGTCGGGTTTAGGTGCAGATCAAATAGAGTTTGATGTTGGATCGTTTGGCGAAGGCGAGTCTGATTTTTGTTGAGGGATTAAAGAGAAATGGAAGGAGGAAGGGAGAATGATATGCATGGTGATACTCTTTTGTGCACGGCCTAGAACAAAGAGGAAGAAGGGTTAGTGCTAATAACGTAGTTAACTATTTTAATTAGTTAATTAATTGTTTAAATAATCTTGATTCTGATTTCGGTCATATCTTTTGCATACGAGATCCATTTTGGACGCTGTTTCTTGCGTTGCGATCGTGATGGCGAGATCTATCTTTTGGTACTATTACAGATTTGTTTGAGGTGGGTGATATTGTCTCTCACTTTACTATGATAGGTTGTTTATTGTTCTATTGATGCTCGGGAAAGATATTTGGGTTTAAAACGTGATATTCATATATGTATATATATATATATACAGCAGTTATATTTTTATAAAAGAATATATAATTATTTTAAATGATTTATAAAGAATATCACATATTTTCCATCGTCGTGCCATAGTTAGGGAATTATTAGATTAGATCAATTATTGATGTTATTTCCCACATGAATTGATATGGATGGATTATTTATGTTGTATATATGACGCTTCGGATGGATGTATGGTTGTTTGGATGTATGGATGTATGGATGCATGTTTGACTATTTGGCTTGTTTGTTATTTGGCTGTTTTGGTTGAAATCGTCGATTAGCGGTGATTTGATTTTAGGTAGCATCTTGTACGTTGGATTTTGGCACATGTGGAAATCTAATGAATGAGATTAGCTATAGAAGAGGATTTAGGATATGTGCCAACGGATCTGGATTTCAGAGTGGATGATGCCGGATGTTTCCGTTTGGTCTGTACTTAACCGTTCGGTTAAGTACATGATCAAGGTGGATGGTATTGACCATTGTAGAGTGGTCGATGTCCATCACTGTTGTTGATTGACAATTTGGTCGATATGTGGCTTTGACATTGATGATATACCGTGGTGCACAACGTGATGGTTTGTTAGTGCGACCAATTTAGAGATATGATGTTATTACTCTTCGACGAGTGATATTGATGGTGAAGATAGGGTTGTGGTGCTTTGACTAGTGATTTTGATGGTGAGGCTGGGATGTGGTGCTTCGACTTGGTAGTCTGATATTGCGGATAGTGACCTGACGATGTATGGAGTAGGATTCAGGATGATATTATCAGTACTATGGATCATGCTGGATCTTGGACTTTGGATGGCATAATAGTAGGGTTCTTCGATCAAGAGCTTAGGTAGTGACCAAGATTGAGGATGGCAGCTCGGATTGGAGTGAGGTTGCGGATAGTGGATTGGGCTGTGTGTTAGGGCTCGTGCCCAGAAACTGTAACAAGCTAGTATGGTTCGAATCCGTATCGAGTGAGTAGGGATCGATGGCTGTGTTTGTGCCTAGGGATCATTGATGACTCGGAGTGTTCTGGTTGTGTTCAAAGCAGGGGTACAATATGCGGGGGCACCCGAGTGCTGGTAGCACCAGTCGTGTACTCTTGATCGGCATGGTCTAGGTCAGGTGGTACAGAGGTATCACAAGAGACAACCGTGCAGTGTTTCGGAGCTGAAAGTATGGTGGAACACAATCGAGAACCGAGATTTCCATTATTCCATGATAGTTGGTCATATGGCTCATATACATCTAGTACATTAGGTGACATTTAGTATTGTTTAATGGTTGTTATGTTTGTTATGGTTGTTCGCTAGTCACCTGTCACCCTAGGGATGTCACACCAGGTAGGTATTGTGGTAGGGATGCATAGATACCCGGACTTGACTTAGTGTGGAGTAGGTGTGGATGGAGATACCTAGATACCCGAAGTTTACTTAGTATGGAGTAGGGATTGTAGGTGGAGATACCTAGGTACCCTGATAGATATTGAGTATGGTATACCCTTTTTACGATATTATCGAGTAGCATATCGCTTATGTTTATGTGCTAACTCTGTGGTTGCAGGGATAGGTCAGGTACGGTTGATTTACCCTTTGTTTCGTTTATTGTCGACTTTTATAGTATTTTGATATTTGATATCGCTCACACCAGACTGTTGTTTAACCCGAGGTTTTTTGCCTTTCTTCCTATTATATCGGGTGCTCTTAAATGAGTGGATTGAGAGAAGGTCGAAGATTATGGAGTTCTACAGGTGGACCGATAGGAGGTGACGATTATCTATACTTATATGTGCATTTATTATTATATTTCTGTTGTGTGACACGATGGAGTCTCGACAGTGTTGATTTACTATTATGAGATTGTGTACCAGTTGAGTTTGCTTTCCCATTGTATAAACTCTATTATGGTGTTGTATAACTTTGTGGACTTTTATTCAGATGATTACTTCACATTGTTATTACTGTCTCTCTTATTTTATACCTATGTTGATTATATATTTACTCTAATGCGATGTGAGATATGCGACAGGTAATTTGGTTATTTGATGCTTCCGTTTTCTTCTTTTCCATTCTTTTCTCTTCTACTTCTTCATCTTATTTCTTTTTCTTTCCTATAACTACCGTTTTGCACAGTAGGTGTACAGTGGTCGTTACATTTGATATCAGAGCAAAGGTTACCTGATTAACCTTTGTTGATACCACGATTTGGTAGAGATGGGGTAGGAGTTGTTGCCTTAGACTGGATCTAGAGAATGTATATATACGAGAGGGTTCATATTTGTTATATATTTTTGTTTTCAAAACTATATAGTAGTATATGTAGTATGTGAGTTGGGTGCACATATGAGCAATATTGATGCAGTTTTCTTTGTGAGAGACAAATTGTCCTTTTTATAGAATAGGAATGATCTGGCATGGATGAAAAACTTTTATTGACTCTATCTTTAGAGTTAAGTATTGGGCAGGATTAGGGCCACTATCCCTAATTGATAGGATATGTTCGTAGAGTTGGTGCGGATCATTTCCTGGATGTCCAATTTGTTCTAGAAGGTGTTGGTGCTCAAGTGCAATTGGCTAGAGTCGACATTGTCGACCTGTACATAGACTAGGGGAGTCTAGGAGGCAGGCTGTTCCTTGGAATGGAGTCGACTATTAGGAGGCAAGATTGGTTGGTTGTTTGTAGGAGGATCTTCGATGACTTGGAGTTAGATGATGCATGAGGTAGAAGTTAGCCTCTAATGACTCCAAGGATGGATGATGAACTAGTGGAGTGTTTCTGTAGCTCCGATTCCCAAGGACTGATTTGCTTGGGGCTAGTTCATGGTTCACTTCGAAGTCGATTTGTCTCGACTTTTCTGAAGCCGGGGATGGTTAAAGAGTTCGCCGATTTGAAGTATGGCGATATGTCTATGTTGGAGTGTATGGTCAGATTCGATATGATATCGAGGTATGGTCTATTCCCATTGATACTCCACACAAAAAGGATTGAAGTTTAGCGTTGGGTAGAGAGATCATCCTGGTAGTCTATTGATTCGTCATTTTGATAAGGGCTTCAAGAGGATGGTCGGGAAGTACCTAGTATTGAAGAGTTAACTCGTACTAGTTGAGTAGAGATATATCGAGAAGCATATGTATTAATTGCCGTTCTAGTTCCAACAATTGCTCCATCGATGAAAGAGAACAGAAATAGTGTCACCATTTCTGATAAGCTTTCCGCATATGATGGTTCCATACATATTTATTTGACATCGAGGTTTCGTATTCCTTATTATTTAAATCCGACGGTTAGATATTGGAATAAAAACTCGAGATAATTACCGATCTTTGATTTGATAGACCTAGTTAGGGGCTCGGCCATCCTATACAAGGTTTGTTGAGAACTTTCCCTATCGAGTAATGGTTGTTTGTTTGTTAGGCATTGATTGTTTGGGGTTTAATTAGGTTGGTATTGTAGTTTAAGATGGACTGGCTGAAGGGGATACATAATAGTGGTGGACTAAAAGAGGCCGTCGATGACGATCGGGGTTGTGGAGAGGGAGGACAGTAGTGATTGGCTACCAGTAGGGGAACCTTATATATTCGCTCGATATTCCATATGATAGGATGTCATCTATGCCTGTTGCTGGAGAGTGTCTGGACATACTTGAGAAGGTGATCGGATTACCACCATATAGAGATAGAGTTACATATCGATCTGGTCAAAGGAGTTGGACCAGTAGTTATGCCTTTAAGGCATAGGGTGTCCAAAGAGCTTAGGAGATTAGAGGTGCGAGCGGATGACCTATTTAGGTGATGTTCATCCATGGGTGTATATTTTGGGTAGGATGCAGCTGGTGTGTTCGTCGGTAGGATGGATAGCTCTTTGGAGTTGTTTGCTGGTTGTTGTGAGCCGAATGAGATGATGAACAAGTTGTACTATCGTTTGTTGATAACTTATTCGATCAGCTCTATAGCATGAGGATATTCTCCTAATTGGACCCTGCGGTGAGGTTGCATCAACTGAGAGTAATTTGGATGAGTGTGCCAATTATAGTGTTTCGTACACTACCTTGATTTAGGTTGGTTATGCCGTTTGGGCTAACCAATGAATCGACATATGTTATGGATCTCATGGACCATGTTTGGAGAGGTCACTTGAGTGAGTTATGCTTGTGTTCAGCGATGATACTTACGTCTACCCATGGACAGAAGAGGAGAACAAGACACCAATTGGTAATGAGATTTTGATGGTATCACTCCTGAAGGAGGGAAGAGAGATGCTTGGGTCATGTTGTTTCAGAGTAGTATGGATACTTTAGTTACGACAGTCCGGAATCTGGATAGACCCAAGATAGCAGTATTGTTGACCTATTCTTTAGGAGAGGGCCAGGCTTTTGTTTGAGACGTGAGGTGTAGACATGCGTTAGCGAGTCTGACTGAGAGGTTGACGAGTACATTGATGGTACTCATTCCGAGAGGGAATGAAGAGACAATAGCACACACTTGCTTGTGGTACTTAACTATGTATGGTAGTGATGTCGAGAGGTAATATCCAACTCTTGGTTCGGAGTTGGAGGTGATAAAGTTCACTTTGGGGATATGGAGGCAATGTCTGCTAGGATAGGAGTTTGAGTTGTTCAGTGATCCCTTGTCATTGTAGTATCTCTTCTCCAAAAAGGATCTTTACCTTTGCTAGTAGCGATGGTTAGAGTTCTTAGCCTCCTATAGATTTGACATTTCAATGACATCTGTAAGGGAAATGTAGTTGTTGGTGTTTTGAGTGGGAGACGTACCATTTTGGGAGCAATATTCCTAGAGTGGGTATTGCCCAAGCTTATCACTGGTTACGACTTTAGAACTTGATGAGCTTTGGCTGGATGTGATGGCTAGTTTGACGGTCAGACCTACTTTGATTTAGTGAATTAGAACTAGTCAGAGGCGTTAAACTAGACTAGTGGAGATCATAGCTAAATTAGAAGTGTAAATAGTGTCTGCAGAGGTGAAGCAGTCGGACCCGATCGAGATTGTTGGTTCTGTGTTGATGAGAGATGTTTGTTCTCAAGTAGTGGGAATAACTATTTTGGGACTGCATTGTTGGATTGCCGATGACTAAGGATAGAGAGATAGTATTTGAATCATAGTCGATTAGTGGACGGATGATGCTTGATTTATATTTCTTAAGTCCAGTAGTACGGCATCGGTTTTTTGTGTTGTGTTATTTGAGAGATGGTTGGTGTAATTCAATTGTATGTCAAGAGCATTGTAAGTGGCCGAGACCCATTGTTCGATAATGGGTGTTGGAAGAACTTACAAGAGGCGTTTGGATATTTGGCACTAAATAGATTAGATGATATCAAGACCTAACCATAGACTTGGAGACCTCATAAGCCCATTCGTGCTGGTAGATGTGATATGCATCAGGTTAGAAGGAGGACATAGGAGTAGTAAGGTTCAGTGGTATGAAAGCGAAGATGATAGCGTGTAGTAGACTGTGGGGAACATGAGGACAGTTAGTCCAGAGCTCTTTAGACGATGAAACTTTGTTTGTACCGTCAGCTTTCATTATGGATATTATATTGGATGTTTATACTAGATGGTTTAGTATTCTGCATGCTAGGATAGCCACGGATGTAATTTTTGGGTGTTTGATCTTATGTATGCATGTTTGATTTGATTGTTAGCATTTGAGTTGATAGTTTATGTTTGTATGGTTGTTAGGCATGCATGATAGTTTGGTTGGCTATAGCAATCTAGTATAGTTAAAGATATGAGTTATATACATAACTTTGTTGTGGTAAAAAATTTCGGACTTAGTTTTCCAAATGAGGTTTTGCCGAATTTTTACGGACTCCGATAGATTTTTTTATAGAGTCGATGGGTTAGGAGACATTCTCCTTGCTTTGTGATTTTAGGGACGAAATTCTTTAAGGAGAGAAGAATGTAATGACCCGCATTTTTAACAATCAGATATTTAAATAGTTTATTCAAATATTTAATCGTTAATTAAATGAAGGCCCAAAAATGTGATTTTTCGCATACGGACGAATCAGGATTGGAGACCACTTTCGTTGAGTTTGAATTGACATTGCGAATTAAAATGAGTATAAGGATCGCTATGTTCAGAGATCGGACAATCCGAAGGCCAAAACGGTCTCGAATACGCAAAATTAGCCTTCCAGGGCGTAGTCACAGATGGAGACTGTGAGAAATGCGGATTAAGGATCTTAAGGCTAGAATTAACACTAGAGGGGGGTGAATAGTGTTTTAAGAAATTTGTTAATCTTTTTGAGTTTATCTAACTTTGTTACAATGTATACACTAATCAGACACAGATATGAACACAGAATCAAACACAGATGCGAATATAAAGTAAAAGCAGTAAAGGAAAGAACACACCGGATTTTATACTGGTTTGGAGTTACCCTACATCCAGTCCCGCACAACTAAGTACGGATTTTCTTTCAAACTCAATTCAACAATTACAACCCTCGGTTTCAAGGCTACGAGGTACACCCTCCAGAATAACAATCCTCTGGGTAGAGATACTTGATTTCTGGGGCAACAAGTTCACCCAATTGATTTCCAGGGCTACAATCACACCTTCTCTCACTCGCTTGATTACAGAAAGTCTATAACTCAGATTAGCACTTGGATCTTGTAGATATAGTGATGGATAATCACACTAGAAGTAATCAAGTATGATTCAATGTTGATTTCGGCAGAGTAATGGTATGATTTTGTATTAAGAAATGTGGAAGAAGAAGAGGAGTGAAAACCAGAAAAAAGCGATTAAAAATTCGTTGAAATTGAGCCCTATTTATAGAAGAGCAACAGCCATGACCATTCATGAAGAGTTATGGCGAATAGACACTTCTTTTGAAATTTGAATTTTGAAACCAGCTAACACTATGTCGACATGGGGTACTTGGGCATGTCGACATCCCAAAGGGATTTTTGGTGTTTTGATTTTCTTTGAAAATAACCTCTATCTTATATTAAAATTATTTTAAACTTTATAAATATACTTAACTATAGTTAAAATACATAAGTAAATATAAAGACCAATATATACATATTATTTAACTATAATTTAAATCAAAGTATAAATAATTTAAAAGTTAAATATATTATTTGAAAAGATAGTTTAAAATCAGGAGTAATTTTGACTCTGAAAATAAAGATGTTTTTGAGGATAAAATTATTTAAAATTAGGATATAGAGTTTTGAATCTTTTAAAAGGAAAGTTTTGAAATCATTTTGAAAACAAGATAATTTTGTAAAATCATTTGAATTAAAATTAGTGGATACAAAACAATGTCGCACTAGATTTTCGTAGGTTCCATCCTACTTAGGGTTCCATCCCTTTAACGGGCTCGAAGTGGATTCCATTCCACGAATAAATTGGATATTAAGCTGCCAGTGCTTTTCTATGAGTTTTAACAAATATTCCTAATAAAACAAACTTAACCTTGAAATCTTGAACTCTTGATAATCTTGATTCTCATGAGTCTTCTATCTCTATATCTTGAATCTCTATACTGTACAGTCTTCATTCTTGATATCTGCATGGTTAAATCCTGCATATACATATATATCTAAACTTGTAATGTTAGTATTTATATTTTATAATCTATTCTAAGGTTGTTGTCATCAAAACCAACTCCTCAGGGACTAACAATCTCCCCCTTTTTGATGATGACAACCTTTGTTTATAAAATATTCCTTCTATCCTAATATTTCTAATAACTCCCCCTTAATCTATGCCTAACTATCCTATTTTATATTTCTCCCCCTTTGTCATCAACAAAAAAACTTACTCTAAACTAGATAACTCCAAACTATATAACTCTATATAACTCCCCCTGAGACTAAGACTACATTACTTGTGATTATAATGATAGTGTTATCATATATAATCAATACTTAACTAAAATATAATCCTAAACTATTAACTATCCTATCTAAGAATTCACAATAATACTAACACATATAAGAACACGAGTTTATTTATTACGAGTATGGTTGTATTTACATTTGCGTTTGAAAAACATAAAAACACAAATAACAATGGAAAGAAAGAGAAGAAACTAATGTGTGTTTCTGAACATAGGAGATTTATGTATTGAACAGTTTGGATAGTGGAAACAGAAATTTCCACGTTGTTCAACAAGATTCCCATTTTTGTCGAAACACACTTCTCCAACGCATACTACTTGGTCATACTCCTCCTCGTGTGCTTCTTCCATTGGTTCTTCTTCTTCTTCGTCGCTGACCTCATGTTCTTGATTGAGTGAAGAGTCTTCATCGATCAAGATAGGGTTGGCATGGTTATCCATTAGGAATTTTTGTAAATTCCTAAGAATCTTGCCTTGTCTCTCTTGCTCTTTCGCCATACGAAGTTGAGTCACTTGAATTTCAGTCAACATCTGAAGAGTATCCTTCATAGATTCCTCCAATTTAGTTACACGTGCGAGAGTAGTGCATTGGAATGGACCAGAAGTAGGAGAGGGGAATAAGAAAGTTGATTTTATGTTTGATTTAGAGGAAGATGCCATTATTTTATATATTTCAGAATAGAAAATGAAGAGAAAACAGAGAGAATGAATAAGAATTCGAAATAGAGAAGAATATATAACTAAATTTTTGAATTTTGGTGGGAAAAATTTATATAAAAAAAAACGTTACATGTCGACATGTCTTCCTAGGGGATGTCGACATGGTCCTTATATTTTAACTCTATGATTTATTTTAATATTAATTATTAATTATACTTGTTATTTATATTTTATATTTCAGTTATAGAACAAATACCTAATTCTCTTCTTAATTTAGTAAATATAGATTCATTTAGTGGTTTTGTTAAGATATCAGCGATTTGATTCTCAGAGTTTATATATTTGAGAGTAATTACTTCTTTAGTTATATTATGTCTAAGAAAATGATGTCGAATATCAATATGTTTAGTTCGAGCATGATGAGTAGGATTTTTAGATAAATTTATTGCACTAGTATTATCACAATAAATTGGCGATTTTGAGATATTTAATCCAAAATCTCTTAAGGTTTGTTGCATGTATATTACTTGAGAACAAGCCAAAGCAGCAGAAATATACTCTGCTTCAGTTGTTGATAGAGAAACTGTATTTTGCTTTTTACTAAACCAGGAAACCAGAGAATGTCCCAAAAAGTGACAAGTTCCACTTGTACTTTTTCGGTCTGATTTACATCCAACATAGTCAGCATCACAGTATGATATTAAATCAAATGAATCATTTTTAGGATAAAATAAGCCATAATCAGAGGTGTGTTTAATATATCTTATGATACGTTTTACAGCTTTTAAGTGAGTTTCTTTAGGATGAGATTGATATCTTGCACAGAGATATACACTATGCATGATATCAGGTCTACTAGCAGTGATATAGAGCAATGATCCGATCATTCCTCTATACAACTTTTGATCTACATCTTTCGAGAAATCTTCTTTACTTAGATATTCATTGGTTGCCATGGGAGTAGGTTTTCCACTCGTAGTAGTCAAACCAAATTTATTAACTAGTTCTTTAGCATATTTTTCTTGACTAATAAAAATACCATTATCTAACTGTTTTATTTGTAATCCTAAAAAGAAGTTTAATTCACCCATATGACTCATCTCAAACTCTTTTGTCATTATTTCAGAAAATTCTTTATTCATTTCAAAATTAGTAGATCCAAAAATGATATCATCTACGTAAACTTGTACTAGTTGAATATCATTTTTATTTCTTTTAATAAAAAGAGTATTATCTATTTTACCAATTTCAAAATTTGATTGTAATAAATAAGACCTTAGTCTATCATACCAAGCTCTCTTAAGTTTGTACACATGGTTTGGTAAATTTTCATCTTCAAAAAGTGGTGGTTGTTCAACATATACTTCTTCTTTTACAAAACCATTTAAAAATGCACTTTTAACATCCATTTGAAATAATTTGAAATTATTATGATTTGCGAAAGCAAGTAGAATCCTAATGGCTTCTAATCTTGCTACAGGAGCAAAGGTTTCGTCATAATCTATACCTTCTTCTTGACAATAACCTTGGGCGACTAATCGTGCTTTATTTCTAACGACCTCACCTTGTTCATTCATTTTATTTTTATAGACCCATTTAGTTCCCATTATAGTTTTATCTTCAGGTCTAGGAACAAGTTCCCAAACTTCATTTCTAGTGAATTGATTTAATTCTTCTTGCATAGCCAAAATCCATGAATCATCAGTTGATGCTTCTTTAGGATTTTGGGATTCAATAGATGATATAAATGCTACATTACTCATTTTACTTAGTTGATTTCTAGTTGTAACAATAGATTGCATATCTCCTATTATATTTTTTCAATAGGATGATCTTTTAAAAGTTTAATCCTTTTATTGGGATGACTAATTTCATTATTAATTTCAGTTGATTCCTGATTTTGAGTAATTAATTCTTCTTCATCATTTGTAATTTCAAAATCTTTTAAATTTTCATCAAACGAAACATTCATTGTTTCTTCGATGGTGTTAGATCTTAAATTAAAAACTCTATAGGCTTTACTTCTATTAGAATATCCGATAAAGATTCCTTTATCGGATTTAGGATCAAATTTATCCAAATTATCTTTTGTATTTAAAATAAAGCATTTACTTCCAAAAATTCTGAAGTATGATACCTTAGGTTTCTTTCCATGAAGAAGTTCATAAGGTGTCTTATTAGTTAAAGGTCCAATTAAAATTCTATTCAAAATATAACAGGCGGTAGCAACAGCATCTACCCAAAAGTGTTTTGGTAAATTACTATCTGAAAGCATAGTTCTCACACACTCTTGTATCGTTCTATTTTTACGTTCAACTACTCCGTTTTGTTGTGGAGTTCTTGGAAATGAGAAATTGTGAGTTATTCCCTTCTTATTGCAGAATTCCTCAAACTTTTCATTTTCAAATTCACCACCGTGATCACTACGAATAGTTATAATTTTTAAAGATAATTGATTTTGAATCCTTTTTGTAAAGTTCTTAAAACATTCAAAAGTATTACTTTTATGTTTCAAAAATATTGTCCATGTAAATCTAGAATAATCATTGTGACGACCGCCCATGACCCCTGCACTGAACCTAGAGAAAGTGCGCTGTAAAGTGTGCCAGGCAGCCATGGACGATTTCCAGGGTAAATTAAAACAACAGAATCTATCGTATTACTCACAGCGCATGGACAAAATACAATAGAACATATATATAGTGAAGCTTCACAGAATAGAATCTCATCAATAAAACTTCATAATAGTTGAATACAAACATCTGAATAGTCAATACAACAAGCCTCACTACATATCTCTCAGGGAATACAAAGCAGCGGAACATCCAGTACATATAGTAAGAAATAATATGCAATACTCCAGCTCGTCTTCGATATCAGCACCGTGGAAAGCTAGAACAGCACATGTCACCTGCTACCTAGTCTGCCCATCCCAAAATGGACGAACAGCCCAAGGCAATAAGATTTAAAACATAAAGCCTTGAGTCAGACAACAGTCTTAGTGAGCGGTAAATTAACTAACAACATACCAAAAGAGCATAAACGAAAAGGAATAGGAATACAACCCTCCCACTCCAACCTCTTTCTACAGTGATAGCCCCCAGACACACACTAAGCAGAAGCAAACATAGCAGAGCATACAGTTTAAAGTAAAGCAATTATCACTCGAGTCAAGGGCGATGTTTTCCAAGTACAAACCCCCAAGGCCTAAACCAAGATCAGATAAGAACCCAGAAAATACCGCTCTTGAGACCGAATGACGATACAACCAAACATCCATGACTCCGGCTATCACTGTTATCATTGCCTTGATATCATCGTTAATTGAATGACCGGCACATTCTTTCAGCCGTCCGTCAAGGGCTAATGGAAACCCCGGTTCTAGACATAACTCCCGCACGTCATTGTGACCCGTGCCTAGGACTGTCGAATCTGCCCAGAGTACTTGACTATCAATCATTAGCCTTCAGGGACTATCGAATCTGCCCAACGTACTCTTGCTTTGAGCATGCTAGAACCTTCAACAACAATGAGATCTCAGCCTTCTAGTCATCCTCCTCGACGACTATTTCCATACCAGCTCAAGCGCCTCTCGAGCCAACCATTATCCTCAACTCGAACCATATCACCGAGTTATCAACATGCTTGGAATGATCTCGTCTGGATTAGACCAAGACTATCTCATATCTCATATCATGCTTCGCCTCATCATCATCATAGCAAAGCTTCATCTCAACATCGTCATCAAATCTATCCATATGAGCTTCAACATCCGCTACATATGCCACGAGCAACTTTTCCAATTCAAGAGCCTTTCCCTTAGCTTTTGAATCATCTTCGACCAACTTGTCTAAATCAAATCATCAATCATCTAATTCATAGCAATCAATCAAGTCAAACATTAATCCAAGTAATCAAGCATTCAAATATGATCTAAATAGACAATTATAACAATAATGGCAATTTCGTAAATAAAGAGACGAAAGTCCAACAAGCATGAAAACATGAACAATCTCTCTATAATCTTGATGAATGAACTTGCATAGGTTAACATATAGTAAAATGGATGTCAAATCATCATGAACCATGGATCTATATGAATCTATACTTAGATTTACAAAAATGCATGGAAGTCACTACTTTACACCAAAATCAAGCCAACAATCCGATATACTCCTTTGGATCCGTGTGAGAGATAATCACCACTCACCAAATCATCTAAACACCTCAAAAGAAACCCACTTCAGATCTGGACAGCGAAGGATCTAACTTGATCTATCACTAACCCGCTTCAAACGATGAAATCTCTCTTCGAAGGATGAAGATCTTCAATCCAAGCTCTTCAATCTTCAATTTGATCTTCGATATGGATGGAAGGAATCACTAGATTAAAGTGGAGAAAAGAAGTGAAGAAGTGTAGAAGTCGAGCTCTCAAAATGGCAGCACTTCGTCGCTTCGAAATCCGGATCCCAAAAATGAAGAAATGGACGAGTATTTATAGGCTGAAAACTTAGGTCGTCTGCCTCTATAAGTCGTCTCCGACTTATCCCTATCTCCGACCTACGACTCAACAGGTATACGACCTAACGCCTAACGACTTAAAGCAATGCGCATCTGCGACTTAATATGCCAGCGACCTACGACCTAGCAGCATCTCCGACCTAACCTCCACGCGACTTAACAGCGTTGCGACTTAAGCCCCTCAGTCCTACGACTTAACAACTCAACAACAGGTGCGACCTAACTGAGATGCGCCTTGACGACCTACCACTTAACTTGACTCAACGAGTTACGACCTAATCCCTTAAGCATCCACGCGACCTAACATAAGTCGCGAACAAACTGGGATACGACCTAACTCCTAAGTCGTCTAGACGACCTAACTATCCAACTTCCAAACTTAGGTCGCTCACAACATAACTGAACACTAGGTCGCTCACGACCTAACTACGATAACACCTTGAGTCTTCACGCGACCTAAAACATCACGACCTAAGACTTGATTATAATACGACCTAACACTAAGCCAAAACCCAGTGACTTATCGCACGCGCGACCTAACAACTTACGCGCTTAGCGACCTAACAATACCACGACCTAACGACCTATCAACCCTACGACTTAACACACACACGCGACCTAACACTCAACCAGGATACGACCTAACCCTTAGGTCGCTACTCACCAGTTCCTTAGGTCGTTGTCGACCTAACTACTAAGTCGCTCCACTCCACTAGTTCGTATACTCCTTAGCTCGCATCCCTCTTAAGTCGGTCAATTCCTTAAGTCGTCTAAATTCTTAAGTCGGTCAAGTACTGTAGGTTCTCCCAATCCTTTAGGTCGTTCACTTGACCTAGCCTACCCCACGATTCAACCTTTGAACGACTTAAGCTGCATCATGACTCTACTTCTAGACAACTTAACTCCTACACGACTTAACCTTAAGTCGAACTAAACTCGGGACGACTTAACCTTAAGTCGAACTAAACTCGGGACGACTTAATAATTCTAACAATCTAATATCGAGTGTTTTACGATGTTTCGATCCGTAAAAATACGGGTCGTTACATTCTCTCCCCCTTAGGAATTTCGCCCCCGAAATTCCAAACAAACAGAGCAATCAAAGACTATTCCGCATGCCTACCATCCATAGCAATCAACAAACCATGCATCCAATTCTAGCTTAGCATGCAGAGTTCTAAGACTTAGAACAAGTTACAATGTCGTTAGATGACACGACACCTTAGGGCCATACCTTGAAGAGTTCAGGATGAGCTGCCTTCATCCTCTCTTCCACCTCCCACGTACAGTCGTTATCATCATCACTCCATTGTATCTTGAGCAACTTAACTACCTTCCTCCTAAGCTGTTTCGTGTCGGTTTCCACAATACGAAGCGGCTTACGAGGTCTCTTATCGACTGGATCAACTTCGAAATCTTCACAGCTATCAGCAGAAACCACTGTATTCGAGTTGTGCACATACTTCCGTAGATACGATACATGAAAAACATTGTGCACACTCGACATCTTTTCCGGTAACTCTAATCTGTAGGCGAGCTTTCCAATTCGCTCGATGATCAGGAATGGTCCAACAAATCTCGGAGTCAATTTTCCTTTCTTCCCGAATCGAATAACATTCTTCAGTGGAGAAATCTTCACAAAAACCATATCACCTACGTCGAATTCCAAATCCTTACGACGCTTATCGGCATAACTTTTCTGACGATCTTGGGCTGCCTTCATTCGTTGCTGAATGATCTCTATACAATCCGAAGTCTGTCGAATCATCTCTGGCCCATGCATCAGCTTTTCTCCTGTCTCTAACCAACATGTCGGAGAGTTACACGGTCTTCCATACAATGCCTCATACGGTGCCATACCAATGCTTGACTGGTAACTATTGTTGTATGAGAATTCCACCAAATGGAGGTGATCTTCCTATGATCCTTCGAAATCCAAAACACAAGCTCTGAGGAGATCTTCCAAAACTCGGTTGACTCTCTCGGTCTGACCATCTGTTTGAGGGTGATAAGCTGTACTCAAACACAACTCGGTTCCCAAAACTTCCTGGAAGCTCTTCCAAAATCCACTAGTGAACAATGGGTCTCGATCGCTCACTATACTCTTCGGAATACCATGGAATCGAACTATCCACTTAATATACAACTCAGCCAACTTTGATGCAGTCCTAGTCGATCGAACAGGAATGAATCTTGCACTCTTAGTCAGACGATCTACAATGACCCAAATTCCTTCATTTCCCGTTCTAGTTCTAGGTAGTCCATCAATAAAATCCATCGATATTTGTTCCCACTTCCATGTAGGAACTTCTAATGGCTGAAGCAATCCACTTGGCTTCTTCTGTTCGGCCTTTACCAACTGGCAGTTCATGCACTTAGAAATAAAATTTCCAACATCCTTCTTCATACCTTCCCAGTAGTAGGTTCTCTTCATATCCCGATACATCTTATTTCCACCTGGATGAATTGTCAACTTCGAGTGATGACTTTCCTTCAGAACTTCACTCCTCAATTCATCTATATCGGGAACAACTAGTCGTCCTTGCTTCCGAAGCCAACCCTCTCGATCGACCTCGAATCCTTTATCCTTTTCAGGATCCAATCCAGATTCCAATTCACGGATAATCTTGACAATCTTATCATCTTGCTTTTGACTCTCGCCAATCCTTTCCACAAGAGTCGGTCTTATCGATAAGTTTGCCAACATCTCAGGTTCCAATTCGCATCTAGGCCTGAAGTCAAATTCAGCTAAATACTCAAGATTCTTCCATTCTGAAAACATGGCTCCCAAACCTGCATGTTTTCGACTTAACGCATCTGCCACTGCGTTACCTTTTCCCGGAGTATAAGCTATACCAAAGTCATATGATGCTAAAAACTCTAGCCACTGCTGCTGCCGAAGATTCAAATCCTTTTGGGAGAAAAGATACTTCAACGACTTATGATCTGTAAAAAACTCGAATCGAACTCCCAATAGATAATGTCTCCACATCTTCAGAGCAAAAACAATCGCCGCTAATTCCAAATCATGAGTCGGGTAATTCCTTTCTTGCGGCATCAGTTGTCGACTTGCATATGCAACAACTTTATCCCTCTGCATCAGCACTGCTCCAAGTCCAGTACCACATGCGTCGGTGTAAACCACCATCTCATCATTCCCACTTGGAATAGTCAAAACAGGAGCACTCGTCAGTCGCCCTTTCAGGATTCCGAAAGCTTTCTCACACTTAGCATCCCATCTGAACACTTGGTTTTTTTTCGTCAATCCTGTTAACGGTGCAGCCACCTTGGAGAAGTCTTTGATAAACCGTCGATAATATCCTGCTAATCCAAGAAAACTTCTCACATCAGATGCATTCTTAGGTCTAACCCAATCCTGGATTGCTGCCACCTTAGCGGGATCAACCGCTATTCCATTTCGAGAAATAACATGGCCTAAGAATTTCACTTCACTCTTCCAGAAGTGACACTTCGAAAACTTAGCCTTCAGCTGATGTTTCCGCAAAATTTCCAAAACAATACGCAAGTGCGTCTTGTGCTCTTCCTCAGTTCTGGAATAAATCAGAATATCATCCACGAACACAAGCACGAACTTGTTCAACTGATCTCTGAACACTCTATTCATAAGATCCACAAAATATGCTGGCGCGTTAGTCAATCCAAACGGCATTACCAGCCACTCAAAGAAACCGGATGGTGTCCTAAAAGCAGTCTTCGGCACACTATCCTTAGCCACTCTCAACTGGTGAAATCCCGTTGCCAAATCCATCTGAGAAAACACCTTAGCTTCATGAAGCTGATCAAACAAGTCATCTATTCTCGGCAATGGATACTTGTTCTTCTTAGTCACCTTATTCAGCTCACGATAATCCACACATAACCTCAGCGATCCATCTGCTTTGGTTACGAACACAACTGGTGCACCCTATTCGGACACACTACGCCGAATGAATCCTTTCTGTAAAAGGTCATCAACCTACACCCTCAACTCCTGCTGTTCCCTAGGCGCCATCCGCCTAAGAGGCATCACAACAGGTCTGGCTCCTTCAACTAGATCTATACGAAACTCGATCTCTCTATGCGGCGGTAACCCTTTGACCTCGTCAAAGACATCCTCGAATCCATTCGCGATTGGCACAGATGACAGTCCATCCCGTGGAACAACCAGCGAATACATGAAGCTCATGAAGACGCCTTCTTCATGCTTACATCGTATCACAATCTTTCGCCCCTCCACATTCTCGACTGTCACCTCCAACCTTTCACAATCAACCTTTGCCGCATACTTCCTAAGCCAGTCCATACCCAAAATAATTCTGAACCCCGCAAAGTTCAGAACAAAGCAATCACAAACAAAAGAGCAATCATGACTCGATACAATCAGACTACGGCATAACATACACAAACAAGACGAACCCCCAACTGGATTAGTCACAACCAATGGCCTATCAACAATATCCGGTTCTAAACCCAACCGGCCTACAAGTTCATTACAAACAAAAGAATGCGACGCCCCAGTATCAAATAGAACTCTAACTGGAACACCACATATGGAAAGAGTACCTTGAACCACCACACTCTTTCCTTTCTCTTCAGTGGTAGGAGCTTTCGAGGACGATGGAACAGCCCCCAAAGCATAAGCTTGCACAATCTGCTTGTCCCTCCTCGGTTCTGGACAATTCTTCCTGATATGACCCGGCTTGTCACAGTTGTGACACTTCATCGGCACCTTTGGATTCTTACAATCCTTCGAGAAATGGCCCTTCTGCTGACAATTGTAGCAAGTCACCTCGCCTTTCGGCTTCTTCTGGCCATCCTTACCCTTTTGCTGCTGCTGCTTCCTCTTCTTGTTTCCACCCTGCTGGGGTTTAGACTCTTCCCTGGTTACAGCAACAACATATCCTTCCTTAGGAAACAGACTCTCATGCCTGAGAGCTTTCTCCACAAGCTTCTCAAATGAATCATCCAGATGATCCACTAACTGTCTCCCAAGATAACTGTCCAAGCCTGTCACAAACTTCTCATTCTTCTGATATGCAGATTCAATATACAAACGGGCATACTTGGACAAAGCTTCAAACTCAGAAACATACTTAAGAACTGGTCTTCCTCCCTGCTTGAGCTCCACAAACTTCTTGAACAGAATAGACTTCTGAGCTGTAGAAATGAACTTAGCTTCAAATCTGGCTTGGAATTGCTCCCAAGTAATCTCTTCCTCCGGAGTATTGATGGTAATAGAGTTCCACCAATCAGAAGCTCTCCCTTGAAGCTGTCTTGATGCTAACTTCCTCTTAGTTGCATCCTCAATTCCCAAATCACCAAAGATCCTCCTACAAGCATCTATCCACCTTTGGACCTCAATAGTTGATTCTGTTCCCAAGAAAACCATTCCTCCAAGAGCATTATAGTCCTTACACAACTTAGCAAAATCCACCGGTCTTGGAGTTTGAACTTGAACTCCAACATCCACCGATGGCCCCGGAGTTGGCATCCTTCTCATGATCGAAGTCATCATAGCTTCGAGCATAGCAGCATAATCAACAGCCCCTTCAGTAGCACGGCCTTCCCTAGAAGCTGGTCTCCCTCTTCGACTCATTCTCAATATCTATAAAAAGGAATGATTAGCACACCTAGGGAAACAACTGCATAAAGGACTAAAACTCTACTAAGCTATTATATTATATATAGTAATCATCCATCAAAATACAATTACGTCTCTCATACGTAGTTACGTCAGCGAGCGTTGGGTAAAATCGATTAACCAAAGCTCTGATACCAAATGTGACGACCGCCCATCACCCCTCCACTGAACCTAGAGAAAGTGCGTTGTAAAGTGTGCCAGGCAGCCATGGACGATTGCCAGGGTAAATTAAAACAACAGAATCTATCGTATTACTCACAGCGCATGGACAAAATACAATAGAACATATATATAGTGAAGCTTCACAGAATAGAATCTCATCAATAAAACTTCATAATAGTTGAATACAAACATCTGAATAGTCAATACAACAAGCCTCACTACATATCTCTCAGGGAATACAAAGCAGCGGAACATCCAGTACATATAGTAAGAAATAATATGCAATACTCCAGCTCGTCTTCGATATCAGCACCATGGAAAGCTAGAACAGCACCTGTCACCTGCTACCTAGTCTGCCCATCCCAAAATGGACGAACAGCCCAAGGCAATAAAAATAAAAACATAAAGCCTTGAGTCAGACAACAGTCTTAGTGAGCGGTAAATTAACTAACAACATACCAAAAAAGCATAGAGGAAAAGGAATATGAATACAACCCTCCCACTCCAACCTCTTTCTACAGTGATAGCCCCCAGACACACACTAAGCAGAAGCAAACATAGCAGAGCATACAGTTTAAAGTAAAGCAATTATCACTCGAGTCAAGGGCGATGTTTTCCAAGTACAAACCCCCAAGGCCTAAACCAAGATCAGATAAGCACCCAGAAAATACCGCTCTTGAGACCGAATGACGATACAACCAAACATCCATGACTCCGGCTATCACTATTATCATTGCCTTGATATCATCGTTAATTGAATGACCGACACATTCTTTCATCCGTCCGTCAAGGGCTAATGGAAACCCCGGTTCTAGACATAACTCCCGCACGTCATTGTGACCCGTGCCTAGGGCTGTCGAATCTGCCCAGAGTACTTGACTATCAATCATTAGCCTTCAGGGACTATCGAATCTGCCCAACGTACTCTTGCTTTGAGCATGCTAGAACCTTCAACAACAATGAGATCTCAGCCTTCTAGTCATCCTCCTCGACGACTATTTCCATACCAGCTCAAGCGCCTCTCGAGCCAACCATTATCCTCAACTCGAACCATATCACCGAGTTATCAACATGCTTGGAATGATCCCGTCTGGATTAGACCAAGACTATCTCATATCTCATATCATGCTTCGCCTCATCATCATCATAGCAAAGCTTCATCTCAACATCGTCATCAAATCTATCCATATGAGCTTCAACATCCGCTACATATGCCACGAGCAGCTTTTCAAATTCAAGAGCCTTTCCCTTAGCTTTTGAATCATCTTCGACCAACTTGTCTAAATCAAATCATCAATCATCTAATTCATAGCAATCAATCAAGTCAAACATTAATCCAAGTAATCAAGCATTCAAATATGATCTAAATAGACAATTATAACAATAATGGCAATTTCGTAAATAAAGAGTCGAAAGTCCAACAAGCATGAAAACATGAACAATCTCTCTATAATCTTGATGAATGAACTTGCATAGGTTAACATATAGTAAAATGGATGTCAAATCATCATGAACCATGGATCTATATGAATCTATACTTAGATTTACAAAAATGCATGGAAGTCACTACTTTACACCAAAATCAAGCCAACAATCCGATATACTCCTTTGGATCCGTGTGAGAGATAATCACCACTCACCAAATCACCTAAACACCTCAAAAGAAACCCACTTCAGATCTGGACAGCGAAGGATCTAACTTGATCTATCACTAATCCGCTTCAAACGATGAAATCTCTCTTCAAAGGATGAAGATCTTCAATCCAAGCTCTTCAATCTTCGATTTGATCTTCGATATGGATGGAAGGAATCACTAGATTAAAGTGGAGAAAAGAAGTGAAGAAGTGTAGAAGTCGAGCTTTCAAAATGGCAGCACTTCGTCGCTTCGAAATCCGGATCCCAAAAATGAAGAAATGGACGAGTATTTATAGGCTGAAAACTTAGGTCGTCTGCCTCTATAAGTCGTCTCCGACTTATCCCTATCTCCGACCTACGACTCAACAGGTATACTACCTAACGCCTAACGACTTAAAGCAATGCGCATTTGCGACTTAATATGCCAGCGACCTACGACCTAGCAGCATCTCCGACCTAACCTCCACGCGACTTAACAGCGTTGCGACTTAAGCCCTTCAGTCCTACGACTTAACAACTCAACAACAGGTGCGACCTAATTGAGATGCGCCTTGACGACCTACCACTTAACTCGACTCAACGAGTTACGACCTAATCCCTTAAGCATCCACGCGACCTAACATAAGTCGCGAACAAATTGGGATACGACCTAACTCCTAAGTCGTCTAGACGACCTAACTATCCAACTTCCAAACTTAGGTCGCTCACAACATAACTGAACACTAGGTCGCTCACGACCTAACTACGATAACACCTTGAGTCTTCACGCGACCTAAAACATCACGACCTAAGACTTGATTATAATACGACCTAACACTAAGCCAAAACCCAGCGACTTATCGTACGCGCGACCTAACAACTTACGCGCTTAGCGACCTAACAATACCACGACCTATCAACCCTATGACTTAACACACACTCACGACCTAACACTTAACCAGGATACGACCTAACCCTTAGGTCGCTACTCACCAGTTCCTTAGGTCGTTGCTGACCTAACTACTAAGTCGCTCCACTCCACTAGGTCGTATACTCCTTAGCTCGCATCCCTCTTAAGTCGGTCAATTCCTTAAGTCGTCTAAATTCTTAAGTCGGTCAAGTACTGTAGGTTCTCCCAATCCTTTAGGTCGTTCACTTGACCTAGCCTACCCCACGACTCAACCTTTGAACGACTTAAGCTACATCATGACTCAACTTCTAGACACTTAACTCCTACACGACTTAACCTTAAGTCGAACTAAACTCGGGACGACTTAACAATACTAACAATCTAATATCGACTGTTTTACGATGTTTCGATCCGTAAAAATACGGGTCGTTACAATCATCTACAATTACAAAAACATATTTACTATGATTTATTGACTAAATTTGAGATGGACCAAATAAATCAAGATGAAGTAACTCAAGGGGTTTTGAAGTTGAAATCATATCTTTTAATTTAAAGGAATTTTTCTAAGCTTTCCTAATTGACATGCATCACATAAACTATCTACTTTAAAATTCATTTTAGGGAGACCTCTTACTAGATCATGTTTTGATAGTCTAGATAAGAGTTTGAAATTCAAATGTCCAAATCTCTTATGCCAAATCCAAGGGTCACTTGTATTTGCCAAAAGACATAGGTTATCATTTGAAACTTTCATACTAAGAATATAAATATTCTTTTTCCTAATTCCCTCAAATATTATGGTTGAGTTATTATCTTCAATATGACATTTATCTTTTTCAAATTTAATTTTATATCCTTTATCACATAGTTGACCTATACTTAGAAGATTGTGTTTCAGATTCTTAACTAGCAAAACATTAGTAATAATAGGAGTTCTAGAGTTACCGACATTGCCGATGCCAATCACGTATCCTTTCGAGTTGTCTCCAAAGTTAACCAGTCCTCCGTCTTTGTATATAATATTATTCAGCATATCTGGATTACCAGTCATGTGTCTAGAGCATCCACTATCAAGTATCCACTTATTCCTTTTGATCTGCACAGATTGTCCATTGTGGATTGATTCATTAATGCCCATAAAGCATCTTTCCTGCACATTATAAAATTTGGGTAGACAACTAGAATTTGAATAACATTCATATGCAGACTCATGGAACAATGATGATTTAAACAATTCTAAACTAGTTTTAACAGATTTTTCAAAAATAGCCATTTTAAAACTTTTCAAAATTCAGATTATGAAACTTTTGAAAACAAAGCTCTGATACCAAATGTGAGAAATGCGGATTAAGGATCTTAAGGCTAGAATTAACACTAGAGGGGGGGTGAATAGTGTTTTAAGAAATTTGTTAATATTTTTGAGTTTATCTAACTTTGTTAACAATGTATACACTAATCAGACACAGATAAGAACACGGAATCAAACACGGATGCAAATATAAAGTAAAAGCAGTAAAGGAAAGAACACACCGGATTTTGTACTAGTTCGGAGTTACCCTACATCCAGTCCCGCACAACTAAGTACGGATTTTCTTTCAAACTCAATTCAACAATTACAACCCTCGGTTTCAAGGCTACGAAGTACACCCTCCAGAATAACAATCATCTGGGTAGAGATACTTGATTTCCGGGGCAACAAGTTCACCCAATTGATTTCCAGGGCTACAATCACACCTTCTCTCGCTCGATTGATTACAGAAAGTCTATAACTCAGATTAGCACTTGGATCTTGTAGAGATAGTGATGTAGAATCACACTAGAAGTAATCAAGTATGATTCAATGTTGATTTCGGTAGAGTAATGGTATGATTTTGTATTAAGAAATGTGGAAGAAGAAGAGGAGTGAAAGCCAGAAAAAAGTGATTAAAAATTCATTGAAACTGACCCCTATTTATAGAAAAGCAATAGCCATGACCATTCATGAAGAATTATGGCGAATAGACACTTCTTTTGAAATTTGAATTTTGAAACCAACTAACACTATGTCGACATGGGGTACTTGGGCATGTCGACATCCCAAAGGGATTTTTGGTGTTTTGATTTTCTTTGAAAATAACCTCTATCTTATATTAAAATTATTTTAAACTTTATAAATATACTTAACTATAGTTAAAATACATAAGTAAATATAAAGACCAATATATACATATTATTTAACTGTAATTTAAATCAAAGTATAAATAATTTAAAAGTTAAATATATTATTTGAAAAGATAGTTTAAAATCAGGAGTAATTTTGACTCTGAAAATAAAGATGTTTTTGAGGCTAAAATTATTTAAAATCGGGATAGAGAGTTTTGAATCTTTTTAAAGGAAAGTTTTGAAATCATTTTGAAAACAAGATAATTTTGTAAAATCATTTGAATTAAAATTAGTGGATACAAAACAATGTCCCACTAGATTTTCGTAGGTTCCATCCTACTTAGGGTTCGATCCCTTTAACGGGCTCGAAGTGGATTCCATTCCACAAATAAATTGGATATTAAGATGCCAGTGCTTTTCTATGAGTTTTAACAAATATTCCTAATAAAACAAACTTAACCTTGAAATCTTGAACTCTTGATAATCTTGATACTCATGAGTCTTCTATCTCTATATCTTGAATCTCTATACTGTACAGTCTTCATTCTTGATACCTGCATGGTTAAATCCTGCATATACATATATATCTAAACTTGTAATGTTAGTATTTATATTTTATAATCTATTCTAAGGTTGTTGTCATCAAAACCAACTCCTCAGGGACTAATAGAGACGCGGTTAGTTCTGTTGGATCTGGAAAAATGAGATGATGTACGCAGACGAGTTTCGTGGCGATCAGATGCATCGTGTGATCGTACAGACTCGAAACATATAGCCATTTATTTGAGAAATTAAATAAATGGAATCTAATAATAACATAAATATCCAAATCCTCTTTGCCACAAAATTGCCATTCACTGTTTATTACACGAAGAAGAAAATACATGGTCAACTCTTAAATCACCTTTGAAAATTAATTTCTCCTCGTCTGCTTCACTAAAAATCATGCCATTTGATTCGTTGTGATCGTATCGTCGAGAGCTACGCGATGACCATGGCGGATTTTGGATCGACGACGTTTGGCGGAGATCGACCCTTTCTTGCCATGATTAGGTTTCGACCTTGATGGATCTTGAGGCGACGAAATGTAAATTGGAGATTACGGTTAGATTTTTCTCAAGAAAGTGCATCTCTCTATGAATTTTGAGCATGGCCAATCCATCCTAGCTAAATGCATCCATGGCCATGATGCGGCAGGTCCGAGAAGTTGCGATGCGTACGAAGGAGGTGGAGATGTCGGGTTTAGGTGCAGATCAAATAGAGTTTGATGTTGGATCGTTTGGCGAAGACGGATCTTATTTTCGTTGAGGGATTGAAGAGAAATGGAAGGAGGAAGGGAGGATGATATGCATGGTGATATTCTTTTATGCATGGCCTGGAACAAAGAGGAAGAAGGGTTAGTGTAATTAACTATTTTTGTTAGTTGATTAATTGTTTAAATAATCTTGATTCTTATTTCGGTCATATCTTTTGCATACGATATTCGTTTTGGACGCCGTTTTTGTTTCGTTGCGATCGTGGTGGTGAGATCTATCTTATGGAACTGGTTTAGACAGATTTGGCTGTGGTGAGTGATATTATCTCTCACTTTACTATGATTAGTTGTTTATTGTTATATTAAAGCTCGGGAATGATTTTTGGTTTTAAAACGTGATATTATGATATATACAGCAGCTATATTTTTATAAAAGAATATATAATTATTTATAAAGAATATCACATATTTTCCATCGTCGTGCCATAGTTACGGAATTATTAGATTAGATCTATTATTGATGTTATTTCCCACATGTATTGATATGGATGGATTATTTATGTCGTATGTATGACGTTTTGGATGGATGTATGGTTGTTTGGATGTATGGATGTATGGATGCATGTTTGACTATTTGGCATGTTTGTTATTTTGTTGTTTTGGTTGAAAACGGCGATTAGAGGTGATTTAATTTTAGGTAGCATCTTGTACGTTTGATTTTCGCACGTGCGGAAATCTAATGGACGAGATGAGCTGTAGAAGAGGTTTTATGATACATGTCGAACGATCTGGATTTCAGAGTGGATGATGTCGGACGTTTCCATTTGGTTTGTGCTTAACTGTTCGGTTAAGTACAAGACCAAGGTGGATGGTATGGACCATAGTATAGTGGTCAATGTCCATCACTGTTTTCGATTGGCGATTTGGCTGATATGTGGCTTTGTTGTTGATGAGATACCGTGGTGCGCGACTTGATGGTTTGTTCATGCGACCAGTTTAGACGTGATGGTTTCTCTGACAAGTCATATTGACGATGAGGTTGGGATGTGGAGCTTTGACCTAGTGATTTTGATGATGAAGCAGGTATGTGGTGCTTCAACCTGGTAGTCTGATACTGTGGATAGTGACTCGATGATGTATGAAGTAGGCTCTGGGATGATAGTATCAGGACTATATGGATCATGCTGGACCTTGGAATTTGGATGGCATGATAGTAAGGTTCTTTGATCAAGAGCTCAGGTAGTGAGCAGGATCGACGATGGCAGTTGGATTGGAGTGAAGCTGCGAATAGTGGGCATGTTTGAGTGTTAGGGCTCGTTCCTAGAAACTGTAGCGAGCCAGTAAGGTTCGAATCTGTATTGAGTGAGTAGGGCTCGATGGATGTGTTTGTGCCTAGGGATCTTTGATGACTCGGAGTGTTCTGGTTGTGTTCAAAGCAGGGGTACTATATGTGGGGGCACCCAAGGGCTGGTAGTGCCAATCGTGTACTTTGGACCAGCAGGCTCTAGGATATGTGGTACAGAGGTATCACAAGAGACAGCCGTGCGGGGTTTTGGACCTGAAAGTACGGTGGAACTTAATCGAGAACCGGGATTACCACTAGTCCTTGACATTTGGTCATACAGATCATCATATATCTGGCACGTTGGGTGACAGTTAGTATTGTTTGATGGTTGTTATGTTTGTTATGGTAGCTCACTAGTCACCTGTCACCCTAGTGATGTCACACAAGGTAGGTATTGTGGTAGGGATGCCTAGATACCCTGACTTGGCTTATTGTGGAGTGGGTATGGATGGAGATAGCTAGATACCCGAAGTATTCTTGGTACAGAGTAAGGATTGCAGGTGGAGATACCTAGGTACCCTGACAGATATGAGTATGGTATACCCTTTTTACGATATTATAGAGTAGCATATCACTATGTTTATGTGCTGACTTTGTGGTTGCAGGGACAGGTCAGGTACAGTTTATTTGCCCACTATTCCATTTATTATCGACTTTTATAGTATTTTGAGATTTAATATCGCTTACGCCAGACTGTTGTCTGACCCGAGGTTTTATGCTTTGCTTCCTATTATCTCCGGTACTCATAAATGAGTAGATTGAGAGCAGGTCAATGATTATGGAGTTCTACAGGTGGACCGACAGGTGGAGATGGTTATATATACTTATATATGCATTTGTTATTATATTTCTGCTGTGTGATGCAGTGGAGCCTTGACGGTGTTGATTTACTATTATGAGACAATATACCAGTTAAGTTTACTTTCCAGTTGTATAAACTCTATTATGGTGTTGTATAACTTTTTGGATCTTTATTCAGATGATTACTTCACATTGTTATTACTGTCTCTCTTATTTTATACATGTGTTGATTATTATATTTACTCTGATGCGATGTGAGATATGCGATAGGTAATTTGGTTATTTGATGCTTCCTTTTTCTTCTTTTCCATTCTTTTCTCTTCTATTTCTTCATCTTATTTCTTTTTCTTTCCTTTAACTACCGTTTTACACCGTGGTGTAGGGTGGTCGTTACTCGTGGGCTAACATAGGGTGAGGCGGCGATGGTCGGTTGTTTATCTTTGTTGGATGCGATATTTTTTTGGAACAATGGACTAATTTCACTTGGAGGCGCCGGAGGTGACATGGGTGGGTGCATTAGGATAAGCTCAAGCTTTTTGACTTAAGGATGGCCGGAGATTGGTAAACGACATGGTGGTGGGGCGTGTAGCGTGCACGCCGTGCACGTTTGTGCCCGAGAGATCTTGGTCTAGGAAATTGATTTTTGGTTTTTGGTTTGGGAAGAAGATGATTTGTGTTAGGTTAGGGTAGTGGGAATTTTGGCCGATCTGGGTTGTGAAGTGTGTATAGTTAAATATGTTTTAGTTAATTAAATTATTAGTTTAAATAGTTAAGTTCAAAAATGAATAACTTACTCGTTTTAGATCTGTTTTAACCACGGTTTCTTGCACTAGACTCGTATTGACGAGTACAACATTTTAATATACGTTGTCGAAAATTTTAGTGAAGTATAATTTTATGTAAAATAGTGGTGGAAATTAATTACGTAGTTAAATAATTTTATTTCAGGACTGACATTCCGTTAGCAGAATAAATATCGTTCTGCTATAATTAAATTGAGTTGATTATAATAAACATCTATTTAGCAGAATAAATCCTCATTCTGCTATTTTATTAATTTGAATATTTATTCATATGCTAGTTTACTTGAATAAATAATGTTTATCTGTCGATTGTTAACTATGGTTGTTAACATATATATTGCTTCTGTAAATATCAGTGTTATGATTTGGAATTTTGAACTGCAAATAAAGGGTTGCTTGTTTAAGTGCCATTGTGATCGCTAAGCCTCTTTCTGAAATTTGAGAGAAAACGAATTTAAATTTACATTAACTTTATGAGATTTTAAAATAAAGTGTTATCTATGTTTAAATGGTTAAGTTAATATAATTTGAACGAGTACATATGCACGCCCAGGTAGGCCTGCATTTAATCACAACATGTATGCAATTTTAGTTATACTTGTGGAAGTAGATCTGATAGTAGCATCCCCATATTTGAACTTCGCCTAAGTAGAAGCCACTATTTTTTTTGTTCAAACTGCAATAAATTCTTCATACTAACTCGGAAACAGGTGAGACTTTGACCGATAAACTCCCAATCTAAATTACAGACAATAAGGAACACTCGAATACTTCATCTAGTGAACGTATACCATAGTTCTCCATGGTGATTAACAGTTGTATTTAGAAGATAACAGGCTACATCCCCGTATTTGAACTCCACCTAAGCAGAAGCTGATATTTTTTTGTTCATACTGCAATAACTTCTTCATACTAAATCGGAATGCCCGGCGAAACTACGACCAATAAACTCCCACCTAAATTACGCACAATATATACCACTCGGATACTTCAGCTTATAAACATATACCATAATTCTCCATGGTGATTAACAGTTGTACTTAGAAAATAATAGGTTATATCCCTACTTCAACGCTCACTGTAGTTCTCCATGGTGACTAATAGTTGTACTTAGAAAATAACAGGCTACATCCTAATATTTGAACTCCGCCTAGGCAGAAGCTGCTATTTTTTTCTTTTAGACTGCAATAACTTCTTCATTCTAACTCAGAATTAGGAAAAACTTTGACTGATGAACTCCCACCTAAATTACGGATAATATGGTACACTCGGACACTTCATCTTGTGAACGCACACTGTAGTTCTCCATGGGACTGATAGTTTACTTAGAAAATAACATGCTACCACATTCTCATATTTGAACTCCGCCTAGTGAAGAAGCCGCTATTTTTTTTGTTCAAACTGCAATAACTTCTTCGTACTAATTCGGAATCCGGCGAGACTTCGACCGATTAACTCCCACCTAAATTATAGACAATATGGAACGCTCGGATACTTCGTCTTGTGAACGCACACTGTAGTTCCATGGGGACTGACAGTTGTACTTAGAAAATAACAGGTTATATCCCCACTTCAACGCTCATTGTAGTTCTCCATGGTGACTAATAGTAGTACTTAGAAAATAACAGGCTACATCCTCATATTTTAACTCCACCTAGGCAGAAGCTACTATTTTTTTTCTTCAGACTGCTATAACTTCTTCATACTAATTCGGAATATGGCGAGACTTCGACCAATTAACACCCACCTAAATTACGGACAATATGGAACACTTGGATACTTCATCTTGTGAACGCATGCTGTAGTACTCCTTAGGGACTAACAGTTGTACTTAGAAAATAACAGGCTACCTCATCCCCATATTTGAACTCCGCCTAGTGCAGAAGCCGCTATTTTTTATTGTTTAGACTGCAATAACTTCTTCATACTAACTCGGAATTAGGCGATACTTCGACCGATGAACGCCCACCTAAATTACAGACAATATGGTACACTCGGATACTTCATCTTGTGAACGCACACTGCAGTTCTCCATGGTGACTAACACTTGTACTTAGAAAATAACAGGCTATATCCCCACTACAACGCTCATGGTAGTTATCCATGGTGACTAATAGTTGTACTAAGAAAATAACTGGCTACATCCTCATATTTGAACTCCGCCAAGGCAGAAGCCGCTATTTTTTTCTTCAGACTGCAATAACATCTTCATAGTAACTCGGAATTAGGAAAAACTTCGACCGATGAACTCCCACCTAAATTACGGACATTATGGTACACTTGGATACTTTATCCTGTGAACACGCACTATAGTTCTCCATGGGGACTGACAATTTACTTAGAAAATAACATGCTACCACATCCCCATATTTGAACTCCGCATAGTGCAGAAGCTGCTATTTTTTTGTTCGAACTGCAATAACTTCTTCATACTAATTGGGAATCCGGTAAGACTTTGACCGATTAACTCCCATATAAATTACGGACGATATGGAACACTTGGATACTTCATCTTATGAAGACACACTGTAGTTCTCCATAAGGACTGATAGTAGTACTTAGAAAATAACAGACTACCACTTCCTCCATATTTGAACTCCGCCTAGTGTAGAAGCCGCTAAATTTTTTGTTCAGACTGCAATAACTTCTTCATACTAACTTGGAATCAGGAAAAACTTCGACCGATGAACTCCCACCTAAATTACGGATAACGTGGTACACTCGGATACTTCATCTAGTCAACGCACACTGTAGTTCTCCATGTTGACTAACAGTTGTACTTAGAAAATAACAGGTTATATCCCCATATTTGAATACTATTTCTCTATCAGATGTAAAAGGGTATATTTGGAATTTCAAAAAGACACCGAGTAAATCTATTCAATGAATTCTCTTTATTTGAAGTAAAGATAAAAATAAAGAGATTCAAAATTAAATATTTTTTTAAATATATTTAAAGTCAACAATTTATTAATGATATTTTAAAATTAACTAATTATTTCATAAATGATATTTTTAGTTAATTAATTGTTTAATGATGATGTTTAATGTTAACTAATTATTTTACTAGTAGTGTTTTAAGTTAATTAATTTATTTAATAATGGTGTTTAAGTTAATTTAATTAATTTAATAATATGTTTTAAATAATATTATTATTTTATAAAAGTGTTTAAATTTCTAAATTGTTGTATAAAGAGAGTTTTTTTAAATAATGGTTTGTTAAAATTATAAATTGGAATGATATCTTGGAAATTGAAAAAGGAAGTTTTGGTTTATAAAACTTTGATTTTAAATGAATAATAAATGGAGATTTTGGAAACCATATACTTGACATTAAACTTCGAGGTAGGGAAACTTCTACCTATCCTGAAAGGTAAAAAATTTTGTAACATCCCCCATTTGGTGGTCCAAAACTAACCGCTACAGATGTTGCAGTCATCTATAGTTATTTTTTTTCAGTGACCAAATGCGGTAATAGTAGATATATTAATATACCAGAAACACATGGATATAAAAAGTTTTAAACTCAAATTTTAAAACAAATTTCTCATTCCATTTCAAATCACATTTCAGATTCATTACATAATCCCAATTCGTAAACCACGTTCAGAGAAATATAATTATTACAAATTGTGCCAAGAGCGACATATGAAGGTGTCCTCTTGGTTGATCTGGGTCTAAATATAGGCACTAAATAACTTTGCCATTACATTCAATTACACAGCGGAATCGAACAGAAAGAACTCCTAATAGCTAGCTTATCTCATGCACGTCTCTGGAAGCTTATTCGTCTAAAGGAGAACCTGAAAACCTTAACTCTCAAACTACTAAAAATCGATTGAGCACCCGAGAGTTTAAGGGGAAAACATAAATTTCGAGTCAAACAAAAATTCTGGTGTGAATAAATACCTACCATCTCAAACCATATAGATATCTAGTGAGACCACGCCGCTTAGCGAAATGGGTTTTCCCCTCACTAGTATCTTAACCCAATTTATAATAACCATATAATATGCACTTGCATCCACAAAAGTTAAGACATAACATAATAAAATGTATCATGATGATATGCAAACATGCAATATGCTTTGGATTCCCTATCCTCATTCACCTGATTATATGTCTCAAGTTATGATTTTTAGGGTCACTATTAACCTATTAGTTTTCATGGGTTGACTAATAATCTGTTCCAAGCTTACGGGCTATCTATCCGGTTTCATAGTTTTAATGGGATCACTAAGAACCTATTGTTGTCTACCAATAATATCTCTCATGTCATAGTTGTTATGGGCTGACTATGAACCTATTGATCTCTATCAACAACCTATTCCGAACGTAGTTTTCATGGGATCACTAAGAGCCTATTAGCCCCTGCCAATAACGTTTCTCAAGGCATAGTTTTCATGGGCTAACTAGGAACATGTCTAAACCAATAGTCTTTTAATCAGTCTTGGGCATCCTATATTTTGGTCCATTTGACCTCCTGGATGCATTTTGGCTCTCACAGGAGTTAATTCATTATATATTCACACTTGGTCAACCTAGCCTATTATTCTGTCCTTAACACCCCAAAATGTAGTTATGGGTTATAAATGAAGTGAATATGGTTACACAGGCATACATGATAACTGATCAAATAACACAACAATAATAACATCCATGGTTTAAATCCTTGTGATCATTTTCTAGTGAAATATGGTCATTACCCTTAACCCACTATATTTAGCAAGGAAAGCTTCCTCTAAAATTTCAAAGTTAAATGCCATTTAAAACTCTTTTACATTACCACGTGTTTTCTCTAAAAATAAGATTTGGTTCTCTAATCTGAAAACTAAGGCTTTCGACTATGTCCTTCGGATCATTGTGACATCATGAGTTACCCTCCGTCATTCTTCCTTTCAACATTATGGAGTAAACAAGCCCTCTGTTCCCTTCCATTTAACTAATGGGTTTGAAACAAGCGGTATGCCCCTTTTGCCACTCTACTCTAGCGGCAGGACCTTTTGAAATCATTGCTCCAGCAATGCGGAAGGCCCTTCCATTACTTCTTTGAAACCATGCAGAAGGACCCTGTCGACACCATTGATTGGATGCAGCATAACCCTTCCACCTTTATAGTTAAACATGCATGCAGAAGGAGCCTTTAAACACTATCAACTAGTGTGGAAGGTACCTTCCGTAATGGTTGGACTTACTCAAGTATAAAGGTGTGGAAGGTATGCCGTCGGCACCATTGATTGGTGCGGCACACCCATTCCGTCTTCATTGACTAACGTACTTGCAGGGTATATAAGAGCGGAAGGAACCCCTTCGACACAATCTACTAGTGTGGATGGTCCTTTCCATAATGGTTGGATTAATTAATGCGGTGGTGCACACTTGTTAAAGGGTATGTATGCGGAGGGACCCCTTTGACACTATTGATTAGTGCGGAAGGACTCTTCCGCCTTCATCCTAGACAAGGCTATATGTTAACTATAGCGACTCCCTTTTCCCCTTAGTGTTCAAAGAAAATGGCATTATATGCTTTTGAAGGTATCAATGCTTTCGAAGGCCTCAATGCTTTCAAAGGCAAGTGGCGTCGTTATAATTATCATAAAAACTGATATTTTTTACTAAGTAAAGCAATTTATTTTTTTACCTAACCCTTTATGTTGTAAATTTTATATTGGATAATAAAGCCTTTATAAAATCCTTTTTAGAATTTGCTGCCGCATGTAATCCCCAATGCTCAAATATGTAATTAAAAATAATTAACTAACACCTTTATTTAATTAATCATTAAATACCAATCTTTCTAAATAAATCCAAAACTCACAAATCTCTTGAGAAAAATCTCAGAAATTCACATAAATTCCAAAATGATAAAACCTTTATCATATAAAAAGTTTTTAGCTCGAAAATAATTAATTAATTCCTTAAATTAATTAAAACAAAATATTCATTTCTTTCACTCGAAAATTCATAATAAATTATCTATAGCTTGGGGTATTATGAAAATTTAAACCCATCTCCAAAATATTGTTTTACATAACATATTCAAAAATCATGGCATTTGAAAATCACTTTGCATGATTATTAGCCTTAAAACTGAACTATATTGTTCCACAAAATCTTTGTTTAAATTATAACATGGCCTTTAAATCCAAACATATCATCATTCATCCAATCATACGGTTTTAAACCTCAAACATGAATTAAAACATTCAAGATGACTTATATGAGATGGTTTAGATCATTATTCATCTTGTTTGGACAAGGAACTTGAGATTTGTTCTACACTTTAATCTTCCTAGCTTGAATCTTAGCTTCTAATTGATTTTAAGCTCCCCTTCTCCTAGGGTTATGGCTGGCCTTCTTTTTCTTTTGTTTATGTTTTTTTTGTAAGAATGTAAACGAGAATGGGAATGTGGTACGGGGTTTTACGGGTTATGGGGTTCGGTTATACCCATTTTATCGTTGCCTTATTCTCTTAGGTTTCTAAGTCATAACTCTTTCTCATTAATTAATCTAGTTAAGGTACGACCTTAATTAGTTTTCAAATCTCAATTCCCTTATCACTCTAGTTCCTATATTATTCTATTTAATTTATCTAATTAAATCTCCTAAATAGTGCTATTTAAAACTAGGGGTGTTACAATGTTGTTGAGTAAAGGTTGGGATGTAATAATATCCCCACTTGAACGACTTCGTAGTTATTAGTTTAAGTTTGAAATTGAAGATTGACGTTCGGTGTATAAAGTATTATTTCTGTTTACGAATTGGATTAATTATAAAATTCAATTTTATGAATAATAAATAATCCTTCTTAACTATCGTGGTATGAGGGCCTTTTTCCATACTTGACATAGAAGGATAGGTGGTTTGGATTTACAGTAACAAATGGTTTGAATGACATTGTTTTTCATCCATTAAATATGAGTTTGAAATAGGAAATCTTCCTTAAATGTTTTGTGAAAATACTTTTACCATTGTATAAGTATATGGTATAGTTTTCAAAGATTAGAAAGTAAAATGGTTTGAGAATATACTTATATCGATGAGATAAGTATACGAATATTTTTGTAAATAATTAAAGTGATTTGATTAGTGAAAATTATTCAAAGAGGTTAAGTGGATTCCATATGGAATGAAATCTATGTTTGTTTATTTGATGGTTAAATAACAAACTATCAAATCTTGACAAATTTTTAACTTTGGAAATATCTAGAAGAAAACATAGGAATTATATAATACATTTATTCTCGGTGATGCTATACTATATGTATAAACTCATGTGTTCTTCTCGGACCAATGATAAGGAAATTCGTCCACTTAAATGATTAGTAGGTGATCTTCACTCTTTTGTATTGTTTGTTTATTTCTGAAAGAATCAAAGTTGAGTTTATCGAAAACTATCGAAGGTTGGTTCGGAGAGACCAAGATCGGATAAATATTAATTATATGAAAACCACTTCAAACCAAATTTAGCGTTTGAATTGAAGACATCTTGAAGATGATGAAATCGAAGATGGAGTTCTTTGAAGCACAAGGGCTACTTGCTTCTAATTCTAAGGATGTAGTAGAAGTTGTGCCTTCAGTTTGTTCGTATCCTGAACAAATTGTATGGATGAATGCTAGCATTGCATTGTTTCTTGAAGGGCAATGTGGGATTCCAAATGGAATTTTCTAAAAAGGTAAAACGTAGCCTCAAGCTTCAAAACCATGAATGACTAAAACAGGAGATATGCTACAAAGCTATGTGGGTTGCGCCCATTAGGGTTTTGTCATCATCCTTCTAGATTTATATTTATGGATTTGGTATGTGAAGTTGAGCTCACGAGAAAAGGTTGCAAAGCAATCAGGGTGATGAAATATTCGCTACTATCTAGTAAGTGGTAGGTTGGTCTTGTCATGCGGTGGTCCATGTGAGGCCTCGGTACATTTTATTTAGAGTTGTACTCTGGTAGGTGCTACCCTAATGCGTCACTACATGGAATCCATTCTCCAATACGTACCTTTACAGACTTAGTTGTATACCTATTATGGTGGAATTTAATTAATGTAACAATTTCGGCTTTGATTCCATATTTATTTTATCCTAGGCAATATTATAGTATAGTTTGATTTTCTATAAAATGGTTTGGCTATTGTAAGGTAAAAGTTTGTTTGTGTTTATATGCGGCGTGGTCTTACGAGATACCTTTATTTTTAAAAGGTTTTATAAGATATAATAACCCATTTGATATGAGTTTCTCACGCGGGTTTACTAGACTTATGTAGGTGTTATTTTCTCATAATACTCAGGTCAAATCTACGTATTTTACCAGAGTTAGCATTGGATGCTTTGGAGCTTCAAGGGACGAGCTGGATGCCTCCAAGACGTATTTCAATATTTTTGTCTATGTTTTATTTCTTGTTTGCATTTATTAGCATTTGTAAGGACAAACTATTTTAACTATCTAGGTCGATGATAGGTTAGATTTTATGTTGTTGAATATTAAAGTGTTTCTTTTGTAAATATAGTTGGTACATTACGTTCTGATTAGCTCAAACATTATGGTTAACACTGACCATTCCGCTCTTAGGTACCTTTTCGCTAAAAATGATGCTAAGTCTGGATTGATCCATTGGATCCTGTTACTCCAGGAATTTGACCTTACGATCAAAGACAAAAATGGATCTGATAATGTCATCACTGATCATCTGTCGCGTCTTCCAAACACACCATCTCCTTTACCGATCAACAAGAACTTTCTTGATGAACAACTCCTTTCTGTTTCTGTCGATCCAAGGTATGCTGACATAGCAAACTATTTAGTCACTAAAGAAACTCCTTCGTTTTGGTCAGAATAAGATAAATATAAATTTCTTTCCTAAGTCAAGTACTTCTTTTGGGATGATCCCTACTTATTTAAATACTATTTTGACCAAATCATTCGATGTTGCATCTCGGATTGCGAAATCAAAACTATTCTTTTGTTTTGTCACGACCAAGCTTGTGGTGGTCACTTCGGTCCTAAGAAAACCGCGAAAAAGGTACTTCAATGTGGCTTTTACTAGCCCACTCTTTCCAAAAACTCATTCGAATTTTGTAAGACTTGCGATCGTTGCCAAAGGTTAGGAAGAATCTCCCGATGAAACATGATGCCTTTGAACCCCATTCTTACAATCAAAATCTTTGACGTTGGGGTATTGACTTTATGGGATCGTTTCCCAATTCTTTCAGAAACCTGTACATTCTTCTTGCTGTTGATTACATCACAAAATGGGTTGAAGCCATTCCTTGTAAAACAAATGACCCTAAAGTTGTTGTGAAATTCATAAAAGAAAACATCCTTTTGAGGTTTGAAACACCTCGCACAATAATAAGTGATAACGGAACTCATTTTTGCAACCGATCATTTGTAACTCTAATGAAGAAATACTCAATAACCCACAAGTTATCAACTCCGTATCATCCTCAAACTTGTGGTTAAGTTGAAGTTTCAAATCGCCAAATCAAACAAATCTTTGAAAAAAAACAATTAAAAAAATCGTAAAGATTGGTCTAAAAAATTAACGGATGCGCTTTGGGCTTACCGTACCGCTTTTAAAATTAACCTTGGGATGTCCTCATTTCATTTAGTCTATAGAAAAGCGTGCCATTTACTAGTTGAAATCGAACATAATGCATTGTGGGCAATTAAGAACATAAACTTTGATCTCGAAAAGGCTGGTGAAAACCGAAAATTGCAACTTAATGAATTAGTGGAGATTAGGAACGACGCGCATGAAAACGAGAAAATTTACAAAGAAAGATCAAAAGTTTTTCATGACAAGTCTATCCTAAGAAAAACGTTTTCGCCAAACCAAAAGGTTCTTTTGTATGACTCTAGACTTCACTTATTCCTTGGAAAATTAAAATCAAGATGGACCAGACCATATATTGTAAGTACTGTTTTTCCATACGGCGCCATTGAAATACAAACCCCCAGGGATGGAATAATTTTCAAAGTCAATAGTCATCGTTTGAAACCTTGCTTTGAGTTACCGTATGATCGAGAGGAGGAGCTCATGAATCTTCATGAGCCATACTATGTCTCGTAAGAAATCACTACACCATAAACGTCATTTCGCAACGGCTTTGGACCGTTGCAAATAGATTTTGCAACGGGCCTAAGCCGTTTCAAAATCAGGAGTGGCAAAAATTTTGCAACGGACCCTGCCAGTTGCGAAATTAATATTTAGCAACGGCTAAAGCCCGTTGCTATTTTATACTTCGTAACGGATTTACTCCGTTGCTAATTTAATTTTGCAACGGGTTATAGCCGTTACTAAATTATACCGTGTGCCATTCTTTATATTTTCGTAACGGCCTGAGTCCGTTGCTAATTAAAAAAACCCACAGAAAGATTCTGCATCTCTCCCCCAGTTCACATGCTGTAGAAATCTTTGCAAACTTAATATAAATACCATAACAGTTGATAACCAGTACACAGATCAACGAACAAAATACTTTCAATATATTGAACACAAACAAGCTTTACAGTTCTAATAGTATTACCGTACAAAGTCAAGGTAACCATAATGATATTACAATATTACATTACATTTCAACTTCATAGAAACAATATTACAACACTGCAGAAGAGCTGAGAAGCACAAGTTCTAATAGTATTACCGTACAAAGTCAAGGTAACCATAATGATATTACAATATTACAGTACATTTCAACTTCATAGAAACAATATTACAACAATATTACAACAATATTACCTACTTTTGTAATGCTAAAGAGCTGAGAAGCACAAGATCTTTTGGAATCAAAGCCTCTGCAGAAAAAAAGAAAAAAAAGGTTAGTTCAGTGACATGATTTCCGCTCAATGTGCACGTGTATGAAAACATGGACAGTACAGTAAATACTCATTTGATGTGATGATAGTTAAAATAGGCATTGGAGAGGTTTGAAATCTATAGTTAGTAAACCTGATGTTTAAAACCAGGTAAGAGGTTCAAGATGTGAAGTCAAAGACAAATTGGAAGTGTGTCAGTGTGAAAGACACCGGTTATCTGAAAACTGAAACAGATTAGCTTTCTTGTCTGACATATATGCAGTACAAAGAGAATGCAAAGTAGTGAAATACAGATTTCACTTAAACAATTCTGAGTAAAAGGTTCACAAATAAATAAATTACAAAATCAAACTATTGGAAACTAACTGTACCTAGCAAGTTTTAGTTGAACTCCAAAACTTTTAAGGATTAACCATTAACTACACAAATAGTATCAAAATCTGATATTATACAAGAATCAAAGTTTGACCAAGCAATAAAACAGCGAACCATGGTTCTACTTGAGATTCGTTGTCCTATGAGTTGCTGGCTCTCGACTACAAATTTAGATGTCTTATTTTACAAAATTTCATTATGAACAAAGAAAGGAGTCAAAACTTTAGCACAAGAGGAGAAGAAGATTTCAAGAGACAAAAGGCTACAGGAAACATAAAATCTCAAGCTAATGAATAACATTGGAAAGATATTAACAACATTATCATAAGTTCAAGTTGAATGTTATTGACAGGGTGGCATGTGAACTATCAGAGTTCATAGATAGCTTACCGGAAATATGAAGAAAAGGCTACTGGAAATATAAAGCCAAAAATTGCCTATAATGGCATCTAAGATGACTTAAAATCCAGCACAATTAATGATCCGTTTATATTTCTGCCATACTCTGAATTACAAGGTGTTGAAGTTGCAAAAAATTTCAACTCCACTAATGTCAAAAATCATGACAAGCAATGCAAAATGGGACGAAGAAATCAAAACTCAGAAAACCATCTATCTATCTATCTGTATCCAACAACAATGTTTAGTTTTATTTTTTTTTACATTTGTAGTTGAATTGAATGAACATCTGTTTACACTGTGTATATTAAACTACTTGATAACTCTGTATTGAACTACTACTTCTAAGTTTTGATTCACGCTTCCTGTTTTAAACTAGTTAATAGGTTGCTATTTATCTCTAAACACTTATAAAATGCACCAAATGGGACCTGCATTATACAATTGCATCCCTAACAAATGACAAACAAAACTTTACACAGCAGACAGACCAAGAAACCCACTATTTCCCCCTACACTAACAAAATCAACAGCTTCATTCTCACCAACAATCGCAACCTACTGTTATAAGTCATCTTAGAATTGATATATTATATATGTGGGAAACTGTCATATATTTCTAAAATGTACATGCCGAAACCTGAATCTCCTAAAACAGTTAGTGTTAATGAACGAAGACATGAATAGTACAGTCAGTACTCGATTGAAATAATTGCAGTTAAAACTTTTGTTCATGAACGTCAAAATCTGGTTTGGTGAAAGGTGATGTATAAAATAAGTTTAGAGGTTGAAGCTCAGAAGTAGAATACATGTTTAAAGGCTGGTAGTTGGAAATAAAGGTGAGATACAAATAGAAAATAAACCATAAGAAATTCATGTGTATTTCAAAGCTTCTGATTTTTAAAACCCGGTGTGAAGTTGTACATGTGGGACAGTGGTATGTATGTGAACATATAAATTACTATGGTGAAGTACATTAGTGAACATCAAATATTATATACTCGTTTGCATATGTGTAAGATAAAAGCCAATATTTTCAAAGTCATGTGAATAATTTATAAAAATTATCACCGACAGTACCCATCATAAATCTAAAAATATGAAAACATAAAAATAAATCTAAAAAATTGTAATAGCTCATACCTGCTTCTCCATCTAAAGATATCGAATTGAACTCTTTGGGTGAGACACATAACCACCGACTCCAACATCACCAAAGGTCGTAGCAAGAGGATGATTTTGCTTGGCTGTGGCCTCATCCGGTAACAGTATATTGTCTACAATCACCTTCTCATGTGTTGGAGGTACAGGTTTTCCATGTATGATGGATGCCGTCGAATCTGTGCAGACTAAACCTGTTGCAACAACTTCTAGATCGAAGTTCAACATTTCACATTTTTTATTTGTCGAAACATGTGAAATTAGCGGATTAGCAACAACGTCGGTGTTCGACGTTCTTCCTCTATTTTCCTGATGTGTCCCAACGCTTCCTCCTTCGTTGGAATCAATGTCTGGTATCTGGTTTTCTCGATTCACATATCCTTTTAACATGCCGAAAATTGACTTCAATGTCCCCTCCACATTCTCCAATGTCCCCTCCACCTTCTCAATCCTTGCTGTCAAATTATCTGAGCCTGATTTAATCTTTTTGAGTTGTTTACGTGAAATAGTAGAAGCTTTAACTTGCGACTTTGATATCATACTTCCAACACTTCGAGTCCGGCCCTTTTTATCCTTGCCAAACACTTGTGACAAGATGTCTTCATCCAATGTCAAATCTTCTTCCTCGTCATCATTGATTGTTTCCTTCGCTTTTGCAATTTTCCCCTAAAATATGATAATGACTGAGATATAACGTGCATTGATAAGTTGCTAAACTAAAACAATATATTGTTTAACTTACAAAGTACGAAGAATTCGAATCTGATATGGTGCCATCCTTTTTTGTATGAGTTTTCTCCCATACTAGACGACGTGTGATTTCTTTTTCTGGATTTTCACTTGCCTGCAACCATGAAAAAGGATTAGTAGATGGAAAAACAATGAAACTATCTTTCTATCCATGCCTATAAGGGGACAGACTTATTGACAGATTAAGTACACAAAGTTTAGATATTTTAAATGTTGAAACGTTGCATAAGTTAGGGACAACATAACAGGCTGGTTTGATATTAGACATCAGCACATGATTTAAAAAAAACGTACCATTTTATGTTCGACTACGGCATGACTTGTACGACCACTGTGATGACTATAATTGTACACTGATCTGTTTTTTTTTCCTAGCTCTCTTCTTTCGTGTGCACCGGGTTTTGCTTCGTTTTTCAAGAATCCGTCCCAATCTTCTAGGCTAACTTTTGGAGGACAATTTTTTCTTCTATCTTCATCATTATCAAATTTGTCGTAGTAATTTGTCCTCAATTCACTTTTATATCTCCTAAATGACACACACATTTTTTTCAAATAAAGCTCTTTTGCATCCGACTCTACGTCATAAAATTTCTGTATATGTTAGTGTAATTCAAAAATTATGTTAGTGTAATCAATGCGGTGCATGAGAAGTAGAACAGAAAATGAAGAAAATGAAGAAAAAGTTAAACCATAAAACAGACTAAATCCACAAAAAATATATTACTAATATGTTTTACTTATGTGAATAGTGAAGAACCAGCCTCTTATGGTACACAAGTCAATTCTTACTGAGTAGACACTAATATCATCTTATATGAAATTCAAAAACTGAAGTGGTCAAGAAAAAGATCCTTAAAAGATTCTTAAAATATAGGATAGTTAACTGATCAACCTACTCGTATCTGCCTCTAATAGTGAGTTCTGTATCCTACAAAAGGTTTTCTTAGTCGTCTTTTTTTTATAATGAGAAACTGGTTATCAAATTGACAGTCACTTGATTTAGCCCCGCCTGTTGATGACTTGTGCTTGTTTCACTTGGAGCTGGCTAACTTAGGTATTATGCGCAATTATATAATATGGTACCATTGGACCTTGCAAAGACATAGATGGTCGAATTATAGAAATTTAAGTATCAGTCTTTTCTTCTTTATTGCTTAAAGTTAAAAAAATGAATTGTTATGTGATTTCTGTAGAACGATTACAGTGGTCCATAACACACACTAGTTTTCTCCAGGAGAAGGAAATTTGCTCTCAGTTTTTGTGACAACTTTACAAGAGGATTGTAAGCGTTTGCCTTTTTTTATGCAATCATGAAACTAAAAAGGGTTTAAATAATTACTATTCTTCCTATAACCTTTAAAAAGGACAGTAATGCTTTTTACTTTTACTTTTTAATCAACCACAGAGCACCAGTCTCTTAATGAGAAAGTATTTTAGGAGCATATCTAACAGTCGGTCGTTCTTTTTACTTTTTAATCAGCCACAGAGCACCCAACAAGTTAACTAGGCACCAAAACAATCAAAAATGAATAAAAAATGCATCTGGCAAAGAGAATGGGTTAAAACAGCCGTGTGTATGACGTTTTAAATGGCTCAGTCTGCACATATTATGCCATTTAATGGTTGACCCATATGGATACAGGTTGCTACTTGTTGAACAAGCCTCACCGGAAAGTGAGGTTGTTCAGTTGGTGAACAAGCCACCATTGGCAAACCAAACACATCTTAGTTAAGTACGTTAAGAGAATTTGTAAGCTAATTGAAAAATGTTTTTGGTCAATCTGGGATGACGTGGTTGATGAGGGGCTAAGTCTTCGCTACTGGAGCAACATAAGGTGACTTAGGTAATGGGAAAAATACTCACATAAATTTTGGACTGTCGGATCACCCAGTCATTCTCATTGTATTACTAAATTTCCAATATTAGGCTGGCTGCAAAATTTTTGTGATTAACAAAATATCTGGAATATCTGGAATGACACATGTACTAACACTGCAATGTGATTAAACTGCCTAAAGCATCTTCTTAATCCGAGTAATATATAGTTCAATATAACTGTGACAAAGATAATTAATGTACCATGCTATGAAAACTGTGGTGCAAAGTGCACCAAGCAAATATATATTTTTCCAGTGGTGCCATCTCATACTCACAAACAATCAGCTGATCGTAAACAAAATAAAAATAAAATGAAGAAAAAGTTAAACCACATAATAGTAGGCTTACCCGCAATTCATCCCAAACGTCATCTTTACATTTCCCCGGTACTTTATCCCAACTTTCATATGATATCGGTACGTGAATTCGTACCAATTTACCAATTTTACTGCCTATCTTTCCAGCATTATCTGAAATTGCAACACCGTATGCATTGATCTCGACTTTCTCGGGTTATGAAGCTGACGAATGCGAGACTGAATGGATCGACGCTTCCACGGCTTCTGACATCACTGCATCATTTACAGTGTAATATCATCCATTAACAATACCAATAGATGATTATTATTCGTAAACAAGGAAAAATATTTTAAACTGCAGAGGAATAGGCATCATACAAAATCACAGTTTGCATCATACAAAATCACAGTTCAACTATCTCCCAAGGAATAAAATGTGAAACTAAATTCCTATATTATTTGAACTGGTAATGGCAGATGAATATATAAGTAAAAACAAAGCATAAAAGTCGGTTCAACTATCTCCCAAGGAATAAAATGTGAAACTAAATTCCTATATTATTTGAACTGGTAATGGCAGATGAATATATAAGTGAAAACAAAATCATGGATACAACTTTTATGACGATCGATTAAGACATTTCAATCCTACACGCTAGATATGAATGTTCTTATGTACACCAACCAAGGTGTATAAGCAACTTATATGCTTGTCCAACAATCATATGTAGGAAAAAAAGAGTTCATAACATACGTTACCGTAATATTTTCTCTTTGTTTACATATTTCACGATACGATAATTAGATGAAATCAACGAGGAAACTCAGTTCAATTTAAAAACATATACACCAAACATTACAAACGAGTCCATACACAACAAACATTACAAATGCTGATAATATTCATAGTCAAACAATTTTAGCCACATTTGAAATTCAACTCAATTTATTTAAAAAATTCATCTTATATTAACATATGCATTTGATAAGGTCTTCTAATTTTTGGTTATCTTCAAAGGCTGATTGATAAGCAGTGTGAAACTCAACGTCATCCACGTTTGTAGTCAACCGCTTAGGTGTGTGTAAAACCACAAACCATTCGCTATTTTTTAGATCTTTTGAGTAGAACACTTGACTCGCTTCCGACGCAAGAATAAATGGCTCATCGTTCATCCTATCCTTGGTCTTTAATTTTCCTAAGTTAACTGTAATCAAGTTTGAAACAGGATCAATCTTGCAACCATTGACCTTATCTTCGACCTTCACCCAATCACAATAAAAAACCGTTTGTTTAAAATCTATGTAATCCAACTCAATTATCTCTTGGATAACTCCGTAATACATTGTCTCTGCTTCTTTATAATTTTTATCTTTTCCACTGGCTCTAAATTTTGTAATTGCTCTCATGCATACGCCGCTGTCTTGTGTTACCATCCGCTCTTCGTAACTTTTCGGAGAAAATATAAACCCATTTACTTGATACTTCATATAACTACGAGCCTTGAACTTCGGCCCATTCACAAGCCGCCAAAGAATTGAATCAATGTCGTTTGTTTTCACCAACTAAAAAAATAAAATGTGAAAATATGATTAATAAATACGATGTACGATCCATTTAAGTAAGTGCGAAATATTAAATAAACTTTAATATACCTCGCCACGTAACCAAACAGTAAAATTTTGACATGCTCCCATGGATGAAATCCCACTTCGAGATTGAGATTTAGTATTTTTCACATAAATGGTATACCTCCTGCAACAAACACATTTCAAAACATTTATACGAGCTGATTTACAATGGTGAAGATTCAGCAATTATTCGTGAACTTACTTCTCCCATTCATCCAATCCATCATATTTATTGAGGATCCATCTACGAACTTGTTCGAACTGCACTGAGGTTAAGGTTATATCTTTACCATTATCTAAAGGCATCTCACCAGCAAACTCATCATCCTCGTCTAAAAAAGCCTCACGAGTATGTTTATGCGTGCCATCGCCTCCTTTTGGCATATACTCCATGCAGTAAAGACTAGCTTCCTGTATGATATATCCCTCTGCAATACATCCTTCAATATATCTTTTGTTGCGCACATATCCTTTATATATTTTCATCAACCTACGAATGTAGATTGATTATGAATAATTAGTACTTATTATAATCGAATGATGATGAACAAAATTAAATTTAGTAATTTACCGTTCGAAAGGATACATCCACATATATCTAACAGGACCACAAATCAATGCTTCTTCGGCTAAGTGAACCATAAGATGGATGCTGATATCAAAAAATGCAGGTGGAAAATATTTTTCAAACACACAAATTGCTTCCATCAGACTACTCTTCGCTTTTAAAAGATGTTCTCTGTTGATCACTTTTGAGCATAAAATATTAAAGAATAGACTTATACGATGTATAGCATTACGTAGATCCTTATGATGTGAATAGGAATGCTGAAGCAATACCGGAAGTAATTGTTGCATTATGACGTGGTAATCATGCGACTTCATATTTGTTAGTTCAGGAGGATTGATGCTCACATTGTTACTGAAATTGGAAGAGAACTTGCTAGGCACTTTCAGACGTTTCAAAATGGAGCAAAATCGTAACCTTTCATATTTGCTTAAGGCAAAAGCTGCCTCTGGTATGATTACTTTATTTGTTTCAGGATTCTCCATCACCCACAATTTTTGTTTTATACCCATGATTTTCAAGTCTTTACGTGCATTGATGCCGTCTTTAGACTTGTCTTTATGACATATGATTGTACTAATGAGATGCTCAGTGACATTCTTCTCTGTATGCATAACATCAATATTATGTCGGATCAAATTTGCTTTCCAATATGGTAAATCAAAGAGGATGGACCTCCTGTACCATGCGGGAACATTGTCAACTTCTTCTTCATCGTTCTTTTTTCGTTTTCGACCGATTTCCGACTTGTTTTTACCAACTTTCATCTTGATATTAGCTACCTTCTCTTCAACTTGATAACCAGTCAATTGCCGTGGAGGACGACGATATTCTTGTGTGTTATCAAAGTTTTTTTTATCCTCTCGAAACTTGTGTTTGGAAGGAAGAAATCTTCGATGTCCCATGTAACACATCTTCTTACTTTCAGGAAGATAATAAGAACATGTATCCTCCCCACATGTAGGACATGCAAAATAGCCATGCGTTGTGCATCCTGATAAAGTCCCAAGTGCAGGATGATCATGAATTGCCCAAAACAACCTAGCTCTCATTGTGAACTCAGATTTATTAAATGAGTCATATGCAGCGACTCCTTCCCATAACTGCTGTAACTCGTCTATCAACGGTTGCAAATAAACATCAATATCCTTTCCTGGTTGTTTTGGCCCAGAAATCAACAATGTCAACATTGAAAACTCTCTTTTCATGCACATGGATGGAGGAAGATTAGACGGTACTAGAATTACTGGCCAACAACTATAACGGCTACCCAGAGATGCATTTGGGTTGAAACCATCGGTTGCTAATCCAAGCGTGACATTTCGTGATTCCAAGGCAAACCTTTTGTCAAAAGAATCTGCAGCTCGCCATTGAGAAGTGTCGCATGGATGACGCATTACATCTGGATTAGACTTCGCACGACTATGCCAAGTCATAGCTTCTGCTATCCATGGTATAGTATACATTCTTCTCAACCTAGGAATTAGAGGAAAATGTCTCAACGTCTTTTGAGGTACTTTGGCAGCTCTTTTCTCTTCGTTGAATGTTGTCTTATATCTTGGATCTTTGCAAACTGGACAAAAAACTCTATTTGCATCATCTTTCCAATACAAAATGCAGTCATTAATGCATGCATCATAAGTTTTGTAGTCCATTCCAACTTGTTTAATCATCTTCTTCATGTCGGGATACTTTGTTGGTACTGTATTACCTTGAGGAAGTAATTCCTTTATAAATTCAAGGAGTGCAGTCACACCGTTGTCAGAAAAACCATACTGGATTTTCAAGCTATTCAGCTTGGTGACGAAATATAATGTTGTTATCCCTTTTGGACATGAAGGATACAATGGTTCTTTTGCATTATCGAAAAGAGATTTATACTTTTTACTTTGATTGTCCTGCCGATCAACATCAACCGTAGGCGATTCTCCAATATTGTCAGGCAACGAACTCGTAGATTGAAAGTGATGAAATCTATCAGTATCATTGACTAGATCTTCCATCCTAGGAAGTTCAGACTCATCGGTACTTATGGCTTCACTAACGGGTTGTTTTTGCTTCCTCGCCGACTCTTCCCCATGAAAACGCCAAACGGTATATGATTGGACAATTCCCCATCTAAGCAGATGATAATGAATTTCGTCTAATTTAATTTTTGTTCTCATATTGTTGCACTTTGTACAAGGACAAGAATAGATTTCTTTATTACCACCATTTTGTACAACAAAATCAATAAACTTTTGCACTCCTTCCACATATCGTGCAGTTCTTCGATCGGATTCTTTCATCCATTCTTTATCCATTCTGTAATTACAATACAAGAATATTGACATTACATTAAGAGAATCAACAGGAATATACTAAAGGCCCAGACTTGTACTTGGGATAATATGCACACGATCATGTATGTTTATGATTTTTATCCTTATTGTTTCTGTCTTTATCCTACTATAATATTTACGGGCATGTTCATAATGTTTATCTTTGTGTACTGTTTATTGATAATTCGACCGTCGTTTATAATCTGAAGTACTACTGTGTTACTCTTTACGTTACATTGTTAGATTATCTATAATTCAAAATTTGATCAACTGAAACTACTGTTGGTGGTCATGTTACTACAAAATTAAATACATTTGAAGACTGACTTCCGTCTGTGCCACGGTTATTCAACAAAGCATTACTGCTTCCAAAATATTTTTGTGGCACGACAACCTTCGCCTAGGTATTCCCATACTCTTAATATTAACCTACCGTAAATTCACACATTTAAATTCCTACGCATTGATTTGTTCATTATAAGGACATGCTGGTTTTAATTTCATTTCAACTTTCAGTCCAATTTAACTGAAATAGAATATGTTGTAATTTCATTTTACCATGCAGGTGATTCTAACTTTATTATTACAATGTGATCATATTGCATAATACTTTACTCAAACTATTTGAAAATTTATTTTGAAAACCAAGGTATACTTTTAAAGTATTTCAGTACATCTCACATAATTTTGCAGCTGCATGCTTCAATGCATGGGGTGGATCATGCATGCTAGTTTTACTAGTAATTTCTCCTTGAAATGTCCATAACTCATAATCAGTATAAAGCCATATTTGCATAAATGACATTTAATGATATCACCATCCCAAAGAGCTTCATTTTTACATTTTGACAAGGACATTGAATTTCTTAATAAGTTTGAACACTCAGGCATGCTAATGAAAATATGAAATGCACATGCACACTACAGCACACTTATACTCAGATTGAACAGTCAGGCATGCTAATGAAATTATGAAATGCAACAAGGACCAGTGAACTAATATGATACACACGAAACAAGAAACAATGTCCACTTTCGTAAAAGAATGTGAAGGCTAAAAAAACTAAATAGCAGCAGCATACATGTACTAAATATTCACACACGAACTCATGAAATTAATAAATAGCAACAGATATATATATGTTATATAGATGCAGACGCATATATTCCAATTTCCACTCTCTATTGCATACTAATATGTCCAATGCCCGGAAATAATACACATGCACACATGAAACAGGCAAGACATATTTAATAATTTAATCTTATAGGTACGCACCATATTGATTTAATAAGTTTGAACTAAATATAAAGTATCAACAGCTTTTTGCAACAAATGATTAAACAATAATATTAAAATACATATAGAAATACTCCTAGCAATACAAAGTGTTGAGCTTTTTAACTTCAATTGTTGTAGGCTCGGTTATGGGCATTGTTGAATGCAAGTGTTGATCGCCCAACAACCAAATGGTCTCAAAGTAGAGAAGATTATTGTTACCAAGTCCAGTAAGTTAATGGGATAGGCAGATCCAGATAGGAATTTAGGACTCAATGAACTTTGTATAATACTTTATGATACCTTACATTTTATACTGAAAGTGTAGCACCTGCACCTACACACGCCAATGAAGATCATAAGCTATCTAGATTCCTAGAAGCATTGAGAATGAGAAGATTTCCACATTTTTGGTATAAATTATGTTTATTTATATAAGAAAATATATTATACAATACAATATCATAAAAATTGTTAAGTCCCAATTTCACAGTGCCAGTCTCATTAATTTATAGAGTACGTTAACATGAATCTTCACTATTCTAAGATCATTTAATTATTGTGTTGTACGTAGTAGCAATCCTGATTGCAACTATAGTTTATCGAGCGGAATTCCACACTGGATCATGCCTGCTAAAGGATAACAATGATATTTTAATGACAAACTACAATTGCATTGTAAAATGCAGTGCTGCATAATACACTAAATCATTACCTGTTATGTATCTGAATAGTATTACTCTCTCGTATTCGGTGGTTCACTTAATCTAAGAATAATATCCAACATTGTTTGTCAAATATTTGTACGCCTTATATCTATGTCGATGATGCTGCTACTGTTGGAATTCTATTTCAACTGCGTGGCATATTGTATGCTCACATGTAAACAACCTTACATATTTTTGATAGTGGTTCAAGGTAGTGAAGTACAAGCATAATTTACTAACTATAGATAAATAATTATTAGAAATCTATTATTAGAAATCATCACGCCTTTCCTATAACTACAATTCAAAATAAATTTTATTTAATTCAATGATTACAATTATATTCAATTAACTAAAGGTAGTATTATAGACAATAGGTTATTTATCTTGTTACGTACAATACCAACAAATTTTATTTTCAAAAATGGAGTTTAACTATGAATAACAGTTGGAGATACTCCAATGTCTAAACCGTGGTCATGGATAAGTTTTTCCAAATTTGGTGAAGCTAACTAACATTGGTCGAATTCATTGGTTTGTAAAATTTAAATGTTATCAAACATGTAGCATCAGTATTCTTTGACTTAGTGCAGCTGCATTGAGTGCAAAACTGCACTAAGTCATCGACTGACTCAGTGCAGAAGCACTAGGTCAATAAAACTCAGTGTAATTGCACTTTGTCAAAAAAAAACTCAATGCAGTCACACTGAGTCGATAACTCTTGATGATCGTGACATATATTCAATATTTACGGGCATCAGGCAAGCCATTCTAGAGATTGATGTTTAATAAAATACAACTCAGTGTAATTTCTAGAGATTGATGTTTAATAAAATACAAAACAAATTAATCTATCAGCTTTTTAGGGTTCCAAACACGATGTCGCCATCATAAAATCCTATTTCGATGCCGAGATTTACGAATCAATAAGAAAACTGACGAGAATAGAACTATCGAGTTTTACTATAAAATGGATCTTCCATACCTTAGAGTAGATCGACTTCGAGTTCACGATGAGATCTGGAAAAATGGATCCGGAGAAAGCACGGAAGACTTCGATTGGGAAAATGACGAGTAGATCTAGAGGAAGACTGGAAGAGTGGATCGAGATCTGAAAATGGCAACTTTGATTTTCTTTTTCATTTTTCTTTTTTTACCTTGAAGGAAAGGGAAGAGCGTACGTAGGTTGGGAACGGGGTATATGGATGGGTGTGCTATTCTTTAGAGCGGTTAAGGTCCGTAGCCAAAAGTAAAACGGTTTAGGACCGTGCTTTTCCATTTTGCAACGGGCGAAAGCCATTGCTAAATAGCAACGGCTCTAAGCCGTTGCAAATGTCCCGCACTTAGGGGTTGCAAAAACGCTGATATGGTGTAGTGAATGTTAACCCTCTTTTGTAAATATGTACATATTTTTTCTCCGTTACACTCATTATATCATGCATTGACTGTAGGGACACAGTCAAAACAAGTGTGAGGGGGAGTTTCATCTTCATCTTTGAATTTTCATGGTTTATTTTTGCATTTTCTTTCCCAAACTCAAAACTTAAAAAAAACAAAATAATCTCAAATAAATTTTCTTTTTAGCATATTGATTTACTTTTGAAGAAACACTATAGGATAAGTATATGTTTTTTGGTTATTAAATTGAAATTTTTAAAAATTTATTTGTCTCAACAAAAATAAAAATAAAAATAAAGTTGATTACAAGTAACTATGGTTTAACTAGTATATAGGAAGGTTCATGGGTGATAATTATGAAGTATATCCTAATTGTAATCTTTGTTTAAAAGAGTGTTTGATTTAAACTAAAGGCGATAACATTTTCAATCTTCTAAGTTAAGTGGTGCTAAGATGATTTTGCAAAACTCTCTCTTCATAAAAAAATAGAAAAAAAAGAGAAAAGAGAAAAAAAAACTTTTATTTAAATAAAAAACACCTGGAGGTAGGTGTTCATACATAAGTGTGTACACTCACCATGCTCTGTACCCTTCTCACGTAAGCCCAATAGGAGGTGCATGATCGGTATTTCTGACCTCAGCTTATCTGGGTTAGGTGTATGTAAATAGATTTAATAAAAATAACCACCTAGAGTCAGGTGTTCATACGCAAGTGTGTACACTCACCATGCTCTGTACTCTTCTCACGTAAACCCGTACGACAGTGCATGATCGGTATATCTGGCCTCAGTTTATCTAAGTTAGGTGTATGTAAATGGATTTAATAAAAAAACCACTCAAGTGTTCATACGCAAGTGTGCACACTCGCCACGCTCTATACTCTTCTCACGTAAGTCCAAAAGGCGGTGCATGATCGGTATATCTGGCCTCAGTTTATCTGAGTTAGGTGTGTAAATAATAATAACGTTAATGCTTTTCAAAAATAGAGAAAGCAAGCAATTGAAATTCAAGCACTATTTTCACTTATTTGATTCCATTTATTATTCAAAAGAAAAAAATACCACTTTGAAAAACTTTGATAATAATTAAGGATCCATTTCATAGTTGCACTATGTTATCAACCGAAACAACTAGCCAAACTAGAGTCTAATTGTGATGATAACTTAATTTTTGTTGGACATTTTAACAAGTAAAAGGACTTGAATTTCTTGATAATTACCAGAACTTATATTTAACTTATTCATGTCAATTTAAAAGTAAAATATTACATTTAGGAATCTTTCATGTTGCATTTGGATTTTGTATGTAGTATCTGCTGAAAACCCTCACGAGACTTGTGTAGTTAATGCCCCGCTATTTCCCCGCTATAACCTTGCTATATCTCATAACGGATTTCTACCGCTACAATTTTTACGCCCCAAGTATAGCCTTTCCGCTTTAAGCCCCGCTATTTCCGCTATATACCATTATTCCCGCTATATTCCGCTATTTCCGCTATATCTTCTTTAAAAGAAATGAATTGAAAAATGACATTTATACATTATAAAAATTATGAAATTAATTTATTTAATTGAATTTTTAATATATTTTTAGAAATGAAAATACTCTAATATTCTACTAAATTCAATTATGTTATATAACGGTTTTACGTTTACTAACAGTATATTCGCACATGTTTTTATTTAAAATTATTTATGTACTGATTATAATTCAATTGAACGTTAATTTTTCATTTAATTACCATTTATATATTTGTAAAAACATTAAATACGAGTTTTATATGCTATTTTAGAGTCATCCACTATATCTCGCTATATCCTCATTATATCCCCGCCATGACTTTTTACACCTTTGCCGCATTGAATCTGCCGAGCGCTTTAACTGCATAGAACGAGACAATACTCGTCCTATTAGGGACACCTAGAGGTTTAACGGCTTGTTTCATATGCTCAATGCAATCATGATCCCTACAAAAGTGGATTTATCTTAGTTTTTCTTTATTCGAGGACGAATAAAAAGATAAGTGTGGGGGTTTTTGATATTCACGTAAAATGTATATTTTTATTCATACTTAATCTCATTTTAGTAAAATAAATGTCATAATTGGGTGTTTTTACATGTTTAAAACTAAATTTCAAAAATGCTTTTAATTCATCATTCATGCATCTACATAGGAGCAAAATGGTAATTTTGTGTATGATTTAAATTGGGAAAATTCACTTGCACATTTTTATTTTTAAATTGTAGGAAATGGAGATCAATTATGAAGAAGCTTTCATGTTTGTATGCATGCACAAGTGAAGGAAGTCAAAGAAATGAAGAAATAAAAGAATTCATGTAATCATGGAGGACCCCACCTATCCACTAACCATGATCCACAATTAAGAGCTAATGCAAATGTTAGTGGGGATTAAAGGGACGTGCACATTTAATGGAGGATTAAGTTCATGCTAATGATAACTTGGAGGCCACACTACCTCAAGGGCATTTTAGGGAGTCCCCTAAAATAGGATTAGAGTTTTAGTCATGTATAAATAACCCTCTTATGTTCATGTAATGGAGTTTTAATCTTCTTATCATATTATGCAAGTTGTTGCCACAAAATTAATGAGAAATAAAATGGATTCCTAAGCCTCTTCTTCTTCCTTGTTTTTTACTTGCTTTTATTTATTTTATGCTCATTTTTATTTATATGCTCTCTTTCCTTTTATGTTAGTAGGTTAGATTTTCATTTATGCACTTAGTTTAGTTTTATTTTTATGCAAGTAGTTAGTTCTTTTTATTTTAATTAGCTTGCACTTTCCTTTTTCTGTTTTATGTTGAAATTTACATGTTTTGAAATGATAACACAGATGAGAAGCGAAACCCTTCAATTTAGGGGTAATGAAGCTCTCTAAAATTATGTAGATTCGACATATTTTGTTATTTATGATCCCTTTTTATTGTTTAATGAAAAGTTCGATTACGATGTAAGTTTATTAGGGAATTTGATAGCCTATGTTGTAATCACAAATGGGCTATGCTTAATCCAACATAAACACAATTTACATCATCATCTAACTAAGTATTTTGATCATGGAATTAAAATAGAATCAAAATTTGATAATCTATGTTACTAATCAAAATAGTGAATTGATTGTGCTTAAAATAGATTTTGTTTTAATTTCATTTTCATTTTCATGAAATTTAATTAGTGGTTTTAGTTGTTGTATTAAAGTTTGATGGTTTAAGTTATGTCAATTAATAACATAAATAGATCATACTTATGATAAATACATCACTAATTCTATTTAGCTTAAAATGGGATATCATAATTTGATTTTTGTTGATTTTTTTGAGAGTATGAGAGTGGATTTGCCTCAAAATTTTCTTTTAGTTTGATATTTTTAATCCCCATTAATCTAGTTTAATTTTTGCTACTTTTCTTAGTTTAAAACAAACTTGAAAATTTCTGTTAATTTGATCAAGTAGAATTTAAAATTAATTCAATTCCCTACGGATCGACCCGTACTTGCATACGTACTACAATTATACGACGTTCGCTTGCGGTTATTTTTATTACAATTTCTAATGGTGGTTTTCTAACTGAAAGAAAATTCATCGTCAAACATCATCACATGTGAGATTTTGTTCATTCTTCGCTTTTCTTTCATCCTAACAGTCCGTCTTTTCGGAACTTGGATGTTTGGCACATGAATACCGTGGATGTGTTAGTGTCGACTCTTAAAGGTCGAGAAGGTGGGTCACCGCAATTTTGTGAGGGAATGCAAAATGGACAATTCGAAGATTAAGTGTCACAACTGCGATCAATAAGGCACATGAGGTGGGAGGGTCCATCACCTTGAAAGACCTCTACCCAAGTGGTTTTAGCTTATGCATTGGACGTAGTTCCTAACTGAGTGCTCCTTTGGTTGTGGACACGGGGAAAAAGGTTGTAATCGACGGTATGTCAACTTTATCTGATTTACTTGTTTATTGGATAAGGTAGCAACACACTATCTTATCTCGAGTAGACTTGTGGATGAGTTACACTTAGATAATAGTATAGTTAGGGACGTTGTAGTATTGTCAAACCCTATGGTGGGAATTGGCTTATTTGTCTATGATATGTAGGGGTTTGAAAATTGTCTTTTTTTGGGGTTGAGTTCGATTGCGATGCTTTTGTCTTAGGATTTTCTAGGTTTGGTTTGATTCTAGGCATGGATTAGATGATGATAAATGGGGCAATCCTAGATAGTGACAGGAAGGTTGTTACGTTGGGTACTTGTAGTGGACGCAGTTTAGAGGTTTATTGAGATCCTAGAGTTTTAGCTATATTGAGTTACCTATATTCATTAGTCCTATCACATGATGAGTTAGATTCAATGTTGGTAGTTAGAGACTATCCATATGTATTTTTCGAGGTTACTGGTGTTCTACCCTAGAGATAGATTGAGTTTCGGATTTATCTTGTGGAGAACGCCAGACTTGTTGCCTTACCCTTGATACATATATGGCTTCAAAAGAGAAATAGGAATTGAATAAGCAACTAAATGTGCTGTTGGAGAAGGGCTTCATTAGGAGGAGTATTTCAGAGTGGGAGGAAATAGTAGTGTTTGCCACTAAGGCAGATGGTTCTTGCATCAATTATCAGGAGACGAATAAGAAAAACAGAGAAGAATCGTTACCCATTGCCCTATATAGATAATCTCTTTAATCAGTTGGTTGAAGCTAAGGTGTTCTCACGGCTTGACTTGGCTATCTAATTCCATCAGTTGCATGTAGCTAAGGATAGTATTCAGAAACCTGCTTCTCATACATCCGACGGGCGTAAAGTGTGGTTAGTATTGCCCTTCGAACTAACCAATACACCCGCCTACTTTGTTGATTTGATGAGTCAATTTTTTAGAGGGTTGCTTAATAAGTTCGTGGTGGTATTTTGGATGACATATTAGCCTATTCGAAAAGAGAGGAGGAGCATATGTTGCATTTAGAAGAAGTGCTCAATACACTTTATGAGCATAAGCTAAAGGGGAAGTTTTAGTGTCACTTTTGGCACGAGGAGGTATGCTTTTTGGGTCACGTTTATGTGATAACCCTGATTTTTGTGAGCAATTTCATGATTTAATTTAGTTTATAATTGTGTAAAATTGCATTGAAGAAGATAGGAATAGGAAACTGATTTGCAGATACATGGTTTAAAACATGTACATGTGCACAAGATAGTGCACATACATGCACACAGTTTTCTGTATAATAAAATAGGAAGAAATCAATATATAAATTAAAATAAGTAATTTAGAAATACATATGTATAAAGATAGGATTATATCTTTAATAAATCTGGCACAAAGAAAATAAAAGCTAGGCAGAAAAAAAATAGGTATATATATACATGTGCACAAGCAAACAATGGCTGGAAGAAAACAAATGTTGCAAGGAAATGGCATGAACCCTTAAGCAAACACTTTATCCATTTCCAGTAATTTCTTTAATTTGGAAAATGAGAGTCATGCATATAACATGACCGGGGTAAAAAGCTAAGGCTTATTTATGGAAATAAAGACAAGGACCACATACCCTTTTATTTTCCTGAATCAAATAAGAGGCAGACCATGTTTTGTATAGGGTAAAAATGACATTGGGTAATTTTGTTAAACCCTAGTAGCAGCCAGGGATTTTGTATAAGGAGGCTTAGTGTAGTGAGACCTTACAGAATTTGCTCTTCATCATTTAAAGAAAATAAAATATAAGCCAGAGAAAAAAAATAAGGAGCACCAGCCATTAGAACTAGAAGATAGAAGAAGACTAAAAGGATTCAAAAGCTTAGGAAAAGAAGGATTAAGGTGAGTAACCTCACTGAAAACTGTGGCAATAAGTCCTGAATATTGAGGCGGCCTAATTAAATTTATATTTCACTTTTGCAAGCTATGTTCACTTTACGATTTGATAATTTTGGCTTGTCAATGATCTGCTTAAGTATATAACCCTTTATAATGACATTATCCAGTATACAAGATTATGGATTTCATGGTTGAATATGGATATTTGTGTTATGTTTTGAGATGAAGTAGACATTTATGGATTTTTCTTTATGCATTTATTTATTTTAAAACCCAGGATTGATGGTGTAGATGTATGGTCTGAAAATGAAAGAAAATGTGGGGCTGCAACATTGTGTTGTTGCTTATGTCTCACATCAACTAAAACAGAGATAAAATGTAGAGGTGCAATGTTATACATGTGCTGAGCTTCTATGTTTTATGAACTCTCCAAATCAAAGTATACACTTGTGGTTTAGCCAGATCTTAAATCAACAAAAGGTCTGATTGAACCAGAGGTAAAAGGAGACAACCAGAAAATTATTTATGACCATATGTTTATGATTTGATCCACTGAAACCCATAGACAAAAATAATATGCTTTGAAACCACATCTGTTTGCATGATAAAATGATTGCTTATAAGAACATGACTTACCAATCTCTGGATGAATATATTTTGGCTGAATGTAGGGTTATTTCTGTGATTAAAATATGATATGCAGAAGGGATTAGCATAGGAATGAGCAAGGGAAAATAACACTTAGTAATTTAACTAAGGACTTTTGGATCTTAGGGCTACAAAATATGGCTTGGCAAGGTGAACATTGCAAGCTCACACATGGTATGCTTATACCCAGGGGCCTGAGTGTGCTGGGTTAATAGAGATATGTCCCAGGCAGTGTGTGGTTTAACAAGAGAAAGTATCTAAAGACCATAATATACTTGATAGTGAACAATAGAAATAGGTTCATGAGAGGGCTTGGGAAAAATCCCTGATGGCCAGAAATCATGTAGGAAAGACTTGATGATTAAATTAATGAATATGTTGATTGGTTTATGATATTTTTATGGATGGATCCTATGATTGTAATCACTGAACTAAACCATTGAATCACATAAAATTTGTTGTGCACTGATGTATATACACATGTATCACAGAAACATGCACAAGAGTGGTACTGAGTTCCTTTATTCATTTTGAAGTTATTTGACTATGAATAAGTGTCATATAAATAATGTTTTCAGTTAGATTGCTTATACCAGGCTTTAGTCTGACCCTTGTGTGTTTTATGCACCATTGGGTGTCTCATATTCATATGGGGCCGTTCATGGTGGTTTTGCAGGGAAGTAAGAATCCCTTTGATCAGGCTTTGGATGTTTAGCTGCTTAAGGAATTAGATGCTATCTTTAAGGATTTCTTGAAGTTAAAATAGATGTTTTTGCTAAATTATGTTAACTATTTTGTTTACACTTGATTAGAAAACTGATGTATTGTAAAACTACTGCCATGATCAAGTGTTGAACCTATATGTGTATTAGCTGAAACTTATGTGTTTTGTTTTGCAAAATGTTTTGCTAAGAAATGGAATTTTTAAGCTTCAATAACAGTTAGTTTAAAATGGTTGAAAATCTGAGATTGAAAGGATCTGTGGATTGAATGTATATCCAAATATTTAACATCAGAAAATCCATGTTTAAGTTGAAATAAAACCTGGCAGAATGAGGGTTTGAGTTGCTTGAAAAAGAAAACAAAATAACATGTATTTTGTTAAGAAACAGTGCAAGCTGAATATGGCTAACATAACCATTTTATTGAGCCTGGGTTAAGCCAGCGCTAAAGAGTTTTTAAACTAAATTTTCAGTTATGTTTTTACAACCCAAATATAGGGTAGACTCAGACCTTTTGCAAACAAGAGGAGGAAGAAATTAGGCACATGCAAGAGCACAGACACACACATGCACAGGAATATGCACACACATGCACATGCAAAAGCCCAGTTCATACAGTAATAAAAATTATGGAAATTCATGCAAAATGAATAGTCTGGAGACATGAAACTAATAGTTATGCAATAATCTAGGTATACTTGGAAAATCTGGTTTTTAGATACACTTTTGCTATAAAGGGATTATTTCTTTTAAATGATTCCCAAACAGATTTCTACTTCCAAATTTCTGTACTCTGATTTAAGTAGAGAGTGACTTATATATCTTCACATATGTAAGTTTAAAATGAAATGAGTAAACCAATATTTTTATATTGTCAAAAAGGTCCTGGATAGAAGAAAATTGGAATGAAATATTTTCTTGATTAAATGGCCAATATATTAAAAAAATAAAAAAATTTAAGTGGGTCATTTCATTTGGTATCAGAGCTATGTTGTTAAATAACATAGCAAAATTTTGTATGAACTTGTTTGCATTGGATGTATGGAAGTGTTGACTGCCTTGGATGTTTTTTTTTGGTAGTGCTCATACTATAATATCTATTATAACTGCATAGGGATAGATTGAAATGAATTAATCTATAGAGTATTAGGCAAAATGGACTAACCTAAGTGTCATATCCATAGAGCTATGGTAGGACCCAGACATCAGAATGTAGGAACAAGTGAACCACCCCTGGTGAATGTGCAAGAATTCATGAGAGCCATAAGGGATGGAGTAGGCAATAGGAAGGAAAATCCACATGAGGAGCTTTCCAAACTACTCAAGACTTTTACCAACCTTGGAGGCAAAACTTTTGATGGCACAGAAGGAGTTATGGGAGTTCAAAATTGGCTTAGGATTTTGGAAAGAATCTTTGCAGACATGCAAGTTGAAGACCAAAGGAAGAGACAAATTGCATCCAAGCAATTGAGAGGAGCAGCTTTGGATTGGTGGGAGGTTATCATAGCTGGAAGACCTGAAGGAGAAGTGACATGGGATCAATTTAAAGCAATGTTGGAAGTAGGTTTGTCCCTGCATCAGCTAAGGAGTCTTTGCTAGAGGAATTCATCAAATTAAGGCAAGGGACTATGAGTGTCACTGAGTACACTCAGAGGTTTGAATCATTGGCAAAGTATGGTACAGTACTCATCACCACTGAGGAGGCTAAGAATGGCAGATATATTCAAGGGCTAAACCCTAGCCTTAGTAGAGCCATGCTACCATACAAGGATAGGACTTTTGACCAAGTTTTGGACTTGACTTTGAGCATTGAACAACATGACAAGGCTAGAGAGAATTTCAAGGCATTCAAGAATAACCAAAACAAGAAAGGAAAGGGCAAATTTCACCCTTATGATAAGAAGAAAGTAGACACAGCTTCCACCAAGAAACCAGAAGAAACTAGTGCTGCTGAAATTAAGAAGAATATTACTTGTTATAACTGTGGCCAAGAGGGGCATATGAAGAACAGGTGCACAAATGTTAGGCCAGCATCCTTCAAATGTCACCATTATGGGAAGGAAGGTCACATAAAGAGGAATTTTCTAGATTTTAAGCAAGGAGAATTAGGGGCTTTGGAAGGAAAAGGCAAGGCAATTGAGGGATCAAATGTTGAGAAACATGGCCAAGTTGAAGGTACTTTGTTTATTCACTCAATACCTTTTGCAGTAGTGTATGATACCGGGGCTACACACTCATTGATTTCTCATGAAATTGCACAACAATTAAAATTGAATTGTATGATTGTTGGTAAGCCACTGTTTATTAGAAGCCCTATAGGTAGCTCATGTGTTCTGGGTATGATGTGTATGCAACTGGGATTAGATATAAGGGGACATGTGTTTAACTTAGACCTATATGTGTTGCAATATCCGGGCATATGGGTTATTCTAGGAGTTGATTGGTTGAGTAAATATAAGGCTATCATAAATATGGAGACATCCACCATATCATTGAAAATTTCTGATGGACAAAGGGTAGTTGTTCTTTGTGAGGCAGACAAGAATAGAAATATAGCCAACCTTTTTGCATTGTCTACTGAAAAACCCATGCCTGCATTAGAAGAAATCCCCATAGTGAATCAATATACAGATGTGTTTGGTGAAGTTAGGGGAGTTACAAACCATAGACCAGTTGAGTTTTCAATTAGAATAATTCCAGGAGCTAGCCCAGTGGTTAAAAGACCAACCAGAATGGGGCCCAAGGAGTTGATAGAATTGAAAAGGCAATTGGTTGAATTAGAAGAAAGAGGCTTTATTAGACCCAGTAGCTCATCATGGGGAGCACCAGTAGTCTTTGTTAAGAAACAAGATGGATCCCTTAGGTTGTGTATTGACTATAGGGAATTAAATAAAGTCACAATTAAAAATAAATATCCTTTACCAAGAATTGATGATCTCTTTGATCAATTGAGTGGTGCAAAAATATTTTCTAGGCTTGATTTAGCTTCAGGCTTTCATCAGATGAAAGTAGAAGAGGAAAGCATTAAGTATACAGCCTTTAACACAAGATATGGACTTTATGAATTTTTAGTAATGCCATTTGGCTTGACAAATGCTCCTTCCTATTTTGTTGATTTGATGAATAGGATTTTTAGAGAATACTTGGATAAATTTGTATTGATATTTATTGATGACATACTAATTTATTCTAAGTCAATTAGAGAGCATGAAAATCATTTGCATATGGTATTTGAGAAATTGAGGCAGGAAGACTTGAAAGCATAGTTTTCAAAATGCACTTTTTGGCGAAATGAAGTAAATTTTCTAGGCCACATTATATCAGAAAAAGGAATATCTGTGGATTCCAATAAGGTCATTGCAGTTCAAGCTTGGAAAAGGCCTACCAATGTCACTGAGGTCAGATCATTCATGGGAATGGCTGGCTACTATAGAAGGTTTATAAAAGATTTTGCAAAAATTTCAATCCCATTAACCAGATTGACTAGGAAAAATCAAGTGTTTACTTGGACTGAAGAGTGTGAGAAAGCCTTTGGGAAATTAAAGGAAGCACTAGTGCAAGCTCCAATCCTCAAAGTACCTGAAGGGAATGAAAACTTGGTGGTGTATACTGATGCAAGTGGACAAGGGCTTGGGGCAGTATTGATGCAACAACATCAAGTGATAGCTTATGCTTCTAGGCAATTGAAACCAAGTGAGGTAAGATATGCTACTCATGACCTTGAATTAGCTGCTATAGTGTATGCTCTTAAGCTATGGAGACACTACTTATTAGGGGCAAGGTTGGAAGTATATACAGACCATAAGTCACTTAAATATTTATTTTCGCAAAAAGAATTGAATATGAGGCAACAAAGGTGGATTGAACTCCTAGCCTCATATGACTTTGAAATATTATATACCCCTGGTAAGGCTAATAAAGTAGCAGATGCCCTAAGTAGACAACATGCTAAAGTGGCTAGATTAATGATAGAAGAGTTTAACACTTTATCATTATTAACTGATTTAGAGATAGAAAGTGATAATGTATAAAACAGGAGCCTATGCAGTGAGCATGTAGAAATGGGAAAGTTAAGCATTATCACTCTGGAATCAGAATTGAAAAACAAAGTTGTAAAGTTACAAGACCAAGATCCATTTTTGTTTGAAAAGAAAACTCAAATGTTAAATGGTGAAGCAGTGGAAGGTTTTCAGTTGGATGATCAAGGCCATTTGAAGAAAGGAAAAAGAATATGTGTTCCAGCAATTGATGAGTTAAAACAAGAAATCTTGGATGCTTACCAAAAAAGCAAATACACTATACACCCAGGAAGCATAAGAATGTATCACAACCTCAAGAGGGATTATTGGTGGAGTGGTACGAAGAGTGCAATGGCAACCTATGTATCTAAATGTCTGGTTTGCCAACAAGTGAAGGCTGAGTATCAAAAGCCCTCAAGGATGCTTCAACCTTTGCAAATACCACAGTGGAAATGGGAGGATATATCAATGGATTTCATTGATGGTTTGCCTAAAACTAGGAGGGGAAATGATAGCATTTGGGTAGTGGTTGATAGGTTAACCAAGTCAGCCCATTTTATACCAGTAAAGTCAGACAGAAATGCATGTACACTAGCCCAGTTGTTTATCAAGGAAGTGGTTAGACTACATGGCATACCAAAGACCATAGTAAGTGATAGAGACACCATCTTCACTTCAAAATTTTGGCAGAGTTTTCACAAGGCAATGGGGACTGATTTATGCTTAAGCACAGCATACCATCCTCAATCTTATGGTCAAACAGAAATTGTGAAAAAATTGCTTGAAGACATGCTGAGAACTTGTGTGTTGGATTGGGGAGGAATTTGGGAGGATCATATCTTTTTAGCTGAATTTGCATACAACAATAGCCATCATAGTAGCATAGGCATGGCACCCTTTGAAGCTCTTTATGGGAGACCATGTTTATCACCCTCAAGTTGGCTTTAATCTGGGGAAAAAGTGGTCCTAGGGCCAGAGAATGTGAAGGAAACTTCAGAGAAAATAGCTCTGATCAGAAAAAGAATTGCTTCTGCCCAGGATAGGCAAAAGAAATATGCAGATCAGAGAAGGAAGGCAGTAAAATATGGTATTGAAGATTATGTGTTTATCAAAATATCACCCATGAAGAAGGTTCTAAGGTTTGGGAAACAAGGAAAGTTGATTCCTAGGTACATAGGACCATATAAAATTCTAGAAAGAATAGGAACTGTAGCCTATAAGTTGGAGTTGCCAGAAGAAATGAGAGCAATGCATGATGTTTTTCATGTGTCTCAACTAAGAAGATGGGTTCATGATAAGGAGGCAATCCTAAAATCCCCTAAGTAGTACAAATTGACCCCAGGATGATCTATGAAAAGGAGCCAGTAAGCATAGTAGCTAGAGAGATCAAGAAATTGAGAAACAAAGAAATTAAATTAGTGAAAGTGCAATGGAGACTTCACCCAAATGATTGCACATGGGAAGTGGAGGATAAAATCAGAAATGATTATCCACAACTGTTTGATTGAATGAAAGGTAAATTTATATATACTGATGAATGTTTTGATTGAATATGCATTGTGATTTTTTTTAATATGCATAGACTTTAATCAAGTGATTGGCTTGAGAATGGTTTGAGATCAGAAAATTGATTTTTTCTAGAGTAATGATACTTAAGTCAAGTATGAAAGAATTGTGGGACACAATTCCTAAAAGGAGGGGTATATGTGATAACCCTGATTTTTGTGAGCAATTTCATGATTTAATTTAGTTTATAATTGTGTAAAATTGCATTGAAGAAGATAGGAATAGGAAACTGATTTGCAGATACATGGTTTAAAACATGTACATGTGCACAAGATAGTGCACATACATGCACACAGTTTTCTGTATAATAAAATAGGCAGAAATCAATATATAAATTAAAATAAGTAATTTAGAAATAAATATGTATAAAGATAGGATTATATATTTAATAAATCTAGCACAAAGAAAATAAAAGCTAGGCAGAAAAAATATATAGGTATATATATACATGTGCACAAGCAAACAATGGCTGGAAGAAAACAAATGTTGCATGGAAATGGCATGAACCCTTAAGAAAACACTTTATCCATTTCCAGTAATTTCTTTAATTTGGAAAATGAGAGTCATGCATATAACATGACCGGGGTAAAAAGCTAAGGCTTATTTCTGGAAATAAAGACAAGGACCACATACCCTTTTATTTTCCTGAATCAAATAAGAGGCAGACCATGTTTTGTATAGGGTAAAAATGACATTGGGTAATTTTGTTAAACCCTAGTAGCAGCCAGGGATTTTGTATAAGGAGGCTTAGTGTAGTGAGACCTTACAGAATTTGCTCTTCATCATTTAAAGAAAATAATATATAAGCCAAAGAAAAAAAATAAGAAGCACCAACCATTAGAAATAGAAGAAGGAAGAAGACTAAAAGGATTCAAAAGCTTAGGAAAAGAAGGATTAAGGTGAGTAACCTCGCTGAAAACTGTGGCAATAAGTCCTGAATATTGAGGCGGCCTAATTAAATTTATATTTCACTTTTGCAAGCTATGTTCACTTTACGATTTGATAATTTTGGCTTGTCAATGATCTGCTTAAGTATATAACCCTTTATAATGACATTATCCAGTATACAAGAGTTATGGATTTCATGGTTGAATATGGATATCTGTGTTATGTTTTGAGATGAAGTAGACATTTATGGATTTTTCTTTATGCATTTATTTATTTTAAAACCCAGGATTGATGGTGTAGATGTATGGTCTGAAAATGAAAGAAAATGTGGGGCTGCAACATTGTGTTGTTGCTTATGTCTCACATCAACTAGAACAGAGATAAAATGTAGAGGTGCAATGTTATACATGTGCTGAGCTTCTATGTTTTATGAACTCTCCAAATCAAAGTATACACTTGTGGTTTAGCCAGATCTTAAATCAACAAAAGGTCTGATTGAACCAGAGGTAAAAGGAGACAACCAGAAAATTATTTATGACCATATGTTTATGATTTGATCCACTGAAACCCATAGACAAAAATAATATGCTTTGAAACCACATCTGTTTGCATGATAAAATGATTGCTTATAAGAACATGACTTACCAATCTCTGGATGAATATATTTTGGCTGAATGTAGGGTTATTTCTGTGATTAAAATATGATATGTAGAAGGGATTAGCCTAGGAATGAGCAAGGGAAAATAACACTTAGTAATTTAACTAAGGACTTTTGGATCTTAGGGCTACAAAATATGGCTTGGCAAGGTGAACATTGCAAGCTCACACATGGTATGCTTATACCCAGGGGCCTGAGTGTGCTGGGTTAACAGAGATATGTCCCAGGCAGTGTGTGGTTTAACAAGAGAAAGTAGCTAAAGACCATAATATACTTGATAGTGAACAATAGAAATAGGTTCATGAGAGGGCTTGGGAAAAATCCCTGATGGCCAGAAATCTGGTAGGAAAGACTTGATGATTAAATTAATGAATATGTTGATTGGTTTATGATATTTTTATGGATGGATCCTATGATTGTAATCACTGAACTAAACCATTGAATCACATAAAATTTGTTGTGCACTGAGTATATACACATGTATCACAGAAACATGCACAAGAGTGGTACTGAGTTCCTTTATTCATTTTGAAGTTATTTGACTATGAATAAGTGTCATATAAATAATGTTTTCAGTTAGATTGCTCATACCAGGCTTTAGTCTGACCCTTGTGTGTTTTATGCACCATTGGGTGTCTCATATTCATATGGGGCAGTTCATGGTGGTTTTGCAGGGAAGTAAGAATCCCTTTGATCAGGCTTTGGATGTTTAGCTGCTTAAGGAATTGGATGCTATCTTTAAGGATTTCTTGAAGTTAAAATAGATGTTTTTGCTGAATTATGTTAACTATTTTGTTTACACTTGATTAGAAAACTGATGTATTGTAAAACTACTGCCATGATCAAGTGTTGAACCTATATGTGTATTAGCTGAAACTTATGTGTTTTGTTTTGCAAAATGTTTTGCTAAGAAATGGAATTTTTAAGCTTCAATAACAGTTAGTTTTAAATGGTTGAAAATCTGAGATTGAAAGGATCTGTGGATTGAATGTATATCCAAATATTTAACATGAGAAAATCCATGTTTAAGTTGAAATAAAACCTAGCAGAATGAGGGTTTGAGTTGCTTGAAAAAGAAAACAAAATAACATGTATTTTGTTAAGAAACAGTGCAAGCTGAACATGGCTAACATAACCATTTTATTGAGCCTGGGTTAAGCCAGCGCTAAAGAGTTTTTAAACTAAATTTTCAGTTATGTTTTTACAACCCAAATATAGGGTAGACTCGGACCTTTTGCTAACAAGAGGAGGAAGAAATTAGGCACATGCAAGAGCACAGACACACACATGCACATGAATATGCACACACATGCACATGCAAAAGCCCAGTTCATACAGTAATAAAAATTATGGAAATTCATGCAAAATGAAAAGTCTGGAGACATGAAACCAATAGTTATGCAATAATCTAGGTATACTTGGAAAATCTGGTTTTTAGATACACTTTTGCTATAAAGGGATTATTTCTTTTAAATGATTCCCAAACAGATTTCTACTTCCAAATTTCTGTACTCTGATTTAAGTAGAGAGTGACTTATATATCTTCACATATGTAAGTTTAAAATGAAATGAGTAAACCAATATTTTTATATTGTCAAAAAGGTCCTGGATAGAAGAAAATTGGAATGAAATATTTTCTTGATTAAATGGCCAATATATAAAAAAAAATTAAGTGGGTCATTTCACACGTTGTCTCAGAAAGTTAGCTAGCGATTGGTTCTAGTAAGGTAGTTGCGGTACATGATTAACATGCATCAAAAAATGCCACGAAACTTAGGAGTTTCCTTGGTTTTGTTGGCTACTATAGGAAGTTCATTCAGGACTTCATGACGATCCCGGCCTCTCTGACCCGCCTTACTAAGAAGAATTTAGTTTTCTCTTGGGATGCGAAGTGTGAGGATGCTTTTATTAAGCTAAAGGAGGTGTAGATTAGTGCACATGTTTTAGTGTTACCCGATGGCACGAAGGCATTTAGAGTATATAACGATGCTAGTGGTACAGGGATGGGCGTGGTGTTAATGTAGGAAGGGAGTGTGATGAGCTATGCTCGCGACAGTTGAAGGACCATGAGAGAAACTATCATACTCATGATCTTGAGTTGGTGGCCATTGTCTTTGCACTCAAGTCATGGAGACACTATTTAATAGGAGAGTGGTTTGAGCTGTATATGGATCATAAGTCTTTGAAGTAATTATTCTCCCAGAAGGATTTGAACTTAAGGCAGCAAAGGTGGATGGAGTTTTAAGCATTATATGACTTTGACATCTCATATACTCTAGGCAAGGGAAATGTTGTAGCTGATGCCTTGAGTAAGCCGCATGTAGTGTTGACTTCTTTGTTCTTGAAGTGGAATCATTTGGAATTCATTTCTGTGTTCGATTTCTGACTATCGTCAAATATCGCTCCAGGATCGTTAACTGCTTTGGATGTGCATCCTACACTTATGGACCACATAGGGTTTAGTCAAAAGCAAAACATGAAGATATCAGACATTTTTGAGAGGATTAGTAGAGGAAAGCATCTGAGTCACTTAGTGCGTTATGCCATTGACTCGAGGGGATGGTTATGGAGTGATTGTAGATTATGTGTTCCTCTCATTATGGATTTGATTGGCATGGTACTAGCCGAGTCATTCTAAGATAACCATTCATCCCAGTGGAGACAAAACGTACCGTGATATGAAGAGATTTTTTATTGGCTTAGTATGAAGAATCATCTGGCAGAGTATGTAGCTCGATATATAACTTGCCAAGGGGTATAGGCGGAGTAGAAGAAGATGAGAGGATGGTTGCAGCCATTGGATATTCCTTAGTGGAAGTGGTAGAGTAATTCTATGGACTTCATCGATGGGCTACCTAGGAGTAAGAGGGAGAATGAGAGTATTTGGGTCATAGTCAACCAATAGACCAAATGCGCTCATTTTATTCTAGATAGGAGTACAAGAACAGCTGCGTCTTTGGCGGCACTATATGTGAGAGAGGTAGTTAGGTTACATGGAGTTCGTTCTAGCATCATTAGCAATCAAGATTTATTTTTTCACTTGCGAGTTTAGGAAGAGTCTACAGGAGGCTTGGGCACCAAATGAGCTTAAGTACCGCTTACCACCCGAAGACGGATGGATGGATAGAGAGAGTGAACCGAATGTTGGAGGACTTACTTCCTATGTTCCTTTTTGGATTTTGGAGGCTCTTCGGAGGATTACTTGCCTCTAGTGGAGTTCACCTACAACAACAACTATCAGGTGATCATTACGATGGCACCATTCGTGGTGTTATATGGGAGACCTACAGATCACTGTCATGTTGGTGGGAGACTATGGATAGGATTATTCTTGGACCGAATATGGTGAGGGAGATATCAGAGAAGGTAGATTTGATCCGTATGAGGATGAAAACCGCACAAGATAAGCAGAAGTCTTCCACTGATAGGAGATGCACTGAGCTAGAGTTTGCAATGGGTGACATAGCTTTTGTGAATATCTCACTGCTTAGGAAGTTTATGAGATTTGGTGGTTCGAGAAAATTAGCACCAATGTTTATATAGCCTTTTTTGATTACTAATAGAGTTAGGAAGTTAGCTTATAGGGTGAAGCTTCCTGAAAAGTTAGCGGTAGTACATGATATTTTCCATGTGTCACACTTGCAGAAGTGCCTACACAATACCGCCATTGTTGTCAAGCCAAGTATGCTGGAGGACGTGGAGGTAGAAAGGGAGTCACTTGTTCGTCATGCAACCACTCATATTCTTGAGCATGGTACAAAGTGACTCTGCAGCAAGGTTGTCAAGCTTTTCAAACTTCAATGGGGAGCAATCGAGCGAAGAGTACATAGGAACCTAAGGAGAGGATTCGAGCTACCCACCCACAACTCTTTTCTAGTACATTTCTATTTTAGTTGAATAAGTATACAATAGTTAGGTGTTTTAGTCTAGTATACCCAATAGGTAGGGTCCATTGGATATTAGGAATGGTTGTGAACGTGTAAATAGGACATGTTTTGGATGATGGATGCTAATGGATGTATATATTTGTTCTTTGCACACATAGGCAAAAATATGCTTGAGTTAGCGCACATACACACCATCACTTGTTTTATTTCATTGAGCTATATGCATATGGTTGTTGCATGTGGATTGGATGGTTGTGAACACATGTAGAATTGCTAGTACATATTTACATAGCATGTTGCATACATTTGGATACATGGCATAACCACTTGCATTTTTGGGGGTCAACTAGATCAGGAGGCTGCATAATTTTTGCATTAGTGTAGATTCATATGCATTCCATGCCTGCATAAACATATTGCATTAGAAATTTAACTAAGGACAATGATTGCCATGGATGATGGATGAGTAGATTGTAGTAGTTATTGGTTGTTTTACGCACGAGTTACATTGTTCTATCTCTAGAGATTTCAATAACGAAATCCTTTTAAGTGTTGGATAATGTAACTCCTCGAAAATTTAATAAAAGAATTAAATTAAAAAATAACGACAGTAAAAATGGAATTTTATAAACGTCTGAATTGTCTATGAAAGTTGTACCATTCCATTCGTAGCGATTTATTGGACAATTTTCATATATAGCATTTTGGAATTGGAGCTAGTATGAAGAAGTTATAAATGTTTTAAATTTGGGAATCAAAAATAATTAATAAACCAAATTTGGAAATAAAGATTAATAAATATGGAAACTCACCAGTTGACATATTTTATAATATTAGATCATGCGGCTAATATTGCTTTATACCCCTATAGACAGAACCCTAATGCAAACCCTAATTCACTAAAATCTAACCAGTACATCCGAACTCTATCTCTCTACAAACTGAAATCCTCTTTCTCCTTAAATGACAAATTTCTTCAGATTAAATTAAAAATAAAATCAGAGAAATTTAAAAGGGATAAATCAAGCAGAGATTTAGTAAACGGGGAAGATTCCAGATATAACTCTTAGGGAAAAGCTTGGATTTGAGGTGAGTGGGTTCATTGTTAGTTAGATGATTTATATGCTGTTAATTTTAGTATACCCTATTTGATTTAGATTATTCAAAATTAAAACTGGGAATTCTATTTATTTAGATTTGAAATTTAATAGCAAATATAAATTGATGTTAACCAATAAATTAAGAAATTGATAAATATAGATACCCTGTATGTCAAATTGACAAGAATTTATGTAACATGTTGATGATGCTGCTAAACCTAGGTTAAACATTTTAATGTAAATTAGAATTGAATATGTAGTTTTACAATTGCAAATCATAGATTCATGGGTTAACTGTAGTTAGAGTTAGAAATTACTGTAATCGATTTGGGAACGACAATAATTAACAAACGAAAATGAACAAAAATACCTAAGTGAAAACACAAAACAACGACGATCAGTCGACCGCGCTCACTGGAGAGATCTACAGCAAGAAATTGACTACTCCATAACAAGCGAATGACCAGTTATGGTGGCCTTAACCTTAGCTTGAGGCCCAAGTTATAAATAAAATAGTAGTGTGTGTGGGTGGGTGTGCGTGTGTGTATATATATTTATATTTATATGGATAGTAGTATAGATAGGGAAGCTAGTTCCCTATGTAGTGACTCTAGGACATTGCGGGACTGGATAAATGCTATTTATCCAGCAAGGGTTGATATTCGACAGGGCCGACTCTATCACAAATTGCACGCATAGGAGGTTCTGTAGTGGATGTGCAACACTGATGATGATGCCAGAAGGAGTGTGTGGCCCGGTACCAATGGGAGTTCCTTAGTATTCATGGTGATACAACTTGATGTTGTGTTGTTGATGGATCCCGACACGGTGTGATAAGAGGCATTACGTCACCCTTAAGAGGTGGACATGGATGTAGTGACGATGAGACAATTCAGTGAGTTGGCATTACGGGCTCCCCCTTAATGCGTAACTAGGTTACGCGTAGTCGAGTTAAGGGAAATATGGTCCTATAGTAGAAATTGTAGGGAAGCCTATGTTGGAATAGTTACGTGTAGATTTAGTTGTGGTAAATATTGTCTCATGGTGGAAATTTGTAGAGAAACCTATGTGGAATAGGTCTATTAACTATTAACCGACCATTAGATGTCTTAAGGTTCGATTAATTGTTCGACCTTAAGTTTTAGCCTGCACAAGTAGTTAGTATAAGCGTGTATTGATCTATACCACTTAAGTAAAGATCACAAGTAACTTATTTATGCTTATAGGACATTCTAGGCCATATAGAGTATTACTAAAGTCAATTACATGTGATCATCATATACTAATGATGTAACTCATTCATCAAACTTTTGTCTGGTCCACCCCTTCTCTTTCTTTTTCCCTACCACAGGAGGATTGACACTAGGTGATAGACTTAGCGACGATACTTGGTTTGGCAAGATTGGCATCATAGTTGCTTTTTATTTTCTATTACACTCTTTGTACTGTTTTATTGTATTTAGTACTTTATCAGACTATTTGATGTATTACTGTATACTATGGATTTGACTACGTACTATTTTGAGAATTGTGTTTTGGATATTTTCTTAGATGACTATTTTCAATATTTATATTTTCTGCCTCCACTGTAAGGACTGAAAGTGTAGTATGTCTTATATTTTATCCTTGTATTTGTAGTCTCTAAAATGTTTAATAACCCCGACATCTTGTACTTTTCGACATCAACGCGAGTCCGAAAGTCACCCTAGACTTTGGATCAGTGTGTCGGGAGGTGTAAGTTGACACATTTACACTACTCCAAATTTCTTCCTCTTTTCCAACACAAAAATTTCCATCCAAATTAGCATTAAACATTTTAACAAGCTCAGGAAAACAATCATAATCATTTTAAAAAAAGTGATGAGACCAAAAATATTATTTTCATGTGCGAACCTTTCCAAATCATAAGAAGCAAAGTCAACAATGTTGACAAATCTTCTTGAAAATACTTTAAAATTCTTAGCATATTCGATGTAGGTATCAACTGAATCCTTATAATTGAAATCATAATGCTAATTTTCTTATAAATTCTTAGAGTGCTTGAAGTAGAAGCCATAAAATTTTGAAGAGAGAGAGTAAGTTGAAGAAATATTTTAATTTGAAAATGAAAGCTTGGTAAAGAAAAAGAGATAATGTAAAGTGAATAAAAAAGGAATCAATAGCCTTATGAAAGCCTATTCTCTTTCATTTCTAATTTTGACTAGAGTGAAAGGAGAGGGAATTTCAAAAATTCAAAAATTGAAAGATTCTTGCATTTAAAGATTTGTCAGGTTATGTCGACATAGAATTATGTCGGCATATGTATTTCAAAGGACATGGCTTCTAAATTATTTTATTTTTAAAAGTTTTAAAATAGGACTCATTTTTATAAAATAGTTTCAACTTATTATTAATTATTATCTATGTTACAATATTTTAAGTTTATTAAAATATATAATTATTTTTGTATTTGTATATTTTATTATTTTGATATTTGTAAATTTGTATCTCTTAATTATACATATTATATAATATTTTGAAAGAACTATTTTTAAAATTAAACGAGTTTTGTATTAAATATAAAGAAACGTTAATTTGAAATGTTATTTTACCTTTTCAAACAAAGTTGTAAAAGAATTGATAAAATTTGAAACACATATTATCTGTTTACGAAAGTCTAATATCCAAATTAATGAATTCTATTGCAATAAATAAATTAGTTAAAAATTACCGATTTTTTTAATCACTCCTGGTTTTCTTCAATGTATGTGGCTTTTACTTTGAGATCAACCTGTGTCTGTTCATCTTTTGTTAAGAAGCGTAGATCTGCATTTTTTGTCTTTGAGTCAGTGCTGCTTGATATAGAGTCTGAATCATTCCATGTTGCATTGTAAGCTTGTATCCCCTTTTTGTTGAAGGAGTTTGTGTTGGGAGAGAACTTCAATTTCTTTTAGTTCGGATAGTCCCTTTAAAAGTGTCCAATTTCGTTGCATCCAATGTATCGATGGTATCTTTGCTTTATGATTTGTTCGGGTTTTCATCAGTCCTTCTGAACTTGTTCCTTTTTCGATTTTTAGCAATTTTTTAAAATTTCTTATCGTAAATGCCATTTTCCCGTCGTCTTCTGATCCTTAGTATTCATGAGTGGCATTGAATGCCAATGTTTTCTTCTCACATGACTAGCTTTCCTTTCTACCTTGCAATTGTATTTCATATGACATTAAACTACCTATTTCTTCTACTTTTATTACATTGATACCATTGGCTTCTTCTATAGCTAGAGTATTCAGTTCTTATTTACTTGTAAGTGATTAAGAATCTTTTGACTTGATCCTCTTCAGTGTAATCATTTCCTAATTAAATTAAAGCATGTAGTATGTCTTGAAATCTAGAATACATGCTAGAAATGGACTCATTTGGTTTCATTTTGAATAACCGAAATTGGTTGGTTAACATAGAAATCTTGGTTTGTTTGACCTTACTAGTGCCTTTGTGTGTAACTTGCAATGTTTTCCATATTCCATAAGCAGACTTACATATAGAGACTCAATTAATCATTTTTATCTAGTGAATAGAACAATATATTCAGTTTTTGATTTATTAAGTGTATGTGCCTTTTGCTCATTTTTCCATGGAGCAATTGCAGTCTCAAGTTCCTTATACTCACTTTAAGTAATATTACAAGTTTCAAAGCTATTAGATTGTAAATAAACTTTTATTCACATGACCAGTATGCATAATTACTATCATTAAACAGTCAGGTCTGGCAACTGATTGGCCTTCTACAAATATGTTAAACAATGTGTTACTAGTGTTAGTAGCCATTTAATTTTTTTTTCAAAAATTAGATTATGAGTTTTTGAGAACTATTTGCTCTAGTACCAAATGAGAGGGGGCGATATAACCTAATCTATATTACAGTGGAATTGATCTTAGGGTTATTTTACACTAGAGTGGGGTGAATAGTATATTTAAAATTTTTAACAATATACTTGCAAATTTTAAACTTTGTATTAGTAAATTAAAAACATAACTAAATAATATAATCGTAGACCATTAAGAGAAGAGTAAGTAAATTTGGTAAAAGTAATGGTAAAGAAGACACCAAGAATTTTATACTGGTTTGGATTTCCAATCTAACATTTAGTTATGCACCCTGTACAAAATTTCACTAATCACATCTTGACTTTAAACCCGATGGCAATAACACTCTTTACACGTCTTGACATTGATTCAAATGGCAAGAAGCATCTATCGGAATTTGACTCGGGTAACTAGCATACCCTTTGGAGTTTGCTTTAGGTAACCAAAACACCTATCCTATCTTTAACTCAGGAGGCAGGACAACATCCTTTACAAAACCATCTTAACTTTCATTCGGATGGTTAAGATCACCATTTATAAAGTAGTGGTAGTGGACTACCAGAAATCAAATCTTTCGACCATAATTTCAAGTATTTTGTTGATACAATTTTCTATAGACCTTCGGTAGTGGAATATCTTTTCTTTTGAGTGGAGAAGAGTGAAGATCAAAGAGCAGAAGACAAAATTTCTCTAATCTTTTGGGTATATTTAGAGAGAAAGAGAGAGTGAGAATTGATGTAGAATTCGGTAGAACGTTATTGAAATATCAAAGAGAATCAAAGAGAAGAAGGAGATAAATAAAGTAATGAAAATTATTGTTTAAAATTTGAGTTTAGAATTCTTTAAATAAAGGTTGAATATATGTGCCTATTGGTGAAACGATGGCACCAAAAACCACTTTTTTTTAATAAAAAAACTGACTAGCGGTCACTATGTCGACATACATATGTTATATGTCGACATTTACATTATAATTTGTATATTTTCAGACACTATAATAACCCAGAATTTCGAACACTTCATATCTAAATATCTGAATTATTTAAACATTTGAATCTTGGATTAAATGTGATAAAAGTGATTTAAACCTTGTCAAACTCCCTTTTAAGTAATAATTAATGATAATAAACTTGTTTTAGAAATTTTTTTATTAAAATAAATAGTTCGAAGAAATATCGATAAATTGACCGAAAATCGTTTTGTCGATAAACGGCCTTTTTCTTAATGAAAGTTATTTGAACTTTTTTTGATTGTCTAGTTAATCAATATTTAGGTAATTAGCTATGAAAAATATTTTCTGTAAAAATTTATTAAAGCTTCTAGAAGGATTAAGGGGAAGATATTTTGATGAATAGTGTTTTAGATATTTTATTTTCAAGTGGTGAGGTGTAAAGTAGAAGGCATGTAATACATATTGGGGGCTTGGATGACAGGCCAAATGAGGGGGCAACGGAGGTAATTTTCCTTTTGTTAAATCATTGGCAATACTTTCCCTTAGTTCACTAATTTTCTTCCAAGTTTTGAGAGCAAAAATGGTAGAAAGGGATCAATACTAATCCACTTTGTTCTTCACTAATCTCTCTAATTAATCTAAATCTTGTCCAAACTTCACCAACCTTTCACCAATATCTTAAAACAACTAAGGAAGCATGGATCTAAATTCAAAATTAGAAGAAGTGAAGAGGAAATGAGAATTCCCATTTGGGCAGTGAGCATCAAATAAAAAGTGGGTATTGGCCTGACTTGTGTGTGCTAAAGCTTTGATCTTTGGATGTTTGAAGATGGTAGGAAGTGTCCTTAGGTTTGTGTGATTGAGCTTATGTTTGTCTTAGATTTAAGTGAGTTTACTTACTATCTTGTATGTATATATTGTGTGTATGTATGTGTGTGTGTACGTATTTTTGTGTGTGTTTGTATATATATAAATATCTGTGCGTGTGTGTGGATAAATATAAAGTTAAAGTGACATTAACTAATTAAAGTTATAAACTTTCGACCCTCTTTCTTTTGAAAGAAAATTAAAACTTAATATTCATAACATCATTACCTTCTTTAACATGTGGCATGGCCTTGACTTAATGTTTAAATGGTTGTTGGACTGTGTGTTGAATTTGGAATGGATATGGAATGGTCCGTATAGCGACGATCGCTATAAGTGCACTTTGAATCCTCTTATGTTTAAACTTGTTCTATGTGATTATTTGAGAATATATCATGATACAATAATTTTGGTTGTTCTCTACATATATTTTGGTGTATGGGGCACCAAGGAATTGGTTTGGAAAGTTATAGAAATTGTGTAACAAAGTTGTGAAACTTAGAAGTGAAAAGGTCGCTATGGATGCACTTTAAAAATTATAGAAATTGGTTTGGAAAGTTATAGAAATTGTGAAACAAAGTTGTGAAATTTAGAAGTGAAAAGGTCGCTATGGATGCACTTTGAAAATTGTAGAAATTGGTTTGGAAAGTTATAAAAATTGTGAAACAAAGTTGTGAAACTTAGAAGTGAAAAGGTCGCTATGGATGCACTTTGAAAATGCCTTGTGTTTGGTGATTTTAAAGTCAACTTTGAAAGGCATCCTAGAAGCTTATTTGCATTTTTAATAAGTAATATAAGAGTACTTATTATTGGAAAAATACCAAAGTTTAAATCATAAATTAACTTCTGAAACAAAGTTGCAAAAAGTTATGGTGAGAAGAAGGTCGATGTATAAGCACTTTGAAATACCATGTTTTCGGGAATTTTATAATTAATTTGAGATAAATCCTTCAAGTTTCTTTGCATTTTTACTAAGTATTATACGTGTACTTATTAGTGGAAAAGTTTTAGATTTAAAATATTTTATAACTGGTTAAACACAGTGGCTAAAGTTAGAGTAAAAAGGTCGCTATAAATGAAATTTGAAATATAGCTTTTTAGGGATTTTATAAATAAATTGGAAGATACTTTTAGGGTTTTCATTTACTAGTTTTAAAATATTCTAAGTATACTAATTAAATTAAAAAAATTGGGTCTTAAATCATTAATTTAAGTAGGGAAAACTGGCCGCAAAGTTCATGCTTTTCTATGTTGTTCTTCGTCAAGGACTTTTAACAGCACTTACAAAATATGTAGTAGGTCACTTGAGGTTTTAAATGTTTAAAATGATATTTAAAATAAATTATTTTTCCTTAATCGATTTAGGGATGTTTTTTAACATATTTTAAAGTGTTTTAAAATTGGTTTATGTTTAAATATATTTTTATAGTTATTAATGAATTTTTAAAGTAAAGACTTTCAAAACATAAAACATGATTTTTGATCTTTGTAAAATTTCTAAATTAGTTATTTTAAACAATATTTTACACAGATATTTAAAACATATTTATAAGTACTTTTATGTATATATAAGTCTGAAAAAGTAAGCGAAGTGCTTTTAAAAAGGATAAGTGGTTTTGGATTATAACACTTATGTTACAATAAATGGTTTTGTGAAGTTGATTAAAAGTATTATATTTTTAATAAGTATACTGTAACACCCCGCATTTTTCGATAATTAAATAATCAAATAACGATAAATAGTGAAAATAAACATTTTTGGAACTGTCAGAATATGGCCTCGAAACATATACCATTGTGTCCGTGGCGATTTTCTGATCAATTTCCATATATAACTTGTCAAAATCCCAGTCAATACGAAGAAGTTACGAGAGAAACGAAAAACGGAAAATAATAGGAAAATAATAATAATAATAAATATGGCATGGGTCGACCCATAGGTCGACCCACAAGCCACAAGGGTCGACCCTAACGTCGACCCTTAATACACAAAGGTCGACCTAAAGGTCGACCCGCGTGTCTCCTTGGATGTGAATTCGTCCAGGGACATGCCGAAGTGTATTAGTTCGATTTTATTTGATCCGACCCATACGTTGATGCATCTGATGGCTCCAAATGACCCTGTGACGTGGTGGCTTCAAATTCAATCCAAGAATCCAATGGTCTGAGATCCCCAAACTCCACTATAAATGGAAACCTAGACCTAGCTATTTTCTCACAATCAGATTTTCTCCCAATTGGGTTCATTGCTTGAGGCTGGACCCTAAAATGAAAATATTTCTAGGGAGAAGATATTCTCAATAAAAATATTAGACACCTTAGAAGGGGATCCAAGAAGACCACGGAGCCCAGCTGAGCACAAGCAAAGCTAAGGACGACATGTGAGTGGATTTAATTATATATCTTTTATGTTTATGATATATTATCGTTAGATTCCCGTTAAATAATTTTAATCGGTATTTATTTCAGTAATTAATTCTGTTAATTAGTTATGCTGAGACTGTAAATTGTATAAGAGAGCCTATATGTGATTATTATTGATATGGAAAATAGTAATCAAATTAAATATGAATAATATTAGGCTTGACAGTTAGAGAAAGGCATAAGCCTAAAAAATTAGAAATTTACAATTATTTACGTCTATGTTAAAAGTTGAAATTTGGCCTGTAAATGTTAGCTTTTTTTATTCCTTTTTACGTGAATAAAATATAAAAAGAAGAATTCGCAAATACAGACTAAAATAGAAGAACGCTAGATTTATAGAATTAGATGTAAATAGGAAAAGCTGAAATAAAAAGAGAAAAATAGAAATTTGCAGTAAATTATGACAAAATGGGGAAAAATAAATTAAAAGGGAAAATTTAATAACTTGATAAGGAAGTAAGTGATATATTAGTTGGTTGGCTTAGAAAAGAGAATACATATCCACAGTTTAAAATTTAAAAGATAACGATAAACGTAATTGCAAGAATAAAAGAAAGAAAAAGGGAATTAGTGTAAAATAGAGAAACTACTGTATTTACACAATCCAAAAAGTAAAAGAAATAATAAAAGAAATATCTTGCAGTTACGGATTATTGTTTATTGCATCATTTATTATTAAAATATGGAAATGGATTTTTAGTACAGTTTTCATAACCAACCAAATAGAATAGAACTACTTCCTAAAATATAAGAAAATAAAGTAAAGAATTGAAGGAATCAAGTTAATTATTAGATAAGACTAGAAGCTATAAACAGAAATGTACCTAGATCTTCATTTACTACGTAGATAATAGAATAAAAGTAAAGCAGTTATTATGATAAGTAAATTTATGACAATCGGACGTAGTCCCAAGCCAAGATCGCCATATAATATAAGATAATTAAAGAGAATTCAATATCATAATAAAAGAAGACAGACTAGAATAGAAAAGAGACGCTTGTAATTATATTTATAATGTACAGATTATAAAAGAAAATAAAAGTGACAATTACAAGTAAAATTATAACATAGGTTATAATTAAGTAGAAAGAATAGAAAAGGCTTATTTAAGACTTAAATTAAGTTAATAAGAAAATATAGGAAAAATAATAGAAGAGGCTTATTTTAATGAACTTAGGACTTAAATTAAGTTAATAAGCAAGATAATAGAAGTGGCCCATTCCAACCGCATTCCCTTTCAGTCAGGAACTGATGGTCCCACAATAGATAGGTGAGGCTGAGACAAGATTATGTTAATTACGGTAAATAAGTAGCCAACAGAATAAGAAAAGTAAACTAAACGCGAAATAAAAGATTAGACTTAGGGTCTAATAAAAGAGTGAGATACGTTTGAAGCAGCCCAAAGGATGAAGAGCCTAACGAAGCAGTTCATCACAGATTTCAGCACAGAAGAAGCACGTCCAACTTAGTTATTTTGGGCTAGAAGGAAGTACGAAGCTTCCACGGGAAGTGAGGGTACTCTAGGATGACCCTCTGGAGTAGGCGTAGCGGAGCAATCCTCCAAAGGCAGGTTTGTAGGTGTTCCATCAAAAGAGTATGCCTTGACTGCTTTTTGCGTGGCAGGACCATTGTAGGCAGTCAAAAGGGGTTGAAGTTCGGAGTAGGATATTCGTATGTCCCGGTACTTGCAAGTAAGTTTTAGTGGGCAGGACCCAAAAGGATAGTCGCATGCGGATATCGGGCCAGCATCAAAACCAAGAAGCGAGTTCGGGAAAGACTACAGTTAAACCAACAGTCCAATGAACCTTTCACTATCAAGACATTGGATGAGGGGCGCAGCCAATTGGATGTTTAGATTGTTTGCAGTAGGGCACAACCACTTAGCTCTTTAGAGGTCTTTCGATTAGTTGAGAGGTGGCTGCATGGGGCCATAGCCATGATAAGAAAAGAGGCAGACCAAATAGAATATCTGTATTGTAGGCCTAACAGGGCAGTCCTTTACAGAAATAGAAAATCCCCGACTGAGTTCCATACAAGGTAGACCTTGTTAAGAGGGATTCAGGGTGTAGACAAAACGATTACATATAGTCCTCAAGGTACCCACTGGGTGGTACATTGTGGATGCCCGAGCATTAGTATAGACTAGTGCGGACACAGTTTTACGTTTTCATAGTAGACGACGAAACATATGTATTGTAGGATTTATGAGGCTGTCCTTTATAGATGTAGTCACAGAACGCCATATTAGCAAGACGATGGAGTCATTTTCGAGGAGGATACAGAAGGTACTATGGGTAGTATCTAGGACCGATGCGGTCAAGGGGTATATAGCTATATATATATATATCAGTTATTAGGTTTTAGTCTACTAGGGAGTAGATGTGCACGATTCACGCACTGAGGCGAGAGTATTATAAACCCAATAAACCTAATATAACAGTAAATGAGAATATAACGGTATATGTAGAATTAAGCTTAGAAGTGTATAATTTGTCCATTCATCAAAAATTTAGTTCTAACCCCCTCCTCATAACATCCTACAGGTTAGGTAGATAGCAGAGACTTTCCAGCTTTGATACACTTGTTTAGAAATTGTTATTTTATTGGTGAGTATTTACTTACTATTATATTTTAGTCAGTTCTGCTGTGAGATATTTATCTAGCTCTGAAATATTTATCTTTGCATTTTTTGCAGGATACCAGAAACCCAACTCAGGTTTCAGTGGGCTTGGATTTTAGCATTTTTGCGAAAAATCCGTACTCACTGGGATTCGGGTTGTTACATATACTTAAATCTTTAAAAAGAATGTTTTAAAGACAATGCTAAGTGAAATATTTTTGGGTTTATAGTAAATAATTTTTAAGCAACATTTTTCTAAAACCTTTTTTATTATACTTATGAATATAATTAGATCTTTAAAAAGAATGCTTTAAAGATAATTATAAGTGGAACGGATTTGGGTTAGTAGTGATAATGTTTAAGTAACATAGTCTTAAACCCTTTGAAATAGATTTTTGAATGTACTTAGACTTTTTAAATGGGTACTTTAAAAGTAATAACAAGTATGGAATCTTTTGGAATAAGGCAGAAAACGTAAAGGTTAAAGTAAGAAATCTTGTTAAAGATTTGTGAGTATACATATACCATTTAAGATAAACATATGAATACATTTTGAAGTATAGAGAAGAGTACAAATGAATAGTGGAATACTAGAATACTTGTATATATAATTTATAAAGGTATTTTAAACATATATATAAGTAGAAAAAGGAAGGGAATAGAAGCATCTCGTATTCATATGGTTTAAGGTCCCCAGGGAGGATTCATTCATCTGAATGTCTCTTTCTTTCAGAATGTATGTATACGAGATTCCCCAAGGAGGACTCCTATACATAGTTCTCTTGCTTCTAAAGGAATTAGTATTGATAGACGAAGTTTTATTAGATAAAAGAAGTTTTACCAATAAAAGTGGTCTTAATTAATAAAAGGATTAATTAAATAAAAATGGGACTAGAAGTCGCTTATGTGACTTAATATTTCTGTGTGACCATATCATGCTTTCTGTGTTTACTCGTTTATGAAAAGTATTTAGTCATGTACTTAGCACTAAAAACTGACAAAGTAGACTTGTTCTATCTGTGAGAGTTGAGAATGAAGTGTCTAAGTAGGGCTTTGATGCAACCAGTGCTCTAATATACATTGGCTTCACTCTTAACCGAGGGATAATATAAGTTGAGAAGGTCGAAAACATGATAAATATACGAGACTTGGTTTCCATATGCGATCGTTCTCATTGTTATTGAATTTGACCAAATTTACTTAAGGAATATCTAGAAGAAATATGAGAGTTATACGGTATAGTTATCTTCGATGATGCTATATTGTACGTATAAACTCATCTTGCTCTTCTAGGACAAATGATAAGAAAATCCATCCGGATAGGAGATGATCTCCACCCTTATGTATTGTCTGTTTATTTCTGATAAAACAAAGGTAAAGTTAATCGAAAATATGTTAATTGGTTTTGAAGTGTCTGGTAAGCTGGGGTGTGCGCTTATATGAGATGACTTGAAATTGTAACCACTTCAAAACAATATATGTGATTTATGTTCTAGAAGCAGTTGTGAAGAGAAATGTTGTAGAGTTGCGTTGTATATCCGAAGTTTAAGTCCAGCGGAGAGGATAGCATTAACATTTCAATGATGCTATCTTGTGGTACTGTGTATCATAAGGTGATCCCAAGAGAGGGGACAACATTAGCATTCATTGAAGAACTTATGCAGGAATCTATATCGAGATTCGAGATCTGTTCAAGATGCTCGAAGTTTGCGCCAAAATTAGTCACAAACACCCAATTATAGATGAAAACACCAAATCACAGTCACAGATCACAGATAGATTGTATGTAGTGGAATTAAATATGAAGAACACTCCAAAAATTCAAAGGAAATCAGTAGAAAGACAAGATTTATAGTGGTTCGGCGTTGTAGCCTACGTCCACTTTGAAGGATTTGTTGTTTAGTGATGATTCTCAACTGATTTACAAGAGTACAATCAATAGTTTCCAAGTTACAATGGAGTTCCAGCAGAGTAACATCGTAGAAGAACCAAAAATCCATTTTCTGGAGGCATGGGGATGCTATTTATAGGTGCAATCTGGAAATATCTGGCCTAGAACTCGGAATCCTCCTTCTCACACGTGGGTGGGCCCACGTGATTGATCCCTAGACATTTGGGATCGATCCATGATCGATACGTATACAATTCGTATCGATCAAAAATGACTCCATTTGGACTGAGATCGATCAGAGTCCAAATAGAGGTGGTACGCAAGCTCCTGTGAAAATTTGGTAGCATTTGGACTTGTAGATTTTGAGTTATGATCGATCCAAGTTTGGAGTTGCAGCAGGTTGGTGTCTTCGTATCGATTCGTGAACAGATCGATCGATTTGTATCGATCAAATGGTGGTGTTGTGGAGCAATAAGCTAGGGTAGATCCCCTTTTAATGTCGCGTGACCGCTTCCTCCTCTTTTCCATGGTTTTTTGTATCGTCCTGGAATGCTTCATTTCGTATCGATGATCCAGAGGCTGCTTCGTATCGATGTATGGCTATCCTCTTCGTATCGATCCGTGGACATTGTTTCGTATCGATCATTTGACAGATCGATACGAAATACACAGAGATGTAATCGATACGACATAAGCAATTTATGGAGCTCCAGTGTACTTCGCATCGATCCCTTAGGAGCTGTTTCATATTGATACAGTCCAACCTCTCTCGTATTGATTGTTGACGTTGATTTCGTATCGATGTAATTTGTCTTATTTCGTATCGATCATTTAGTGGCCGCTTCATATCGATCGAAAGGGATGAAATTCGTATCGATCCAATATATGTTCTTTGTATCGATCAATGGCCGATCAATACGAAATATATGAATGGTTGGATCGATACGAAGCGTGTAAACATGAGATCGATATGAAGTGATAATTTTCCATGGATACGAATTAGCCTGACTTTGATGGATATGAAGGAGGTTGAACCATGATGGATAGGAAATGAGGCTTCCTTCGTGCATCTTGATCGATCAATATATTGAGCATACGAACTCTGGTTGACTTAAAATTTGGAACATTGGCTCTTATAGCTTTGCTTGTCGTGTCATGTCAATTGTAGCCCGATCCGGGCTCGGACCAAATTTGCCAGTATCCATAGTAGACCTGTGTATAACCGATCTTTGGGATGGACTGCCTTTGGCTTCCAGTCAAGTCCTTGGTGTCACGGCCTTGCCAAAAGGCAGGATAACATTTGCCCCCCAAAACATGCCTTGCGATAGGAAGGTGAGTTTTGTAGTTCGATAAGCTGGATGTCCTTATCCTGCTAATGACCTATAAAGAGATTAATAATCTTACCTTACTGGGAATAGCGATCGTTCGAGATCGTATGCCATTCGGGGCGGTATGCAACCATTCGAGGTCGGATACCGTTCGAGGCGAATGGTGACCATTCGAGGTCGTGTGCCGTTCGAGGTGAGTTATGACCGTTCGCAGTCGGGTGCCGTTCGTGGCGAATGGTGACCGTTCATGGTTGGGTGCCGTTCGAGGCGAATTATGACCATTCGTGGTCGGGTGCCGTTCGTGGCGAATGGTTACCGTTTGTGGTCGGGTGCAGTTCGAGGTGAATTGTGATCGTTCGTAGTCGGGCGCCATTCGAGGTGAATTGTATATGCCGGGGGGGAGACTTAATATCATTAATGTCAGATTTCACATTCGAGTGAGTTTCTTAATCGTTTGTTATGGTGGTTCATCGCCATCCCGGAGCATGCCTGAGGACCGTTCGCCATCCCATGCATGTGTAAGTGAATTGGCCGTTATGGAATTATAAAAATCAAATTTATATTCAAATGAGTCTTATAACAAAAATGTCCAACTAAATCAAGTCCAGATGTACACAATAGAAGAAAAAAAGCAAAACAGAGACGTCAAAGTGTAAACACTTACACTGATGCGGTTGATAGTCGTCTCAGAGCATGCCTGAGCACCGTTTATGATCCCGTACATGTGTAAGCGACTTAACTGTGTTAATGTGGAGTTTGCTATTTATTCATCATTACTTTAATCAGTTGATAACAAGCCGACGCCTCGATCCGGATCTGTCCACATTTGATGCAGATGGTGGCTGTTCCTGTTCCACCGTTGCTGCTCGCCTCTTCACGTACTATAAAAGCATTCCATTCTGGATATGGCCTTCGATCTCATCCTTCAAGTGTTTGCAATCATTCGTACTATGGCCTCTTAGCTCGTGGAATAAGCAGTACTCGTCCTACTTCCACTCATTATTTGTTGGATCTCTCCTCAATGGCCTCCGGCAGGGAACCTGCCCCCTAGTGTCTTGGTAGATTCGTTCCAAAGTCTCGTTCAACTCTGTATAAGAGGTGAATCTCGGTTCCTTTCGCGGCCGCTTTGGCTCATCACAGCTATCCTCTCCTTTCCGTTTCCCTTTATCCTTGCCTGAATCCTTTTTGGGCGAATATCCGCTTTTGACTGCATAAACTTCAACTCCCTCTCCTTTCTCTCTCTCAGCATTTGCATCCTCTTGTCGCAGAAACCTTTCTGCCTCATGGTAATACTCTCCTAGATCCATTGGTGGATCCCTTGTTAGTGAATTCTTGAATTCCGTGCCATCAGCTATGCCAGATACAGCTGCCATCAAGACCATGGATGGATCTGGGCGATCCACCGATGCTGTCGCCGCATTAAACCTTGTTAAAAAGTTCCTCAAAGACTCTCATGTCTTCTACTTCAGTGTCTTCAGACTCATCACATTCTTGGACGTCGAGATGTAACCCTGAACTACCTCATAAACTTTTCAATCAACTCGGTCCATGTTTCGATCGAACCGCTTTCCAATTGTCTGAACCACGGTGCTGCTATGTCCGTCAGATACAAGGGGAAACACTGGGTCATGACCTCCTCCGATGTACCCAGAACCTCCATGTGCCTCATATACCATGTCAGATGAACTGCAGGATCTGTCCTTCCATCGTATGTTTTCAATGTTGGTAGCTTGAATTCTGGTGGATTCCTGGCCTGTCTAATTGTGGGAGCGAAGGGGTTATTGTTCACATCTTCCAGATCTATATTCACTAGTACTCCTCTCATGGCCCGTTTGACCATCTCTACCAATCTGTCACTGCCTCCAAGCGGTAATCCTTGTCCGTTGCCTCCAATCTGCCCCCTGAGTTCACGAGGGAATCTTGGAATCTGCTCTCCTGGACGAGCATCCATTCCTCTATCAATTCCATGTTGCACATTACTGCCTGGTATCCTGCCTGGGATTGGATCAACATGCTCCGGGAGCATGCCCCCTAGTTCAGGGGCAGCTCCTGATGGTCTTGCTCTATTTTGAATCCTGGTTGCTCCATTCTCCTAATCCCTATTTCCAGCACTTCCTGTAGTTGCGTTCTCTTGATTCTGCACTCTAGCTTGCCCAATCTGATGGAGTAGGTTCTACATCATCTCATCCTCCCTTCTCAGCATCCCTTCCTGCATAGCATCCATCATCATCTCTATCTCGTCTCTGGTGATGAAAGCCGAAGTCTGATTAGCTCCCAAGGAAGCCTCCTGACTTCCCACATGCTGACTCCTTTCTGCTCTTGGTCTTCTTGCTGATTGCTTCACCATAGCTTTCTAGATTCAAGTCCCTAAGCCTTCAGATCCGAAATCCAAGCTGTAGAATCCCTGAGTGCTAGCGTTCTCAGTGAAAGCACCAAAATGTTTGCGCCAAAATTGGTCACAAACACCCAATTACAGATGAAAGCACCGAATCACAGTCACCGATCACAGATAGATTGCATGTAGTGGAATTAAATATGAAGAACACTCCAAAAAATAAAAGGAAAGCAGTAGAAAGACAAGATTTATAGTGGTTTGGCATTGTAGCCTATGTCCACTTTGAAGGATTTGATGTTTATTGATGATTCTCAACTGATCTACAAGAGTACAATCGATAGTATCCAAGTTACAACAGAGTTCCAGCAGAGTAACAGCACAGAAGAACCAAAAGTCCATTTTCTAGAGGCATGGGGCTGCTATTTATAGGTGCAATCTGGAAATATCCGGCCTAGATCTCGGAATCCTCCTCACACATGGGTGGGCCCACGTAATCGATCCCTGGATATTTGGGATCGATCCATGATCGATACGTATTCAATTTGTATCGATCAAAAATGACTCCATTTGGGCTGAGATCGATCAGAGTCCAAATAGAGGTGGTACGCAAGCTCCTATGAAAATTTGGTAGCATTTGGACTTGTAGATTTTGAGTTATGATCTATCCAAGTTTGGAGTTGCAACAGGCTGGTGTCTTCATATTGATTTGTGAACAGATCAATCGATTTGTGTTGATCAAATGGCGGTGCCGTGGAGCGATAAGCTAGGGTAGATCCCCTTTTAATGACGCGTGACCGCTTCCTCCTCTTTTTCATGCTTTGTTTGTATCGCCCTAGAATGCTTCATTTCTTATCGATGATCTAGAGGTTGCTTCGTATCGATGTATGTCTATCCTCTTCGTATCGATCCGTGGCCATTGTTTCGTATCGATCATTTGTATGATTGATACGAAATACACAGAGATGGAATCGATACGACGTAAGCAATTTATGGAGCTCCAGTGTACTTCGCATCGATGCCTTATGAGCTGTTTCGTATTGATACAATCCAACCTCTCTCGTATCGATTGTTGATGTTGATTTCGTATCGATGTAATTTGTCTTATTTCATACCGATCATTTAGTGGCTGCTTCGTATCGATCGAAAGGGATGACATTCGTATCGATCCAATATATGTTCTTCGTATCGATCAATCGTCGATAGATATGAAATATGTGAATGGTTGGATCGATATAAAGCGTGTAAACATGAGATCGATACGAAGTGACAATTTATCATGGATATGAATTAGCCTGACTTCGATGGATACGAAGGAGGTTGAATCATGATGGGTACGAAAAGAGGCTTCCTTCGTGCATCTTGATCAATCAATATCTTGAGCATACGAACTCCGATTGACTTGAAATTTGGAACTTTGGCTCTCATAACTTTGCTAGTCGTTTCACGTCAATTGTAGCTCGATCCGGGCTCGGACCAAATTTTACAGTATCCATTGTATCACCTGTGTGTATAACCGATCTTTGGGACGAATTGCCTTTGGTTTCCAATCAAGTCCTTGGTGTCCCGGCCTTACCAAAAGGCGAGATAACACTCGAATTCACATAGAGATTCATGATCTGTTCGAGATGTTAGAATCCACATAGCGATTCATGACTATTCGAGATGTTGGAATCACAAAGAGAGATTCGACATTTATTTGAGTGGTGAAGAGTTATGTGTGGGAAGTGCCGAATGTGACCTCGACATCGCAAATTTCTAAAGATAGAGTAAGCTGCATGGCCTAGGGTTTAGCTAACCCGAGAAAGGGAATATCAACTCCATATCTAGAGATGCTTTCGAAGTTTCTCGAGGGGTTGATGATATTTGGTTCCACAATGTTCGTACTATGTTTTGGCTCGGGCCAGTTGTGTTTACCTTATGGTATATTTTATCGAGAGAGATATACGACGTTGGAAAGGTGGTATATGATCCTTTTGCATGAAGATCTACTTCAATCTACTGAAGGCGTCTCTACTAAAAATCCATATGCGAACGTACCTTAGCATTTTTAGTTGCACTTCAATATTATTGTGTCATGAAATGCAACCAGCAGAGTATTTTCTGATTTGTGTTCTACACCCAAGATATTATCTACTATATCAACATATATACTTATTAGATGGGTGGGTCTTTTGAGAGGATAACTGTTATGGTATTCTATGCGATCTCAAAAGTATTGTTATATGTTGGTTGCATGTTTCTTATGTTTCTTACACCAGACTTATGTCTGACTCATAGTTTTATATTTCCCTTATTTCCATGTGTGCTCTTTCGGATAGTTTGGGAAATGTAGGTTTTCGTTGATATTCTTTGGGGCTCAAGGAAATGAACTGGATGTTTCACCTACTAGAGTATTCTTATTTTCGCTGCATTACTATTATATATATCAGTATTTGTGAGGATGGGTTGTTATAACTATCCAGGCTAATGATAGTATTTATGATTATAACTCTCAAATGCCATGGATCTTAGAGTGACAGTTTGTATTATTTTTTGATATTATATGTTATCGTTTCGCTATGAGATTCTAATATTGTACACCTTTCTTGTTCTATTTCTTTTTTTACCCCAACAATCTGCCTTTCCAGCACTTGGATTCTTGGCACGTGAATACCGTGAACGTATTAGGGTCGAAAAGGTGGGTCATTATAGAAACTCTTTAAATATGTTTCAAAATAAATATTTTTATGAAAACTCTATTAAAATTGGTTTTAATATATAAATTAAGAACTATTCTTTTATAAAACTAATTTGAGTGTTAAATAATAATTTCTGAAGTAAAGATAGCCAAAGAGACGATACTACTCACGTCTTTAACATTTAAACAAAGACTCGATAAAAACTAACATATACTTCTTGAGCTTCTTTGTGCTTTTATATTATAATTCTTTAAAACTCCCGAGTCTTCAAATACATCTTGATCAACTCTTGAATTCTTTATACCAATCGAATTTTCAAGCTTTTATTCACTCAACACTTTGTGTATACCGGTTAGATATTTCTTAAATCCTGCAAAACATACTATATAACCCAAGACAATATCAGTAACGATATTTTTATGGTTATTGTCATCAATATCAATACCTTGGATATTAACACATATTTCATGCGCTATTATAGTATTGACAAAAATAGTGGGAGCATACCATATGAAACTTATAAAAGGATGCATTAAGGTATGAAATATTGTTTTCGTTTATGAAGTAAATATTATTTATGAAGTATTAAATGTTTTCTATATTGACTGAATATAGATATAGGTTTATTTTGTTATGAATATTGAGAACGTTCATTGTATAAACCTAGAATAACGATATTTGTTTCATCGACGAGTAATACAGAAGTATCTAAAATTTTCACAATTATTTTTTAGGATTATAGACTAAGTCGTATCAAGGTGGAATAATTCTTTAAATAATATGATTATGAATAACATGATATTGGTGTATTATACTTCAAGTATTAAGTGTTAAGCATCCACTCAGTGTGAGCTATATAAGAGTTAATGAGTGCTTCAAATTAATACTTATATATATATATATATGGAATCAAAGGTCAAATAATACTAAAAAAATCCGCTTACTTCACTAAATTCACCAATGAATTGTTAGGGATGAATATGTGTATTTGATACATAAGTAGTATCTTTAATAAGTTCATTGAATTTAAAACAGAAGTAGAAAATGTGACATGCAAAGGAAATAAAATAAGTCGATTTGACTGAAAGGGAAGTATATTGGAAGGAGCTCCAAAAGTAACAAAAAAACAAAATTTGGTCTCAAAGTCACTCCTCCATATGATACATAACGATATATCGATATGGAGAATCGGACTTTGTTGGACGAAGTACGATTGATGATAAGTTACATTGAGTCAACTTATTTCTATAAGGGCATGTATTTAAAAGTAAATAGACATGCTAAATTTAATTTCATCTATGGCATAGTTTGCAAAATCATATAAGATATGAGTTGATAAGAGCCCTTACATGTACAAGGTAAAGGAGTCGACATGTTGTGTGAGTCGAAAGGTTATATGTATGCTCATGTAGGATCTTGTGTAGATCACCCAAGGAGTTTGGGACCGACCAACAGTGGTTGACTAATTTATGTTCTGAAAAAAAGTTTCATGAACTCAAAATTGAATCATTTTTATGTAACTATTGGATATAATCCAAAGACTCTAGCGTAGAAACTGATTATTTAAGATGAAATGAAATTTACCAAGCCTAAAATGGATACGAATCGTTAGAAAGTCTGAATAGAATTTTCGTACATCAAAGGGAAACTATGAAATTCTTATCAACTTCGAGAAAAAGGATTATTGGTGATAACAATTCCTTGCTTGTCAATAAGTAATGAAGAGCATATTACCCATCATAAGGAATGATGCTGAAATCCGAAAAACATTCCAAGTATGTTATCGAAAAATGATTTTGATAGTTTTACTCAAAAGGACATGATCCATCGACTGTAGTTTTGTCTTCAGGAAGAAGACCAGTGTAGTTGGAATATAGTAAGCATGAGAATCACCTCGTAAATTTCAATTATCGAAGCCAGCATAACAAATTTATCAATTAACATGCTTGAGTTAATTCGGATTTTACTTGCAAAATTATCGCCTATATGACTTTGAATTCTGATACATATTTATTGAAACAAAAATTCTATATAATTGTTTAGAATAGACTATTTACACATGACAACTAAAATGTCATGAAATTAGTGGGAGCAATAACCGAGTTTTCAAGTGTTGGATACAATCCAAGAACTGATACCAAAGTATCGTTCGACAAGTGTCAAAAATATTGTGACAGATAAATCAAAACGGTTGCTCATCGGTCCAAATGCGTAGGAAGCATGTGTCTATAAGAATGAATATTAAAGTAGTACTAAAATATTTTTGAACTAAAAGTAAGAATGTTAGGATTGTCCCCAATGATATATGTAGACATTGTATTATAATGTTTAATATGAGATAGATTCCAGATGAATTGGCAATAGGAATTATCATATATACTATGATTTAAAAATATCATACTTCGTTTATGTTTTTGATGCATTGAGAAAATATCAAACCTGATTTAATATCATTAAATTGTAGTTAAGAGTGTTCCCAATATTTATGAAACATTGGAGAATTATTTATGGAAACAACAAAATTCTTATAAAGGAGCACTCATAATCAAACTTCATAAGTGATATCGAATATAGCATATCAATCCTAAATTCATGATCAACCTTTATTAAGGAGCTTTGAGTTGGAAATGTTCTAAACAAGAAGTGGTGGTTGATTCAATTGAAAGGCTAAGTATATTGCCTTGAATAGCACCACAATGAACACGGTATAATATAATTGCACAAATTCACAACTAAGCCAAAGGTGATTCCAAATGTTGAGAATCACATGACATTGTTTTGTGAAAATAATGTCGCGATACAGATCATAAAACAACCTAGGGATCACAAAATTTCTGAACACATGCTTTGAAAGTTCCACATGACAAACGTGGTTTGTCAACATTGAAGAGATGTTGGCTCATAGAGTAAATAGTAATACAAGATAGCAGATATGTCCACTAAGGGACTAGCTCAATTAGTTTTGAACTGATCAAATAAATGAGACTAAGATTTCATAGTCGACCCTTAGTGCAAATGAAAGATTGAAAGAGTTATTGATACGTTGTAGATGAAATTATGTAATTTGTTGCTTATATCTAACTCTAGAGTCAGTCTTGTTCGTTATAATGGTGTTTGTTTTCTTTTTTATACATTATAATATTGTTATATAATTAATTAAGTAACTAATTTAAGAAAATTATTATATAAAATATTACGCGATTGTGTTGTAGACAGTTGCAATTATGAGCAATCAATCATAATTAAAATGAAATTTTGTTTCAAATATTCCTGGCAACATGTTTCGATGAAGGGTATTAATACATTCATTGAATTAAAATGCACAACGCTCTCCAAATGTTGGATAGTGCATTACTTATGGCTTCTGGCGCCTAAGGGGTTACATACTCGTAGTTATTTGATAACGGTGGAAGGAATCGTCTGAGAATTTCCTATTAATTATTGATAACTAGGTCAAACGGGAAATCATGGGGTGATGATGTTATCCAATTCCCTTGAATTGAGAATATTACAAAGCTTCATTATGAATACTTCAATTCAATTATGGTTAAAGCATGGCATGGTGATCCACCAAACGACTATAGTTGGGTTTGAGTTGAAGCATTGGGAGTGAATCAATACTTAATAAAGAATTTATCTCCTCAGTTGTATGAGATTATTATCACGGTTAATTGTAATCAACTCAAAATCAAAATCTTCGGCTAGAGTAGAATAACTGATTATAAATGTTACTAAACCAAGGACTCTGTTTGTGGAATGATAAATTTAAATGTGGATAATGTTGGAGTTTTAACGGGTAGCTGACTCCATACATCCTAATGTGATATTGTGTTAACGAAGAGAACGTATGTAAATTATTCTCACTATTGGTACCTCTTAAGTTGATATAAAATATGATTTTACTTAAAAGCTCTGTAAGTGACGAATTCGACCAAAATGTGATATCACTAGCTAAGGTGACATATGAACAATAATATTTGAATTTTTCAATATTAATTGCTCATTGAATTCACACCACCAAGTCACACAATCACATTTGTGAATTCTCCAAAAAACCACACGATTTAATTATTTTACAAAGTGTTATAAATTAGTTAATATTTACTAAATTTTAATAACTAATTTTATTTGATGTTTTAGATGTTGCAAATTATTATTTGGATGTGTATATAAAAGTTATATATACACATATTGATGTATGCTATCGATATACATTTGAACGGGCTTAAATTTCAATAGTTGTTTAATGGATAGTGTGGTTTTTTTAATATCCATAGATGGACCATGCTTGGCCAGCCATAGCGGAAGGGGGATCATCTAGATATTAGATCTAGAATGAATTGAGGATTAAAAAAGGAAGTTTTAAAGAGATAATATGAAAGGTTTCTATTCTCTCATTAAGAGAAATCCTCTCATTCATTTTCTTCCCTTTATTTTATTTTCATCTTTCTCCCATCTATGGCAGTCCCCTTTTCTTCACCATGGCTATTTTCACCCAAAACTAAATAAGGTGGTTCATTCGATTATAGTAAGATCGAGTGGTGAATTATGAGTTATAGGAGACGATTTGCAAATCAAAGTGTTACAAAGGGCAGAACCATTTCAGGTTCAAATTCTATTTATATTATCCAAAACCAAAATTCATATATATGTGAATATTCTATTAAAACTTATTAGGTTTGTTAAAAATTGTTTGTGTATTGTCATTTATAAAACATCAAACCAATTCTTTATACATATTTAAGACAAATAGATGGTTGATATATGTTTGATTTGGTTGCAAAAATATATGCATATGTATATTCCATAAATTTGATTTATCTCTACTATAAATAAAGAGAATTCAATGAATATGACTTCCATGGTGTCCTTTGAAATTCCAAAAATACCATTCACCCATTAATGGAATCTCATATACTATTTGCAACCTCAACCACCATCCCGTTCCCGACCACCATCAATGGAATTTCACTATCAATTTGCCACCAACACAACCAACAAAACTATTTGAAATAAAAGTGTCATGGCCACCAAAGTTTTTGCACTTATAGTACATAACCATCCATTAATTTTTTATTAAATAAACATGAAATACTTCTATAAATGCACGTATGTGCGATTGGTACTAGTTCAGAATAATGAACTTTATATTCAAATATTTAAATTTTACATAAGCATCTTTGTGTTGTTGAAACAATGAAACATTTTGAATCATATTATTCGGTCAAGTCAATTCTGATTTCAAACAGAATAATTTTATGTTTTCATTGTTCAATTAAATATATTTGAATTGTAATTTTAATTAATTTTAAATTATAATACACACACTCACACATATCGAATGTTTTTCTTAATCATTTCTTATTGTAATCTTAATTATGATGATGTTTTAAAGGTGATTTTGTTTATATTTATTTATGCCTTACTTTAGATTTCAAATTTTAATACTAACATCTAGTTATGGATAATATTGTACTTACCTTTCTTTTGGAGATTATATATTGATTTAATTAAAAATTAGAACTTGTAAAAGAGAAAGGGTGAATTATTTAAATATATTACCATTTCCTCTTTTATTTTGGACACTCATTTGATTAGACAAGATCTAATATTTAATTATTTATTTTCTCTTTAACACCAAGCTCTCATCTATGTTTATATACATATTCTTTTAACAAAATAGATTTGTTTCAAACACCTACACGCGTATCCACACATGCACGCGCACACACACACACATACATATATAAATGCATAAGTGGCAATACATATATTACATACACGATGCATATATATATATATGGTGCTCTTAATATGTGTATAGAAACAATATACATATATTGTTATACTTAAGCATTTATATTCCCAATATGAATGAGAAATTGTCACATGCATATTTAAGTATTATATATGTGTATATATCTGATGGATATAAATCCTAATATCCATTTGTGTGTGTGTGTATAATTATACACATGCCTATATATCGTTATGTTATCATATCACGTTATGAATATTTATATAACATGATCAAATAACCATTCAATCAAATTAATTAACATGATTAGTTAACTAATATGAAATAACTTTAAATAAAATATGATTTATTTAATAATTATATTGGATATAATGCTAGTTAATAAACTTCATAAGTCCATTAAGATCCAAATAGGGAATTATTATTTTTGTTTACCCATTTCACCCGCTGTGAAATGGACCGAGTCCTTCAAACAATTTGTGCATATATTCTTTTTTTCATCACTATATCACTTAGATATCTTCAGTTTGGTCTAAGGTAAAAAAAACTCTATTTTTTCTATATTTAATTGCATAGGTTGCTTTAAATTCCTTGGTTTAATCCGTAACATTTACCGATTAACCAATTTACTCTGGTCGGAGGTATTGAATTTAAGTTAAGTTAACAATTATGGTGATGCCGACCTTTTATAATGAAGGCGATGGATCCTCGCTTGAGCAATATTTCACTTTGAGTAGTACAACGTGTACCCTACTATGGCCATGAGATTCTCTTGGATACCCTATAAACTTATATAAGGCTAATCTTGCCTTTAACTTATAAGGGGTTTACGTTGTTAATGTAAGCCGGACAAACCCCTGATAATAAGAAAATTAAGGTGGGGTTTCTTCCTATTCCATAACTCGTATGGTATTTTAGAAAAAAAACTTAGATGACGCATGATTTAATATATATGTCGCTGCTTCAAGTGCATATCCCCAAAATGAAAGAGAACACTCAGGGTCACTTATCATTAGTCAAACTATGTTTAACAAGGTTTGATTTCTATACTCTAAAACAATGTTGTTTTGCAAAGTATATGAAGGAGTTACTAAGAGAGAATCTCATTCTCTTTTTGGCGCTCTTGAAATTCAAATCTAATGAACTCACCTCCTCGATCGACTTAATGAATTTTATATTTTTGTTACTTTAGTTTTCAACTTCTTTTTTGTATTCAATGAATTTTTCATAGACCTCTAGTTTGTATTTCATGAGATACATCTATCTAGAAAAATCTTCATTGAATGTAACAAAGTACGAGGTTCAACCTTTGGTTATTGTAGACATTAGACCACATATATCAATATGTATGAGTCCTAAGAGTTCATTAACTACTTCGTTGCTCCTATTGGACGGATGCTTAGCAATGTTACCTTTAAGACTTGATTCATATGTATCGAATGGTTATGAATCAAGTAATGGTAGAAAACCTTAGTTTCTTAACTCATTGATTTTGTGTTACTAATATGGCCTAGTCTACCATGCCAAAGATAACTATCATTAACTGAATATGAATTATTTTCAATAAAAAATACATGATTTAAATTAAAAACATGAATATCATTATTCAAAGCACCAAATTCAACTGTTTTACTTCCAACACAAGTATTCATAATATGGTCCTTACAAATAAAGCTATATCTGTTCTCTATCAAACGAGAGATGGATATTATTCCAGAAATAAATTTTAGTGCATAATACCTAAATCATATCCACTCACCAATTTCACATGATATTCTCTCATTGCTTTTAGAGCTACGTTAACTCCATTTGCAACTTAAAACTCCATTTCCTCCAACGATGGGCCTTTTGCTCTTAACTCCCTATAATGGATTATAGATGTGAATTTAAAATCTAGTATCCAAAACCCATCTAGAAGCATATATAGATAAACAAATTTCTATATGGAAAATACCTTAAGGAGTAGAATCTAATTCTTTAGCCTTTGACGTCTTTAAGTACTCCAGACAGTTTCTCTTCCTATCTCCTTTCTTCAAGCAAAAGTGGTAATCGCCACTCTCTCGAGCCTTTGACTTTCTCTTGCAACCCTTTTGATTATGCTTTCTCTTACTCGAACATTTCGATGAAAAACTACTTTTGACATCGAGCATCGCACTTAGTTCCTTCATGAGTGTACTCCTAAACATAATAAGTAGCTCGATGATAGTACACTTCAGCGAGTTGATATGAAAGTTCAACAAGAATGGGTAAAACTGTGCAGTTAGTGACCTAAGAATCAAGTCCGTCTGAAGCTCAATATCTAGAGTAGAACTTAGATCGGCCACCCTTTTATGTACCTAATCATATTGAGCATGTAATGTTAGACTGATGAACCTTTACTCATTTTCATATGGAATAGTTTCTATAATACCTCGTATCTTGCGGTATGAGATTGGTCATCATAAAACTTTTGTAGGTGAGCGAATATTTCATGTATATTCATTTTCTCATGTTGCCTTTGGAGATTGGTGCTCATAATGGAAAACACGTAACAATGAGCTAGTTCATAATCCATTTGCCAATCCTCTAAAGCTTTAGTTTGTTTTGGCATGGCATTTTTATCGGGTTTAGTTAAAGGGTCGTTAATGACGACATACCAAAGCTTTATGTTTGTGAGTGCTATTTTAACATTATTTACTCATGCTATGTAGTTTATACTTGTTGGTGTGCTCTTTTTGAAAATAACTTCATTATTTCCATTTTATGTATGTAAATTCATTAGAGTAAATTAGATACCATTGCACATATTATTATACTTATTAAAATGGTTTATTACATTTATCTAATAATGTTCCCACTGAATTATGTATCTCTCAAAAACACAAAAGGAGATATGGGAATTTCATAAGTTCCTTCAGTGGGTGTTAGGATCCATTTGTCATGTTACTACGACCTTGAGGTTCGTAGTATCCACTAATGATAAGTAACACTTTACTATTTATAACTTATACGTAACTCCTAACCTAATTTTAACTATGCTCCTAATCATCTTCAAGACCTTGGGGTTGCTTAATAAATCATGAAGTTGATTAGACACCCTAGACACATTATCTCATGATATCCTAATGGGAATTATGTTTCCCTTAAAGTTGCTCAACAAATTTACATAAATATGCTTACTTATCTAGAAACAATATAAACATCACCTTAGATATTCTATGGCTTGAGGTTGCTAAACAACCATAGATATGTAAGGTATTCCATTTATATTATAAATGATGGAGAGCACTAATAACTAAATTCATAATTTAAAATTAATTTTATAGAGTATTATCGACTATTTAAGGGAGTGAGTATAATGGTTACAACTTATGATATCATGCATCTTTTATATACATTCAGTATATGCTCTCTTAAGTCTCATAGGTTATATTTATCTTGAAACCCCATTTTATTCATACATATAATAAACACACACAACCATACACACACACACATTTAATTGCATTTATATTTATTTATTTGAATTTAAAATAATTTTAAATTTATATTTTATAACTATTTATAAAATTATGTAATTAATTGCTTAATTTAGAATAATTTTAGAGTCGCATTTTATAAATTTTATAAAGTTATGTAATTAATTATTTGATTTAAACAATTTTAAATCAATTTTATAATATGTAAATACGCTAGTTGAATTAACCAAAGACTCGGAAATACTTTTGAGTCTTCCATAAGGGCATACCTTATAATCAAACAACAAGTCGGGTAAGGGCCATGAGCTTAAGAGGTTTTCTATATATAATTGCCTTAATTAGAGTAAACTTCTCCTTACTTTAAGCACCATTACCTAGACACCCATCTACATTGAATTTATCTAAAAGTAATGCCCTTGGTGTTGGTCAATTATTTACACAAGCATAATGTGGACTCTGATACATTGTTGGATCACGTGCATCAGTAGTGAGGTTAAAATAATGACTTTTAGAAATTTTCCTTTATTAAATTGCATAAGATTTTTTCTATTTTTATGTAAATAAATATTTGCTTATACAAACTCAAATTTAGTATTTTGATTGATAAAAGAGATTTGAAATATTTTAATTTAATTATTATGATTAAAATATTTATTAAATTTTAATGTTTTTGAGTAGAATTAAATTTTAATGTTTAAAATAGATTTATTAATAAATTAATTTGAAATTTATTAATTAATTAATTTTAATTTATATTTCATATGTTATAATCGCCCTTGTAATTTCGAGAATCATCACCGATTCCTAAGAACGGTTTTTGTAAATAGATCTTATGTGCCTTGTGTTTCCTCATTTTAATTTACTTTCATCATTTAATTCTTCTACTTATTATTTTTGGGTGTTTGTGCCACATTTTGGACTGAAAACCAAATGAATGCATGTTCATGGAACGTGCGAGGCAATAATACAAATAACAAAATGCTATCTGTACTCAGGTTTCTCCACCCCCATAGGCTATCTTTGATAGCCTTGTATAAGACATAACTTACTGACATAGGCATCACAAAGTTCATGTCAAACCCCCCACTTTGAACTGCGTGCATAATAATACTATGGGAACAAAGGGTAGAGTTATGATCCTCATTGTTGCTGCAGTTTGGACTGCACACATCTCGGGTATGAGTTATCAACATATTAATGTTGCTATGACAATGCAGGGGGTTTTCAATGTACTATCACTTATGTGTTTTCCAGCAACACTTATTCTAAAAGAAAGAAGCTGTGGAGTAATCTAATTCTCAATGCTACATCTATTCACATGCCTTGGATCACATTTGGGAACTTTAATAATGCTCTGAACCCTGAAGATAAGAAGGAAGGATTGCCTATTCCTTTTTCTTACCTTAATAGTTTTAAAAATTATGTGTTGCAATGTGGTTTTGCTGAATGGGTGTGCCGGATATAAGTACATATGGAGGAAAAAAGGCATGTGAAGTAATATTAATAAGGTGTTGGTGCATAAAGAGTTTATCAGAATTTTGCTAGATTTGACAACTATTATTATTCCTACTATATTAAGTGACCATAACCCAATCCTCATCATCTTCAAAGATAGTATGAAACAAGCTAAGTGTTTTCCATTTGGATATATCATCACATTTTGCACAGTTGAGTGGTACATGCATTGGGTTCTTGAAGGGCTCAACAACTACTTGAGGGACCACACACATCGATTGCTAGAAAACCTAAAGCACACAAAAGAAAATCTTAAGTGGTACAATAGGAACATAAAAAAACTTATGTTGTTAAGAAATTACAAAATGCTTACAATCACATATATACTCAAATAGATCAAGACCCAGAGGACCTTAACGTATATGATCCCATGTTGCATACTAATATCGAGCTGAGAAAGAAAATGCAGATACAACATAAGGAAATGTGGTAGAAGAGTAAAATTTTGGTTAGTAGAAGGTGATACAAATTCAAAGTTCTTCTTTGCAAAAATGGTCAATGAGGAAGCATAAAAACAGGTTGCAAGCATTGTTAGCAACTACTAGGGACTTTATCTACAATAAGGAAGTAATAGTCCGGGGAGCATTGAACTACTACTTCTCCATATATAATGGGGCTGGTGAGGTTCACTACCCCATATAAAACCAAGAATGATCATAAACAGTAAGGGCAAGAAATACTTATCTGCACCAGTGCATGAAACAAAAAATAAAGGAAGCTCTTTTCTCCATACATTATGCTAAAAGCTTGGGCCGGATCAATTTTCAGCCAATTTTTTTAAGCTACACTATGAGTTGTTGCAAAAGAATTATACCTAGTAATCACAAAATATTTCAGTCTGCTAAATTGGCAAAGGGACTAAACCACACCTTCCTGTCTCTTATTCCTAAGAAAGATAAGCCTCAAACACTTTCAAATTAAAGACCCATTGCTTGTGCAAATTTTATTTATAAAATAGTAGCTAAAATTATTTGTCACAAAAATTGAGCCATTCCTTCCTTATTTAATTACATAGAATCAATCGGCATTCATACGAGGAAGGAATATAGGTGAAAATATTCTACTTGCTTATGAACTCATTAGAGATTTTATAAAGCTAAGAAAGCCAAGAATATGTATAAGGATTGATCTTCAGAAGGCCTATGACATGGTAAACAGGGAGTTTACATGTCATATTCTTTCTACCATTGGCTTTCCCAACTCCTTGATTGATTTAATTTATGAATGTATAAGTTCACCAACCTTTTCATTACTGGTGGAAGGGATACTATAAGGATTTATACATTCTAACAGGGATTTGAGGCAAGGAGATCCCCTCTCACCTTATTTATTTTTTGTTGTAATGGAGTTTTTATCACTAAGAATGGAAGATAGTGTATCTCAGGGCAGACTGAAACCATTGTCAAAGGTATTACCTATAGTATCCCAACTATTATATGCAGATGATATATTGTTTTTTGGAAGCTACTATAAATAATGCCATAGGGATAAGCTTGTTACTTAATGAATTAAGGGTTACTACTGGTTTATAAATTAGTTAGATTAAGTCTAAAATTTACTTTAGCTTTTATGTTCCAAAGAAAGATGAGATTGTACACTAGTTAGGCATGGTTAAGGGACATTTACCTATAAAATATTTGGGTGTATCCCTCTCAACTGATTATGTGAATGCAGTTCAGTGCACCCCATTGTTGTAGAGAATAACAACAATTAGAGAGTTAGGATAGTAATTTGTTGTCTACTGCAAGAAGGGCACAGTTAATTTAGAGTGTTATTATACCTATTATTTTATACCGGTTACTGGTATACCACCTACCATCTTTAATTATCAATAAAGTTGAATCTTTATCTGGTAACTTCTTTTGGGGGCCCAAACACACAAAATAACTTGGCACTCACTATGTAGGCCTAAAAGTGAAGGAGATATAAGCTTGAGGCTTCTTAGAGATTTAAGGTCTACTGCTTGTTTGAAACTTATATGGAATATTCATGCAAAACAATCTCTATGGGAAAACTGGATGAAATGCAAATATTTAACACACTCTAACAACTGGGCCTTACAAATTAATAACAACTTTTCATCTACTATGAAACATATGTTGAGAGAAAAAGAAACTACAACACATTATTAAACAGGGCAATTGTTGATGGCTCTACAACATCTTTGTAGTTTGATCCCTAGATCAACCACAAAACACTTGTAACGACCTGTATTTTTAATGATTAGATATTTAAATGATTGATTTAAATATTGAATCGTTTGTTAATTGACGATTCCAAAAATATGATTTCCGTTGAGTTCATATCGACATTTCGAATTAAGATGAATATAAGGATCACTATATTTGAAGATTGGACGATCTGATGGCCAAAACGGTCTCGAAAAGCATGAAATTATCATCCCAAAGCGCTGTCTCGAATAGTGACATAATTTATACCGTCGGGATAGGAAATATGAGGTGATGTACGCAGACTGGTTTAGTTCTGATAGGATGCACCATTTGATTGTGCGAGCTCGAAACGTATGACCGTTCATTTGAGAAAATAGAAAATTTGAATATTTTATTAATATAATTAAACCCAAACCCTCCCCTACCATTGGACCATTACTGTTTAATTTGCGTGGAGGTTAAGAACATGGCTACCACTTTCTTAGTCTCATTCAAAAATTAATATCCAGCGATTCAGGCCACTAAAAACTGCGAAACTAGTTTTGTTGAGTTCGTATTGAAGAGAGCTAAGCACCTATGGTCTCAGTATGGCATGCGACAGTGATGGATGAGATTGATCCATAGCCGACTAGGTTTCCACTTTCCTGGAGAATGAAGCAGCGATATCCAAAAATAGAGGACACCATTGGATTTCTCTTCGCGAGCGGCACCTCACCATGAAATTTCTTCAAGCCTAGTCAAATGAGAAAAAATGCATCCATATAGGGAGGGTTCGAGCATGCATCAGGCCGCGTTCGACTAGGCACAACCGAGCTTGACTTCGTGTGTGCATAGCGGAGAGCACGTGTAGAGAGACTCGTTGGCGAAGACGACATGTCGTTTCTTGGACCGTAGCTCGCGTTAGAAAGGAGAGAAGGTGTTGATGGATATGGGTTTACTATATATATATATATATATGTATGTATGTATATATACAGGCGATTTTGTGCATTTAGGGAAGATAGATTAGCCAAGGTAATTAATCTAATTAATTCTTTGGTTCAATTAACTAATTATCTATTTATTCCCGATTCTTATATTATGCGTATCTTTTGCATACGAGGTCTGTTTTGGATGCTGTTTTTTGTGTTACATTCGTTGTGGAGAGCTTTACGACTTGGCAATGGTTTGGTAAATTTAGCTGAGGTATGGTATTGTCTCTCACCATACTATAATTGTTAGTATAGTAATAAAACAAATGATTTCTAACTTTAAAATGTGATTTCTAAATTATTTAAATCTACATCTTATTTTATAAAAGAATTAGAAGTATTTTGAATTCGTTTTAAATTGAAATATCACATTTTTTCCATTGATGCACTATTTTGATGATATTGATAGATTTAGGCTACTTTGGTATTAATCCCACATTAATTTCTTTGGATGGATTGTATTGTGTTACTACAGATGTAGTTAGGTTATTACAGACTTTAATATGCCTGTTGGTTACATGTATGCTTGTTTGCTTAGCTTGGTTGAAAATATCGTTCAAAGGCTATATAGTATTAGAAATATCCATAGGATATGATTTCATGCATAGAATTTTGTGCACATCGATTGATCGGAAGGTGGAAGATAGATTTGGAGATGTACTTTGGATTTTGAGATAGATGTTGTACGTTTTCATTTGGTTTGTACCTCGCCATTTTGGCTAAGTACACGACCAAAGTGGTTGTTATCGACTACACTAGAGTGGTCGATATTTACTGTTATAGATGATGCCGATTTGGCCAATTTTGACGTGGATGATGAAGAGACTTCGAGGAGCACGATGCGATGGTTCGTTCGGTCAACGTTCAATTTTGATTTTATGGCTCTTCGTAAAGCAGTTTTGGGGGTAAAGCAAAGATATGACGCTTTGATGCGATGACTTCATGATTCAATGATAATGATTCCGTGATAGGAAGTGTCAGCTTAGATAATGGATAGCTGTACTTTGAGACGTAGAGTAGTAGACTATGCATCGAATGAAAGGAACTGGGGTGGGAAGGTATCGGACGCATGACGATATTCTATGAGAATAGTTCCCAAGCAAGATGGCTTCAGACGGGAGTTGTAAAGATAGTTACAGTATGTGCTCTATTAGTGATGATGTGTGTAAAGGGATTATTGATACTCGAGATGATGTTTTACACTCATGGGATAATGGTATATGAGGATATGATCAGAGTCCGTTGACGTTAGGACCTGATTTGCCCAGACCCCAGAGTCCGTTGATGTTAGTACCTAGGTAGGGTTATGTACTATAGTCCATTGATGTGAGGATATAGTGACAATATGGAAGAGTTTATTGATGTAAGCTCTCTGTACCCTGATGGATCGAGTGGCCAAGGACGTCGAGGAGTCCTTGATAACGAGATGGAGTATTGGAGTATTATATATCCAACGCACTAAGTAAGTGATGTAAGGATCGATAATGGATGTTATGTTTGTTTTGGTTATTTGTCACTCTTAGGATACCATATGATGTAGTTATCTTGATGTAGATACATGGATACCCATTAGTACTTTGACATGTAGTACACCCATGATGACTATGATAGAGTAGCATATATCCAATGTTATGTGCTAACTCTTTGGATGGAGGGATGGGTCAGGTATTATTCTCCATACCCACTGTTCCATATACTATATTGACTTTTATAGTGTTTTGATATTATTTATCGCTCATACCAGATTATTGTCTGACTCGAGGTGTTATGCTTTGCTTATTATTATCTCAGGTACTCTTTAATGAGTAAACTAAATAGCAGGTGTGATTTTGGGCAGCACCAAGTCAACGTTCGTGAACTATATCCCCTCGAAGCCACCTTCGGGCCAGACTCGGTCAGCGTAAAGGCAAAAGGTTGACAAAGAGATGGGAAACTCAAGTTAGGTGCCTCTTATTACTTCTCTAAAGAAGTGGAGCTACTGGGTGGTCAACAGGAGATGATGAGACCACCAGCCTTGCTATGATTTAGAAGATGGACGAGACCGGCCTAAATGGGTTGCTTCAAACCCTGGCTAGGATGGGTTTAGAGGTTCTAGGGTAGGCAAGCCAACCCTAATCAAGATAGGTTGGTCACATCATAAAATCGGTACAAGAATCCAACGTTTGTGAGGCTTTCTTGGTAAGATATATTATACTTACAAGTTCCCTTCTTTTGCCTTCATTCTATTCTCAATATTGCATTTTTGCAAGATGGGTCTCGCACTCATATAATTCGCCAGCAGGTGGTGGTGGCGGCAAAGAAGCACACAATTGACGAGGCCACAGCATGGCGCTTAGCAAAGGAGAAACTAACGACGGTCAAGAAGAGGGCCACAGAAGTAGAAGTGACCAAATGCCACAGAGATAGCAAGGGATGTGGCTATGAGGACCGGCATGGAAGAGAGAAATTTTCTACTCGTGCATCCTCATGGGGCGGTCTGGTTGTTTGTAGCCTCCCCTAATACAGAAAGATGCATTGCATGCTCGTACCTGCTTGGGATAGCTAATTGAGTGTTTGTAGCTTCTCTCCAATACAAGTAGAGGCACTACATGCTTGTACCCCCTCAAGATAGATAGTTTGGCGTTTGTAGATTTCCACAATACAGAAAGAGGCATTGCACCCTCGTACCCTCTTTGGATGGCTGGTTGAGCATTTGTAACATTCCTTCGATACATGTAGAGGAATTGCATGCTTGTACCATCTTAGGATAGCTAGTTGAGTTTCTATAGCTTGTATAATTGACAAGGGTTGTGGGGATGGAGTGTCGTGTTTGTACAAATTGCAACATTATAAAAAGTTGGCTACCTTATAAGGTGGGATATATAGTCTATCATGCCTGATAACTTTTGGTTACAAAAATAAATTTCAAACATAATAAGCTCAAAGGTACTCAAGGTTCCATGTGCATGGGACTTGGTAACCGTTTGGATGAGTGAAGCAGTAGGCTCCATTGGCAAATACGGCACTGTCAACATAGGGTCCTTCCCAATTGGGCAAATGTACTCCTTTAGAAAAGTTCTTCGTATTTATAAAAACCCACATAAAACTAAGTCTTCTCAAAAAAATTGGTGTACTTTTACCCTTGTGTTGTAGTGCTTTACCACCTTTTATTTATAAGCTTCGGTTCGGAGCTCTGCCTCTTCTCTTCCTTCATCAAGGGCATTAAACCTTACTTGTAATAATTCTTTATTCTGCTCGAAATCATGAGTGAGATGCCTTGAGGAAGGGACATCTACTTCTACAAGCAGAATTGCTTCGTACCCATAGGCCAAGGAGAATGGGTAGTACCATGTTGAGGTTTGACATGAGGTGAGGTAGAACCTGCAGATGAGAGATAAATCCTCGACCTACTTTTCGTTAGCCTTGTTCTGGCACTTTCTCAGAGTGGACTTGATAGTTTTATTCACGATGTCCACCTAGCCATTTTCGCAAGGATGGTAGGAAGATGCGAAGCACTTTTCGATCTGTTCCTCTCCCAAAACCTAAGGAACTGTCCGCGTTCGAATTGGATACCATTGTTGGTGATGATCTTCTTTGGAAGTCCAAAATGAAAGATGATACTCTTGATTAGGAAATTGAGAATCTTGGGTGCGGTGACCCCAGTGAAGGGCTTCGCCTCTATCCACTTACTAAAGTAGTCAACGGAAACAATGGCATGACTATACCCTCCCTTGAGTTAAAAAGCTTACCAATTAAATCTATCCCCTATGAGTTTAAGGTCCATATGCATGTCGTATTAGTTAATAAATTCGAGGAGGCCCTTAGGATCTTTGCAAACAGCTGACACTGATCGCGTTTCTTGACATAGTCCATGAAGTCTTCATTAATGGTCAGCCAGTAATAATCCTGCCAGGTAGCTTTCTTACCAAACTTTGCCCCTCTGTATGATCCCCACCGAAGCCTATATGCAACTCTTTGAGTGTCGAGTCGGCTTCTTCCTTAGTGATGCAGCACTAGTGGGGGTAGAATAGCTCCTTTGGTATAGCTTTCTATTCGTGAATGTGTGGTGGGGTACTTGATAAAGGATTTTAAGGGCTTCTTTCTATTCTCCCGATAACTCCCCTTTGGCTAAATACTTTAAGAGCAAGGTTATCCAACTTTCAAGTTCACTATTAGTTTCCATAGCGATTTCACCTATTCGAAAACAAGGCAGACTGCACCTCCAACGGAACCCATGGGATTCTTTCTTTTAGGTTGCTTACAAGTTTGCCCAATTGATTAGCCTTGTCATTCTTATCTTAGGGTATCTGCTTCAGTTTGAAGTCGGAAAAGGTGCAGATAAGCACCTTGGCCTCAGCAATGTACATGGCTAATATTTTTCCCTTGACTTAAAAGCGCTCATCGATTTGGTTAACAACCAGCAAGGCATTGTACATATAGATTGACTCAATATTGAGTTCTCTTTCCATCCTAAGTTTGACCAAGACGGCTTCATATTCGGCTTTGTTGTTGGTCGACTTAAAGTCTAATATGATGGCGAAAAGAAATCTTGATCGTCGGGGGTGACAAGGAACATTATAGCCCCTCTCCCCTTTTCATTAGATGCTCCGTTTACATATAGCAGCCACGAGCATTAGATGATAGCACAATCTTCCTCGTAGTTTTCCAGGCCAGAGCATTCCATAATAAAGTCGACGATGGCTTGGCCCTTAATCGAGGTGTGAAGGTGGAAGGTGATGTGGTGTTGCCTAAGTTCGACCGGCCATTTTAAGAGTCATCCCACCGTGCCAGGCCGACTCCACTCTTGTTTCAAAAGGTGGTTGGTGAGGACTTTTACTGGTGTTCTTAGATGTTGGGATAGAGTTTATGGGCTGGCATAAGCAGAAAGAAAGCTAACCTCTCCAACTTTGAGTATCTTATTTCTAGGCCCGAAAACCTTTTGTTGACATAGTATATCAGCCATTGAATCTTCTCTTCGCCTCATATCAAGATAGTGTTGATCGCATAGTCAGTGATAACGAGGTAAAGATAGATATTTTTCCTATCTACGAACTTGGAAAGGACGGGAGGTGTTAATGGGTGGTTTTTCAACTCTTCAATTGATTTGGTACACTTGTCTATTTATGTAAAAGCTTTTCCTTTTTTGATAAGATCAAAGAACTTGACATTTCTATTTATTACTTGAGATACGAAGCGGTTGAGTTTCGCTACTATCTCATTTAGGCTTTGCAGTTGCTTAACGATGCAAGGGACCCAAATATCTTGGATTGCCTGGATCTTGTAGTGGTTGGCTTCGATATTTTTGAACTTGCTGTGTATCACATGAACTTAACGAAGCAGACAACGTTAGAGCATTTTTTGTGATTTAGTTACATGTCATATCGATGGAGGATGTTGAAGGTTTCAACTAGGCTCCATAAATGCCTCACGGCCTCCTTGGATTTGACTAACATGTATTTATATAGACCTTCATCGACCTTCTAATCTACTCTATAAATTTTTTATTAACAAGCCGCTAAGATATTGCACCTGCATTATGAAGTCCAAATAACATCGCCCTATAACAGTAGATTCTTGCATTAGTGATGAATGAGGGGATCCCTTTATTAGGGCCATTCATGGCGATCTGGTTATACCTACAGTAAGCTGGTAACGTCCACAAGCTAATCGATATGCGATAGAGGTCCTTCAGACAAGCTTTATTAAGTTTGAAGAATTCAACGAATGTTCTTTAGTCCCTACTTAGTTTTCGACCTAGCACCAGCTTGGCTACCCACACTGGGTATCCAGACACTCTTATGAAGCCATTGTTGAGAAGCTTCTATACTTCTTCCTTTAATGCTCCAGTATCTTTCTAGGTTGAATGTCCTTGCTTTTGGCAGATCGAGTTAGCTTTGGGGTTGATGTTGAGGGCATGACAAATGATGGAAGGGTATATGCTGGTCATGTTCATTTCCCCAGTTGAACATGTCCCTGCTTTGTTTCAAAAAAGTATCAGTTCTTTTATGACATACAGGTCCAATTCATTGCCAATCTAGACGATCATACTGGGGTTGATGTTGACTAGCGTTACAGTTTCAACTAGAGTTATAGGACATTCGTTTGGGTTTCTGTCTCTTATGTGGTGGTCGAGTGGGTTTTTATAGATGTATTATGTATTTAATTCTAGTTCACACTGATCTAAGGCATGGATCATGCATTTAATAGTGTCCTTGTCCAAGATGGTGCTTGTGTGTGAGCCTGGGATTTTGGTTACTGTTGTCCCTCAAAGATAAGCTCGTTGGCATTAAGAGAAAGAAGTGTGGTATCACTTATTCGCATGTGCCAATGGGGTTGCACTTTCTCATTCCATGATGTTATGAGTTCTCTTAGTCTTATTTGGACTGAATGGGAAATTCGATCCCCGTTGTTCTCACTGTCCCTGCCCTTAGCATGATCAAGATCATTGCATGGTTCTCGCATTCTCTTATGTGCGGGAGGAGATGTAATTGTTGCATCTTCCCAATGGTGAGCGGCCTCAGCATGTGAGAGCATTATATGGCTCTCACATTCTCTTAGGTTGACCACTGATGAGCGTTGTTGGTTCTTGTTACAGCATGAGAACTCCCTTCTTGGATGGTTATAAAAAGATGTTGTAGCAATCCCTGATGGTCTTTTGATTGCTATAGACACATCCAATGCTTCCTTCACCGAAAACTTCATGGTGAGCCATTGACAAGCTACGAACGCATCTACATTTTCCATCGTTGGTTTACCAATCAAAATGTTATATGTAGACAGGTAATCTACTACCATAAAGTTTACCTGAATCATTGCGGACGGGGCTCCTTGCCAAAGGTGACTATATGCAAATTCGAATCCAAATGTACGATCTTGATGCCCCCAAAACCATATACGGATAGCACATAAGGTGTGAGGCTAGATAGAGGAAGCTTCATTTGGTCGAAGTCATTCTTAAACATGATGTTGATGGTGCTACCCCATCAATGAAGACTTGGCATACCTTAGTGTTAGCCATGCTGACTGATGTGACCATGGGGTTGTGGTGGAGGCATCCAGTTCCTTTTTTTGTCTTCGACCGAGAGGGAGATGTCCTCTTCGTCTTCTTCTACCCTCGAAGACTTTAGGGCACAGAGTTATACAGAATAGATCCAACATATCGGGGCAAGCTCCCTTTTGTGTCGGGCTTGTGACCCTTTGTTTCTTTTGGCCACATAAGGGCTACCACATATAGATTATATGGACACCGAGGAGATGCACACTCATATTTCTAGCCAAATGTCATTTCGTAGTGTTCAACTGACCATAGAATGTAAAATGATCTAGTAAATCATCTTTGGAACTTTCGTAGCAATCAGTAGGAGATTATTATTGTTTTTGTTATTGTCGTTGTATTTGATATTTTTGCTGTTATACTTGTTGATGTTGTTGTTGTTGTAATATATTTCAATTAAATTTATATAATTAATATATCACAGTTTCATTTAGTACTATTGAAAAGTGAAACATACTTAATTGGTTATAATACTTCTTATAGTACAACATACTGGATTAAGTTCAAATTATTACATCAGCTAAAGATTAAAAGATACAATAGTTCAATGATACAAATACAATTATAGCAGCTGTTAACGAATTTCTTCGTCCACACCCAAAAGTTTATACAAGTTGGCATATTCAAACGAATTCCAATAGTACCCATTGGTCTTATGATTATTCATAAAATTCTTTGAAATAAAAAAAGTAACTTGGACAAATCAAATTAATAATAGGCCATATGCTCAAGCCATGCTCTTTGTTCCATCATAAGGCATGTTACAAAGATATGCATATATGCAATTTTCTAATTGTTCAAGTCCATGTTTGTAAATATATCATCATATCCCTTATTAACCTTTCATCCATTAGAATTGTCCTCGAGCTCTTTTCATCTCAACAAAGAGAACTTGGAGAAGATCCTACTTGGAATAAGTGATAAGACTGAGAAAGAGTTTGAGGGCCCCTTTCTATGAAGGGGCATATCTCTATTTACAGTGGTTGAAAGGAGGTAGGCTTGCTCTAGTTGGCGATGTAGGACTTTGGTAATTGCTACCTTGGTGATGGCTTCAACGTGGAGCTTGTGAATGAATATGAAGGCTTTTGAGACTTTATAGAGGAGAATAAACTAATCCCTCTTGAACCTTCTTTTATGAATGACTTTAATCCTCCTTCCTTATATGGCTTTCGACACTGACATGCTTTTAGGAAATGTCCTTTGTGGATTTGATGGGATGCGGCACCAATAAAGCATGGCATGGATAATATTCGGCATGGAGCTAGCGCGACATGGAATGAACGCAACATTACTTGAGAGACAACATTGAAGTATGGTGGCATAAAATAAAGGCGGCACTGAAGAGGAAGTGGCACCAAAGAGGTGCGACAAGGATATGATGTAGCATCGATTAAATGTGGTGTTGATGACATGCTTTAATGCTTATATGCGACATTGATATTATAGGCGGCATTGAATCATGTGATTTTTGATGAAGCACGACATGTATAGTTTATGATATCCATTCCATCTTTATTGTTGAATGGCAACATTGATAGAATACAGCATCAATGAGATATGACATAGATCATATCATCGTACATTGATGGCTTTTGGTATTGATTGTATCCTATATCACCTTTTCCTTGAAGAGACAAGGCATTATCCATTCAATTCTATAGAAGGTATGCGGCATAAATGACATGCGATGTTGTACATAATTCTTTGTCGATGGGAAGTGGCATTGTGTCCTTTTGATATTAAGTCATCTTCATACACTCAGCATTGCTTGTATTATACTATTATGGTTGTATCATCATGCTGCATAGGAGTATAGAACTAGGGTTGCCAATGTTCATCCTTAAGGACCTAGAGCATGCTTCTGTACTTTACCACTTTTGTTCTTTCGGCGTTATTTTATTAATGAAAGATGTATTTAACCCTTAAGGTCGACATAGTTCCTTGTCATTGCCTTTGACGTTCTCTTACTTTGGTATGATACCGCACCTTTGAATAACCTTGCGTTTCTTCTCTGCTTCCAATTTGTCGACACGAAATCCTTAATTTTGACATGAAGCTCGTGGCTTATACTTCGACATGACTCTAGCTTTTGCCTATATCCTTTAGAAATTATGTAGGTAACATTTGCCCCCTTGTACAGAAGAAGCATTTTACACTTTAGTGTAAAACCAAGAATATCTTTGCTTTCTCGATTTCTTATGAGGTTTTATTTCCAATCTCGTTTTCCTGTAAAACATAAAGTGAATGATAACTTTCGTTATTAAATTTAAATTCAATTTCGATTTCAAGCAATCCCTTTTTCGATTTGATTGAGTTATAAATATGTATATATTATCTATATTATCTGCATGAGTTAAGATTATAATTTTGCTATAAGAGATCAATAAATAACAATAAGTTGTCAAACTGAAGCCCAGAAGATTATCTGCTAATATCGTAGGAAAAAGCATTAGAAATTCTCTCTAGTAATATTATGAATAAAAGACCAGAAACCCATCTGGTAGCAATAGTATTTTGAGTAGGAAGTTAGAAATTTATCTGTAAAGATGATCAGAAAATCCATCTAAATAGAAAACCAGAAAATCATCTAGCAATAATGGAAGACTAGAAAAACCATCTGTTAATAGTAATCTGAATGGAAGACTAGAAAACCTTCTAGCAATAATAGAAGACCATAAATCCATCTGATAATAGTAGAAGACTAGAAATCCTTTGATAATAAAAGAAGACCAGAAATCCCATCTGAGAATAATAAAAGACCACCAATCCATCTGGCAATAGTAGAAGACCAGAAATCCATCTGGTAATAATAAAAGAAGACCATAATTTCATCTAATAATAATAGAAGATTAGAAATTCATCTGGCAATAATAGAAGACCAAAAATCCCATCTGATAATAATAGAAGATCAGAAATCTATCTGGCAATAACAGAAGACCAGAAATCCATCTGGTAATAAAAGAAGACCAGAAATCTCATCTGGCAATAATAGAAGACTAGAAATCCGTCTAGCAAAAATAGAAGATTGGAAATCCAATTGACAATAATAGAAGAATAGAAATCCCTTTTGGTAATCTAAAAAGGAAGACCAGAAAATCCCTTCTGGTAATGAAGACCAGAAAAGCCTTTCTGATAATTAATAAGGAAGATCAGGAAATCCCATCTAGTAATAAAGACCAGAAAACCCCTTCTGGTAATTAATAAGGACCAGAAAACCTATTTGGCATCTGAAAATTGCTTTAGCTTTAGAGCATTGACGGTTGACATTTAATAGGTCTACCTCTAGAAGATTGATTGATTCTATTCTGAAGCTCAAACGGCTCATTTTTGATAGATCTTCCTCCAAAAGATTATTTTTGAACCATTCTTTAGGATAGAGTTTAGATTTGCTTTTGAATTTGATTGGCACCAGCTTAGGTGTTGATCTTAACTTGGATCGGAACCCTTATCACCGTCTTAGGTGATGGTTTAGATCTGTTGTCCGGTGCATTTGGTTAGGTATCCTTAAGTAGAACAAAAGACTTACCTGACCTCCCTCTAAGAGGCGCTTTAGTGTGGCCTTCGATAATGGCACTAAAGGCCGATCCGGTGCTCTGGGTGCTACCAAAACCAGATACTTACCCGATCTCCTTCTAGGAGATGCTTCAGTGAGGCCTTTGATCATGGCACTGAAGGCTAGTCTAGTGCTTTGGGTAGCTATCTTAAGCAGAACCAAAGACTTATCCGACCTTCCTCTGGGAGGTGCTATAGTGATGCCTTTTATGATGGCAGTAAAGGCTAGTCCAATGCTCTGGGTAGCCATCTTAAGCAAAATTAGAGACTTAATCGATCTCCCTCTAGGGGATGCTTCAACGAGGCCTTTAATGATGGCATTGAAGGCTTGTTTGGCGCTCTAGGTAGCTTTCCTAAGCAGAACTAGTGACTTATCCGACCACCCTCTAGGAGGTGCTTAAGTGAGGCCTTTGATTACGACACTAAAGGCTTTTTACTTAAGGAGAGTCTTACTCCTAACCCAGTAGACATTCTTATTTCAACTTCTTTATTCAATCACTGTTTGAAAATATGGTCGCAAGTGTTCAGCATTCCATGTTCTTGCTATCACATTGCCATCATGTCAGCATAACCCATAGGTCCCAGGTGGGATTACTTAGTGTATGATTAGTGGTCCTTCCCAATTTGGTCCAAGCGGTCCATTTGTCGGGTTTTTAGTCTTTGCCATAACTTTTAAGACCACCAAATCTCCTTTATTGAATATCCTTCGTTGGTATTCAGTTATCCCTATGGCTGCCTCTTCTCTCAATTCATTAATTAGATCTAAGGATTATTTCCTCAATTCTTGATTCGAATTGAATGCATATGCAATTCTTCGATGAGAAGGCACCTTCACCTTAATTGGAAGCATCGCTTCACATCTATATATTAATGAATATGGGGTATGTCCTGTTGCTATTTTAGTAAAAGTTCTATAAGCACGTAATACTAAAGGTAGCCCTTCTACCCAATTTCCTTTTGTTTGTCTAATCGTTTCTTGAGAATGGTTTTGATGGTTTTATTAGTAATTAGAGATTAGCTTTCTTGTAACGATTCGATTTTAAGTAGTAATTAAATAACATTGATAATAGAAATTATTTAATTAAATTGGAATTTGATGGTTTAGTCGATAATTGGTTTGGTAATTATTTTACAAATGAATTTAGGTTGTGAAATTATGATATTTAAATAAGTTATAAGGTAAAATAATATTTTATAGAATCGATAAAGATGAAATAAAATAATAGCTTGTAAGTAAATTGAATATAGTTTAAGAATAAAACCAAGTGTGTGTATATATATATTACCAATAAATATTGAAGCCCAAAGCCCAAAATAACTTAACCCTTATCCCTATTTCAAAATTCTCATTATCTATTATTTACCTTCGTTCGTTTATTTTAGGGAGACTTCAGGAACGATCTCGCACTTAAAAAAAATCGAAATCCCTAAAATTTCCTCCTTTGGATAATCAACTAATTAAGATAAGAAATTTATATAATCCAGAATTTCAAATTTCTAGAGTTTTTCGTTTTCATTCAACGCAAGCGTTCAGAGGCATTTTTAGGAGTGCGAGTTGGAGGTGCACGAGGGCTTCTAGTGAGCGACGAGATGCCGATGACATGGTTTGGTGTTGTCGATGTAGGTGCCAAGCCTTGGAATGCTGACATCTTTATGTGGTGCTGATTGTGACCTTGTAGTCAAAGCTTGATGGTATTGTCTGTTGGTAGGGATATTGAGTTTGCGTTCTTCGTTCGGTGATTTAATTACAACTCACTACCATATCTAATTCGATTGATTGCTGTTAGTATATATACATTTATATGCGTCCTATTAGTTAGTGCCTATGCTGTGAGTTGGAGTGCATGTTTCAGTATTTCTTTCCTGTTGTTATAATTTTGTGAGCTTGAACTTACCTTCCTCTATCTAAATTTTAGTCTATGCATATTAATATGTAAGTGTTAGTGCAGTCCTATAAGTAAGTTTAAGATATTAGTATGCAACTCCATATAGCCATTAACTCTTGACAATATGATTAGTCAAAATACGTGTCTATTTATATATTTTATAACTAAATTAAATATATACATATATATATAAGTGTTTATATCTTGATTTGAGAATCCTCAAAGTTCAATGTTTGGTCTTGTTTTATCCATCTGTATGGTGCATTGATTTATGTGTACTGCATTATGTCTTACTCCAACTCCATGTGCAGGCTTGAATTCCTTAATTTAGGCTTTGACAGTTTAAATGTTTGGTTTTGGAAAAACCTGATGTTATAATATTTGTTGCAGTTCATTAGTTTATTATTTCTTGTATAAAAGAGCACAATTTTATTTATATATAAGCAAGTAATAATGGTTTATCATCAATCATATATAACATTGATATAGGTATAAATTAGTTATGTATATATATATAATGGACATATGATTAATTGAGTTTTATAAACCCATTTTAGTTTCTAATACAAGGGGAGATTTTCAATGGTTATTTGCGAATTCTAAGTTACTATCTAATTTTTTATATATAAAAGGATAACAAATTTATTGTTTATTGTACAAATTAAGATTACCACTGAATTTTGGTAATTCATGTAAATTTACTCATTGTTTATGTATAAATATTTTATTTATTTATGGGGTAAAGTCGTGAATGATTTTATAAAAAAATCAATATAGTATTTATAATTTTATTTAATTCAAATAAGCTACTTTGTTGTTTTCCTGATTAGTCTATAACGTATATCGATTTAGAATATATGGGATAATTTATATATATATATATATATACATGAAGTATTTAAACTTATATTTATTTTAAGATATATATATATATATATTATTCTTTACTTGTAATTTGCTTTGTTAGAAAATTATATGTTGCAGTTGAATTATTATTGAATATTGGTTTGTTTGTTTTAATCATGCTTGGCATTTTAATTAATCTAATTTATATTGTTTGATTGCTTTGTATAAATATATGATGTATTTATCAATATGAGTGATTCACCGTTGAGCTTTATTTGATTGACATTTAATATGATATGGTGATGACATCTTTTCTATTTGATTTACTGTTATTTATTCTGTGTAACGAGAAATTAGAATAAATGGATTAGTGATACCGTCTGGAATGGCACTTTCGGTTACATTTTTCCGGTTATTCTTTAGACTCGTTATATAGAATAAAGAAGGGTAAATGTGATGTATGAGCACTGAATAAATGGACTAGTAACATGCGGTGGTATGGGACACCATTGTGTTATTTATTCAGTTATTCTTTTGCTCGTGGATGACACTCAATACGGGGTACGTTGAGTGTGACTCGCTGCGGTGAGTACGTATGGAGGCTACTTGTTAGCTACATAGTTTGTGTACATTATATGTCTATTTACCTTGACCGACTCCCTTTATGTTTTAGGAGTGAACAAGATTGGTCAATATCCACCCTGGCGGCCTGATCGTTGGGTCACTCCTCAGATCTGTGACACCATTGTTTATGATATTCGATGTCCATCACGAGATTGGTAGTTGGTTTCCCATTGTGTCACATAGGCCAGCAGTCAGTTAACATAGGGGCACATGCCAGTAGTCATGGCCGAAGAGGCTATGCGTTGTCGAGCCTATGGTGGATCATTGTCGCAATACCGAGAGGGGAGAGGTAATGATAACCGATGACTGTAGGAGTCGTGTCTTATGGAAGACGTGTGGCTCTTGGACCTAGCAAACGTGTTGTCGGTCTCTTGTCTGGTTCCGGTATATGTGGATGCATGGATATGTATATGGGTGGTAGATAGGCATATATATTATGTATAGATAAGATTATACATGAGACTGTGTCTAGAGTATGACCAATCCCATATCCTTCTCAGACAGACGGCCCATTTATTATTGATTTGTTAGTATATATCTTAGGGTTATTCAATCGAGAGTTTCATCTCTCCAAGGATTGTGGGCCAAGATATGCGATTTTATTTTGAGCTAGCTCTAATCTTACTTATTGATTTGATAATGAGATTAATAATATGAGATTGAGAGAGACTGTCGGCATTGCCTAATGTGACTTAAGGATATCTCATTATCGATGAATTTCAGACTTGATGATGCATTCTAGATATGTATGATTCACCTATTTGATATTGATTTAGACATTTTGCTTTGATGTGTTTTATTATATAGGTGATCACATCTTTATGTATAGTTTTATGATATTTGTTGTTATATGATCTATTTGAGGCAGTCTGTTATATTTTATCTGAATAGATTTATATCATGCCAATATCACATAATTGTTGATAATATAAATATCATATATTATTTACCCTTGATTTAGATATAATCTGACCCGTGTGTTATTTATATAATACTCGGGTCAATCCGAGACATTTCAGGTACAGGGACATAATGACCAGCTTGTATTATCTGGGGTTAGAGGAGACTAGTGTATTATATTGTTATATATCATCTAAGTATTTTGTTGATTCATGTGTGTAAATTCTTGTATTGAGTGTTGAAGATACTTTGTATACTGTATATTATATATTATCGCTACGTTTGACTCTATGATCTCTTATGTTTATTATATATTATGTATATTTCTATCTTGGAGGCACACGTGTTTATTTTTTTGTACCGATACTATGTACATATAGTAGAGATATTTACTTGATGTCTTGATACATACCAGTGTTGGTCCAAGAAAATATTCACGTGTATACCTCATATAGCCTTATTCTCCATATTATCTGACAGTATTACTTTGTGATACTCTTGTTAAAAAATGGTATCATAGCAGGTTCAGAACAATACATCATATATAAGAGATACAAATCAAGACCTTAGTTGAGACTTAGAGTCTCTGTCCCTGTAGGTGTGTGGTTGATTTTTATTTATGCTTAATTGATACTAGGAATATACGATGATTACTGGAAGCGTATTTGTTATTTTCCTATTATATATTATTATTATTATTACTTCTTGCCCTGTTATTATGTTGTGTTTTACAACTTTAGCGTGTTACTAAATTATGTGCTTAAACAGCAATTGTATTTCAAATACAATATTGATTTTGGTTTATAGTGGAAATACACACATGGAAGATCGAAATATAAATATTTTATTCAAACCAGTGTATGATTAATGAAAACAATGAAGTTAATTTTATAAAATGAATAGAAATATTTTGTAATTTATTTTAGTGTTAATTTATTCGTAGAGTGATTTAAGAATTCTGTTCAATACGTCCGATTAGCATTATTGATAGGAATTCTTAAACGCTCATACGAGACAGTCTGACACAATATTTTGGAAAGGTTTAAAACTATAAGTGTTAGATAAAAGTTAAGATTTATAACTTATGCGGATATTGATTATTCATATTGTTAAATGATTCGGAGAGTTAAGAGAATGTTTAAATCGGAAATCGTTTAGATGATATGAGTTATAAGTGTAGCATTAATGAAGATTTAAAATAAATAAAAAAATGAGTAAAGTTTTATTGGATCAAGTATATTGTTAATCAATGGTGGTAATATTTATATAAATTTTGAAAATAAAATGGTGTTAACTTGTCCGTTGAGTGTTTTAATAATTTTGGTCGATGCGGGTGCACACGTATTCGATAGAAGTTCTCAAACACTTAGACGTGACATGTGGACTCAAGGTTTTGGGAAAGATATAAAAAAATTGTCATGATTTACATTGTTTTAAGTGATAAGTGAATGTTTTGAATGGAGAAAGGATAAAAGTATACATAAGAAAAATGTTTTGGAAAGTGCTGTTTAAAATTTGCATTTCTTTCAATCTTGAGAATGAGAGATTATATATATTAACTTGATAAAATTTTAACTGCAAAAGGGAAATTGTAAATATAGATGTTTTTGTATTTGATGTTATTTGAAGAAAATCTTAAATTCTAATTGTTTTTGAATTTGTACGAAATGAAATTTGGAAAATGAGGATCAAATGGACTCATATAATTTAATAATGGGATTTATATAGGAATTGATTTCTCATATTTCCGAATATATTGTTCGATTTGAATTCTTCGACTTAATTTCATTGACCATTGATTTTCTGATGAATGGTTATGGTGTTTTCGGACTTTATCTTTTCTCTGATGTGGATATATGTTCGAATATATTTTGGACGTTGATTAACTTTCTTATTTCAGTGCTGACTTAATTAAAACTGACATTGTTCAATTTCCTTCGTTATCTCTGAGTTTTATCATTCATCTTTGCCTATGTTGTTTGTGTTTGTAAAGTGTGATGACTGTGGTTTTTATTGCTCTATTCAACTGAGACCTTGTTAATGCGTGCATGACTCAGTGTGCTCTAGTACCGGTTGTATACTTGTAGTTTACCATTCCTTCTTATATGATGTTGTATACTTGAGTTGCTTGAGATCGGTGAGTTAACTAACCTTGCTTGTGCACCAACACTGGCTGCCTTGATCACGTTGAACTTTGATCCTTGAATAGCCTGAGCATGTCCATTTAACTTGATGCAATTTGGCACCTATTCACACCTTAACCCGACCTTGTATCTTGTCTTGAGTTTTGTTTGTACATATGTACTCGCTTCTCCTTGCTTTTCTTATAATACGTTGAAATGTGTGACTGGTTGCACATATATAAGTGCATTCAACTGTTTTCGTATACCTATTTTAAGGGGATTCAATTTGTCTCCCCGCTCCAACTTTATCTCTAGTTCATGTTAGCTCTGAGCTGTTTTCCTAGTTATACACATGCACTTGTATATTTCCATGTACTAGCTTTTGTTTTGGTGCTTTAGCCACCGTGTTCTATATTCACCGGTACTGCAGTCTTCCCTAAATCTGGTTGCTTCTCGGTCTGGCCTTAGTTTGCTGCTCCTCTTCCCATTCTTTGTATGGCTGAACTTTGGTCTTGTTTAACTATCACTTGCTGGTGTGCATGTGCACTCAACCTTTTGCTAATACTTCTGGTACACAAATTCTTAATTTTTGCCTTTGTTTTGCTGCCTTGTTCATTGTTTTCTCTTTGAAACTCCCTGACCATGTGCACTTGACTTGAAATTTGGCCTAGCAGTGATACATCACCACCCTATTTGCATGGTTGTCTAGTCTTGTTTTTGCTTCCTGGAATCGGTGCTTTAGCGCATATATATCTTGGGTACAACTTGTTACTGCACCTCAGTTGTTTTGATATGGTGGTTGATATGTGTGCATGTAATTATATATTACAAGTAAAGATTAATCATTTGCTCTGTTATTTATATACACACGTTTAATTGCTCCTTTGACTTCCATTGCCTGCAGTTGGCTCGATTTTCTGGCTAACAAAGAAAGAATGAAGCAAAGACAAGCAGGGGTATAGGGAATATAGTTACCAAAGCCAGCATGCCGGACCAGATGTTTGGTCCGGCATCCTATGGTATACCGGAATAAGTACCTAGTCCGGCATCCTCAAATATGCCGGACCAAATATTTGGTCCGGCATCTTTTAATATGTTGGACCAAATATTTAGTCCGGCATTCTCTAATATGTCGGACCAAATATATTGTCCGGTACGACACATCCATCACCGGACCAAACATTTGGTCCGGTACACAAACATGCCGGTTCGAATGTTTGGTCTGGCAAATAAGGTACTCCAGGGCAAAATCATCGAACCAAGCCAAAGTAGGACAACCGATCCAGGCAAGCTTCCTGACTTAAATGCTGATCCAACTGTTCTTGACTCAAATGCCGAACCAAACTCAGGAAGCTATAAATTTTTCTTCGAACTTCACAACTCCACTCTATAAATACCGGAGCTTCTTAACAACAGTGGGAACGGATTTTGGGAGAAAAGAGGGAAAACTCTGCTGAGACTCGGTCACTCTAGCTACTTCAAGTTTTTACTATTTCCGAACAAACTTGTATTTGTAACCAAATCAAAGTAAGAATAATAAGATGGATAGTGGATGTAGGCACATTCTGGCCGAACCATTATAAAACCCTGTGTGATTTACTTTCCTTAACTGCTTTCCGATTTATAAGCCTGTGAATTGTTCTGTGACTGCAAAAAATATCATTTAATGTGTTGGAACATTAAAAACTCCAAATCAATCAACCTAAACGTGATCTAGCCAAAATCGAACTTAGAGGTGTTTGTTCAATTTTTGTGCAAATATTTTTGGTACATTCACTGAGAAGGCCGCGTGGAGAGCCAAACTCTTCTGTCCACCCTCCTTCCAAACCTTAACTCAACATTAGAACATGGCTCCCTCTAGGCGCAACACTGATAAGGGTAAGAGCATGGCCATTGCCAGCACACTTAACCCCATCCAAGAAGATGAAGAAAACCCGGCTACCCACTCTCAACCTCCAGACTCAACTGTCACCCGAGAAGACTTAGATAGGGTTGTGAAAGAGATGACTGACTACTTCGCTACCCAGTAAAAAACTTTAGTGGACCAACTCATGACACGCTTGAGAGGCACGGAGGAATCCACTCACAACATTGAATCTCGAGGTGAGTCTCAATTTGGAGAGTCGTGTAAATGGATCAGATCTCCTACAAATGAAGAATTCAATCAAGAAGATACAAGAACTCAAAGCCGAGCCAGGACTCAGCCTAAAGCCGGTCCTGAAAGTGCATCAAGAGCTGGGCCCAGTGAAGGGGGCACCAAGCAAGGACCGACTGTGGCTGACCTTGTCATGCTTTGAGCCAATCATCGCCAATCCAGCCTTAACGAAGGTTCCAGATGCCATCAAAGGGAAGCCCCCACTTCTCCTAGGGCTGCCCCAGAATCCGAGGAGAGGATGATACGCCTCTTCATGGAATATCTCAAACGCGAACAACTCGAAAGTGGGATAGGGGCAAGGGTGTCCAGCCCCTTCACCAGGGACATAGAAGTGACAGCAACTCCTCGAGAATGGAAGATGCCCACTATGGATCCCTACAAAGGCACATCCGACCCAATCATCCACTTGCAGCGCTACACCCAGCATATGCTCATGAATGGAGCAACAAAGGGTGTGTTGTTTAAATGTTTTCCGCTTTTCTTGTCAGACTTAGCAACCATATGGTTTTGTCGCCTGCCTCATGGCTCCATTAGCTCTTGGGAAATGTTGAAGGAAAAATTCATAAGTCAATTCCAAATCCATGTGGAACAGCCCAGAGATGCTTATTTCTTGTCGGACGTAAAACAGAAAGCTGGAGAACCGCTACAGCAATATCTTACCCATTTTAACGCTGTCGCGGTGGCAGTACAAAATGCAGATGAAAGGCTTACACTGATGGCACTATGCGAAGGCGTCCACCTCGATTCAAATCTTGCAAGAAGGTTGATGAAGGAAAAGCCTTTAACTCTTCAAGAATTATTTCGTAAAGCCGGAAAATACATGAGATTGGAAGACGCAGCGGCTCACGGACATAGCAAGCAACCCACAAGGGGTTCTAGCGTCCAAGGAAACATGAATGATCCACCCTAAGGAGAGGGGAGTAAGCCAAACAACGAAGGAAAAAAGTAACCATCAAGGCAACTCGGGAACTAAAATGGGCAATAAGCGACAATACAGACCTGGACCGAGATTCGATTTATACACTCCTCTGAATGACACTGTGGAGTACATTTACCTGGCTGCTCAACACGAATTAAAATACAAACTCCCTTCATATAAAAAAGAGTCAGAAGCCGCAATTAGAACAGGAAAATATTATCGCTTCCACTTGTCTCATGGGCATAACACCGAAGAATGTCAACATTTGCGGGATCTCATTAAGGAGTACATCCGAAAAAAGAAACTGGAATGGTACATGCAGTAAAGACACAACTCTCCCGCTCCAGTCTACGAGGGACCTGGGACACACCCACAAGGGAACAACAAAGAAGGAGCATGTACAAGCTGCTCAAACCAGGAGAAGATAATTATCCATACCATATCTGGAGGCCCGCATGCGGCCGACGGAAGTTGGGCCGAGATGGAGATGTATGAAAAGTCTTTGAAATATAGGGAAGGATGTGTTCATTCCATTACTGAAGGACACATAGCAAAATGGAGAGAAAGGGCCAACATAACCTTTAGCGATGAAGATTTGGTTGGAAAGCAGTATCCACATACCGATCCCATGGTTATCTCCGCCTGGATCGGCCTAGCAGAGGTGTTCCGCATCTTAGTTGATACAGGAAGCTCAGTGAATATTTTTTTCAAACATGCCTTCAACAAAATGAAGTTATCAATGAAAGATGTATCCCCATGCAATAAGCCCTTACATGGGTTCACAGGGGAGGCCACGATGTAACTTGGACAGTTATACTTATTTATTGAGCTAGGAAGTCACCCCCGATCCATTATCCGAAAGAAAACATTCGTGTAGGTAGATGGACACTCTGCCTACAACGTGTTTTTAGGGAGGCCTGCATTGTCAGATTTCCAGATAGTCTTGGCCCCATGGTGCCTGAGGATGAAATTCCCAACTGATAACGGAATATGAGAGGTAGAAGGCGACCAAGACGCAGCTCGTAATTGATACATGATAGAACTCCACCAAAACAAAAGGAAGGAAAAAAGTAAGAGCGTAGGGGTCGCCCTCTGTGCCAAAATTGCAGAAGCATAGCAACCAAAGAAGGCTCCTCCTCTCAAATATACTAGTGACCCTTTTAATGAGTTGGACCCAAGAGATAGAGAGGAGGAGGTCAATGCCGAGCCCGTGGAGGCTATGGAACATGTGATGGTAGACGAACACGACAAAATAAGGCTTTTAAAGATAGGTTCTCAGTTGAACGAGAACCTAAAAATCCAGCTGATAGGATTTCTACGCAAGAACTTAGATGTATTCGCATGGACCCATGAATACATGGTGGGAATATCCCCAGAAGTAGCTTGTCATTCCCTCAATATTGACCCAGCCAAGATCTCGGTCAAACAAAAGAAAAGAAGCATGGGGATAGAACGGTCAACTGCTCTCAACGAAGAGGTGAAGAACCTTCTCGCCAATAGTTTTATCCGTGAAGCCATTTACCCAAAATGGATCTCCAACCCAATTTATTGAAAAAGCCTAATAGGAAGTGGCGGACCTTCATTGACTTTTCCAACCTCAATGATGCTTGCCCCAAAGACTGTTTTCCTTTGCCCCGAATTGACCGACTGTAGACGGAACCATAGGACATGAGTGGTTGTCATTCATGGACGCATATTCAGGATACAACCAGGTCCCTATGCACGTGTCGGATCAAGAACATACTAGCTTCATCACGGATCTAGGCCTATATTTCTACAAGGTCATGCCCTTCAGGCTTAAGAACGTCGGCGCTACCTATCAATGTCTAGTTAATAAGATGTTTGAGCAGCAAATTGGTTACTCCATGGAAGTCTATGTCGACGACATGCTTGTCAAATCAAGAAGAGCAACGGATTATTTGAGCCACCTAAACGAGATGTTCCAAATATTACGCAAATACCCAATGAAGCCGAATCCTCTAAAATGCTCTTTTGGGGTATCTTCGGGTAAATTCTTAGGTTTCAATGTGCATGCTAGAAGAATAGAGGCAAATCCTGAACAAGCTTTGAAAGACATCAAAATCCCAGCCACGCAGAGGGAAATGCAGAGCCTAAACAGGAAGGTAGCTGCTCTGAGCAGCTTTATATCCAAGGCCATGGACAAGTGCGTCCCGTTCTTCGAAGCCCTCAAAAAGGACAAAGGAAAATTTAAACGGACCGATGAATGCTACTCAGCCTTCCAGGGTCTACTAGAACACCTACAGAAGCCTCTAGTGCTCTCCACTCCGATAGATGGAGAAAGCCTCTACCTATACCTAGCTGTATCCTCCCACGCGCTAAGTGCTGCATTAGTATGAGAAGATGATCATATCCAAAGACCGATATACTTCATTATTAAAAGGTTCATGGGGGCAGAAGCTAGATACCAAAGATCAAAAAATTGGCTTACTTTCTACTGATAGCATCCAGGAAATTACGACACTACTTTCAGTCGCACTCCATTAGAGTTCTAACGGATCAACCTTTGAGGTAAGTCCTACATAAACCAGACACGTCAGGGCGCCTGTTAAAATGGTGCATTGAGCTGAGCCAGTACGACATTACCTACCACCCACGCACCGCAATTAAGGGACAAGCCTTACCTGACTTCATAGCTAAGTTCACAATGCGAGACGAGGAGGTTGCGGCAAGGGTTGAGGAAGCTATCAAATGGAATATGTTCATTGATGGAGCATCGAACGAGCTCGGCTAGGGGGCAAGTGTCATAATAGTCTCACCCCGAGGAGAGAAATTAAACTATGCACTGAGACTAGAGTTCGCTGCAACCAATAACGAAGCTGAATACGAGGCAATAATAGCCGGCATAGAAATCATTAAAGAAATAGGAGTTAAGTCAATATGTATGCACAGCGATTCACAACTAATTGTTAACCAGATCCTTGGAGAATTCCAGACTCGCGGACAAAAGCTTGTGTCCTACCTCAAAGAGGCCAAAACCCTCCTTGATGAGCTAGACTACTATGTAATAAAACACATCCCGCGAGGGGAAAATCAAGAGGCGGATGCCCTTGCCAAAGGGGCTAGCATAAGAACCAAACTAATGCTGGGGGCAACCCCTAGCATGAGATAATCCACACCGAGTTTCGAGTGTTTGCAAATCACATCAATCGCAGACAAGGAGAAGACATGGATGAACCCCATCATCAGATACTTAAAAGAATGAACCTTACCAACAGATCGATACAAAGTCAGGAGAATTTTGAGGAGGGCATCCCGCTACACCATCCAGAACGGCATGTTGTACCGTCGTGGCTTTTCCAATCCGCTGCTAAGGTGTGTTGCCGGGAACAAAGCAAAAGATATCCTTAACAACATACATCAAGGAAGTTATGGCGACCACACCAGAGGGAAAATTCTAGCTAGAAAGATCCTGCACTGTAGATACTTTTGGCCCACACTGAACAAGGACGCGGCCGAGTTTGCTAGGAAATGTGACAAATGCCAAAGATTTGCCAAAATCCCGAGATTTCCACCTACCGGTTTAATCCAGATGGTCGGCCCCTGGCCATTTGTCGTCTGGGGAATTGATCTGATCGGGGAACTCCCCATGGGTCAAAAAGGAGCAAAATACGCTATAGTGGCAGTGGATTATTTCACCAAATGGGTGGAAGCGGAGCCTTTAAACAAAATTTCATCTACCAAGGCGATAAACTTCCTAATACATAACATCATGTGTAGGTATGGGGTGCCGCAGAAAATCTTATCGGATAACGGACTTCAATTCAACAGTGAAGAATTCTCCAATTGGTGTCATGAACATGGGATTGCCCAAAGCTTTTCAACTGTAGCATATCCCTAGGAAAATGGACAATTCGAAGCAGTGAACACGGTGTTGAAAACACTAATCAAGAAGAAGCTAGAAAAGTCCAGGGGGAATGGGTCGACGAACTGCCTATTGCTTTATTGGCCTACCGAACTTCTTATAAGACCGTGACAGGGCAAACACCATTCGCATTGGCATACGGAATCGAGGCCGTGCTCCCCGTCGAAACAGTCGTCCCCTCGCAATGCAAGATACATTACAATTCGGAAGAAAATGAGGAGCTCCTGAACATGTCACTTGACCTGATCGAGGAAAAAAGAAACAACGCCGCTCTCAAAGCCGCCGCCCATAGGCAGAAGGTGGCAAGGCAGTACAACTCTAAGGTGAAGGAACACTGTAAGAAGGAGACTTGGTACTCAAATGAGTCTTCCCACGACCCGGAGCACAAGATCCAATTTGGGAAGGGCCGTTTGTTATTCATAAGGATCTTTGCAATGGAGCTTACATCTTGTCGACGGTAGATGGAGGGATGTTTGGGAAAGCATGGAATCTCCAACATCTCCGCCGCTACTTCTCTTGAGTTGTAAAGAAACATGTACTAACGCAATAAAAGAAAGACAGTGGATGTAGGCATATTTCGACCGAACCACTATAAAAAATTTGTGTCTTACATTACTTAACTTATTTAAATGTTCTTTCGTTTAATTATTTTATCTAATGAGTATTCCTACTGTGAGCAATCGTAGAAACTCACTGGCAGTAGTGGAAGTAAGATAGCCATGATAAAAGGCACGAAACAAGCCTTGGCAATTCACTGCTGACAACTGGCACCCCCAAGCCTGCAATGATGAATCGACCATAAGCCACAAATTAGGCACAATTTATAGACTAGGCAGTTCATCATTAACATTCATCTTTCCAGCAACTATGAATCGATTATAAGCCCTAAGATTAAGGCATGGCTGAAGCCATGGGTAGTTCGCACTTGACGATCGGCATTACACACGCCGGCAATGATAAATCGAATAATACTCACGACACGGGTACCAACCCGAGTAGTTATCGTTAGTGATCGGCCTTGAATAATAGCACGATTATGGTTTTTAGCGTTTTTTGAACACAATAACGATTAACCAAGTCATAAATAGTTCACAAACAGACTATGAAAATCGTACATCGCAAAAGTCATTCTAGATAAGCAAACGAAAGACATAAATTAAACATTATGCGTTAGAAATCTTTACATACACAGCTTTTTGTCCATATATACAAATACTAAATAGCCATACATCCTTCTCAACCACATACAGAAAATAAAATGGAAATCTCTTCAAGACGGGGGGACATCCTTGCCACCCGGCCTGCTCCCTCCAGCTATATCCTTCGAAGGCTCGCTTTCCCTTTGCGAAGGCCTAGCTTGCCCCAAAGACGTCCCTGCACAATGCAAGCATGAATGATACTGAAACAAAAAAGACATGATACATGTGGTGGCATGGCGTGGATCACCAAGTCCATCAAGATCTGAGCCATCCTCATCATCTTCGTCCTCCGCCAATAGCTCATACCCTTTGGCAATGGCTTTGGTCTCCTCCACTGTGAACTGGCTGTTCACCATCCTAACGTCGTACACAGCCCCTTCCTCCTGCACGACTCCGGCCTTGGTCTCCTCGATGAGCTGAGCATGGATTCCTGCCATCACTTGAGGATAATCATCCATCCACTGAAGGTTACTTTATTTCCAGAACATATAATAAGTATCCATCACCATCCGGTTGACTGTGTCGCAAAAATCGCTAGATTTAACGACTTCGGCTGGAGAGCCACCACCTTATTCATGTACTGCTTCTTATCTCTCCTCAACTGAGCATGCTCCACCTTCAACCTGTCGATCTCAACCTGATATGAGTCCTTCTCCTTTTGCTACTTGCCCCGAGACTCCTTCAACTCAGCTAAGGCCTCTCCCGATTTCTTCACTTTGCCTTTAAGGGAGCAGATTCGCTCCAGATCCATCTACCGAGCCTCATCCACTAAACTGATAGCCATGTCAATTTGTGTCTTGCATAGGTCGGCAGCCTCTTTCCTTGCCTCTTCCTTGTCCTTCGTTATCTCGGAAGCGCGGGATGCTTCGACTTCCTCTAACTTCGCCTCCTTCTCCCTAAGCGCCTTGCGAAGATCCTCAATCTCTAAACGCAACCACACATTGGCGCTCCCAACTTCTTCACTAGCTTTGGCCAAACGGGACTGATAATCAATAATGTTTCTGGTCTCATCTGTAATATTGACCATCCTCATTGTCAAGTTAGCAAAATTAAGAGTCTTCGCCTCATCTAGGATCTGGACCAAGGGATTTCGAGGTAAAAGGAACTCGGTGTTAGGATCCGCTGCACGATGACCCGCATAGTCGGGATTTATATCAGGATGACTCTCAAAGGGATTCCGCATAGGCTGCTAATAATCCGAGAAAAAGGATCAACATTTCTTTCTCCTAACACATCTGGCACTTCGTGGACTTTAGAACCCATCGGATAGTGACGGCGACAATGGAGGATGTTTGGGAACCAAGGGAGGTGGCTTCCTTATTTGGAGACCTCGCGTGTTTCTGGGATGACTCACGGCTCTCTCCCTTATCCAGGCTTGATGGGGTCTCCTTTATATTCTCTTGCATAGTTTTTCCTCCTGAAAAGTCGTCTTGGAGGAAACGGAAGCCATTTTCATCCGTTTGAACTACTCAAGCTGCCTGGACACTCATTCCTCCTTGGATTTCTCCTTTTCCTCGGAATACAGGCAACAACATTAGAACCAAGAAAGGGAGAAAGCATAAAAAATGAAACGCTCAAGACACTAGGACACTACAGGCTACTACAAACCTTTAGGGTAGACTGGATCATATGGCCGGGGCGGGGTTTCACTCAAGTAGGGAATACACTGGGATGGGACTCCACTTGAAGGAAGGAGAACACACGACGATCGGACTTCATTGGATTGAGGAGAAGGAGGAGGCTGGGACCCATCAGAAAACAAAAAGTTTTCACGAAGTATCTCAAAATCCATACAGTAATCGAAAGTACCTGGGAAAAGCCCGAACTCCTCGCCAATTCCCACTCCACCTTGTACTGGAAGAGGCAGTATTCCACCCAAATCACCCGGAGCCACGTTCTCATGGGAAGGATCAATAGTAGGAGTCGGCCCTGGGACCGGCTTGGATTGTTCCAACTACTCGGGTCATCCTCGCACAGCCTCAGCATTCTTTAAAGGATCCACGCCCAAGCCCTTGCCGCTTATAATATCCACGTCTGGAAATACATGAACCTCCACTTCCATTGCTTCAGAATTGCTCCTTGATCCTTCCTCCTCTTCACTCTCGCCTTACAAATGTGAACCTCCCTCTTCGCCAGGGGAAGGAGCATCCCGAATACGTAGAGATTTCCCCGAGCGAGGAGGGCGAACTGCGCTCTTCTTATGCCTTGGTCTCTTTGGGGATTCGGCCACACCACCCTCCTCGTCTGGGCCCTTGCCTTTGTCTCCGTCACCCCCGTCTCCTTCGGCTCCCCCTGCTCTCTCAGCAGAACTTGGCCTAATCTTGTACACGGACTGTCTAGGGCCGATCAAGTTATAGAATCGGAGGGCTGCATCACGGAGTAGGGATGAGGTTTCCCGCTCAGCCTCCGGGATAGCCAATATTTCCTTGGCCATCTTTTTTAAATCATCATCCTGCACTGCCTTCACACAACCTGAAAATTATGGAGCAATAAGAAGCCAAGTCGACAGAAAGCTTAGAAAAGATAATATGATAACTTACAGCCAGAAGTAAAAGCAAGTTGGGCCACAATATCGTCACGTATAAAGAAATACTCCCTCTTGAACATACTAAACTTGGAATATAGATCCAGTACAGGCTTGAACCTATGGGCAGACTCTAAGCTGATAAAAGGACTCCCCTTCTGATAACTCCTCACGTTATACAGATATCTGATCTCTCTATGGGTAGGGGGTCTCTAATACCACTTCATGAATATCAGATATAAACATATTAGGATAGCATAAGAATTCGGTTGAAGTTGCATGGGAGCAACCTTCAAGTATATCACGAAGCTAGCAATCCAATTGGTAAGCGGAGGAATCGCGCCACAAATACAATAATACTTGCTATATGCCATATGCCCGCCTGGGGGAAAGGATGCTTTATCATCCGGACCGGGTAATATCATTTCCCGACAATCTATCCCAAACGTAGTAGCTATGGAGTTCAGCTTCTCTATCATCAACACGCTGGGATAACACTCCGAAGGCCTAACCAGTATTTGATTAAGAGTATAGCCTTCCACCAAAGAGTAAGCAGAACTGGGTTACCTAGGAGGATTGGCTGGAGCGTCACAAGAAGAAGGACCAGCCCCGGCAGGATGTGAAGCCGCAAACATGGAACGAAGCTCACGACCAGAAGACATATTTCCTATGCAAGAAAATGAAAGTCAAGCGAAGGTCCAAATCATAAATAGAAGTTAAAACATGCATGGGAATCTTTTATCATCTAGCCCAATTGAATCCATACCCCCAGCCTAGCCATCTCATGGAAGACTTGCTTTTGACTCGGCATACCCATAAAAAATGCGCTCGGCAAATCTGGCCTAGCATTATCCTATGCCGACTACCGAACCAAAATTGCCACACGCCAACTGCCGACCCAAATCATACCCTCCTATGGCCTTACCTAGACAATACCTATTCTCAGTTTCAACATTATACCAGAAAACAAGAATACTGCCACAAGTGCCTGTGCCAATAGCAACTCAGTTAACCGTTCAAGCAATGGATCAAATACCTGATGGGCGGGTGGTTATTTACATATACATTCCCAACACGAATCTCCAAACACCTCAACTACCACTGGGGGGATAAAAACCATCCAAACACCATGATCCTTCGGTGCTTGTTCAAACGAGAAGCCTCCTCACCGATTCGAGACCGAAGTCGCCCATCCTCGCACTAAACTCTCCTACACATCGAAACCCTAGAACCTTATAACCAGTAATCGAGTTAAGAGAAGCTTACCTCAAGCTATGACGGCGCGAGAATAGCCAAATTCGAACAAGAAAAAACAAGCTCAAATTAGTTGTAGTTGACCTAGTTGAATTGAAGAAATTTGATTGAGATAATAGAAGTAAAAGAGTGAAGGGAAGAAGACGTATTTAAAGGAAAACGTGGGGAAGACGAATGGTCACCAATTTCATTCGGTGGTGGAAGCTCAACGCCGAACCAAAAATAAAGCATGCTGTGCAGTTACACAACATACTTTGGGGATCAAGTTTTGGCTCGGTTTTCTGGCAAACGAAGAAAGAATGAAGCAAAGATAAGCAGGGGTATAGGGAACATAATTCCCAAACCAAACATATGGCCGGCATGCTAGACCAGATGTTTGGTCCGGCATCCTATGGTATACCGGACCAAGTATCTTGTCTGGCATCCTCAGATATGCCGGACCAAATATTTGGTCTGACATCTTCTAATATGCCGGACAAATTATTTGGTCCGGCACGACACATCCATCACCGGACCATACATTTGGTCTGGTACACAAACATGTCGGATCAAATGTTTGGTCCATCAAATAAGGTACTCCAGGGAAGAATTATTGAACCAAGCCAAAGAAGGACAACTGGTCCAGGCAAGCTTCCTGACCCAAATGCCGATCCAGCTGTTCCTGACTCAAATGCCGAACCAATCTCAGGAAGCTATAACTTCACCTCCGCACTTCACAACTCCACTCTATAAATATCGGAGCTTCTCAACAACAATGGGGACGGATTTTGGGAAAAAAGAGGGAAAAACTCTACTGAGACTCAGTCACTCTAGCTACTTCAAGTTTTTACTCTTTCCAAATAAACTTGTATCTGTAACCAAATCAAAGTAAGAATAATAAGATGGACAGTGGATGTAGGCACATTCTGGTTGAACCACTATAAAACCCTGTGTGATTTACTTTCCTTAACTGCTTTCCGATTTATGAGCCTGTGAATTGTTCTATGACTGCAAAAATTATCCATTAACGTGTTGGAACATTAAAAACTCCAAATCAATCAACCTAAACGTGATCTAGCCAAAATCGAACTTAGAGGTGTTTGTCCAATTTTTGTGCAAACACCTGCGTGTCCACTTGCCTTTGAATTTGACTCCTAGCTGCCCGCATGAGTAAAAGTAGCTGTATATATTTTTAACACTCATCTTTATCTGGTGCTGCATATAATGGTTGATATACCTTCGTGCTTTATATTTTTGATAAATTGATGTTGCCTGCCTCTGTTTATATACACTCTTTTGGCTAGCAAAAAAACACGTGTATTTGGATAGAATTATTTTGAATTTGAAAACAAAGTTTCCATGAGTTTTCTTTTTAATGGATTTTTTACTAATTTTTATCACATTGCTACCACTTCATTGAGTTGATATCCAAGCCGTAACAAACTATAAAAAAATAAAGAAGAATGAAAGACATTCTTTAATATTAGGAGAGTGCTAATGCAACTTTTAAGGTAACTTTCACTTTCTTTTCCTTCTAGGCTAAAATCTGAAACTTCAATCAATTATGTAATAGACTGCATTCCAAGCTTCATACTACCAGTAATATTTATTTTTATCCCATTGAAACTAATCGAACGATCTTTTCTGGTCTTTCTAGTCAAATTCTTATTATATTCTCAAGTGTTGTCAGTTTAGTAGTGCGGATGGAAATTTATTGTTACATGGCCTTGCAAGTTTACAAATGTGTTAACTGACAACAATTTAAAAAAGAAAAAAAGAGTTATACATAGTTAATATGTTAGACATATTAGAATATGTATGTTCATTCATTTTTAGAGACTATCGGGATTAAAAGGATGAATGATATAGTTATCTGATTTTATACATAAGTAAGATTTGATGTTTTTAAAGAAAGTAGCATATTCATTACCTATACACTCATATTAACTTCCTATATTAAGGTTTGGATTGCTACTACAAGCAGAACAGAATAATGGATTGCTTTTATAATGCATAGATGCAATGCTTATTAATCTTTATATATAAAATCTTTCAAAGAAATTTGAGTTATAAATTTTTGTTATGAAATATTTTAAAAGGATATTTAATGTAAATTTGAATTCAAATCAAATTTGACATGCAGTGAAATAAAATTTTCGGTAATATATGTATGGGTTAGATTTTCTTAGTGAAGTGGTGGTAATTCTTTATAGTTATTCTTATTTATGGAATGAGTTTATATACAAATATAGTTGAAAATGATATAATTAAGTTTTATATAATTAAATTGTTATTGATTTCTCCTTATAGGAAATTTCGAGGACACAATTTTGTTAAGGGAAGAAGTTTGTAACGACCTGAATTTAAGTAGCAATTAAATAAAATTGATTATAGAAATTTATTTAATTAAATTGGAGTTTGATGGTTTAATTGATAATTGGTTTGGTAATTATTTTACAAAAGAATTTAAGTTGCGAAATTATGATATTTAAATATGTTATAAATGGTAAAATAATATTTTATAGAATCGATAAAGATGAGAGTATAGTTTAAGAATAAAAACAAGAGTGTGTGTGTATTACAAATAAATATTGAAGCCCAAAGCCCATAATAACTTAACCCTTATCCCAATTTCAGAATTCTCGTTATCTATTATTTATCTTTGTTCTTTTATTTTGAGGAGACTTCAGGAATGATCTCGCACTTAAAAAAAGATCGAAATCCGTAATATTTCCTCTTTTGGATAATCAACTAATTAAGATACAAAATTTATATAATCCTGAATTTCAAATTTCTGGTGTTTTTTGTTTTCGTTCAACGCAAGCGTTCAAAGGCATTTTTGGGAGTGCGACATGGAGACGCACGAGGGCTTCTAGCGAGCGACGAGATGTTGGCAACAGGGTTTGGTGTTGTCGATGTAAGTGTCAAGGTCTGGAGTGCTGACGTCTTTCTGTGGTGTCGATCGAGATCTTGTAGTCGAAGCTTGATGGTATTGTCTATTGGCAGCGATATTGAGTTTGTGTTCCTCGTTTGGTGAGTTAATTACAACTCACAACCATATCTAATTCGAATGATTGCTGTTAGTATATATACATTTATATGTGTCCTGTTAGTTAGTGCCTATGCTGTAAGTTGGAGTGTATGTTTCAGTATTTCTTCCCTGTTGTTATAATTCTATGAGCTTGAACTTACCTTCCTCGATCTAAATTTTAGCATATGCGTATAATTATGTAAGTTTTAGTGCAGTCCTGTACGTTTCAGATATTAGTATGCAACTCCATATAGACATTAACTCTTGACAATATGATTAGTTAAAATACACGTCTGTTTATATATTTACAACTAAATTAAATATATATATATATATACGTTGGATAGTGTATATAAGAATGTGAGTTTGAGTTTATTAAATTGTCTGTTTTGATGATTTTTCATTGCTTTTTATGTATGTTAGCTTGAATCTTTATTCTTCAATCACTGTGCTATATGCCTGTGTATGTGTGTGTGTGTATATATATGTATATAAGTGTTTATATCTTGATTTGAGAATCCTTAGAGTTCAATGTTTAGTCTTGTTTTATGCATTTGTATGGTGTATTGATTTTTGTTTGTTGCATTATGTCTTACTCCAAACTCCATGTGCAGGTTTGAATTCCATAATTTAGGCCTTGCTAGTTTAAATGTTTGGTTTTGGAAAAACTGATGTTATAATATTTGTTGTAGTTCATTGGTTTATTATTTCTTGTATACAAGAGCACAATTCTATTTATATATATAAGCAAGTAATAATGGTTTATCATCAATACATATATAACATTGATATAGGTATAAATTAGTTATGTGTATATATATAAAATGGACATATGTATAATTGAGTTTTATAAACCCATTTTAGTTCCTAATACAAGGAAGGGAAGATTTTCAAAGGTTATTTGCGAATTCTAAGTTACTATCTAATTTTTTATATATAAAAGGTTAAGAAAGTTATTGTTTATTGTACAAATTAAGGTTACCATTGAATTTTGGTAATTCATGCAAATTTACTCATTGTTCATGTAAAAGTATTTTATTTATTTATGGGGTAAAGTCGTGAATGATTTTATAAAAAATCAATATAGTATTTATAATTTTATTTAATTCAAATAAGCTACTTTGTAGTCTTCCTAATTAGTCTTTAACGTATATCGATTTAGAATATATAGGATAATATATATATATATATGAAGTATTTAAAATTATATCTATTCTAAGATATATATTTATTATTATTTGCTTATTATTTGCTTTGTTATAAAATTATATGTTGCAACTGAATTATTATTTAATATGGGTTTGTTTGTTCTGATCATGCATGGCATTTTAATTAATCTAATTTATATGGTTTTATTGCTTTGTATACATATATGATGTATTGATCAATATGAGTGATTCACCATTAAGCTTGATTTGAATGATATTTTAAAATGATACGGTGATGACATCTTTTCTACTTGATTTATTGTTATTTATTCTGTGTAACGAGAAATTAGAATAAACGGATTAGTGAAACCGTCTAGTATGGGACTTTCGGTAACATTTTTTCGGTTATTCTTTGGACTCGTTATATAGAATAAAGAAGTGCAAGTGTGATGTATGAGCACTGAATAAATAGACTAGTAACATGCAGTGGCATAGGACACCATTGTGTTATTATTCAGTTATTCTTTTGCTCGTGGATGACACTCAATACGGGGTGTGTTGAGTGTGACTCGCTACAGTGGGTACGTATGGAGGCTACTTGTAACGACCCATCTTTCCAAACCCTAGATGTCGACACTAATACATCCACGGTATTAATATGTCGAATAACTAAGTGCCGGAAGGAAAGATTGTTAGGGGAAAAAAAGGAGATAGAAGATAGAAGAACTAGGAACAAACATGGAATCTCACAACGCAACTGAATAACATATATTACTCAACATAATATTTACAAAGTCATTTACAAAATGATATATCAGAGTCATACTAATGCAATTTCTAACTTAAGACAGTTATAACAACATGTCCTTATACATAGATATAGAGTACATAATATACAGCGGAAACGAGATGATAACTATCATCGATGAAGCCTCCTGATCCTAGCTCCCCAAAATGCATCCATAGAAATCTGAACTACTTGGCTACTCATAAAAAATTTGAGCACCCAAACTCCGGGTCAGACATGGGTCTGGTGTGAGTAAACTCAAAGCAACTGAATTATTAAGTTAAAAACTCTTTTGAAATCAAAGGTATCTCGTAAGACCACACCAGTAGACCACGAACAGGTTTTTTCTTTACAATAACCAAAACACTTTTATAGAAATTCAGTGATATTATAATAATGTCTAAGGGTTCAAAGTAAATTATTAAAATAGTTGGAATGCTTGCATCTCACGTTCCAACATATTTAGTATACAACTAAAACTGTAAAGCTCGTATTGGAGAATGGATTCCAACTAATGACTGGGCTACTGGGGAACTGCCCATCATAGTACACGTCCAGAAAATGTACCGAGATCGAACGTATCGATCCCTGCCAACACAAGACCGGCCTACCCTTACTAGATAGTACCAAATATGTCATCACCTCGGTCGCTTTGCAACCCTTTCCATCGAGATCTCATGCACAACCAATCCATAAATAAGTAGATGTATCGTATATAGAAGGGTCACAACATACCCTAATGGGTGCGACCCACATAGCCTTGCTGCATCTCCCATGTTTTAGTCATTTTCGGTTAATGAGGCTTGGGGCTACGTTTTACCTTTCTAAATAGCAGCCCTCTTGGAATGCTAACACTGCCATCTCGGCAGTAATGCAGTGCAAACATTCATCCATACAAGTGTCCAGGATAAGGACAAACTGAAGGCACTACTTCTGCTACATCCATTTTGGAATCACCCTCGGGATTAGTAGCAAGCAGCCCTTGTACTTCAATGGCTCCATCTTCGATCCCATGCTTCAATATGTCTTCATTCCGAAATGCTTAAGTTGGATCGAAGTGGTTTTCGGATAATATATCCAATCTCGGTCTCTTCGAAACAACTTTCCATATTTTTCGATAAACTCAACCTCGGTTCTTTAGGAAATAAATAGACAAATGACAAGCGTGGAGTTCACCTCCTAACTGTTTGTAGATGAGTTTCCATATCATTCGTCCTAGAAGAACAAACGAGTTTATATGTATAGTGCAACACCTTCGATGGTAACTGTACCATATAATTCTCATGTTTCTCTTAGATATTTCCAAAGTTACGTTTTGGTCCATATTTGATAGTTAGTAATTTAACTATCAAATTAAACAAAACAATCAAACATTGATTCAATTCCATATGGAATCCTCTAAGCCATAATCAATTAATCCTTAGTTAATAAAATCAGTTTATAAAACTTGATCAAAAGATCTTTCAAAACACTTTTCCCAAACCCCTAATGTAACGACCCATAAATTTTATTTAAATTTTATTTGTTTTATTAATATATTTAATTAAATTTGTGAAATTTTAAACAATAAAATTTTTGAATATAAATTTGATATTTGAAATACGTCTATTTAAACGTAGCTATTGGTAAATTTTCATCAGATAATTTGGAAGTTTATTTTCTAGTATAATTTTATTTCAATTTATATCAGTTAAAATTGATAATAATAAAAGTGTTCCGAAACCTAAATATATCAACATGAGGAAATTTATTTAGAACACTCTGAATCAGACTGCGAAATTTGTTTCGCGAAATTCGGACGTTTCTAGCTCCATTTGGATTTTTCCGTACGGAATAGCAACGTATATCAGTACCGATTATCGACTTTTGATTGGATGATCGTACCACTGACATCTGTATACCGTTTTGATCATCTTGTGCTGATCTCTGCAGTATATTCGATTCTGTATTTTGAAGTCCGGTTCGCAGAGGAATCCGCGAAAACGATAACCGTATCGGTACTGGTTTCGTGACTTTTGGTTTTGTGACCTTTTGACTTCGTTGTCCATTCAACTTTCCATCGTTTAACTCAAAAGCATTATGATTTATTATTCTGTGACTTTTGCATACCTTTTTGTTGTTTCATTTTTCAAAATTTTACGTTAATATCTTTGTTTTGAAAAAAAGTGTATTTACTGGCGCTTCATTTTCTTTTCATTTCCTTGGATCCTTCTCCCCTCTCTCGTTTGCCTGAAGACCATCAAACCCAAACTTTCCACAAACATCCATCGTCCTTCACCTTCCTCCTTTCCACACAAACGCCCAAACCGCCTCGTCATATAGCACCCCACCATCTCCACGCCTCAACTGCCTTCCCCTTTTGCCTTTGGCCGCAACCCACCACATCCCGACCGTACACACACCTCCTCCGCCTGAGCTACACCAAAACCTAGAGCCACTCTCTAACATCAGTTTCCTCCGCCATACAATCTCCGCCCTCACCATTTGCGTCCGTCCACTTTATGAATATAGGTATACTTGCGTTATGTAAGTTCTTAATATATGTTTTGTATACACTGATATGAATTATATGATTTGTTTATGGCATATGGGTTTACGTCAGTTCTCATATGTATGATTTTATTGGCTTAAAAAAATTTAGTTTATATGTTTACATATATTAGTTGTTATCTCATCTTATATAAACGTACTGTATATATATAAAAAAAGTTTATATACATCAGAGTTATATATATAGTCTGACTATTATATAAGCTTATATATATGTTATTATATGTATTTTGAATCTTCTTTCAGCAGTGGGGTTATATATATATATATATATATATTTGCTTATACAACGTATATATATTTGTTTATATTGAACGTATGGATATATAGGCTGCAATCTCTAAAGTTGTAAAGTATATAAGTGTATACTGTTGCATATCTCGAGTTGTTGTATATTATGTAAGTTGATATTTTTTTATATAAACTTATACTTTTATGTTCTAATGTTTTAATTGTCTGTCTATTTATATTGGCGTATAGGTATTGATATTTTATATCTTTTATTTCTAAAGTTTATAATATAGATAAGGTTGTTTGTTTATATTTAAAATTGTTAAATAATAATATTCGTGCATCAGTTTCTATATGTTTGGTTTGTATAAATTGGTAGTACTTGAGATATATATGTGTGTGTGTGTGTGAGAGATGCCAGTGGTAAATAAACATTGGTTTTAAAGGATAGTATATATATATGATTTAAAGTATATACATATATAAAAATATACTCTATTATATATATTATGATAAGCAGTATTTCGAAACAGTTTTATAATAATATATACTAATTATAATTGTTTATACTATTATTATATCAGTTCCATATATTATTTATATCATGGGTTTGGGTAGCTGTCTGCATATGTTTAAAACATATGTAAGTATATACTGTTTATATGTATGAGTATTAACATATCTATATGAATTTATATTGGTTGTTGATTTCTAAGTATATATTTTATTTTATGAGTATGAGATTTAATATAAATTTGAAAAATATATATATGTTTTAAATTGATTTCAGAAAAATAACATATATTTAGTTCAACTTATATTAATTGATTTGACTCATTCTCATCGATTTCTTATCTATCAGCTTGTCCATCGAATTCGTGCCAATTTAGATTTGCTTGGAATTCGTGTGTGGGTCCACAATTTGCTTCCATTCCCATTGTCTATCTTCTCTAACCTCAAAAGGTGAGCCATCACTCACGATTAACGTTCTTATATTTATTAAATTTGATTTCAATTGAAACGACAATTGAAAAATGCTGCTGTTAGTTATTTACATTGTTTTATATATGCTATTATCTGTATCTGTTCACCTGTGACATCTGACACCATTATCTGTTAATTATAATGATGATATATGTCTGTTATATTATTTTCATATCTGTTATCACTCTGGAAGTTCCCTGTTAGTATAGAATTCACTATGGGTTGAAATGATAAATACCCGAACGACCTGTAGAGTAGGAGAAAATCGTTATGGGTTGAAATGATAAACCCAAGCGATTTTCATTTGAATTGAATTTGGGATTGCGGGTTGAAATGATATATACCCGTATATATTTAAATTGCGGATTGAAATGATAAATATCTGTATCACTTGACCATAGGATAGAAAATTATATACAAACACCGTTGGTCTATATATATAAATATTTTGAAAATGATTCCTATGGTTTTGAAAAGAAATATATGGTTTTACTTGAAATTTTGATTTTAAAGATTTATTAAAGTTGATTTAATAAAGTTGATATATAAGTGTTTATTTAATATCTATATTTTCAGATATAGAGTTTATAACGATTCAGGTTGTAAAGATAAATTTTAAATTGATTTGAAATTTTATTTATTTAAGAGTTACACTTAAATAGGTTTGATTTGGAATTTATTGAATTTGAAATTTTAAAAGAAGTATTTTACAACTTGAAATTGGATTAAAGGTGACTTAAATGGATATTTCAAGCGTATATGAATTTAAATGGGATATTTTTGTAAATTGAAGTTGTATTCAATGATATTGAAATAATTAAGTAAATATTTCAAAACTAAATAATAGAAAAGTGAATTGATATATATATATAAAATTATCGAATTTAGTTTTGAAATATGGAATATTTGAAGCTTTGAAATATTTTGAAATTGAAATGGTTTATTGTGGTTCAAATCGGTATTTGAAATCGATATAACTTGAAAATGTTTAATTGAAATGGGAATTGAAATTGATGATTTAGATTTGATAAAATTTGACTTTCGAATTCGAATTGATTTGAATCGATTTGTGAAAGACGAGGAAACTATTTTATTTTATAAAGTAATTTTAAATTATATTTAAAACTATTGATATTTTACTTTATAAATTATTTTAATATAAATTATTTTAATATATAAATCATTTTTTATATAAACTATTTTATTTATAAACTATTTTAACTTATAACTATTTATATAAACTATTTTATTATATATACTAATTTTAATATCTAAACTGCTTAAGAGGGAAGTGTTATGATTTCCAAAATGCTATGATTTCAAAGCTGTGATTTCCAAGTGTTTGATTTGAAAGACTATGATTTCGAAAGCGTTATAACTTTGGAAAGTGATGTGATTTTGGAAATGAATATATATTTGAAATGGAAATGATATCGTATTGATTTGGATTTTTGAAATGAAATGATATTTTGGTTTTGAAGTATAAACTATTTTGAAATGACCGTGGTGTTATAATAACGTTTGGTTAGGATATGGGCATACTCTCTGTCGATACCGAAAACCACGTTAACAACTATATACGCAGTGGAGATTCCAGAATGAAGTAGGATGGTGGCGACGATTCCTATTGAGGTATATACGTGGACCCAACTCCCGTGAGTTGGCATAAGGTGGCTAAAACAGGAGCGATTGACGGGCCAATGAGGTAGCACCTCTGATCGGACGCATTTCTTCGATACCATTCTATTACTTTGTGATTGATTTGGTGGCCACCCTTCGATTTTGATTGGGAGTGTGTTCCGAGGTGGGCGGTAGTGGCTGCTATGCGTTTCCACCAGCCCGGATGCGTAATTGGTATATCTACCCTGGCATTGCCTAGTTGTGCCGTGTCACCTACCATAGCGAGCTTTACTACGAGTTTCTATTTGTGTCGTACCTATGGAGTATCTTCTCATAGCCTTTCGAGGTATGCAGGTACTGTATAGACTATTGGCACTATTACGTGTTAAGGTGGAAAATGTAAAGCCTTAATGCTATTTAAAAGCATGTTTATTTTATAATTAGACATTATTATAATAGCGAATATTACTACATAGTAGATAGTTTAACGGATCCTTAGAGGATGGTTATCCCAAACATCCTTTAAGTTACTTGTAATTCAGTTGATATTTAACTTGAGTTGGATTTATTGATATAAGAATGTTAATCCTGACTCGAGTGTTTTGTGTTTTGCTTTACGCTCGGGTCAGACTGAGTGATTCAGTGTTCGAGACTCACCCTTGGAGTTGGAGCTTCGCTTGGAGATCCAGCCATCTATCGATTCTGCTATCAGTTATTTAGTTGATTCCAGTAATGAATTCAGATCTTGTATTTGATTATTCTATTGAGACATTTATGTATTCGAGACTTCTGTTGTATCTTGTTTAACTCTGTTATATTTATATAGTAGCTTCATGAACTACTATTCTTTTGTTTCCGCTGCATTATTGTTATATTACTCTGTATGTGATCTGTGATTTTTTTATTTACTGTATATGCTGAGTTTTGCCAAATTTAAATTAACAATCTGATATTTTGAGCAATTCAAATCCGACATGTATGGATGCGAATGGTTGAAAATTTTAGGTCGTTACACCTAGCATCCCCTTTAAACTTGGAAACAATTCGCATTATTTACCAAAACCATTTTGGACATTCCCTCTTCAAAATTCCTTATTAAATGGCCAACAATTCCCTTTTAAAAACATCACCTACAGTTAAACCCATTTACTTCACATTCCAAACCTCTTTATAAATTTTCAAACTAGATTTAAACTTCCTTTGAAATCTCTAAAATGGTTTATAAATCTCTTTCTAATTTAAAACTCTTTATAAAACTTCTTTATAAAACCTTTATAAAATTTCCTTTATAAAATATCATTTACAAATCATCTTTTGTAAACCACTTTAAGTAAACCTTCAATAGAATCACTCTATAAACAAGTTATTACTTATAAATAATTTTACAACATGATAGCACAACTTGGAAATCATTTATAAACTTTAAAACCTAAATTTATTTAAGAATTGAAGTTAATTCAAAAACATACTTTATTGATTAAAAAAGAGGCTTAGCAATCCCAATGGTACTAATTTAAGTTACCATTCAATTTCAATTCCAATTCACTTAACAGTTATTTACATAAGCAACATGTATGTAAATACAACTCATATCCAAATCAGGGAATAACATGTCAATATGAACTAACTATCATATACATATCCAAATAACATAATAGCTGAGGGTGATTTGTCCTGCTAAACAGATGTCCAAATAATTCAATCAATTCATAGAAGAACGGTGATTTATTCTACTAACACATATCCATAAAATCAAATCACTTACATTATAGTAGAATGGTGTTTTGTTCTACTAACAAATGTCATTTAGTCTTCCTAATCATATAGGGTTACTTAAGGTCCAGACAAGAGATCCTCGGATTAGGAATCAGTTCACTTTAAAAAAAAAGATTGATTTAAACACATTCGGTTCAGTTTTAAAATCACCTTTGAAAAGATTTAAATAGATTTAATCAGCTTAAACCTTAATTAAATCTTAATTAATCCTTATTAATCAAGCTTAAGTCAAAATTAAATTCTAATTAGGCTTAATGAACTTGATTAACTGCTAATTAACTTACTAATGCAACTTGGTTAAGGTTAAACCAAATTGTTTAAAAGTTAAACCCTAATTAATTCGGTTCAGTTTTAAAATCACCTTTGAAAAGATTTAAATAGATTTAATCAGCTTAAACCTCAATTAAATTTTAATTAATCCTTATTAATCAAGCTTAAGTCAAAATTAAATTCTATTTAGGCTTAATGAACTTGATTAAGTGCTAATTAACTTACTAATGCAACTTGGTTAAGGTTAAACCAAATTGTTTAAAAGTTAAACCCTAATTAATTAAATATTAATTAAATAATCCATTAATTACTTAATAATTAATTAACCATTAATCTTAATTAAATAATTTTTAATCACTTAATTACTTCTTGACCATATAAATGTTAATTAAAACTTTATTAATTAATTAACATTCATTAACTTAACTTAAGTGATGATTAACCTTAATCATCTTCGTAATTATCAATTAAGTGCTAATTGCTTTTTAATTAACTAATTCATTAATTAAATAAATAAATAATTATATTACAACTTAATTACTTTTTAATATTACTAATTATGTTTGAAAAACTTTGTAAACTAATTTCAAAATAAAACAAATTTGAAATAGAAATTCAAACATTTGTCGAACTTCATCCATAGCGACTGTCACTATGAGTGCAGTTTGCTCTAACCCACCTTTAAGCGAAGCCAATTTACTAAAACCATAGTATTTCATGATTGAAACATACCTTAGTAAATTTTCACACTTTAAAACCCATTACACAAACTTTAACTAAATTCTAAATTTTAAACTCTTGAAACGAGTTTGATTTCAAATCCGACCTCAAATCCGTCGCGACTACATACAAAGTTTCAACTTTTTTTCCAATCCATCATGACTATAGTCAAGTTCATCATCAACCCTTTATATTCACACATCACATTCATACAACAAATTGTATACATATTCCAATATATATACAATTACTAACTTTGCAATAACACATCCATTCGAGTGCTAACACTAACCCATACATTAGCACTTATCATCACATTTCAAACATGCCAAGATCCAACATATAGATAAGGGTCAACACAACATATAAAGGAAAGTTCTTTCTAGAAGAATAGGAATTTACTCACCGAAAGCTATCCAAACTCTCGCTAAATTAGAGTATGACATAGAACTTCCATTCCTAAGCAAAAAAGATGGAGTCTTGAACCCTAAATGTACTAGGTAGGCTCGGCCTTGAAGGGAAGAGGAAGCGAGACTTTTCTTGGTAAGGTGGAGCGACTTCGGATAAACATCAAATTCTCAATAATAAACCCGAAAATAGGTCATTTTGCAACTGGTTTTTGGGCTACCTACTCACGGAAATTCAAAACGCACTCGAAGAGAAAGTTAATGGAATTTCTTCTCTATCATTTCAAAAAAAGAATCACCCTTTTTTTTAATTTGAAGAAGTTATGGTCCAAAGAAGATGGACCATTTTCAGAATTTAAATTCTGAGCTCAAAATTGCTCTGTAAAGAATTGGTGTTTTGACATAGCTATGATAGAAATTTAAAAAAGTGGTAAACTAGGATGTTGTAGCCATTAAAATTTTACATGGTTTAAAAAAAAAGAAAAACTCCATTTGATTTCGAAATGAGGAAGGTAAGGTTGGTGGAAAGAGGAGGAAAAATGGAGAGACATATTGGCTATTTATAAGCGAGATTTCACATCTCATCATTTTGTCAATTCACATCACTCTCTTCTTCCGCTTATATGTCACATTCCCTCCCCTCTCTAGTCATATAACCTAAGTAATGATGGTTAATGATGATAACCCTAAGATGTGACAAGAGATAAATATATATATATATATAAGTTTATTATTTTTAAATTTATGAATTGTCACATCACTCTCTTTATATATATATATATATAAGTTTAATTATTAATTAACTAAGATGTGACAAGAGATAAATATGGTTAATGATTACAAATCTAAGATGTGACAAGAAAGGAATATATATATATATATATATATAAGATTATTATTTTTAACTTTATGAATTGTCACATCACTTGCTAAATGAAATTAACATAAGATAATATATTCTTAAGTATATTATTATTTATCTAATTAACTCTTATATATATGTACGTATATTGCACAAAGACGAACAACATTCGACACCATCCGGTGTCGAAAGGTTGAAATTTCGTAAAACGTTCTTCGGTCACACTTTCTATTTTTCTACGAACTATTTAATTTGGTAATCAAATTTTGAAAACGATTTTACCATCATTATTAATTAGTAAAAAATGAGTTTATTTATTTTCATTATAAACCTATATATTGAATATTTAAAATTAATTAAATATTCACTAATCAAAGCAGTGAAATTCTGGGTCAATACACTACTTGTTAGCCATATTGTTTGTGTACATTATATATCTGTTTACCTTTGACTGACTCACATTATGTTTCAGGAGTGAACCAAATTGACCAGTATCCACCCCGGCGGCCTGATCGTGGGGTCACGCCTCAGATCCGCGACACTATTGTTTATGATATTTGATGCGCATCACGAGATTGGTAGTTGGTTGCCCTTTGTGTCGCATAGGCCAACAGTCAGTTACCATAGGGGCACATGTCAGTAGTCATGGCCGAAGAGGCTACGCGTTGTCGAGCCTACGATGGATCATTCTCACGATACCAAGTGGGGAGAGGTAATGGTAACCGGTGACTGTAGGAGTCATGTCTAATTGACCGCGTGTGGCTTTTGGAGCTAGCAAACGTGTTGTCAGTCTCTCGTCTGGTTCTGGTATATGTGGATGAATGGATATGTATATGGGTAGTAGATAGACATATATTATGTATAGATAAGATTATACTTGAGACTGTGTCCAAAGTATGATCAACCATGTATCCTTCTGATATAGGCTGCCCATTTATTATTGATTTGTTAGTACATATTTTAGGGTCGTTGAGTCGAGAGGTTCATCTCTCCAAGGATTATGCACGAAGATATACGATTTTATTTTGAGCTAGCTCAAATCTTACTTATTGATTTGATAATGAGATTTATAAAATGAGATTGAGAGAGACTGTCGGCATTGCCTCGTCATTGCCTAATGTTACTTGAGGATATCTCATTATCGATGGATTCTAGATTTGATGATGAATTCTAGATATGTATGATTCACCCATTTGATATTGATTTAGAGATTTTTCTTTGATGTGTTTTATTATATGAGTGATGACATCTTTATGTATAGTTTTATTGTAACAACCCGAGATTCCGCAATCACTTTGTTATCATCAAATGACGATTTGAATTATTGGCTAATCGCTGCGGAAGTTTTAATGGGTTGAATTCTTTTAAAAACTGTGTTGAAATTCTTTTGATAATTCATTAAAGGGTTGTGGGCTTTCAAATTTAGTTGGGCCGTTCCCTTTTCAATTAATTCGACCCGCCCCTTTTTGTTGAGATAAGAGATGTACACGGTCCTCTTTTCATTCCGGGAGCCAAAACCCTAAAGCTAAATGAGCGAAACAAATGGCGGCATCTCTTCGTCGTCCCCGATTCAGGGTAGAGCGTGAAATTGGGGCTGTCAATTTGAGTATCTCGTCCAAAGAATTGTGGCCACCGATCTCGTCCTTCTTTTCCAATTAGGGCTTCGTTCGATTCTTCGAGCCGTGAATTCGACTGGTGTGAGCGAGAGATGGGTCGCGTTCAGCTTGTCGTCAAAAATGGTGAGTGTTCCACTCACATCTAATCCTTTCTCAAGTTATTAGTGTTCGATACCTATGAGTTTTGTTCGTATTTGATTGTTGATTTCGTCATTTGTTTTGTCGACTATTCGACTATGTGGGAAGTTGTTGTTTTCTGATTTGTTTACCTTCTGCGTCTTGATGAGTTGCCGTGATGACATTTGATTGTACGGTGTGATTTTTGTAATTACCCGGTTACGATTTATGACTTGTTAAATTCGAGTATATTTCGTTGGTGATGAATTTTGCTATCTTGATTCGATTTCATGAATTGGGGTTTTTAATTGGGTTTGAATCCCTTCGGTGCTCGTTCGGAAATACTTGTTGGTGTTCAAATTGTCTTCGGTCATTTTTGGTATCGAGAATTTCTCGTTGACCTTGTTTTGCTTCCATGACTTCGGTCACTTGGTTTTATGTATATGATTCCCTGAAATTGTGATGATATGTTGTTCTCTGTTTTGACGTAGGGTGTAATATCCCTAGACTTTGACTGTAAAAATATTTGACTTCGATCGATTGATTTTGAGTTCTTTTCAAATTAGTATTGTGCCTCCATGCCTATTTGTACCTTTGTGTGCCTCTGTGCCTATTTGTGCCATTGTGTGCCTCTGTGCCTATTTGTGCCATTGTGTGCCTCTGTGCCTATTTGTGCCATTGTGTGCCTCTGTGCCTATGTGTGCCTTTGCGCCTTTGTGAAAATGTTTTGAGTGTGACATAGACATTGTCGAACTCTGCATTGAATTTGATCCCTTCCTGCTGTGGCACGACCTCAGCAGTTACGCCTTGTTTAAAGTTGATACTTGTATCTGACTCCGGTCACTTGACATCCCTAATTTCGAGCTTTTAATGATTTGAAATTTTCTATCATATTTGACCTGTCCCAAGACTTCTCTTGTGACATGTTTGATTTCAGTTATCTGTTAATTACTGCTTAGGTTGGCATTTTGTGTTGAAGTCACCTGACTTTGACCTCCTTGGGCGCTGTATCCTCAACTTTGTTATACACTGCATATACATTCTGATGCATGTATACTTGTTCAAATTAGCATTGTCACCTGAATTGGTCATTGCTCTTTGGTGCAGTTGTTTTGCATCTCCTGTTGTACTCGAGTTAGATCTGTAGTTTGCATTGCCTCTGACCTTTTGGCACGCAGACTTCGTTTCATGTTGGACCATTTCCTTTGAGCACTTTGGTCTGATGCTACTAACTTCCATCTCTGATCAGTTGAACTATAGGTTTCATGTGTGCTTCACGTATTACTCCCTTGCACTTGCAGATTTTATGTCGTGCGTTGAGGCTATACTTGACTAGATGCTTGATAACTACTGCTTGGTGTCATTGGGTATATGCTACACTATGTTGCATACTGCTGCAACTCGTACACACTTCGACTTGAACTTTTAGCCTTTATTTCCTTGTACTTCATTGAGTTTGACATGAAGTGGTTCACCACTGTTTTATAAACTGGTGTATTCCTGTATATGCTGTCCTGTAGTTCGTGTGCAGTTTGTACTTTACGCACTATCGTATGCTTTGTCTTGGCCCTGAACATTACCTCTATTTTCACTGCATATGTTTTGGGTCACTGATGCAATACTTGTTGCCATTCACTTAATGTCAGTTGCATTTACTTAATGCATTGCTGTGGTCTCTAGTCTCTGTTGTCTCCATTCATTTGGGTTAGCACTGTTTGACATTATAGTGTAGTTGATGCTACCTGCCTTGCTTGACCATTTGTATAGTCTGTATGTTTCTATTTCCCTTGTGTTGCATTTGATGGCCGAGGCAGTCCTGTCTACTGCTCCATTTTGGTTTGTCTGATTCTTTCTGTTGTCTGATGCCATTTTGATTCTTTTGACATTGACCTTGAGTTGAACCCAATAGTTGGGTTTGACCTTTGCAGTTTCGACGTACGGTAGTGGCGAGGCAGTGCACGCGTGCGTGTACTGCAGCCACACCGAGATTTAATTTAATTTGATGCCATCTGTTTCTGTTTTATTAAGCGTAGTTTGAAATGGTTCATTTTAAATGGATTTGGATTGTTGTTTTGTTGTTTAACACTGTATAGTGTTATATCTGCCGATATCCGATTCTTTTATCGAGGAGTCGGATATACGAGATTTCTGTGACTGTCGTCTATTTGACTATCTGATTATTATTGTTACTATGCACTAATAACTGAGTTTGAATTAGACTGACCCGTGTATTATTTTCTTTTGAATTTAATACTCGGGTCAGACCCGAGTTATTTCAGGTTGTAGATTTCCTTCTTTGAGTTGCTGTTCGGGATTTGAAGACTTTTCACATCTTCTGAAGTTGTCAGTGTCATTTTGTAGTAGTCGTGTCATTGTATAGAACGATATGTATTCATGTATATTAGTCGATAATGTACTTGTATATATAACTTCTAGAGTCGACAGTTGTAGTTGTATCATATGTATCGTGTCAACTATATTATAACTGACATCGGTTATATATATATATGAGATTTTTGTTAATCTGTGTTCCGCATTTATATTATCTGTGTTATTGTTATATCTAATGTCCTAAACTATTTTGAACTATCGTAGTTTGTGTTATACTGATAATTGGATAGGTCGATGGGAGTAAATAAATAATAGATGAAAAATAAAAAGTATATACCACTCCTATCGAGATAACCAATATTAGTGTAAGGCCAATTACGGATGGTCGCTCCTATCCAGCCTTATTCTTCGTAATAATAGATAGTATTTCTTTTAATACTCTTTGTTATTATGAGCATAGAGGTGGGGCGTTACAGTTGGTATCAGAGCTTGGGGTTTATGGACATAATATAAAATATAACTTGGATGGAACATATGTTACAACTATTAGTCGACGTTTTATCTGTGATTTGAGTCAAAACTAAAGTTTTGAAATTTTGATGAAATTTTTAAATATCGTTATTTAAAAATAAAAGTGGAATTGTGTTTTGTTGTTTGGATGAAATTGTGTTTTGATGATTTGATTGATTTGTGTTCTATTTATCAGAGTGCGCAGCGGAAACAGTGAAACTGTCTTCGCTAAGTACAACTGATAATCTTTTTGATTTAAGAATCAAAATACGAAATTGATATGAATTCCAATTGTTGTTTACATAGCTGTAATTATTTGTTTCTTTGAGAATTTCGAATCCGAATTGAGGATTCGAAGAAATTGCAGATATGTGATTTTTGTTGAAATTTCCGCTGGCTTTCTTTTGTACTAATCATCTATTGATTAGCTTTTGCTGTTTTGAGTTGTCTTCGTTGAAGATACACTCTAATGATTTCCTTGTTTATATTGTAATGGGCATGCAAATGAATTGCACGTTACTGCATTTATTTTACGTTGAACCGATGCTAGGTTATGAAACGTATTTTGTTGCCGTTATTTTGTAACGGGATTTTTACACCAATGCTAAATTCTTGAAGCACGGTGTTTTATGGCATTTTGATGAATGAAAATTCTCTGATATTACATTTTGATGTAAATTGTTTTGATGTGATTTTGACGTTTTAAAATTACTGTCGCTTTGGCTTCAGTAACCGTCAAATTTTAAAAGTGGATTTTCAAGCGGTTATTCCGCAATGCTGTTTTGTGACCGTTTTTATGGTATTTTGAGAAGTACGATTTCCTTACCGAAATTGTTACCGATTTACTGTTCTAATCACGTGATTGGAAAATTGTTTTAAAATGAAAATTGTTTTATAAAATTGTAACAGTTTGCGTTTTCAAAAGAATGAGAAAGCGACTTAAACGATTCAGCAAAATCGAGGATTATGACCCCTTTCTTTTACTGTTTCGCTTAACTCCGGACTTGTCCAGTTGAGAAGGTGAATTGTTATTTTTACAAAATAAATAAAATTGTTTTCAGAAATTTAACAGTTTACGCTTTCAAAAGAATGAGGAAGTGATTTAAACGTTTCAGCAAAATCGAGGACTATGACCCCTTTCTTTTACTGATTCGCTTAATTCCGGACTTGTCCGTTTGAGAATGTAAAGTGTATTTTTACAAAATACACAATTTTGCACTTTCAAGGAAACGATGAAGAGATTTAAACGATTTAGCAAAAGTGCGGAGTATGGAACCACACTTTTACTTTTTCGGTTAATTCCGGACTCGTTAATTGAATATCTGTTGTTTTGATGATTTTGATGAATTTTACACTTTCAAGGAAACGATGAAGAGAATCAAACGATTTAGTAAAACACGTGGTATGGGACATGTGCGTTTGCTATTTCGGTTAATTCCGGACTCGTTAATTGAAACATTTTGATGCTTTCGTGTGCTTTCGGGCCACTCTGCGGACCTTCGGGTCATTTGTTGGGCTTTCGGGCCACTCTGCGGACCTTCGGGTCATTTGTTGGGCTTTCGGGCCACTCTGCGGACCTTCGGGTCAAATACCAGTACTAGACCTTCGGGTCACTCTGCGGACCTTCGGGTCAATCTGATGGGCGCCAAAATTATGTTGAGTACTTGGTAGGCTTCGGCCACTCTGTGATGCACGTGCGGCGAATTAAAAACTCGCCATCTGATGGGATCGATCCAAGCTTTTATGTTGATTTTCTAGTCTTCTTAATTGATTTCTAGATATTTGTTGCTTCCAATTATCTGCAGGTAATTGGATATTTGTTGATATGAGTTCTGATTATCGTTTTTGATAATCAGATATTTGTTTCTAATTATCGCTTGTGATAATTAGATATTTGCTGATATGAGTTCTGATTATCGTTTTTGATAATCAGATATTTTTTGTTTCTAATTATCGCTTGTGATAATTAGATATTTGCTGATATGAGTTCTGATTATCGTTTTTGATAATCAGATATTTATTTCTAATTATCGCTTGTGATAATTAGATATTTGCTGATATGAGTTCTGATTATCGTTTTTGATAATCAGATATTTGTTGTTTCTAATTATCGCTTGTGATAATTAGATATTTGCTGATATGAGTTCTGATTATCGTTTTTGATAATCAGATATTTGTTGTTTCTAATTATCGCTTGTGATAATTAGATATTTGTTGATATGAGTTTTGATTATCGTTTTTGATAATCAGATATTTGTTGTTTCTAATTATCGCTTGTGATAATTAGATATTTGCTGATATGAGTTCTGATTATCGTTTTTGATAATTAGATATTTGTTGTTTCTAATTATCGCTTGTGATAATTAGATATTTGTTGATATGAGTTCTGATTATCGTTTTTGATAATCGAATATTTGTTGCTTTTAATTATCACTTTTGATAATTAAATATTTGCTGATTTGAGATTTAATTATCGATGTTAGATAATTAAATATTTGTTGATTTGAGATTTAATTATCGTCTTTGATAATTAAATATTTGTTGATTTTAGATTTAATATCGCTGTTAGATAATTAAATATTTGTTGATATGAGATTTAATTATCGCTTTTGATAATTAAATATTTGCTGGTTTGAGATTTAATTATCGCTTTTAATAATTGAATATTCGTTGAATTTGAAATTTGATTATCGCTTGTGATAATCGAATATTTGTTGATTTGAGAAATTTGACTATCGTTTGAGATAATCAGATATTTGATTGGTTTTCCGACTATCGTTTGAGATAATCAGATATTTGATTTGTCTTTTGATTATCGTTTGAGATAAGTAAATATTTGCGATTTGAAAATTCAATTATCGTTTTTGATGATTGAATATTTGCGATTTTTGAGATTTGAGCTTCGTCTTTTTCTCTGGCGATTCAGGGGAGTAATTTGATTTACTCACATTCAATTCGTGCTCTGTATGGGATTTCTGCTCTGTTTTTCCTTCTCTTTTAGTTGCTGGAACCCGATTGTTCTTGCTTTAGTTAGTCATCTGATTTTGATCCCTGATTCCCACGATGTTGACTCTTTTGATTTGAAGCAGTCGAACCTTTTGATTTCTTATCTAATACTTCCCCGCTGACACTTGCTTTGCTTATACATTCGACATTACCATGCCCTTTTGGTTGTTACCTTTTATCCATTTATTCCCTATGATTGCGTGGACGCAATTTTTATAAGGAGGGGAGTCTGTAACAACCCGAGATTCCGCAATCACTTTGTTTTCATCAAATGACGATTTGAATTATTGGCTAATCGCTGCGGAAGTTTTAATGGGTTGAATTCTTTTAAAAATTGTGTTGAAATTCTTTTGATAATTCGTTAAAGGGTTGTGGGCTTTCAAATTTAGTTGGGTCGTTCCCTTTTCAATTAATTCAACCCGCCCCTTTTTGTTGAGATAAGAGATGTACACGGTCCTCTTTTCATTCCGGGAGCCAAAACCCTAAAGCTAAATGAGCGAAACAAATGGCGGCATCTCTTCGTCGTCCCCGATTCAGGGTAGAGCGTGAAATTGGGGCTGTCAATTTGAGTATCTCGTCCAAAGAATTATGGCCACCGATCTCGTCCTTCTTTTCCAATTAGGGCTTCGTTCGATTCTTCGAGCCGTGAATTCGACTGGTGCGAGCGAGAGATGGGTCGCGTTCAGCTTGTCGTCAAAAATGGTGAGTGTTCCACTCACATCTAATCCTTTCTCAAGTTATTAGTGTTCGATACCTATGAGTTTTGTTCGTATTTGATTGTTGATTTCGTCATTTGTTTTGTCGACTATTCGACTATGTGGGAAGTTGTTGTTTTCTGATTTGTTTACCTTCTGCGTCTTGATGAGTTGCCGTGATGACATTTGATTGTACGGTGTGATTTTTGTAATTACCCGGTTACGATTTATGACTTGTTAAATTCGAGTATATTTCGTTGGTGATGAATTTTGCTATCTTGATTCGATTTCATGAATTGGGGTTTTTAATTGGGTTTGAATCCCTTCGGTGCTCGTTCGGAAATACTTGTTGGTGTTCAAATTGTCTTCGGTCATTTTTGGTATCGAGAATTTCTCGTTGACCTTGTTGTGCTTCCATGACTTCGGTCACTTGGTTTTATGTATATGATTCCCTGAAATTGTGATGATATGTTGTTCTCTGTTTTGACATAGGGTGTAATATCCCTAGACTTTGACTGTAAAAATATTTGACTTCGATCGATTGATTTTGAGTTCTTTTCAAATTAGTACTGTGCCTCCATGCCTATTTGTACCTTTGTGTGCCTCTGTGCCTATTTGTGCCATTGTGTGCCTCTGTGCCTATTTGTGCCATTGTGTGCCTCTGTGCCTATTTGTGCCATTGTGTGCCTCTGTGCCTATGTGTGCCTTTGCGCCTTTGTGAAAATGTTTTGAGTGTGACATAGACATTGTCGAACTCTGCATTGAATTTGATCCCTTCCTGCTGTGGCACGACCTCAGCAGTTACGCCTTGTTTAAAGTTGATACTTGTATCTGACTCCGGTCACTTGACATCCCTGATTTCGAGCTTTTAATGATTTGAAATTTTCTGTCATATTTGACCTGTCCCAAGACTTCTCTTGTGACATGTTTGATTTCAGTTATCTGTTAATTACTGCTTAGGTTGGCATTTTGTGTTGAAGTCACCTGACTTTGACCTCCTTGGGCGCTGTATCCTCGACTTTGTTATACACTGCATATACATTCTGATGCATGTATACTTGTTCAAATTAGCATTGTCACCTGAATTGGTCATTGCTCTTTGGTGTAGTTTGTTTTGCATCTCCTGTTGTACTCGAGTTAGATCTGTAGTTTGCATTGCCTCTGACCTTTTAGCACGCAGACTTCGTTTCATGTTGGACCATTTCCTTTGAGCACTTTGGTCTGATGCTACTAACTTCCATCTCTGATCAGTTGAACTATAGGTTTCATGTGTGCTTCACGTATTACTCCCCTGCACTTGCAGATTTTATGTCGTGCGTTGAGGCTATACTTGACTAGATGCTTGATAACTACTGCTTGGTGTCATTGGGTATATGCTACACTATGTTGCATACTGCTGCAACTCGTACACACTTCGACTTGAACTTTTAGCCTTTATTTCCTTGTACTTCATTGAGTTTGACATGAAGTGGTTCACCACTGTTTTATAAACTGGTGTATGCCTGTATATGCTGTCCTGTAGTTCGTGTGCAGTTTGTACTTTACGCACTATCGTATGCTTTGTCTTGGCCCTGAACATTACCTCTATTTTCACTGCATATGTTTTGGGTCACTGATGCAATACTTGTTGCCATTCACTTAATGTCAGTTGCATTTACTTAATGCATTGCTGTGGTCTCTAGTCTCTGTTGTCTCCATTCATTTGGGTTAGCACTGTTTGACATTATAGTGTAGTTGATGCTACCTGCCTTGCTTGACCATTTGTATAGTCTGTATGTTTCTATTTCCCTTGTGTTGCATTTGATGGCCGAGGCAGTCCTGTCTACTGCTCCATTTTGGTTTGTCTGATTCTTTCTGTTGTCTGATGCCATTTTGATTCTTTTGACATTGACCTTGAGTTGAACCCAATAGTTGGGTTTGACCTTTGCAGTTTCGACGTACGGTAGTGGCGAGGCAGTGCACGCGTGCGTGTACTACAGCCACACCGAGATTTAATTTAATTTGATGCCATCTGTTTCTGTTTTATTAAGCGTAGTTTGAAATGGTTCATTTTAAATGGATTTGGATTGTTGTTTTGTTGTTTAACACTGTATAGTGTTATATCTGCCGATATCCGATTCTTTTATCGAGGAGTCGGATATACGAGATTTCTGTGACTGTCGTCTATTTGACTATCTGATTATTATTGTTACTATGCACTAATAACTGAGTTTGAATTAGACTGACCCTTGTATTATTTTCTATTGAATTTAATACTCGGGTCAGACCCGAGTTATTTCAGGTTGTAGATTTCCTTCTTTGAGTTGCTGTTCGGGATTTGAAGACTTTTCACATCTTCTGAAGTTGTCAGTGTCATTTTGTAGTAGTCGTGTCATTGTATAGAACGATATGTATTCATGTATATTAGTCGATAATGTACTTGTATATATAACTTCTAGAGTCGACAGTTGTAGTTGTATCATATGTATCGTGTCAACTATATTGTAACTGACATCGGTTATATATATATGAGATTTTTGTTAATCTGTGTTCCGCATTTATATTATCTGTGTTATTGTTATATCTAATGTCCTAAACTATTTTGAACTATCGTAGTTTGTGTTATACTGATAATTGGATAGGTCGATGGGAGTAAATAAATAATAGATGAAAAATAAAAAGTATATACCACTCCTATCGAGATAACCAATATTAGTGTAAGGCCAATTACGGATGGTCGCTCCTATCCAGCCTTATTCTTCGTAATAATAGACAGTATTTCTTTTAATACTCTTTGTTATTATGAGCATAGAGGTGGGGCGTTACATTTATGATATTTGATGTTATATGATCTTTTTAAGCCGTCTATGATATTTTATCTAAATAGATTTATATCATGCCAATATTGCATAATTGTTGATAATATAAATATCATATATTATTTACCCTTGATTAAAATATAGTCTGACCCGTGTGTCCGGGTCAGTACGGGACATTTCAGGTACAGGGACATAGTGACCAACTTGTATTATCTGGGCTTAGAGGATACTAGTGTATTAAATTGTTATATATCATCAGAGTCTTTTGTTAATTCATGTGTGTAAATTCTTGTATTGAGTGTTGGAGATACTTTGTATACTGATATTATATATTATTGCTACTTTTGACTCTGTGATCTCTGGTGTTTATTATATATTATGTATCGTTCTATCCTAGAGGCATGCATGTTTATTGTTTTATACCGATACTTACGTATATGAGAGATATTTACTTGATGTTTTAATACATACCAGTGTTGGTCCAAGGAAATATTCAAGTGTATACTCCATATAGCCTTATTCCCCGTATTATCTGATAGTATACCTTTGTGATACTCTTGGATAATATGGGTCTTGAGGTGGGGTTTTACATTTCTATAACTAGTACACTCGATCTTGTAGATGAAAATCCCATAATTATTTAGGATACTTTGCATTGATCTCATGCCTAATCCATATTAAGGTAGGAATCATGAATGCTTTTTAGAATTCGATAGAAATTATTGGCATAGTCATGTTGAGGCTGCACGATCGTGGAGTCAATATATATAGAATAATTTTATCCAAGTAGAAATCAAGATCATGAGGGTTGTGGAATTCGAAGAAAGTTGTGATTAAAAATCATAAGTGCTTTGGAACTTGAAACAAGCCATAGTTCGAGATATCTTTTACTGTTTCGTAATCTCATTATCCTATTTTCAGATGATCTTGGTAAATCTAGTCTGAATATCGTAGGTTGAAATTTTCAACATTGGATAATGACTCTGCTTCTGAGTTCTTGAGTTTCTCCCTGGCTTTGTCTTGATGTAGAGATAATCTTGCTAATGATGATTTTTTATCTTTTTCTTTGCTTTACGTGATTAATGAAATCCTTTCTTGAATCTTTCCTTTCTCAATAAGTTCCGGTTTGACGGATTTATTCCTTGTTAACTCATCGTAATCATGATTCTTGATTAATGATTTTCCATTCTTTAAAAGTCCAAAAGGTTCTGCTCCCAATGCTCAAAGTTTAAAGTAAATTTTTTTGTAGAACTTATAATCTTATAATAGAAATGTGAATCTTGAATAAAGGACAAAGCGGTCATGATTCATGAGTCGATAGTCCTTCAAATGGGAATAGACTCTTCTAATTAGAGTATGTTGAATAACTCTTTACATAAAATATTTTTCTAAAGACATACAGGGTAAAATCCATTGAATAAAATTGCTTGTTGAAATAAATATTAGTGCATATTATTCCACCTTTGTATGATATATCTAATTGTACTACTTCTGGTTTCGCTTAGCGAAAAGAAATGTCTTGTTTGTATGTCTAAAAAGACATTATTCATGAACTGATAGACTTTACGGACAAGAATACACTTTTCTTTAAGAATCCCTTCTTTTAAGAGAATTTTGAATACTTATCTTTTTCCAGAAACTAGCCTATGATGGAGGATTGATAATGACCTAGAAGCTCATAAAGAAACCCATTATATTATTTAAATCTAGGTCTTGAGATAAGAATCATTTTATCTTAGAAATTTTGAACTATCCTTTTTCCTAAGAAACCAAAAATCATCATTTGATAATAAGAGGACCAAAATATTATCTGCCAATAAGAAATCTAGAACCTCCCGAATGTCTATTCATAGTAGATCGGTCTTTGTTTCAACCTGTAAAGGAACTTAAATTCTATATTAATACATGGTGAATTTCAAGCTTAGACAAATCAAATTAGAAATTTTGATGAGTAAAGTTGATTCATGATGGGTCGTAACCATAATATCTCACGGTTGGCTTCATTGAATTGTAAGCTTACATATAGCATGCCTACAAAATGTTAGCTTTTGTAACTTAAAAGAAATAATAATAATTAGAAATAAGAGTGCAACAATGATATGCTATGGTCATGTTTGCCAAATAATAACAAACTCAGTGTGCAGGCAAGTAAAAACTCATAATTAGAATATGTGTTCATCCATTTTTTATACTTGGTATATGCACTCAAAATGTCCCATATTGGTAAAAGAAGCAATTTTAATTCGGAAAATGACCACTCTTAATCAACTAACGTTTGAAAACCCATTGTCCACTACCTTACTTCAATACACATTTTTAATTTCAGGCTTGCCCCATCCAACAGCAAAAAGGGCATGTGATTGTGTGCTAACAAGGTACGTGTGGTGTGTAATTTAACACACTTACTGACTTATGCATTTAATATGAAACCACATGCATACAAAACTATGTTCTTTTGAAACTTATATACATATACTTGAAACTAATGCATCATTTATATACATAGAACTTAATATATGTCTGAAACCATCTACTTTCGAAGTCTTCAACTTTCAAGATCTGTTGTTTTATGATTTTCGTGACTTATATATCCAAAACTATATGTATATACTTTATATAACCAGAGCTTACATTTATGGAATTCATATAGAAAATTATATGACTGAAACTTCATATATATTTAAAACTTTATTTTTGTTTAAATCCATATATACTAAAAACTTCATGAACCTTTATGTATCAGAAAGCCTGTATATGTCCCAAAAATTCTGTAATACCCATTAAAACTAATATATATAGATATGAAACCGTGCATGCTCAATATCATATGTATTTGAAAACTGTATGCATACAAAAATGATATGTTGGGAACTATACACATACATACATACATACATACATACATATATACATATATAGATATATGTATATATATATGTATATATGTATGTATGTATGTATGTATGTATGTATGTATATGTATGTATGTATATATGTATATTCTTGAAGCTGACTAGTATTTGAAACTTACTTATATCAAAAACTTTACATTAATCAAAACTTTGATGATATATAAATATAAATATATATATATATATATATATATATATATTTAAAGCCGGTATGTACTCAAAGCTTGTACATATTCTAAACTATGCATATGTAGGGCTGTCAAAGAGTAACCAGAAAATCCACAATCCGTCTGTATTCGTATTTGATATCCGAAAAACAAATACAAATACCGATATGGCCATATCCGTATTTGATAATTATCTGTTTGGTTTTATCAAGATTATAATATATTTTTTTATGTATTTTAGTACATAAAATGATTATCATTTACTATTTTATCCAAGTAAAAAAATTATATGTATATAAAAATCAATTTTTACCACTTAAAATTATTTTACTTAGTGTATTTATTATTTTTGGTATATTTAGTATGAAAATTGATTTATAATAAATCAAACTTTTCTATTTATTTGTTTAGATTTATTGGTTGTGAACTGATCGTAGAATATACGATAAATATTCGATATTTTTTCACATCCGTGGATATCGATATTCGATATCCATAAATGATTTCGGATACGGATATGGATATGGCACTATCCATATCCAAAGTATCCTTTTATAGGCCTACACATATGGGGTCTTATATAGTCAAGGCTTACTCATTTCAAAAGCTATTCACTTGAAAACTTAAATGCATATATATGAAATTGTCTATGAATTTTCAAAAACCTGGTGTATTATAGACTATTATATTTTCAAAAACCAATGCATATTAACATCTGGAGCTTATATATTATTTTTAACAGCTTTACTTATAAAATTAATATAATACCGACATAGATTCTAAACTCACATATATTTGAAATCCATTTGTATTATACGTCTAGTATACCAAAACAGAGAATAATCAATTATAAACTCGTCGCACAAGTTTATAACTCAGATTTCCACTACACTGGAATTCTGTGTTAATTATTATAACAATATGATTGTTGTAAATAAATTACAACAACAGCGTTATACTATTTTGAATAAATAGTACAACCAAAATAAAGGATAGAATATAGAATTCTAACCGGAATATGTCTGAGGCTCGTCGTAACGATTTCCTTAAGAATTTTATTTCAAAATTCTCCCAAGATACAACAGACGTAATCTGCACGAGATTGTAATGAGTATGTCTACTCTGTGATATATATGGAATGTTGAGCAGTAGAGCAAAGAAGCAGAAGAAATTAGATTGGAATGGGATGAGAATGTGATCAGTATTCTCTCCTATTTATAATTTCGTCCGCACCCCTTCGAACAGTCGCGTCTGCCTGAAAGGTTGCACCCGTTTCCTTTCATTGCTGCTGTTCGTTTAACGGGCCGCACCCGTTCGCTACTGCCTATGTTCGGCCGCGTCTCTTCAGTCGGGCCGCACCTGTTCGCCTCTAACGGGTCGCACCCGCTTCTGTTCGCCCATGCTTCTTCAGTCAGGTTGCACTCGCTCGCCGCGTCCGCTTATGAACAGTCGTGTCTGTTCACATAGCCTGCAACTGTTAAAAAACCCGGCCCAGTTTTGCAGCAAAATTAGGATCATATTAGACCCAGACCCAGACCCAAACCCGAGCCCGGCCCGGTTCGGTTCGGTCGGACGGACGGCGGCGGCGCGCGCGCGTGTGTGGTGGAGATGCATGATCTCCCTCCTCACAACGAAGCATACATTTGGGTGCCCCTAGGCCCCAACATCTTCATTGCAAAGCCATATATAAACTAGTATGGCTTAGCAATTTTGGCGATGTGGGACTTTATGTATGTTTCATTCATTTTGTTCTTTAGGAATTCCAACAATCCCCCACATGAATGATAATATACATATCCCCCACACAAAGCGAAATATCACAGAGTACATATGGAATAATGCTTTATCGTGGATAAGTAGATATTTCACTTTGAACTTTCCCTAGTTAAAACTTATCGGATCTACTTGGCTAATCGGTGAATTATTTCATCTTGAACCGTCGGCCTTTATTGTATATCCAGACAATAAGCTTTACGAAGCATTGATTCCCTTCTCATCCAATCTCTTGGTTGTGTTCATTTTGGTCCTGAACAATTTTTGGTTCTGCGAGTGTTTTTAGAGAATAAAAGCCTTTTATTATTCTCATAGAGCCGACCCAGCTCACACTAACATAGGTGATCGCAACCATTAAGAGTATCCTACATATACCCCACTTGTTATTTCCAAGATATGGTCATCATTAAAAAACATAGTTTTAACCTTTAAATACTTCTGTAGGCATGCATTTATATTGTGCACCATAGGAATGGAGTTGGACTATGTCCACGCAAATGCATTACGTCTTGAGTTATTCAGAACTGGTTTGCCTATTGATCCTAGTCCGTGGGATCTCCAGTCGCTAGGATAGGTTTCCGTATAAGATAACTCTTGGTGGTTTAGGCTTTTAAACCCATTCCCCTCGATGCGCAGTCAATTTTCTCTCTTGATAAACCTTTAGTAAACGGATCCGCTAGGTTATCATTTGTTCTCACATAATCTATGGAAATAGTTCCATTAGAGAGTAACTGCCTAACTGTGTTATGGCGTCGTCGAATATGTCGTGACTTTCCATTATACACAAAGTTGTGCGCTCTGCTTAGCGCTGCTTGGTTATCGCAGTGTATGCATATGGCCGGTACAGGTTTAGGCCAGAATGGAATATCTTCCAAAAAGTGACGAAGCCATTCTGCTTCTTCGCCTGCTTTATCTAAAGCGATGAACTCTGATTCCATAGTGGATCGAGCTATGCATGTTTGTTTGGTAGATTTCCATGACACTGCTGCCCCTGCTAAGGTAAAGACATAACCACTTGTCGATTTTGATTCCTCTGAATCTGCAATCCAGTTTGCATCACTATATCCTTCTAAGACGGCAGGATATTTTCCATAGTGTAAGGAATAGTTAGTGGTATTTTTTAAATATCCAAGTACTCTCATTAGTGCTTTCCAGTGTTCCTTTCCTGGATTGCTTGTATACCTGCACAGTCGACTTACTGCATAAGCTATATCTGGTCTTGTGCAATTCATGAGATACATGAGACATCCTATTACACGAGAGTATTCCAGTTGCATTACACTCTCATTAGTGTTTTTATGCAGTACTTCTGATGGATTAAAAGGTGTTCTCACTCCTTTAATTCCATAGTCTTGGAATTTTTCAATCACTTTGTCTACATAGTGTGACTGAGACAATTCAATTCCATTAGGAGTTCTTATTATTTTGATTCCCAAAATAACGTCTGCAACTCCTAAATCTTTCATATCGAAATTGTTAGTTAACATCTTCTTTATGGTCTCTATTACCTGAGTATTTGGACCAAATATTAACATATCGTCTACATATAAACAAATCATCACATATGATTGTCCAATTTGTTTATAATAAACACATTTATCGCATTCATTTATACGAAAACCATTTCTCATCATGACACTATCAAATTTTGCGTGCCATTGTTTTGGAGCTTGTTTTAGTCCGTATAATGATTTTACTAATCTACAGACTTTGTTTTCATTTCCTTTGGAAATAAAACCTTCAGGTTGCTCCATGTAGATCTCCTCATCGAGATCTCCATTTAAGAATGCTGTCTTTACATCCATTTGATGAATTTCTAGACCATAAATTGATGCAATTGCTATTAGCATTCTTATAGAGGTTATTCGTGTTACTGGCGAATATGTATCAAAGAAGTCTACTCCTTCTTTTTGACGATATCCTTTGGCTACTAATCTGGCTTTATACTTGTCGATAAAGCCATCTGCTTTCATTTTCTTCTTGAAAATCCATTTGCAGCCAATAGGTTTTATTCCTGGTGGAATATCAACAATTTCCCAAGTTTTATTACTTAGAATTGAATCAATCTCACTTTGGATTGCTTCTTTCCAACATGAAGATTCAGAAGATGACATTGCTTCCTTGTACGTTTGAGGTTCATGTTCTAACACATATGTGAAAAAATCCGAACCAAATGTCTTGGAAATTCTAGCCCTTACGCTTCTTCTTGGTTCAACTTCCTCAATCTCATGATGGGGTTCATCTTCATGTGAATTGCTTGATTCTTCTCTTGTCCTTTTAGGGACATTATTCCCTTCATTCCTTTTGTGCGGAAACACGTCTTCAAAGAATGAGGCATCTCTAGATTCCATGATTGTATTTACATGAATATCAGCTATATCAGACTTGAATACCAAAAATCTATAGGCACTACTATTTTGGGCTGGCCCTAAATAGTAACAATCTACTGTTTTTGGTCCAAGTTTGACTTTCTTGGGAGGCGGAACTGGAACTTTTGCCAAGCACCCCCACACTTTGAGGTATTTAAAACTTGGTTTGTGTCCTTTCCATATCTCATATGGAATTGTTCCTGTTTTATTATGAGGGACTTTGTTTAATATGTGATTAGACATATTTAAGGCTTCCCCCCACAAGTTTGTCGGTAGACCAGAGGTTAAAAGCATGGCATTAATCATGTCTTTTAACGTTCTGTTCTTCCTCTCGGCTACACCATTTTGTTGTGGTGAATATGGAGCTGTTGTTTGATGAATTATACCATTTTCGGCACAGAACTGTTCAAATGGTGATTCATATTCTCCACCTCGATCAGATCTCAATATCTTGATCTTTTTATTTAACTGATTTTCTACCTCAGCTTTGTACTTTATAAATGATGTAATTGCTTCATCTTTACTATTCAAAAGATATACATAACAATATCGCGTATAATCATCAATAAACGTGATAAAGTACTTTTTCCCACCTCTTGTAGGTAATGATTTAAAGTCACATAAATCTGTATGAACCAAACCTAGTGGTTCGGTGCTTCTATCAACAGATTGAAATGGTTTTTTAACCATTTTTGCTTCTACACATGTCTCACATTTGTAGTTCTTATCTACTTGGAATTTTGGAATTAATCCCAAGTTTGATAATATTTTCATTTTTCGGAAATTTATGTGTCCTAATCTATCATGCCATAGTAAAATTTCGTGCTCAAGCAAGTAAGAAACTTCAATTTTATTAATAGCACAATCAGAATACATAGTTTTATTGCCGATAACGGCTACATTTGCCTTAAATAGGCCATCACATAAATATCCCCTTCCGATATACATTCCAGCTTTGGACAGAACCATCTTGTCTGACTCGAACACCATTCTGAATCCTTTCTTTGATAATACTGCACCAGAGATGAGATTCTTGCGTATGTCTGGAACGTGGAGCACGTCATTCAACTTGACAGTTTTTCCAGAAGTAAACTTGAGGATAACTGTGCCACTGCCTTCGATCATAGATACTGCAGAATTACCCATATAGAGTTTCTCTTCATGATCGAATTTCTTGTATGTAGAAAACATGGATTTGTCAGAGCAGACATGACGAGTAGCGCCTGTGTCTACCCACCATTGGTTAGGATTCTGAACCATATTGCATTCAGATACAACTGCCGAGAAGTTGGACTCATCCACTTCCATGTTGTCTACTAAATTTGCCTCTTTGTTGCGGTCCTTTTTGAGTCTGCAATCTCTAGCGGCATGTCTTATACTTCGTAGCAAGTGCATTCCAGAGTGCTTTTGCTGTCTTTAGAGGTTGATATACTTTGTATAGCACCTTGTCGAGACAATTCAGAATATAGTTTCTGCATAGAAAATCGGAATGTTTCCATGTAGCAACATCTGCTTCCTTGCCTGGTGAAGAAACCGGTTCCTCCTCCTCGAGATACCGTTGCAGACCGAGTGTGGTGAGGTAGAATAACATCTGATTCTGCCATGTTAAAAAATCGTCACCATCTCCCTTGAACGGTTCAGGTCTGTTGTGAGTAGTAGTTTTTGAAAATTCTACTGTTGCCATCTCTGTTTTAGTAAGAAAACAGTAAAATTCTTAAGATATTATACGTCTAGTATACCAAAACAGAGAATAATCAATTATAAACTCGTCGCACAAGTTTATAACTCAGATTTCCACTACACTGGAATTCTGTGTTAATTATTATAACAATATGATTGTTGTAAATAAATTACAACAACAGCGTTATACTATTTTGAATAAATAGTACAACCAAAATAAAGGATAGAATATAGAATTCTAACCGGAATATGTCTGAGGCTCGTCGTAACGATTTCCTTAAGAATTTTATTTCAAAATTCTCCCAAGATACAACAGACGTAATCTGCACGAGATTGTAATGAGTATGTCTACTCTGTGATATATATGGAATGTTGAGCAGTAGAGCAAAGAAGCAGAAGAAATTAGATTGGAATGGGATGAGAATGTGATCAGTATTCTCTCCTATTTATAATTTCGTCCGCACCCCTTCGAACAGTCGCGTCTGCCTGAAAGGTTGCACCCGTTTCCTTTCATTGCTGCTGTTCGTTTAACGGGCCGCACCCGTTCGCTACTGCCTATGTTCGGCCGCGTCTCTTCAGTCGGGCCGCACCTGTTCGCCTCTAACGGGTCGCACCCGCTTCTGTTCGCCCATGCTTCTTCAGTCAGGTTGCACTCGCTCGCCGCGTCCGCTTATGAACAGTCGTGTCTGTTCACATAGCCTGCAACTGTTAAAAAACCCGGCCCAGTTTTGCAGCAAAATTAGGATCATATTAGACCCAGACCCAGACCCAGACCCAGACCCAGACCCAAACCCGAGCCCGGTTCGGTCGGACGGACGGCGGCGGCGCGCGCGCGTGTGTGGTGGAGATGCATGATCTCCCTCCTCACAACGAAGCATACATTTGGGTGCCCCTAGGCCCCAACATCTTCATTGCAAAGCCATATATAAACTAGTATGGCTTAGCAATTTTGGCGATGTGGGACTTTATGTATGTTTCATTCATTTTGTTCTTTAGGAATTCCAACAATTTGTACAAAACTTAATACATGTTTGGAACTGATATGCACTCAGGAATGTTAGATTTTGTAAAATATTGATAAAATGCTGATTTCTTTATTCCTAAAAGAATGAATCAATGTTTTTATACATGGCTTCGGTCTCATTATATATGATGCTGGTTCATACATACAGCTGTTACAAGATTTGTAAAAATAAAGAAATTAGATAGTGGGCTAACTAAATGGGCTTTTGATCCATGAAACCCGAACTGCTTTGAGATGAGATAATAATATGTTGTCTGATGTTGTATTCTCTATTATGTTCACTTTTACCCCCTTTCGAACTTAGCTAGAGTTTTCTCTTCATCTTCCTTCTCTCCGCCGCCATCAACAATTCTTAACTCCTCCTTCAATCTCACGAATATTTTTGCTGAAAGAGCTTTAGTTAACACATCTACTCTTTGGTATGCTGCTGGAATGTGTCTGACTTCAAGCTTTCCTTTATTGATTTGCTCACACATAAAATACAGATCGATTTCGATGTGTTTTGTGCTTGAATGAAGGATTGGGTTTGCAGATAAGGCAATGTTGCTGAGATTATTACACCCGATAATTGGTTTTCTAACCAAGTCAATTCCAATTTCATGAAGCAGCGATTCGATCCATATGAGTTCAGCAGTTGTGCTTGTAATAGATGTATACTTCGCTTCGGTACTAGATCTACAAACAGTGGCTTGCTTCTTCGAGCACCATAAAATTAGATTATTGTCGAGATAAATACATAGCCAGAGGTAGATCTTCTGTCGTCTGGGTAAGTAGCCCAGTTGTCATAAGTGTAAGCTTGTAAATTCAACTCTTTACACGATTTCAGCAGTAGTCCATTATTAAGTGTACCTCTCAGGTATCTTAGTATATGTTTCACTGCTTTCCAATGTTCGTTTAGAGGGTATTGCATGAATTGGCAAACTTTACTGACACTATAACTTATTTCTGGTCTAGTAATTGTGACGTACTGCAAAGCTCCAACTATGCTTCTATACTGTTTGTCATTGATGATATTTTCTCCTTTGTTCTTTGAAAGGTGTAAATTACTTGTCGTAGGAGTAGGAAGTGGTTTAGTTGAATCCATTTTTGCTCGAGCAAGTATTTCTGCAATATATTTTTTCTACCGTAAAATCATTTCAGATGAATTGTTTTTGATAACTTCTATGCCTAAAAAATAGTTTAAATCTCCCAAGTCTTTGATTGAGAAAGTTTGATCTAGATGATGGATAGTGTTGCAGATTTCTTCTTCATCACTTTCAGTAATTATAATATCATCAACATATACAAGTATGTATGCCACTTTGCCTTTATTTGTTTTCAGATATAAGGAATTATCTAACTTGGTTGCCCTATAGCCTAGCTTGATTAATGTCTGTTTAAGTTTCTCATACCAAACCCTATGTTGTTTGCAAACAAGACGAGTGTTTTGAGCATATCCTTTAGGTTGTTCCATATATACCTCCTCTTGTAGATCTCCATTTAGAAAAGCATTGTTGACATCTTATTGTCTTATTTTCCAATGATTACGCAATGCTGGTGTAAGAATAATTCTTATTGTGGTTGGCTTAACTACGGGTGAGAAAGTTTCCTTGAAGTCAAATCCATATTATTGTGAGTACCTTTTTGCCACAAGTCTTGCCTTGTATTTACATATGCTGCCATCAAGATTTCTTTTGATCTTGTAGGTCCATTTGCTACCAATGATATTTTTGCCATTAGGAGGATACACTAAGCTCCAAGTTTTGTTTTTCATGAGAGCATTGTATTCTTCATCCATTGCCATTTTCCAGTGATTCTCTTTAATTGCCACTTCATATATGGTAGGCTCTTTATTTTTTAATTGCATTGCATATACTTTAGGTTTAAAGGTTCCACATTTTCCTCTTGTAATCATGTGATGTTCTGGTTTTGCAGGGGTTGGTTCATGGCTGTCAGTGGCATCACTTGACTGTTGTGAGCATGAAGAACTACTTTCTGTGTGTTTAGAGTTACCATCTGGATTGAAATTGTCCTGAGGTGATAGATTGAGATTGTCATTGGAATCAGTTGAGTTGTGACCTGGTCTGGTTTTAGATACAGTGTGTTGTGACCCTGAATTCAGTTAAGCTTCATCATGCCCTTGTTATGTATTCCAGTTTGCATAAATAGGTGTTGATGGTATTGATGCTTTTGTATTATGTACTTTGTGAGTAGTTTTAATTCCTTTCTCTACAAAAAGAAAAACATTTTCATTAAACATCACATGTCTAGAAATATATATCCTTCCATCACTGCTAAGGCATTTGTAACCTTTATAATTTTTAGTGTCAGCCAAAAAGGTGCAAGGAGCAGATCTAAGACTTAGCTTATGTGAGTTGTATGGTCTAAGATTGGGAAAACATAGACAGCCAAAGGTCTTTAAATTTGAATAATCTGGTTTCATATTGAATAAATCTTAAGTTGGACTTTTATCTTTTAACACCCTAGCATGTAGTTTGTTTATTAAGTAAACTGATATGTAAAATGCATCAGGCTAAAATTTCATTGGTAAACTACCATGAGCTAAAAGAGTTAGTCTAGTTTCCACTATGTGTCTATGTTTTCTTTCTATTAGCCCATTTTGTTCAGAGGTGTTAGGACATGTCACCCTATGAACAATTCTTTTTTTTTAAATACTCCTTTAGTGTTTTAAATTCTGCTCCCCCATTAGTTTGTATTACTTTAACTTCATGGTTACATTACTATTCAACTTCAGTAACAAACTGTATTACAGCTTTACTTGCTTCAGATTTAGTTTTCAGAAAATATATCCATGTGAATCTTGAAAAAGCATCTATAAATGAGATGTAATAACTGAATCCATAATCTGAACTCATTGGAGATGGTCCCCAGAGATCTGTAGCTATAAGTTCAAGTGGTTTGCTATAAATAGTTGATGAGTCTATAAACGGTAATTTGTGACTCTTACCTAATTGATAACTTGTACATATATAAGGGGCAGGAACATCACTAAAAGAAATATTATTACTGCTTAGTACTTGTTTTACAACTTTAACACTGGGATGTCCCGGCTTACATTGCCACAAGTCAAATACACTTTTATTACTAATATTGCAATCAATATTGTTACACCAGTTGTCTTTATCAGCAAATTTTTTTGAGTTTTTAAAGATGAACTTGTATAACCCCTTGTGCAATCTACTGTGTACCAATATATCTTGACTTTGTAAATCTCTAATTACACAGAATTTCGGGTGAAACTCAAAGTATACATTGTTGTCATTAGCAAATTGTGACACACTTAGAAGATTCTTTTTAATTTGAGGTACTCTCAAAATATTATTGAGATATAACTGTCTTTTACCTTTGATGCCGCCTCTTCCAACATGTGTTATACTTATGGCTTCACCATTACTCATATGTATATTTTGCATACCTGTATACTTTCTATTGTGAAGATTTAGGTTCTGAATATTGCTTGTAAGGTAATTATTTGCACCCGAGTCTGGGTACCAGTCATCACTGAACACATCTTCTGGTCAGGTAAGATTGTCTGAATTTGATTGTTGATTCTTTGAACATTCTGATTGATTTTTTGCTTGCTGGTTTAACTGGGCAACATTGACATTTGGATTGAAATTTCTTGGCATGTTTTGATTTGTTCTGCTTCTGTTGAATTCTTAATTGAACATGAAATAGAAATTGCTTACAATATGCCCATTTTTTTAACAATTTTGACATTTTACTCTGTTATTATTCCATCTTCCTCCTCTGCCTCTTCCTCTTTGAGCTGAAAAACTTCTTTGATTTTGATATTCTTGCTTACTGCCTTTATCATTTTTACTGTATGAGCTTCTTTCTTGATTCTTGTTTCTTGAATTGGATGCATAGTTTATTTAAAAATTAGTTGAAGTGTTTTTTCTATGATCATTCCTTCCTTCATGATCAAGAAGGGTTGAATAAACGTATTGCATATTTGGTAAAGTTTATTTTGATGAAATTATGAGAATCACTGATTCATACTCTTCATCTAGACCATTCATTATCATGAGTATTTGCTCTGTTTCAGAGACTTTATGACCTGCAGTCTCTAATAGATCACAGTATGTTTTGATTTTTGGAGAGATATTCCCTCATGGACATGTTTTCTTTTCTAAGATTTTGCACTGACCTTTTGTAGTGCATAATTCTTGCGGCTGACTGTGAATTGAAAATTCTTTCAACAGTATTCTATATTTCAAATGATGAATTACACCCAACAATTTGTGATAAAATATTTATACTGATAGATGATAGAAACCAAAAGAATAACAAGCTATCTTTCCTTTGAAACATTTTGTATTCTGGGTTGTTTATTAATCCTCCTTCTTTGTTTGCAGTCATTTTGGGTGGAATGGTAGCAGTTCCATTGATGAAATGTTCAAGCCCATAACCCCTAATGGCAGTCTCAACTTGATATTTCCACAACAGAAAGTTATTTTCATCAAGTTGTATGGAGATGATTTGGTTCTTGGGTTTTACAAGAGGGATGGTGGTGGTTTCAACAGGAGATGTAGTTGACGAAGCCTCATCTTCATTTGACATGATGAATCTCTGTGATGCTGGATAGTAATGCTCGGCAAGACTGGTTGAAGTGCGTTATTACACTGTACTTTAGTTTGTAGTCAGATTAGTGGTGAAATGTTGAGTAGAGAATCAAACTCTTCTCTGATAAATTGCAGTGAGCAGCCAAGTTTCAGAATGATGAAGGTTAACTGATTGAAGCCTTGGCGAGGCACACTTGGCAAGAAATGATCAAGAAACTGATTTCTTGAACGGTCAGTGGTGGGAATAAAGTGGTAATCAATGCTCTCCAGTAATGAGATAAATTCTGAGGAGAAACACTGCCAAGAACTCCAAGAGATGAAGCTTTTCTGATGGAGTTGTGGTGGTGATGATGGTTTCAGCCTATGATGTCGTTTGGCGAAGGCTCTGATACCATGTTAGATTTTGTAAAATATTGATAAAATGTTGATTTCTTTATTTCTGAAAGAATGAATCAATGTTTTTGTACATGGCTTCGGTCTTATTATATATGATGTTGGTTCATACATACAGCTGTTACAAGACTTGTAAAAATAAAGAAATAAGATAGTGGGCTGACTAAATGGGCTTTTGATCCATGAAACCCAAAATGCTTTGAGAAGGGATAATAATATGTTGTTTGATGTCGTATTCTCTATTATGTTCACTTTTAAAGAATCTACACTTTTGAAATGTATGCTTTTCTAAATCATGTATATATGAAACTACATACATACATATATGTGTGTGTCCTTATATACATTCAAAATCAATATACCTTTGAAACTTGTTTATATATTCAGAGCTATATATATAAAACTATTGTATGAAGTCAGAATACATCCAAATTTCAAGTATATTAAAAATTATTATATCCATAATTTGATATATTTGGAACTGCTATATATGAAATCAGATTATATACTCAAGATTCCTATAGTAAAATAATATATTCAAACTTGGTATGCATTTAAAATTATTCTTTTGAATCCATATATGTAAACATTATATGTATTTGAAACTAATCACCTTCGAGACTTTCGTATATCCTTCACCTGGTAATATTTGAATTGTAACTTCTTAGGAGCAGAATATATTTTTGAAACTTAAATGAATATGTTAATTCAAAACTTTTATGTGTAAGGAATTTTATAAATATATTCAAAGTTATACATCTGTAGATTTTGAAAAACTTGAATTTTGAAACCACCTTGTATTAAAATCTATAAATTTGAAAACCTTAATTTCTAACCGCTTTATATATAAAGATTTGATATATATATAAGATCTTAGACCTTTGAAATCAAAATCTATGAATCTTGGAAACTCCAGCCTCGAATCCATCATTTTCAACATGAATTCTACATCTCGACCTGAACTTCTGAACTTGGCCATGGGTTTCACTATTTTGGTATGGATGCATGAATCTCAACATGAAATTGCGAACTCAAGTCTTAAATTTTGGCATAAAGTTTGAATGATTCACTGCCATCATTTTTGAGAAGGAACCTTCAGATCTCTGACATCATTTCCCTTGACATCAATTTTTGAACCCCGCTGCTGATCTGAATTTTGATATAGATCTGAACTTCAATTTAGGCCGGGGCTTTAGACTGTTGAATCGGCGGCAAAAGATGTTTTATGACATTGATTACTTATCAATATCGCCTACCTATGGAATTATTTTACCCATCGGTATCGCCTACTAGCGACGCTATTTATCCACCAATATCACTTACTTGCAACATCAATCGTTTGCGGCATTGAGATATGACAAACTTGTAACAACCCTAGATTTTGTATATATTTTAAGTTTGACTTTCTTTTATTTTGAAATTATTTTAAACTTTTTTTTTATTTCAAACATTTCATTTTTAAATATAAATGTTGATTTTTATGTGAATTTTAATTTCAAACTGGTATAATTTGGATATTTCACTGAAAAGTGAATTTCTGTTCAAACTGGTCAAACTTTGACTTTTAAACTTCAAATTTAAATTATTTAAATTATTAAATTTTATCTTTTATTATGAAAATAGATGAAATAACTTGAACACTGCTTTTCGTTTCATTGGAAACGGACTTAAACTGTGAAAGTTATGTACATTTCAATTTTGAGTATAATTTGTTTTATTTAACAATTTTGTCTATTTTAAATGATATGAATTTTATTTCTTTGTCATATTTTATTTTAATATGTGTTAATATGTTATTTATGTATATTTTTGTCTTTTAATATTTTTAAAGTGATAATAGGATTTTTCCAAAATGTTGCATTTATTATCTATTTTTAAAGCCTTGTTTCCATTTTTCTACTATTTTCTTCATTAAAATTATATATAATTAAAATTTATGTATTTAATTTGTGAATTCATTTTATTTTGTGTTCTTATCTTTATTTATAAATACTTTTCAAGTACATAAAAATTTCCCAAAGTTCATTGCATTTATTTTCAAATTTTCTAGACTAGTTTGCAATTTTGTGCTATTTTCTTATTTTAACCTTATATAATTAATAAATATTTATATATATTTTATATTTTGTTATATTTTCGAATTTGTGACTGAATGTATTATTATTTTAAGTAATATAAACTTATATAAAGAAATTAAAGAAAATTGAAAGGTTATGATTTTTGATTTGCCTAAGGCCTTTTATCTTCCAACCTTTCACATTTGTAACTTATCTTTTCATCAATTAGCCTTTACTATCCACATCTTTCAGCTGCATACCCTTTTTTCTATTCATGTACATTCATTTTCATTTCTAAAACAAAAGAATTTCGGCCATGGCTATTGAGGAAAGTTTGGATAATGATTTTCAACTTTTTCTTATTCTTTTCTACGTGTTTACATTGATTTTTGCACTTGCTCTCTTCTTCTAGGCTTGGCTCCTCCTCCTCCAGCTCTGACCCGACCTCCACCACCACTTTTCTCTGACCATCACACAGCCTAACACCTCCCCTCCTCAGGCCAAGCCAAGCCATGGTGAAGATCATCACAAAAATCCACCTAAACTAGCACGAACCATCACATGTGCCAAACCTAGTCTAGAATTGCCATCTCCTTCTTCTTCCACCTTTTGCCACCACTTCCTCCACCACCACCACCTCTGACCTGACCTCTACCCTCTGCCACATCAACCACCACCACCTGAACACCAGGCCAAGCCCACGTAGCCTCTGGCCGAACCGTATTGTGGCCTAGAGGTGTTGTAATTTGCCTTGTATATGTTGCATTGTAGTTGAATTGATGCACCTATATTCATCACCTTCAAGCCCATGTTTGGCCAACCCTTACAAACCCAAAACCAGATCCAAACCCACTCCTTAGCCATGCATTTCAGATCTGGAGCTGAAGCATAGATGGTAGAAAGCATGTGCAATCACTTTGGCTTTGGTTCATGCATTCATTTCTAACATTGTTTTATTGAATTTTGGGTTGAAAACTCATGTTGTCTATATTTGTTTTGTTTGAATGTGACAAGGAAATTAATCTTTGGCTCTCCCATCTCAAATCATATTCGTGTTGTCTTGCTTTCGTGCCTCTGGAAATCTTTGTTGTGTGTTTGTGGTCGTTATCTCCAGCTTAAACAAGTGAGTTAATCTTACCAGACTAATATGTACTTATATAGTGATAAACTGACATCACTGGAATCTGTAAATGCATATCATCCTGTATAACTGTTATATTATGATCATATAATGTTCACACCTATATTTACACATGTTATACCATATGTTACTATTATATCATGTTATTCTGTTATTTATATCAGTTTATCACACTGCAAGTTCCATGTAGATTAGGTTCACTATGGGTTGAAATGATACATACCCGAACGGACTTTAGAATAGGGAAAGATCGTTATGGGCTGAAATGATAAGCCTGATCGACTTTTTATTTATTCTATTTAACTTGGGATTGCGGGTTTGAAATGATAGAACCCGGTTTTTCTTTGTAAACTGCGGATTGAAATGATACATATCCGTATCACTTGACCTAGGCTAGAAAATTATATACAGACCCGTGGTTTATATATTTTTCTAAAATTTTTAAAAATATTTTAAAAATGTAAATATTATGATATTTTGATTTAGAATTTATTAAAATGATTTCTATAAAATATTTGTGATTTTCTACAAGTTAAATAAGTGAATTGAGTAAATGGTAAAGTAGAGTTTGAAATATAAGTTAATTTTGGAATTTATGATTTTGTTTATAAATGGAATTTATGTAAAGTAAGAAAATATGACAAATTTGATTTAAAAGATGAATTTAATGATTTTATTAAAGAATAATAATTTTTTTAAAGTGTTAATGATTTGTATAAATTAAAATATGAAATAAATGAATATTTAAGCTGAATTTGGAAATATAACTTAAATTGAATTTTTGTGAAATTTGTTTAAAAGTGAAATTTTAATTAAGTAAAATAAATGGAAATAAGTTATATTTTGGAAATTTGAACTTAAGTGTTAAGTTAAATTTTTAAATAAAGAAATGAAGATTTAATTGTTATTTAATTTGATTTTGTATGGAAATTTGACTTTATAAAATCATAGAAATAAAGATATTTAAATGATTGTTTTAAAATATGAAAATATATGATTTTATAAGTTAAAATGATTTATATTAAAAGTTAATTATGTGTGAAATTGTAAATTAAACTCTGAATTTGATTTGACAGCATTTTTGAAATGTAATGTAAAAGATATTACAGCATTTTTAAAATGCTGTGGTTGTTTTAAATGAACTAAAAGGCTAATTTGAACTAAGGGTTATTATAGCACTTTGTTAGTGCTATAGTTTTTAAATTTAGCTAAAGTTTTAATTGAAACTAAATTAAGATATTACAGCATTTTAAATGTTGTCTCTTGTTAATGAACTGTTTTTGAACATAACATTTCGTAGCATTTTCTAAGTGCTGCGAAAGTTGAATTTTCCTTGGTTAATAAATATAAATGAATAAATGATATTTGAAAATGATAAAATTTTGGAAATTAAATATTTAATTATTAAATATAATGAATTGACTTTAAATGATTTAAATGGAATAGTTGATTTGGGAAATACAACTATTTTGAAATGTGATTAAATGGTATTTAAATTTAAATTAAATAAATGATGTTTTGAAATGATATTTTGAAATGAATTTGGAATGATATTAAATCTTGGAATGAATAAGTGAAGTTTATATTACTATGAAAAATATTTGGTTTACTTATAATTTGAATCAATTTAAAAGATATTGGACTTATGAAATATAGGATAATAAAGCTTTGGAATTTATTTTATAATTTGAATAGTTATTTTGTGGATTAAATCTATATTTGAAATTTATAAGATTTGAAATGGTCTATGGAAATTTAATTGAAATAAATGATTGAATTGAATTGAAACTTTGGAAATTTTAATACTTGATTTGAAAGTATAATAACTACACTTTTAAATGGTTTAAATCAATTATTTTGATTGAAATATGAACTATTTAAAAGGGTGACTTGAAATGATAATAAATGAATGATATCTTTAAATTTAAAAAGTATTTAAAGTTGAATATTTAGATTTGAACTCAAATGATATTTTGGTTTATTAAAATGATTTGAAATGAAGTTTGAAAGGATATGATATTTTGATACATTAAAATGATTTGAAATGAAGTTTTGGAAAGATTTGATATTTTGATACATTAAAATGATTTGAAATGAAGTTTTGGAAAGATATGATATTTTGATATATAAAAATGATTTGAAATGAAGATTTGGAAAGATATGATATTTTGATATATTGAAATGATTTGAAATGAAGTTTTGAAAAGATATGATATTTTAAATATATTGAAATGGTTTGGAATTGATTTAATCTTTATTTTGATAAAGATTTGGATTTGAAATGATATTCTATTTTGAAGTATAAACTGTTTTAATTTATAACCACGGGTTATAATAACGATTGGTTGTTAAAGAGACCGGGATCGGATATGGACATACTCTCTGTCGATACCGAAAACCACTTTAACAACTGTGTACGCGGTGGAGTTTCCAGAATGAAGTAGGATGGTGACGACGATCCTAAGGTATATACGTGGACCCAACTCCATGAGTTGGCATAAGGTGGCTAAAATAGGAGCGATCTCGGACCAGTGAGGTAGCACCTCTTATCGGACACACTTCTTCGATTCCATTCTACTACTTGTGATTGATTTGGTGCGCACCCTTGATTTGGGAGTGTTGTTCGAGGTGGAGCGGTAGTGGCTGCTATGCGTTTCCATCAGTCCGTGTGCGTAATTGGTATATCTACCCTGGCAATGCCTTATGTGCCGTGTCACCTACCATATCGAGCTTTACTACGAGTTTCTATTTGTGTTGTACCTATGGAGTATCTTCTCGTAGCCTCTCGGGGTATGAAGGTACTGTGTAGACTATTGGCATATTACGTGTTAAGGTGGAAAATGTAAAGGCTTAATGCTATTTAAAAGTATGTTTATTTTATGATTAGACATTATTATAATAGCGAATATTACTACATAGTAGATAGTTTAACGGATCCTTAAAGAATGGGCGATCCCAAGCATTCTTTAAGTTACTTGTACCTTTATTACAGTTCACTTGAGTTAGTTTACATTATATAAGTATATATTGTCCTGACTCGAGTGTTTTGTGTTTTGCTTTATGCTTGGGTCAGCCTGAGTTATTCATAGATTTGGATTTCCACTCTCTTGGAGATTTGAATCGCTGGAGATTATCTGCTTGTTTTGTCCTATCTATTTCAGTTCCGTTGTTCTACCCAGCTTATACTTGGTTATTTTATTAAGACTTATGTTGTACTCTATTTCTTATGTTATATCTTATGTAACTATGATATATTTATATAGTAGCTTCATGAACTACTATTTCTTTTACTTCCGCTGCATTATTTTACTCTGTGTCTGTGATCTGTGATTATTTATTTACTATATATTCTGAGATTTGCCAAATTTTATTTACAACGCGGTATTTTGAGCAATTCAAGTCCGACATGTGCGGATGCGAATGGTTGAAAATATCGGGTCGTTACAGTTGGTATCAGAGCTTTGGTAGCTCTAGGCAAAACTTAGAATGTATGGTAAATTTATTTATAGAATCACTTTCATTCGAGCTTGAATCTCTTCCTTTTGATTTGAATTTCCTTTGAATTTTGGAACGTTCCCTGCGGTTCCAAAATCCATTCTTTCCCCTCACTATTCATCTTCTTTTGATTCTAGAGTATTCCATAACTCCACTTCGAATGATCTTTATAGTGAATTGGCGGTCTTGCCAATATTCTAATTTTCTTGTAAAGGGGAAAACTCCTTTACAATTAGCATCGATTCACCAGAGATTTATATTTATCCTTGGTTTAGATGCTAATATCTTTTGTTATTCCAAACTCTATCTCTTGAGATCGGATGTAGATTTACCCCAGAAAAAAATATACACATTTGATCTTATTCATTAAGTCACGGTGACCCGGTTAAGGTTGTCCGCGATTTATCTAAGTTTACCCATCTCTCTACTCTGTTTAACCATCTTGTCTTTTGTTTCTAAACTATCTCCAACATTTTAATTGTACTTGGAAATCTATGTTTGTTTTATATATTGTGTTGTTTGAGTTGTTGATGTTGATTTGGGCTTTCGATCGATTCGTTTGATCAACGCTATCAATAGGATTTCTAAAACACTTTGACAGAACAAACTGACACAATATTATTTTTAAATTGTTAATGCAATAAAATTTGATATATAAGCAAAGTTATGGAACTCAATAAATTTATTTAAATTGATTATTTAAAATGATAATACTTTATTTATCATTTATTGTTCTATAAATGAATTTATAAATAGTTGTTTATAAATTTGATTTGGGAACTGAAATGAATTTAAATCAAGCATTTGAGAATTTAATTTCTGATGGTTTCGAACTTTGTGTTTAAAGTTTTAAAAGGATATATTATATAAAGTATTTTTGAATAGAAATTTGTTTCCAAAGAATTTTAAAGTGTTAAAATTTTAGTGCTCTTCTCTTTGCCACTGGAAAATAATTTCGAGGATGACCGCGGCATCATCGACTTTCATTTTCGAGTTTCGAAGTAAAGAGACCATTCTGTAGTCTTGCTACAGCTTTGTTTTGGGAAATTTAATTGATTTGAATTTCTAAAATATGATTTGATTTATGATATATATAGATATATGATTTAAATTTGATTTGACAAATTATGTACATACATTTATTTATCTCTAAATGGTTTGAAAGGAATCGGAAATTTTATTCTTAAATTCTATCTTAAATAATGACTTCAAGTATAAAAAGAAAATCAAAATTTTGAATAAATATTCAAGCTTGAAATGATTGAATTAGAATGTTTATATTGTATATTAATTTTAGAAAGTTTTATTTGTATAATTCTCAATTGCATTCCAATATAACTTACCTTAATTTTAGAAGTTAACAATGTAATTGGATAATATACAATATAAAAAGGTTTTTATAAATGAAATTTGAGTGGTTATAATAAATATTATGCACTTAAATTTTAGTTATAAAAAGATTAACATAAATAGACTAAAAGGTTAATTTAATAATTTACAATATAAATGATGTTAAGGGAATTAGGAATAAATTAAAACAGTTATAATAAGTGTAAGTATATTTAACATAGGTGATAAAATATATTGAGAGGGATAAATTTAATTTTAATTAGGAATAAAGAAGGATTAAATTTATTGAATGTTATACACTTAATTTTAATCAAATCCATGATTTTTGAAATTGTTAGTTTAAGAAAATTAGATGATAAGATAATGTAATTAGAGGTAGTTAAGATTTATTTAACTTGTGTAAAATTAATTATCAATTTAAGCTGAAACCATGGAAATTTCAAACCTATTATCTTATTTTGTTTTTCTAACTTATTATCTTATTTTGTTTTCAAACTGTCTGCTAGTTGTCCTTATTTTCCTTATTGTGCTACAGATTGGTATAGGCATCTATCTATAATCTTTCTGCTTAGAAATCTTTCTATAATCTTTGATACTCATTTTGAATCTGAGCACTGCTTTCCACCCATAGACTATCGGTCAAGCGAAAAGAGTAAATCAGATTCTAGAAGATCTTTTCGTGCTTATGTTCCTGATTCTGGAGGATCTTGGGAAGATCATCTCCACCTTGTTAAACTTACCTATAACGATAGTTATCAGGTATAATTTCAATCTTCTTGTCATCTTGTCTTAATCTTATTCCACTCTATCGTTTTTTTTTTGTGTTTTCCCGTACCTCATTCCTTTTCGGGGATGAAAAGTTTTGAGTGGGGGAGAGTGTAACAACCCTAGATTTTGTATATATTTTAAGTTTGACTTTCTTTTATTTTTAAATTATTTTAAACTTTTTTTTTATTTCAAACATTTCATTTTTAAATATAAATGTTGATTTTTATGTGAATTTTAATTTCAAACTGGTATAATTTGGATATTTCACTGAAAAGTGAATTTCTGTTCAAACTGGTCAAACTTTGACTTTTAAACTTAAATTTAAATTATTTAAATTCATAAATTTTATATTTTATTATGAAAATAGATGAAATAACTTGAACACTGCTTTTCGTTTTGTTGGAAACGGACTTAAACTGTGAAAGTTATGTACATTTCAATTTTGAGTATAATTTGTTTTATTTAACAATTTTGTCTATTTTAAATGATATGAATTTTATTTCTTTGTCATATTTTATTTTAATATTGGTTAATATTTTATTTATTTATATTTTTATCTTTTAATATTTTTAAAGTGATAATAGGATTTTTTCCAAAATGTTGCATTTATTATCTATTTTTAAAGCCTTGTTTCCATTTTTCTGCTATTTTCTTCATTAAAATTATATCTAATTAAAATTTATTTATTTATTTTGTGAATTCATTTTATTTTGTGTTCTTATCTTTATTTATAAATACTTTTCAAGTACATAAAAATTTGCCAAAGTTCATTGCATTTATTTTCAAATTTTCTAGACTAGTTTGCAATTTTATGCTATTTTGTTATTTTAACCTTATATAATTAATATATATATATATATATATATATTATTTTGTTATATTTTAAAATTTGTGACTGAATGTATTATTATTTTCAGTAATATAAACTTATATAAAGAAATTAAAAGAAATTTGAAAGGTTATGATTTTTGATTTGCCTAAGGCCTTTTATCTTCCAACCTTTCACATTTGTAACTTATCTTTTCATCAATTAGCCTTTACTATCCACATCTTTCAGCTGCATACTCTTTTTTCTTTTCACGTACATTCATTTTCATTTCTGAAACAAAAGAATTTCGGCCATGGCTATTGAGGAAAGTTTGGGTAATGATTTTCAACTTTTTCTTATTCTTTTCTACGTGTTTACATTGATTTTTGCACTTGCTCTCTTCTTCTAGGCTTGGCTCCTCCTCCTCCAGCTCTGACCCGAACTCCACCACCACTTTTCTCTGACCATCACACAGCCTAACACCTCCCCTCCTCAGGCCAAGCCAAGCCATGGTGAAGATCATCACAAAAATCCACCTAAACTAGCACTAACCATCTCATGCGCCAAACCTAGTCTAGAATTGCCATCTCCTTCTTCTTCCACCTTTTGCCACCACTTCCTCCACCACCACCACCTCTGACCTGACCTCCACCTTCTGCCACATCAACCACCACCGCCTGAATACCAGGCCAAGCCCACATAGTCTCTGGCCGAACCCTATTGTGGCCTAAAGGTGTTGTAATTTGCCTTGTATATGTTGCCTTGTAGTTGAATTGATGCACCTATATTCATCACCTTCAAGCCCATGTTTGGCCAACCCTTACCAACCCAAAACCAGATCCAAACCCACTCCTTAGCCATGCATTTCAGATCTGGAGCTGAAGCATAGATGGTAGAAAGCATGTGCAATCACTTTGGCTTTGGTTCATGCATTCATTTCTAACATTGTTTTATTGAATTTTGGCTTGAAAACTCATGTTGTCTATATTTGTTTTGTTTGAATGTGACAAGGAAATTAATCTTTGGCTCTCCCATCTCAAATCATATTCATGTTGTCGTGCTTTCGTGCCTCTGGAAATCTTTGTTGTGTGTTTGTGGTCATCATCTCCAGCTTAAACAAGTGAGTTAATCTTACCAGACTAATATGTACTTATATAGTAATAAACTGACATCACTTGAATCTGTAAATGCATATCATCCTGTATAACTGTTATATTATGATCATATAATGTTCACACCTGTATTTACACATGTTATACCATATGTTACTATTATATCATGCTATTCTGTTATTTATATCAGTTTATCACACTGCAAGTTCCCTGTAGATTAGGTTCACTATGGGTTGAAATGATACATACCCGAACGGACTTTAGAATAGGGAAAGATCGTTATGGGCTGAAATGATAAGCCTGAGCGACTTTTTATTTATTCTATTTAACTTGGTATTGCGGGTTTGAAATGATAGAACCCGGTTTTTCTTTGTAAACTGCGGATTGAAATGATACATATCCGTATCACTTGACCTAGGCTAGAAAATTATTTACAGACCCGTGGTTTATATATTTTTCTAAAATTTTTAAAAATATTTAAAAAATGTAAATATTATGATATTTTGATTTAAAATTTATTAAAATGATTTCTATAAAATATTTGTGATTTTCTACAACTTAAATAAGTGAATTGAGTAAATGGTAAAGTAGAGTTTGAAATATAAGTTAATTTTGGAATTTATGATTTTGTTTATAAATGGAATTTATGTAAAGTAAGAAAATATGACAAATTTGATTTAAAAGATGAATTTAATGATTTTATTAAAGAATAATAATTTTTTTAAAGTGTTAATGATTTGTATAAATTAAAATATGAAATAAATGAATATTTAAGCTGAATTTGGAAATATAACTTAAATTGAATTTTTGTGAAATTTGTTTAAAAGTGAAATTTTAATTAAGTAAAATAAATGGAAATAAGTTATATTTTGGAAATTTAAACTTTAGTGTTAAGTTAAATTTTTAAATAAAGAAATGAAGATTTAATTGTTATTTAATTTGATTTTGTATGGAAATTTGACTTTATAAAATCATAGAAATAAAGGTATTTAAATGATTGTTTTAAAATATGAAAATATATGATTTTATAAGTTAAAATTATTTATATTAAAAGTTAATTATGTGTGAAATTGTAAATTAAACTCTGAATTTGATTTGACAGTATTTTTGAAATGTAATGTAAAAGATATTACAGCATTTTTAAAATGCTGTAGTTGTTTTAAATGAACTAAAAGGCTAATTTGAACTAAGGGTTATTATAGCACTTTGTTAGTGCTATAGTTTTTAAATTTAACTAAAGTTTTAATTGAAACTAAATTAAGATATTACAGCATTTTAAAGGCCGTCTCTTGTTAATGAACTGTTTTTGAACATAACATTTCGTAGCATTTTCTAAGTGCTGCGAAAGTTGAATTTTCCTTGGTTAATAAATATAAATGAATAAATGATCTTTGAAAATGATAAAATTTTTGAAATTAAATATTTAGTTATTAAATATAATGAATTGACTTTAAATGATTTAAATGGAATAGTTGATTTGGGAAATACAACTATTTTGAAATGTGATTAAATGGTATTTAAATTTAAATTAAATAAATGATGTTTTGAAATGATATTTTGATATTTTGAAATGAATTTGGAATGATATTAAATCTTGGAATGAATAAATGAAGTTTATATTAGTATGAAAAATATTTGGTTTACTTGTAATTTGAATCTATTTAAAAGATATTGGACTTATGAAATATAGGATAATAAAGCTTTGGAATTTATTTTATAATTTGAATAGTTATTTTGTGGATTAAATCTATATTTGAAATTTATAAGATTTGAAATGGTCTATGAAAATTTAATTGAAATAAATGATTGAATTGAATTGAAACTTTGGAAATTTTAATACTTGATTTGAAAGTATAATAACTACACTTTTAAATGGTTTAAATGAATTATTTTGATTGAAATATAAACTATTTAAAAGGGTGACTTGAAATGATAATAAATGAATGATATCTTTAAATTTAAAAAGTATTTAAAGTTGAATATTTAGATTTGAACTCAAATGATATTTTGGTATATTAAAATGATTTGAAATGAAGTTTGAAAGGATATGATATTTTGATACATTAAAATGATTTGAAATGAAGTTTTGGAAAGATTTGATACTTTGATACATTAAAATGATTTGAAATGAGGTTTTGGAAAGATATGATATTTTGATATATAAAAATGATTTGAAATGAAGATTTGGAAAGATATGATATTTTGATATATTGAAATGATTTGAAATGAAGTTTTGAAATGATATGATATTTTAAATATATTGAAATGGTTTGGAATTTATTTAATCTTTATTTTGATAAAGATTTGGATTTGAAATGATATTCTATTTTGAAGTATAAACTGTTTTAATTTATAACCACGGGTTATAATAACGATTGGTTATTAAAGAGACCGGGATCAGATATGGACATACTCTCTGTCGGTACCGAAAACCACTTTAACAACTGTGTACGCGGTGGAGTTTCCAGAATGAAGTAGGATGGTGACGACGATTCTAAGGTATATACGTGGACCCAACTCCCGTGAGTTGGCATAAGGTGGCTAAAACAGGAGCGATCTCGGACCAGTGAGGTAGCACCTCTTATCGGACACACTTCTTCGATTCCATTCTATTACTTGTGATTGATTTGGTGTGCACCCTTGATTTGGGAGTGTTGTTCGAGGTGGAGCGGTAGTGGCTGCTATGCGTTTCCATCAGTCCGTGTGCGTAATTGGTATATCTACCCTGGCATTGCCTTGTGTGCCGTGTCACCTACCATATCGAGCTTTACTACGAGTTTCTATTTGTGTCGTACCTATGGAGTATCTTCTCGTAGCCTCTCGGGGTATGCAGGTACTGTGTAGACTATTGGCATAGTACGTGTTAAGGTGGAAAATGTAAATCCTTAATGCTATCTAAAAGTATGTTTATTTTATGATTAGAGATTATTATAATAGCGAATATTACATAGTAGATAGTTTAACGGATCCTTAAAGAATGGGCGATCCCAAGCATTCTTTAAATTACTTTTACCTTTATTATAGTTCACTTGAGTTAGTTTACATTATATGTATATATTGTCCTGACTCGAGTGTTTTGTGTTTTGCTTTACGCTCGGGTCAGCCTGAGTTATTCACAGATTTGGATTTCCACTCTCTTGGAGATTTGAATCGCTAGAGATTATCTGCTTGTCTTGTCCTATCTATTTTAGTTCTGTTGTTCTACCCATCTTGTACTTGGTTATTTTATTGAGACTTCTGTTGTACTCTATTTCTTCTGTTATATCTTATGTAACTCTGATATATTTATATAGTAGCTTCATAAACTACTATTTCTTTTACTTCCGCTACATTATTTTACTCTGTGTCTGTGATCTGTGATTATTTATTTACTGTATATTCTGAGATTTGCCAAATTTTATTTACAACGCGGTATTTTGAGCAATTCAAGTCCGACATGTGCGGATGCGAATGGTTGAAAATATCGGGTCGTTACAAAGCTTCAATGATTTACGCCATTGAGATGTGGCTGACCTTAATAACTTACAACATTACCCAATTTGCAGCATTACTTGACCATCGCCGTCATTACCTTGACATTGTAACCTTCCAACATCAAATACTATGGCATTGTTTGCTTGCAGCATTACTCCTCTTCGGTATCACTAGCTTCGGCATTATTAACTTCAGCATTAATGTCGAGTGGATTGTGAGTTAAGAAGACATTGGATCTATTAATTGAGTTGTTGAATAGAAATGAGGAAAAGAGCAGAAAAAGCGAGAGCAGGAAATAGAGTGTTGCTATTCACACCCCGGTTTCCACTTCTGGCCACCTTTAAAAATTTAATAGATTTGATTATTTTTTACTTACTTCTGGCCACCAATTTATTTCTTTTCACTCAGTCATTCATAGCCATTCTGGTTTATTCTCAAAGTACATATTCTCTCTCAGATAGCAAATCCTAAACCCTAAGAGAAAAAAATATTTTTTGCTAAATAGAGGATGGAAGATGAAGATAAAAAAGAGGTTAGTTTTTTCTGTCATGTTGTATAGTCCATTCTATTATTGGTTAGAAAATTTTGTTTAGGGTTTTCTATTGCTTAGGGTTTTCTATTAATTTTCGTAGGAAATTTCTTCCAATCCTTTGGCTATTTCTAGCTTCGAGGACATTAAATTCGATGACATTGTAATAGAGAATGACAGTGTAAGTTATTGAGCTTTAGGGTTTTTTTTAATCGTACAACGTATATGTCCTGTTTTACAAAATTTTACAGTTAAGTTTTAATTTCCGTTTCGTAGATGGAGAATGTGAACGACAATAAATTTGAGAGTGCTCTTATTGTTTCAGCTGAGAACTATGTGGATGATAGCAATACGATGCAAGATGATCAGTCAAATGACTCGGAATATATAAAGGTTGATTTGACAAATCATTTTACAACCGATGAAGTATTTAGTACTTAATTTACAATCGCTTATGTACATATAAAAATGAAGTATGTTAATTTTTTTTGTTAAACCATGTGATTTCAGGAATTTGATTCGCAGAGCACATTGATCCGGTGGTGTAAAACAACAGGAAAAAAGTTGAATACCGTTGTAGTAATTCTAAAGTCCGAGAAATTAGGGCCGGGAAGAAAACCAAGGTTATAGTTGGGGTGTGAAAGGGCGGGAGTTTATCGTAGTCATCAGCCAAAGGCAGCAAAAAACGAAAACACTGTGAAACGACCTAGAGCTACCGCTACTAGAAAATGCAATTGTCCATTTCGATTGAAGGGTGTGTATGTAGACGAAGATAAATGGAAAATATTTGTAATCAATGGAGTGCATAATCATGAACTTCCTCACTCTTTAGAAGGACATCCGTACGCGGCACAGTTGATGGATATGGAGAAAAAAATCTTAAAAGACATGAGTGTTGCAGGCGTTCCTCCAAGAGAGGTATTAGTTACCATTAAAAAGTCCTTTCCAGAAAATTCCTCAACTTTGAAGACTATCTACAACGCTAAATATAAAATGCAACTATCAGCGAAGGAGTGTAGATCCGCGATGTAATATTTAATGAAATTGCTTACAGAGAAGCATTATGTGTATTTTGATCGGGCTGATGTGGTAACCGATCATTTGATAGATATAATGTGGTATCATCCGGAATCGTCCGTATTGTGTAAGTGTTTTCCATCAATCCTTTTGCTTGATTGTACATATAAAACGAACCGGTATAATATGCCTTTGTTGGAAATGGTTGGTATGACTTCTACGGGCCGAACATTTAGTATTGCTCATGCATTTCTAGCACACGAGAGGGAAGAGAACTACGAATGGGTGCTAACGAAGTTAAAACATTTTTATTTACCAAATAAAGAACCCGAGGTAATAGTTTCCGATAGAGAATGGGCGTTGATAAATGGAATCAAGAAAAATTTTCCATGGGCAAAGTTGATGATGTGTTTATGGCACATGGGAAATAATGTCATTACGAATTGCAAACCGAAGTTTAAAACAAATGAGGTTTTCGAGATGTTTTTGCAAAGTTGTAAGAAGGTGGTTCATGCACCGACTGAAGATGAATTTTGGATGTACTACAATGATTTTAAAAAAGATTGGGTAGACTACCCCAAAAGCTTGAAGTACATTCTTAATCAATGTTTGGAATACAAAGAGTATTATGCTTTTGCATGGACAAATAAAATTAAACACCGCGATAATAGAACAAAAACTCGAGCTGGGTCTTCCCATGCTCAACTGAAAAAACATCTCGGTTCGTCTAGAACAACATTTGCCGTATTATGCTCAAAAATGGATAATATGTTGTGTCTACAACATACTGAAATAAAATCCACTTTTGAAAGAAGCTTAGGAGCCGTACGGATTGCATATCAAGTTCCATTGTTAAAACAACTACGAGGTAAGACATCTTTTTTTGCATTGGATTTGATTGTGAAAGAAATGGGAAAAATTAGTTGTGTTGCTTTGGACTCATCAGTTTGCGATCATTTGAATCGACTTGTGTATGGTCTTCCATGTGCACATGAGATATACAAATATCACAGTGATGGCCTTCCAATCCCAATTGAAATTGTAGATGATCATTGGAGACAGTTAAATTATATTCCACAAGTTAAAGAATCACTTGAGTTTGTCCATACAGCTAAGTTTGCATACATTAAAAAATTATTTGATTCGAGCACTGCTGAGGAGAGGAAAGTTTTGCTACTAAAGCTAAGAGAAATAGCATTACCATCCACGACTTCTATTTTGGAACCGAAAATAGAGAAACACAAAGGGAGACCAAGCGGAAGTAAGAACAAATCAATTAGCAAACAAGTCAAACGTCAAAAATCTACAAAACGGGATCCCTCTGCTTTTGAGACTGCAAAAACTGCTAATGAAATTCTTTCTCAAGCTAGCGTGAACAAGAAACTACCTCCCAAACGGAAAAACCCCGTTGTGAAGTTTGATAAGTGTGATGCAAAAACAACAAATTCAGATTTTAAGTATTTAGCTTACCTGCCGGCTTTTCTACATCAATATATTGATAACGTTGAAGATGTTATGGGAGATGGCAACTGTGGATTTCGTTGCATTGCTGAACAAGTCGACGAATTAAATTCCGATTGGAGAGAAGCAAGGAAGTCGATATTAGCTGAACTGATGAAAAATTGGGATTTATATGTAAGACATTTTGACATAACAAACTGCGAAGAATTAAAATCAGCTACCGATTGCGACAGTAGTCCTTGTTTTAAAGCTAACTGGATGATAAGGCCTGAAACTGGATACTTGGTTGCAAATGCATTCAATAGAGTTGTGGTTTATATATCCAACCGTCAAAGTTTGACATTTTTTCCACATGAAAGAGGGCCAGGTCTTGGACACGAGCATCGTTTCATTTTTTTGCAAATACTCTGGACTACCACTTTATCAAATTAACGCTTAGGGAAAATGCACCCATCCCACCGGTCGCTAGCTTTTGGAATATATTGGCAACTAAAGAAGCAAAAGTATGGAGCGAACTATACGTTGACGGCAATTAGAGTTTGTTAAACTGTGCCTGCCGGATATGGCCACAAAGGATGATCACTAATGTAATGAAATGTAAACTTGAAAATTTTGTCATATGATTCAATTTGAATGCTAGTTGATTCTGTACTTGGTTTTGACTTTGGACTGAATGATGAAAATATTGATTCATGAACTTTGTGTGCTAAAGCACCATCATATACAAAATATTTGATGTGGTTAAAATTCTACAAAATATTGATACAACTTGAAATACAAATAAAAAAACAAGTTTAATTAATATGATTATTAGGCCTAGAATCACCATCATATACAAGTTAGTATTAATAAACAATATGATATACAATTCAACGTAATATAGATTATTATTTAAGTTCAGAAGAAAAGTCAGTGTAAACAGTGGTGCATGTGGTGCATGTGAACGAACGGAGAAACATTTTGTTTTGCTTGTAAAACACAATAGAAGTTCGGCAAGTAATAACCGAAGATGTAGGCAAAATGAACGGCAAATAGAGACCGCACGGTGACTGATACAGCCGACCAGAGACCCCATTTTTTCTATTGAAAATAACAACATAAGGACGGCAGTACGTAGCCGACCACGTAGCCAAACAACTGGCAGTTGAAGACCGGATGGTGATGGCGGCAACCGAACAGATAGACAAGTTTTTTAGTTCTAACCATCAAGAGAAGATTGGCCTGCTATAGCCGAACAGATAGAAAAAAAAACGACACATAAGAGCCGTGCGGTTATGGTATCTGCCGAACAGAGAGGCTCTTTTTTTCAATTGAAAAACAAAAAGAAGATCGGCAGTTAGTTGCCGAACCACTACCCAAACCGATGGCAATTGAAGAACGCACGGTGATGACAGTAACCGAACAGAGAAACAAGTTTTTCAAGTGGAAATCATCAACAGAAGATCGGCCAGCTATAACCGAAGAAGCCATTAATTGACCGGCCGTTTATGGCCGAACAGTAGTACATATGCAAAATGCAGGCATTACATTCAATCAAGTTACAATATAAATACAAATGCATTTAACTCGAAGGCATTTCATTAACAAGCAAAAAATTCATTCCAATTCATAACGGAGATTGCATTTCAGTCGAGAAAACCCACAAACAAGCAACATTCTTAGTTACAACCAACCAAATACATAATATCTACTGTTTCCAAACCCATATACAAAACAAACATTGTTTTCAAAATACCAACATGCAAAATAACCATCTACATTTTACGACCATTCTTTCCTTTTGCGCGTTTCTCCTGTTTATCTGGTTCGTTCAGCGCTTCCTCCAACATATCAATTGCTTCACGTTCCACAGTAAGACACCGATTAACGGTTCTTGCGCGAGTTACTTTGATATTTTCCTTCAGTTTGTCTATGGCTTTCCCAGCAGCAATTCTCTGCGTTAAAGTTACGAACAAACATGAATTTCAAGTGGACATAAAACAAGTGAAGCTCGTACGTACTCACCAACTTCTCATTGTTGTCAACTTTCCTTGACCAACTTCTCTTCACGTCCGGATGTTGAACAATGGGATGCGACACACTCAAATACCATGGCATGTACTTATCCATACAATTCCAATGATCAACTACCGGAGTAGACCGTGATTTTGCAGAAAGTAGATGATCTTGCCAGTTTTCTGAATACCAAAATCCATTGTCAAATACAACTTTATATTAATTAGCATTTCAACCTCTACGACATTTGCTCGGAACCATTGGATTTGTGGGGATACGCGGAGCAATACTAAATTGGCGTAGCACTCTGTTGGGATAGTATTGCTCTACAATATCAAAACACAAAACCACACCGTTGTAAAATGCGACTTCAGGCAAGGGGTAACGAGATCTCACAGTATGGTACGGATCCCAACATACCTAAACATAAACATGTCATTTACATTTGTATGATTTGCAACGCAAAGTGGACAATAATTTTTTAGCTTACGTGGAGATAAATCGTCTAACTATTCTCGAAGTCATATGATGGCCGAAGTCGTATCTCCAGATTGTTTCATTGGTTGCCATCTACACATCCTTGGCATCGTGTCATCGTAATCTTTACTAGGAACAGCATTAGGAAGCATAGGAAAATGATCGTAAATCCAAGCCTGTAGCAATATTAATTAGTACGTATTTTACTATTGCGAATATTTGGAGAATAAAAATAGAAACGACTTACCGTTAACAATGTCAAGTAGTCAGCCATTTGCTTTACATCCCGTCTTGAAGCCAACCACATATGACGGTACAAAAAGGCTAATGCTCCTATTCCCCATGCTTGTTCATTCAAATGATTTACGTTCTCCAAACATCTCAAATACTGCACATGAACCTTCGTGCCCAATTTATCACAGAATAAAGTGCAACCCAATAAATATAGGATATACGCACGTGCAACAACTACGTAATCATCTTCATTTGCATCCTCTTTATTTCCCTGTTCTTTAAATGTCTCCAGTAGGAAGTTTAGCTTGACAGAAGTAGAATCATTGAGTTGTTCCTTTGCTATAGCCCCGTCAACACCAAGATAATCAACTAACAGTTGAGTCGGAATACGATCATCCGCTTTCGCATAAATACAACTACCGATGACTGGTATTTTGAGAATTTGGGTGACATTATCCAATGTTTCTGTCATTTCTCCAAAAGGCAAATGAAAAGAATTTGTCTCGGGATGCCATCTCTCAATGAAAGCTGAAATAGTCACGTAGTCGACATGCTTGTATGAGAATTGTGCCAAAGTGTATAAACCAGAATTTTTAATTTTCTCAGCAATTGCATTCGGCATATCATCAATACTCCATTCTTTCAACTTCGCTGTATGGGAAATGCATTTTAACGGGCCTTGCTCCTACAGAAAAAAAACATATATTGTCGTACAAACAGAAATTGTTATTTCATAAATTGAACATAATAATAAACAACTAACCTCGTGATTATTCCAAATAGCAAATGCAATATGGGACTCGAAACTTTTTAATAAAGAAGTATTGACCGGCATAGAATCAACAGATTTGCTAGAAGAGGACATGCTCAAAGGATGAACAACTATTTGGAGCTCTACTTTTCTTTACGTGCATCATCATCGTTTGCTTCCTCATACGGACCACTTTCAGATTCTTCTGCACTAGAACCATCCCCCGATGCACCAGAACCATCCCCCGAATCACCTTCACTAGAGTCGTCCCCCATATCATCATCTTCTCTATTTTCTTCTACATTCCCACCTTCTTCTACATCGGCCATTTTCCTCTTCTTCTCTAGTTCTGCGGCCCGTGCCCATCTTAAAGAAGCAGTCATGGCTTCTCGATCTTTTCCTACAAACAGCATAACAAATCTTTTACACATTCAATAAATTGCAAAGAAGTGTGCAAATATATGTACTCACTACATACAAAATCATAAAAAAGTCAACCAAAATTTATTTAAGCTCAATTGTTCGAACTGTAGTTAAGAATGTCTCAACAATAAATTTAACAATTCAACGTAATACAGATTCACTTTATGCAAAGTACGATATTTTTTATGTTAACGCAATCGAACAAACATAAATGAAAACAAAACTATTAGCAACAATTAAAAGGTAACAATAACATGCATAAATAGATTAGAAACCGACATTAAAAATTTATCTTAAAAGGAAAATAAAACCAATAACAATAAAGTCTCTATGACATATGCTCGGCTATACAGAACCGACCAATTTCAAGTAAAGGCCGGCAATTCATGGTCGTACGGTGATACAAACAACCGAATTCCAATTTCAACTTATTTTCGCAACTAAATGGTGGACAACAATCGATCACCTGGTGCTTCTACGGTCAAACAACACCGCGATCAATAACTATGTGCACATGAATTACTTCACTCGGTTGCATATAGCCATCCAGTGCTTAGGGAGAACAGTTATTCGTAATCGAATGGACGAAAAAAATGAACGTTCTTAACAGTTTGATTCCAATAACCATTTCTACGCCTATTGCAACCAAACTGATGATTGTATCGAATATAGACGTCAGAAAATAAATGCTACAAATTTGCATCGATTTCAAAAAAAAATTAGGGTTAGGGACACTTACTCGGCTGTGTGGAGGACGACTTCTGGCTCCCTTTCAAGGTCGACTCACCTTTCTTCATGATTGTTGTTTGCCTGAGGATGAGAGCGGCGGAAATACAAAGGCAGTTTAGGTTTCAAAATAAACGAACGAGAAGAAAAAACTGGGTTGCCGGTTTTGTTTGAAAATAAAGAATGGTGTTAGAAAAGGGAGAGGGGAAAAAGTTGGGGTGGTCTTTAGTTGAGGTGGCCGCAAGAGGATTTAATGGTATGAATAGCAACACTCAGGAAATAAGAAGAAGGTTAAATAGTGGTTGATTTAATTTGTATGTAAAATGTTTAATAAAGGGTGTTAGGGATTGCCCGATTTATAAGATAGATAGGTTGTCGTAAATCAGTTGACGAATATTATAAGCGAAGTCAACACACCAAATCACTAAATTCTTCAAATGGGTAAGGGTCCATGTTGTTTGCTGATCGTAGCTGCACATATTAAATATTGACAGTGGTGAGCTTTTGAATTTAATTTTTCTCACAATATATAAAATTCAAATTTCTAGAGTATTTTGGTCATTTTTCAAACATGTGGAAGTTCAACCTTCCTTTCAGCACTAAAATTTTAGCGCATTTCTTTGTCAACACCCAAAAGGTTGTACAAGGTGGCATACTCGAAGAAATTCCAATAGTACTCCTTAGTTTTATAATTATTCACGAAGTTGTTTGAAATACAAAAAAAAGTAAAATAGACAAATCAAAATAATAATAATAATAATAATAATAATAATAATAATGATAATAGACCATGTGCTCAAGCCATGCTCTTTATTTCGTCTTGAGGCATGTTACAAAAACACGCATATATGCAGTTTTCTAATTGTCTGTATAGCGACGGATTTCCTATCGGTTAGAAAACCGTCGTTAAAAATATATCGTTAAAAATAACTGCAAGCACGCGGCGTACAATTGTAGTACATATGCGAGTACGGATCGATCTGTATGGTATTGAATTAATTTTAAATTCTACTCAATCAAATTAACCCAAGTTTTCAAGCTTGTTTTAAAATAAGAAAAAATAGCAAAAATTAAACTAGAACAAAAGTGAATAAAAATATGAGATTAAGAGACAATTTCGAGGTAAATCCACTCTTATACTTCACATAAATCAATACAAAATCAATTTACGATCTCTCATTTTAATTTAAGTAGAATTAGTGATGTATTTATCATAAGTATGGTCTAATTATGTTATTAATTAACATAACTTAAACCATCAAACTTTAGTACAACAACTAAAACCACTTATTAATTGTAATAAAAATGGACATGAAGTCAATGCAAAAGCTATTTTAAGCATTATCTATTTACTATTTTGTTTAGTAACATAGATGTGACGACCTACATTTCAGAAGGTTTAAGTCGACAATTATCCACACATGACCAATCCAAACAATTCGAAACATAGATAATCATTGGAATTTAATAAGAAAAATTAGGAAAGAAAAAAAACAAACACAGAATCTTGCAGCGGAACGATAAAATATAATAATCAAATAAACAGTTCATGAAGCTATTTACGATACATTTGATTTTAATCTATACAACATTCATCAGAGTTATACATATACATCAGAGATAAATAAATAAGGCATCAGACAACACATGATGCGGGACTAATAATAGTAGTAATATACCAAATCTCTGTTTTCGTCCTCCAGAATAGATCTTTAATAACCAGAAAAACTCAGGACTGACCCGAGCGTAATGAAAAGAACAAAACACTCGAGTAAGGACTAGAATATCCTTATGTAAGTCAAATCGATATCGCATATAACATGAGTGTAACGGCGTCAGAGATGTTTACGGGATTTCACATCTCCTATCCAGTGTATAGCGTGCGTGCAATAACTCAAGGGATGTTATGGGATTTTCCATCTCTTAAGGATCCATCAAAATATTTATATGTAGTAGAATACGCTATATATATAATGTCTAATCAATAAAATAAATATTTTTCTTAGCATTAAGGCTTTACATTAATCCCCCTTAACGCGTTATTAAGCATTGTCGTACAATTTGCATATAAAACACTAGTAAACGGTCGGTGGATAGGGATGCGACATGATACGACAACACTAAACCAAAATTGTATGAGCCTCGTTTAGGGATAAAAGTATGACAAGGCACGTGAGGCAATGCCCAAGATAGGATACTACCAGTTTACCCTTCCCGGCTGGTGGTAACGCATCATAGCCATGATCGCCCACCGCGTCCAACACTCCCATAATCCGGAGGGTGCGCACCAATCAATCATAATGTAAATGATGGTAATTCGAAGAAGTGCGTCCGCTCGGGGTAGCTAACCCACTTGGTCGATACGGCTCCTGTTATAGTCATTTCAAATTGTCACAAGTGCCAGGCTAATCCATCATCGTTCTCTTTCTTCAAATCCAGTAAACGATGCCAAATCCAACCACTTAATACTGGATCATCACTCCACGTACACAGTTGTTAAAGTGGTTCCGGTATCGACAGAGAATATGCCCATATCCAGCTCCGGTCTCTTTAACAACCAAACGCCGTTTTACACACCGGTTGGTACTTTTACATTTCAAAAGCAATTCATACTTGATATCAAAATATCATAATCGCTTAAAATTCAAATCCATTTCGAAATCATCATATTTACTCAAAATATACTATTTCGGTTCAAAATCATTTTCGCCTTAATATCTCGATTTCGCTTCCAAAATCGTTTCGAATTCCAATTTGGGTTATAACTTTATTTAACTCAAGTCGTATTTAAATCCATGATTTAATAAACATTCCACCCTTGACCAGGTTGAATTTTTGTAAAATAGTTTGAATAGTTTAAAATAGTTTAAATAATTAAAGTAGTTAAAATATGGTGTAAATGGTTAAAATAGTTAAAAACAGTTTAAGTGGTTAAAATAGTTTAAGTATTAAAATGGTTTATATAGCAAAATAATTTGGAAAACCAAATTAATTTGTATATTTAAGAAGATATCTTTTAAATAGTTTTATATTAAATAGTTTATTTGAAAATAGTTTCAAAGTCAAACCGATTCAATTCCAACTTCTCAGTTCAAATCAATTCCAATTTCCATTTAATCGATTCAATTTCGATTTCAATTCAAATCAATTTCGATTTCAAATTAATTCAATTCCACTTTCAAATCCAATTAATTCAATTTAAATTTCAATTTCAATTTATCGATTTCTAGCTCGATTTTCAAAATATTGATTCAAAACAATTAAATCAAATAATCTTTCAATATTCAGTTTAACATCTCAATCTTCAAATATAATTCAATTCCAAGCTCAATTTCAAAATATCGTTTTTATATAACTTTTACTTAGTACTATTCAAAGTTCGAATAAAATTTCAATCTTTTAAAACAAATCGATTTCCAAAAATTTAAATTATATTTCGATTATAACTTTAAAATCTCAACTTCGATTTATTTAAACAATTTCCATTACCAAATTTAAATTTGAACATTCCGACCCCAAGTTCGAAAATAATTTGATTTCTATAAATATGATTCTTATTTATTTAAATCAAAACCATTTAAATAATTTCAAATCAAAAATTTTAAAATTATCTAATTTAACCAATCCGGTGTACGTATATAATTTTCTATCCAATGGCAAAGTGATCAGTTATTTCAATTTAATTTCAGGGATGGATATATATCATTTCAATCCAAATCACAATGTCATAGGTATATATCATTTCAACCTATTTCTTAATTTATTCAAAATATTTCAATTTATGGTTTAATATACTGTAAATAATATACAGGGTGATAACAGGATATAAATATAAACAAATAAACATCCAAACATCCAAATATCAACCAATTTGCATCCATCACAATCCATCATACAAATTGACAATATAATTCAAAACAGTTTCATAGCTATTAATATTGGATAATTTACTGGCAATTCAATTTCAATTTCAATTTCAAATTTAACTGTCAATTTTGATTTATAGCGGTTAATTCAAATGACAATCAAATTTATCAAACAACGGCCAATAAATTCATATCACTTCATAAATTCAAATTTAACTAGCATAAAAATATTTTAGTACGTTGTGAGCGTTATAAAACACTCACCTTGAGTTTCTTTGTCGCCGAGACGTTCCGGTTTGGAACTAAAACCGGACGACGCCCGATTTTAGCCCAAATTTTGACTGTCACCAAACCCACCCAAACTAGTTTCATTGTAAAGCACTCGTCATCATGATCGCAATGCAAAAAGTCTCGTCCCAATCGGACCTTGTATGTAGAAGTTATTGATTTTATAGGTTATCGATATAATTAATCTTAAAATTTAATAACTTTAGATTAATTACCAAAATACCCCTGAGACCTTCTTCCCCAAACAAAAGCATGCACACGAGAATCCTCCACGAACCCACTCGCGTGTGTGCACGTTATAGGTGATACGAAGCTACGCACGAGGGAATCAAATTCCGCCTTGGCCATCGGCTTCCCCTCGACGAACTCGACCTCCCCATACCAAAATCCTCAACCTCGCCCTTCGTCGTACGCTCACGACCTGTAGCTATCTTTGATCGAGCACACCAAAGTCGCACTCCCCTATGTCGAGCTGCACACCACAAAACTCACCCCCGAGCTGCTATTTTCCACCATGAGTTCAAAAACGATAACCAAAATACGAATCGATGACAATATCTTCATGAATCGCGAACCCTAGAAACTGTCGTGCATCCAATACATGTCGAGCTTCCAAAACATTAGCTGCACCACACAAAAGTTATACCAGATCGAAGAGAAAGTTAAAACTAGATTTTAGAAACTGGTTTGGGATTTTTTTATTGAGTATATTAGAAGATATAAATTTTTGAAAGTTTTGCATTATTTTTTCTTCGTTCTGAAGCTGAACTATTGCGTGTACTTATATAAAATGGAGGAGACAAGATACTTGCATGTAGGAGGCTTGCTATTGTGATTTGAAATGAAATAAAAGAAGTTGATGTGAATATTTGACTAGACAATATTTTAATTTAAATTTCAAAATATCTCGATTTACACAACTCAAAATCTTGAACCCCTATCGAGGCGTGCCGCTAGGCATTCATAATGTTATACCCCAATTCCGAATGCAATTGAAAAGATTTCGACTCCTAATTCGATCGTATGGAGAAGATAGCTTTTTGGACCCAATTATTATATTGAATTTTCGATATAAATTTCAACGCGTTTATATCTCGTACGACCAAACGATAACTCCAATCACTACGAAATTTGAAATCCGATATTAATACACTATTACGGATCTAATGGAATTAGTTTCATCGAAATCCGAGACTGTGCCCCGGAAGGCTATTTTTTTAACGTCTCGATTATAATATAAAATTTTCAATTTCTAATTATTCACTTTTAAATTCAACTTTAAATATTAACAATTTTCATTGTTGTTTAAATAAAATTTACATCAACTTCCGACATCATTTTCAATCCTATTAAATTCAGAATTCAATTATTCAAATAATTTACAATATTAAATTTAAACGATTTAATTGTTCAATAAATCAATAATTTCAATATTAGATTTTAAATAAATTTAGTTATCAATCAATTACATTATTTCCATCTACTGAATTCAACATTATTATATAATCCAACTATTGATTGTAAACACATTCAGTACATAACATTATCTTTCAATACTTGTTATTACTTAAATCTTCGAAATTAGTTTATTTCGAAATTTTATTCAAGTTCATATCCAATAATTACATTCAAAACCATTAAATTTTTATTTTTAACCATTTTAATTTGATAATTACATTAAATTTAATTAGCTAAAAATAAGGGTCGTTACAATAGATCATCAAATTTTGATTCTACTTTAATTTCATTATCAAAATAAAATAGTAAGATGATGATATAAATTGTGTTTATGTTGGATTAAGTATAGTCCATTTGTGATTAGAAACACAACATAGTCTATCAAATTTCTTAATAAACTTACATCAACATCTAACTATCCATGAAACATAAAAGGAGATCATAAATTAGCAAATATGTTGAATCTACATGATTTAAGAGAGCTTCATTACCCCTAAATCGAAGGGGTTTAGCTTCTCATTTTTGTTATCATTTCAACACATGTAGATTGCAACATTAAAAGTAAGGAAAGTAAGAGCTAATTAAAATTAAAAGAACTAACTACTTGCATAAAAATAAAACTAAACTAAGTGCATAAATGGAAATATAATCTACTAATATAAAAGGAAAGAGAGAATGTAAATAAAAATGAGCATGGAATAGAAAAGCATGTAGAAAAAGAAGTAGAGGCTTAAGAAGCCATTTTATTTCTCATTAATTTTGTGGCTACAACTTGCATAATATGATAAGAAGATAAAGACTCTATTACATGAACATAAGAGGGTTATTTATACATGACTAAATTCCTAATCCATTTCTAGGAAACTCCCTAAAATGTCCTTGAGGTAGTGTGGCCTCCAAGTTATCATTAACATGAAATTAATTCTCCATTAAATGTGCATGTGCCTTTAACCCCCCCCCCCCAAATGTTCATTAACTCTTAATTGCGGTTCATGATTAATGGGTAGGTGGGGTTCTCCATAATTACATGAATTCTTTTATTTCTTCATTTATTTGGCTTCCAACTCTTGTATATGCATATTTCGATGAAGCCACTTCCAAGTTAAATCTAAATTCCTACAAAAAAATTAAAATGTGCAAGTAATTTTTTTCTAAATTAATTTACACACGAAAATTACCATTTTGCCCCCATGTAGATGTGATGACTTCAAAGCATTTTTGAAATTTGGTTTTAAACATTTAAAAACACCCAATTATGACATTTATTTTACTAAAATTCGATTAAGTGTGTGCGTAAAAATATATATTTTTACGTGCACATCAAATACCCCCACATTTTTCTTTTTATTCGTCCTCGAATAAAGAAAAACAAAGATAAATCCACTTTCGTAGGGAGCACGATTGCATTGAGCGTATGCAACAAGCCGTTAAACCTCTAGGTGTCCCTAGTAGGACGATTGTTGTCTCGTGAGGGTTTTCAACGGATACTACCCATAAAATCCAAATGCAACATGAAAATTCATAAATGCAAGATTTATTTACAAAGATATGAATGCAAGTTTTTGAAAATATTTACGAATGAAGAATTTACTTTTAATTGACACGAATAAGTTAAATATAAGTTCTGGTCACTATCAAAAAATTTAAGTCCTTTACTCATCAAAACTTCCAACAAAAATTAAGTTATCATCACAATTAGATTCTAATTTGTCTAGTTGTTTCGGTTGATAATATAGTACAACTATGAAATGGATCCTTAGTTGATTATCAAATTTTTTTAAAGTGGTATTTTTATTTCTTTTGAATAACAAGTCGAATCAACAAAGTGAAAATAATGCTTGGATTTCAATTGCTTGCTCTCTCTATTTTTGAAAAGTACTAACATTATTATTATTTACACACCTAACTCAGATATACTGAGGCCAAATATACCGATCATGCACTGTCTTTCGGACTTACGTGAGAAGGGTACAAAGCATGATGAGTGTACATACTTGCGTATGAACACATGACTCTAGGTGGTTATTCTTATTAAAAAATTATTTACATACACCTAACTCGGTTAAACTGAGGCCAGATATACCGATCATGCACTGTCTTTTGGGCTTATGTGAGAAGGGAACAGAGCATGGCGAGTGTACACACTTGCGGTGAACACCTGACTTTAGGTGTTTTTCTTTAATTTTTATAAAATTGTTTTTTTCTTTTTTTTGAAGAGAGAGTTTCGCAAAATCATATTAGCACCACTTAACTTAGAAGATTGAAAATGTTATAGCCTTTACTTTAAATCAACCACTCTTTTAAACAAAGATTACAATTAGGATATACTTTATTATCACCCATGAACCTTCCTATATACTAGTTAAACCATAGTTAGTTGTAATCAAACTTTATTTTTATTTTTGTTGAGGCAGATAAATTTTCAAAAATTTAAATTTAACAACCAAAATACTTATATCCTATAGTGTTTCTTCAAAAGTAAATTTATATGCTAAAAAAATTGTTTTGAGAATTTTTGTTTTTTTTATGTTTTTAGTTTTGGAAAAAATGCAAACATGAAAAATCAAAAATGAAGATGAGACTCCCCCCACTAACTTAATTTTGACTGTGTCCCCACAGTCAATGCTTGATATAATGAGTGTAACGGAGAAAAATATGTACATATTTAAAAAAGAAGGTTAACATTTCTTACTAAACGTAGTATGGCTCATGAAGAATCATGAGCTCCTCCTCTCGATCACTTTCCAATTCCAAGTAAGGCTTTAAACGATGATCATTGACTATAAAAATTGATCCATCTCTAGGGTTTTCTATTTCTATGGCACCATGTGGAAAAACAGTATGTACGATGTACGGTCCTGTCCACCTTGATTTTATATTCCCAGGGAACATTTGAAGTCTAGAGTCAAACAAAAGAACTTTTTGACTTGGCGAAAATGTTTTCCTTAGGATTGACTTGTCATAAAAAACTTTTGTTCTTTCTTTGTAAAATTTTCATTTTCATATGCGTCATTTCTAATCTCTTCTAATTCGTTGATTTGCAATTTTTTGTTTTCGTCGGCTTTTTCAAGGTCAAATTTTATGTTCGATTTCAACCGGTAAATGGCACACTTTCTCATAAACTAAATGAAATGGGGACATCCCAAGGTTAGTTTTAAAAGTGGTATGGTAAGCCCAAAGTACATCCGTTAATTTTTGAGACCAATCTTTACGATTTTTATTAACGATTTTTTCCAAGGTTTGTTTAGTTTGACGATTTGAAACTTCAACTTGACCATAAGTTTGAGGATGATACGGAGTGGATAACTTATGGGCTATCGAGTATTTCTTCATTAGAGTTTCAAATGAACGATTATAAAAATAGGTTCCATTATCACTTATTATTGTGTGAGGTGTTCCAAACCTTGAAAAGATATTTTCTTTTATGAATTTCACAACAACTTTATGGTCATTTGTTTTACAAGGAATGGCTTCAACCCATTTGGAGACATAATCAACAACAAGAAGAATGTTCAAATTTTTGAAAGAATTGGAAAATGGTCCTGTAAAGTCAATACCCCAAACGTCAAAGATCTCGATCGTAGGAATGGGGTTCAAAGGCATCATGTTTCGTCGAGAGATTCTTCCTAACATTTGGTAGCGATCACAAGTTTTACAAAACTCAAAGGCATCTTTAAAAAGCATAGGCAATAAAAACCACATTGAAGCACCTTTTAAATGGTTTTCTTAGGACCGAAGTGACCGCCACAAGCTTGGTCATGACAAAATGAAAGGACACTCTTGATTTCGCAATCCAGGATGCAACGTCGAATGATTTGGTTGTAACATTACTTAAACAAGTATGGATTATCCCAATGAAATACTTGACTTGGAATTTTTTTATATTTATCTTGTTTCGACCAAAACGAAGGAGTTTCCTTAGTTAATAGATAGTTAACTATGTCTGCATACCATACCATGGATCAACAGAAATAGAAAGGAGTTGTTCATCAGGAAAGTTCTCGTTGATCAGTAAAGAAGATGGTGTGCTTAGAAGACGTGACAGATGATCAGCAATGACGTTGTCGGATCCTTTTTGTCTTTGATCGTAAGGCCAAATTCTTAGAGTAACAAGATCTAACAGATCAAACGAAACTTAGCATCCTTTTTAGCGAAAAGGTATCTAAGAGCGGAGTGGTCAGTGTAAACAGTAATGTGTGAGCCAATCAAATAAGGCTGAAACTTCTTGAGCGCAAAGACTATCTCTAGAAGTTCTTTTTCAGTGGTCGTGTAATTGAATTGAGCATCGTTAAGAGTCATACTAGCGTAGTAGATGACTTGAAGAATTTTGTTGATCCGTTGTCCTAAGACAGCACCAACTGCAAAATTAGAAGCGTCACACATTATTTTAAAAGAAAGATCCCAATTGGATGAGCAAATGATGGGAGTGGAAATGAGTTCGTTTTTGAGACATTCGAAAGTAGAAACACACTCAGAATTGAAGTCGAATGGAACGTCTTTTCCAAGAAGAGTCATAAGAGGTCGAGCAATTTTACTGTAGTCTTTCACAAAGCGTCAACAAAACCCAGTGTGTCCAAGAAATGAACGAATGTCCTTGACTGATTTGGGGATAGGTAGATTCGCAATTACATCAACTTTCGCTTTATCTACCTCAATGCATTTGTTTGAAATGACATGTCCAAGGACAATGCCATGTTGACCATGAAATGACATTTTTCCCAATTTAATGTTAAGTGTTTGTCCTTGCATCGTTTAAGAACCAACTTAAGATGGTGTAACCACTCGGAAAAAGAGTTTCCAAAGATAGAAAAATCATCCATAAACACTTCCAGAAAGCGTTCGATCATATCAGAAAAGATGCTGACCATGCTTCTTTGAAAATTAGCATGAGCGCTGCAAATGCCAAATGGCATACGTCGATAGGCAAAAGTGCCAAAGGGACATGTGAAAGTCGTTTCCTCTTGATCTTCGAGAGCGATTGGAATTTGTTTATAGCCAGAATAACCACCAAGAAAGCAATAGAATTCGTAGTTGGGTAAACGTTCAAGCATTTGGTCGATGAAAGGAAGAGGGAAGTGATCTTTACGTGTTGCAGCATTTAGTTTTCGATAATCAATGCAAACACGCCAACCCGTTTGAGTACGAGTTGGAATGAGTTCGTTAGACGTGGCCGAGTAAACGTTCAAGCATTTGGTCGATGAAAGGAAGAGGGAAGTGATCTTTACGTGTTGTAGCATTTAGTTTTCGATAATCAATGCAAACACGCCAACCCGTTTGAGTACGAGTTGGAAAGAGTTCATTAGAATCGTTCTTAATAACGGTAAGTCCAGACTTTTTAGGCGTGGCATGAATTGGGCTAACCCATGAACTATCGGAGATTGGGTATATGATTCTGTTATCGAGGAGTTTAAGAATTTCATCATGAACCGCATCCTTTATTTTTAGGTTAAGCCCTCATTGCGTGTCACAAACAGGCTTGGCATCGTAAATTAAATGGATGCGATGTTGAACAAAAGCAGGACTAATTCCCTTTATATCGGTGATCGACCATCCAATTGCTTCTTTGTTTTTGGACAGAATAGAAAGTAAGGAAGTTTCTTGATCAAGAGAGAGAGTTGAAAAGATTATGATGGGAAATGTTTCGTTGTCACCTAAGTATGCGTACTTAAGGTGATCAGGAAGGGGTTTAAAGTCCAACCTTAGGTGTTGCTTAGTCAAAGAATTAAATGGAAGTTCTGACTCAACAGTCGCAATTTCAATTTCGTTAGGCTCATTTTGAAACAGTTGTTCGTATTCGGTCTCGCGTTCATTGTTAAGGTCAACTGTTTCGTTATAAATATTTTCTTGAATGAAGCTAACTTCCAACATTTGGTTACCTGGTTCGTTTGATTGATTTTCAAGATTGAAGATGTTAAGATCCAAAGTCATGTTTCCAAAAGAAATTTTCATCGAACCATTTTGACAATTAATTAGAGCATTTGAAGTGGCCAAGAATGGTCTGCCTAAAATTAATGGAATTTGACTCATCGGATTATTCACAGGTTGAGTCTCCAAAACGATGAAATCAACGGAGAATATGAATTGACTAATTTTGATGAGTATGTCCTCAATTTCTCCCACAGGTTTCTTTATTGAACGATCGACGAGTTGAAGAGTTACTTTTGTCATTTTTAGTTCACCCAAGCCAAGTTGCTGGTAAACTGAATAAGGAATCAAATTGACACTCGCACTCAAATCTAGTAAGCACTTGTTAATCGTTTTATCTCCTATCGTGCACGAGATCGTCGGACATCCAGGATCTTTGTATATGATGGGAATTGATTGGGACAAGACTTCGCTAAGTCCGACAGCTAAGAAACCTTTCTTGGGTACATGAGTGTGTCATTTTTGAGTACATGAGTCCTTGAGAAACTTAGTGTAAGTTGGGGCTTGTTGAATAATATCAAGGAGCGGGATGTTAACTTTGACTTGTTTACAAATTTCCAACGTCTTTTCCATTTGGTTAGAATGTTTCTTGGGTCGAAGACGATATGGAAATGGAACATGATACTCAGTAGGTGGGTCTACTTGAGTATAAGAAGAATTTGGATTGGAATTTGATTTGATGTTTGGCTCAATTTTTTGTTCAGATTCGCTTGTTTTTGAAGTGTCGGGAGGATTTTTCGGTAAATCGTTTGGATTAACAACTTGATTATTGATTTGTTTACCGAAACGCAACGTCGTGATAGTATTCATTTGGGTTACGTTGCTATCTTGAACAACATGGGCTTGATTCGAATTCGTGTTTTGATTTCTGGGATTCAAAACTGGATGACTTGGGAATGTGCCTCGTTCACGTTCGCTTATAGACGTGGCTAATTGACTCATTTGCATTTCAAGTTTAGCAATCGATTGACTCGTATTCTGAATGTACGAGGTTAACAAATTTTGCAAATTACTGTTTGATTGAGACTTTGAGTGGTTTCTTTAACCAAAGTTTCAGGACTTTTCTCAAGTGAACTCAAACGTTTATCGTCTTGGGAAGCAAAAGATTATTGCGGTTGATTTTGAGAGGGACCCGCAAAATTTTGTTGAAAATGATTGGATTGAAAGGGTGGATTCGAAGCATTGTTCGGAAATGCTTGAAAATTGGGACGAACTAAACTCGTGTTGGAATTGTTTTGGTTCCAAGCAAAGTTCGGATGATTTCTCCAACCAGGATTATACGTTGGAGAAAACGAGTCATCCTTAACCTTGTTGAAAGCGTTGAATTGTTCGACAGAATTAGGGCACTGATCAGCTATGTGATTCGGATCGTTGCATTTATAACACATTGGTTAGGAAGCTTGGTTCATTTGGGTCGATGAGAAAACGTTGTGAATTTATTAATCATTGAATCAATCTTTGCTTCCAAAGCCAAAGATGATCCTATCGAGTGTGCGCTCGATTGTGAATAAATGGATTTTTCGTTAGAACGTTCCCATTTGGATGACATTTCGGCTAGGTTTTCAAGAAATTGCCAAGCATCATCGTGATGTTGAGCAAGAAAATTGCCTTGGCACATCGATTCAAGCATGGCTCGTGAGCTATTTTCAAGTCCATCGTATAAGATTTGGCAAAGGTTCCATTTCTCAAAACTATGGTGTGGACTTTTTATCAAAAGCTCTTTAAACCTTTCAAAATATTTTCCGAATGGTTCACCCCTAAATTGATGAAAATTGACAATTTCGTTTCGGATTTTAGTTGTTTTTTCCAAGGGGTAGAACTTTTTTAAGAAAATTTTAACGAATTCTTCCCAAGTTTTGATTGGGTTAGATTGTAAGCTACACAACCATTTTTCAGCATAATCAGTAAGAGCAAATGGAATTAATCGAAGTTTGATTTCGTCATCACAAAGTTGTTGGAGTTTAATGGTTGCGCAAACTTGTTCGAATTTCGTTAAGAAAATGTATGGGTCATCGTGTTAAAATTGCCAAATTTCGGAAGTGTGGCAATATGATTTGAATGAATTTCAAAGTGGTTACCCGTTGGGGCGGGTAGTATGATGCAAGAAGGAATAGAAACTCTGTCAGAAAAAATTCTAACCATGAGAGTTCTAGGGGCATTCTCGTTCGCCATTGCTGGAGGATCGTTTGTTCGAGTTAAATGATTCATTGTTGTGTCACGAGTCCAAGTATTTGTTGTTGTATCACGAGTCCAAGTACTCATGCACAAGAAAAAGTCAAGGAGAGAAAGAAGTGAGAATCGAGTTAAGAGAATGAAGTGAATAATTGTTTTTTTTTAGAAAGGAAAAATATTTACCAAATAGGATTTATTTTTAAAAGGGAAATTTGATTTTTGGATTTTAAAAAAAATTATGTGTTTTTGTTTTTTTTCTGAAAAGATTTCTTTTCTTTTTGAAAAAAAAACTAACTCGAGTAAAATGCTTATTTTTTTATTTTTGATTTTGTCTGAAATTTTTTCCTTTTTTTAAGGAAAAGATTTAAAAAGATTTTTTTTTCGATTTTCTTTTTTATAAAAAAGAACTAAGTTAAGTAAAATGTACAAAAAGAAAATTTGGTTTTGAATTTTGTTGTGTTTTTTCTTTTTTTAGATATCCATGAACTAATGCAACTAAATGAATGCAATGACTTAATTAAAATATTTCTGTTCTCAGTAGCTCCCAACCCAAAATTGTATAATCACACTTTGTCTTAATCCAACAAAATAGTTCTTAGCCAGGTAACGGACAGGAGTTATCGGTGCGCCACGAATCATTGTAGCAATGCAGCCGAAGGTTTAAGTACCTTCAGAAAAACAATCACTATAATATTTATGAATAGTTGTAATATTTATAAATGATTATTGCTCTGCCGTAACCTAGGGCATCAAGAAAATAAATTATTCAAAGAAGACAATTTGTCAAGATACAATTAAGCCTTAGGTGACCTCGTGACTCTCTTAAGTCCAAAGTCTAACCGTTATTATTAGCAAATTCTACGATGAAATGCAATTTGTGGACCAAGGAAGGGGTGATGAAATCCCCTACCTTATGTGGATTTGGGTATTGCCCTTAGGAAAGAAAATAAGATGATATGAATGCAAAATAAAAATTAAACGTGTATTAACAATGCAACTACGAATGATTTTTATTTTGTTTTTGAAATTTTTATTTTAAAAAAAATTGCAAACAACCAACAATGCAAGAAAAATAAAAACAATTGATAAGAGCACGGTACCAAAGTGTGCAGAATTATTAGCAAATTATTTTAAAGTGGCAATTTTTTTTTAATAAAGCAAGCTAGCAATGCAGTTTTTTAGCAAGCAGAGCAGTGCAATTTGTCTCCTTCTGCTTTTGCAACCTGAAAATGAGAACAAAACAAACAAAAATGAAAGCAAAAACTTTTATTATTAAAAAATAAAAAAAATTATATGACTAATACCAAATGAAAACAAATTCTTTTTTTTAAAGTAGAAAGAAAGAACTTGTTTAAAAATAATTGAACTAAAGCTCGACTTGCCAATCCAAATGAAAGCAAAGAATTTTTTTTAAAGGAAAACAAAACCCTAAACAAAAGAAAACAACAAAAATAAGTAAAGCAAATTTCTCTTTAAAAAAAAAGAAGTTCAGCCCAACACACAATCCACAAGCCCACTTACAAACCTTTGTTCTCAATAAAAAAAACTTGCGCACTCTTCTTTGTTAATAGAAAAAACCACGAAAAGTAACAAATCAAACTCTAACAGAAAGAAAGGAAAAAAAAAGAAAATTATGAAAGCACCTTCCGATTCCGATTTCCAAATTGAAATTGAAATCGAAGAAAGAAATTGGGATTTTTGAATTGAAAGCGGCGGGTTTTGGTTTTTTTTGCTATCAATTTTGGAGAAGGCTGCGGGTTTAAGGTTGTGCAGTGATGTAGGGGAGGGATTTCGGAGATGTAGGAGTTTCTGGTCGTGGGATTTGGTTCGGTTGATGGTGTTTGATTGAAGCAGAGCTGTTGAAAATTGAAATTGTGGTGTTGTGCTGAAGTGTTTGTGGTTTCGGTAGTTGAAGGGTTTGCTGTGAAGTGCTCGAAGGCAGTTGGATGAAGACGGTTGAATGGCAGGCTAGTGGTGATGATAGTGAGGCAGTTTTCAGTTTGTAGTGGTGTCGAAGCAAGTTGTATGGGTTGGTGGTAATGAGGAAGTGAGGTGTTTATGGGGGAAGGTGAATATGCAGTGTGATGATGGTTGAAATTTTTGGTCAAAGATTGGTTGATCAATTATGAATGAGTGATGGTGGAGTGTTCAAGGACTGGAAGAGTAATAGTTCAGGCAGTTTGGTGAGTGTATGGCTGTATATGTTGAAGGTGGAGCAATGGTGTTGGAGTTTGTAAGTGCTGGTATGGTTGTGACAGTAGTTGATGGCAGGAGATGGGGTGTTGATAAGTGGGTAGTGGGTGAATGTTAAGGCAGTGATGACAGTTGTGAACTTGGGATGATTTAAGTGGTGGTTGGAAGTTTGTTGATTCGGATTTCGGTGAAGTTGCAGTTGTGGGGAGTGGATGTGCAATTACAGGTGGTGGTAGTGGTAAAGTATGGGACAAAGTAGATTGTAGTCAGTGACAAGGCAGTGGGATGAAGAAAGGTTAGTGATGTTGAAGTAGGGGGATCGTGGTGGCAGTTTGATGCTGTTTGGACAGTGAGGTTTTGGTGAATTGAGTGGTTGGAGCAAGTTGAAGAACCGAGCAATGGATGGTGGAAATGTAGTTGATGAATATGGCAGAGATGGTGATTATGAAGGAGCAGTGATAGTTGTGGTTAGTTTTGAGGAGTTGCTCAAGGAGGAGCTTGGTTGAATTGTGTTTGATGATGGTGGTGGAGGTTGTAGAGTGATGTTGTTGTGGTAATTGTAAGGATGATAGTAGTGGTGGATAGTTTGTGGCTATAGCTGTTGTATGAAGATGGTTGGTTGATAGAGGAACATGCAGAGGAGGATGTAGGATGTAGGAGTTGAAATGCACAGATATGCACAGTTTACACAAGGAAGGGTGGTTGATGAAGTCAGTTTAAAGTTGAAATGTGGTTGGAGGCAAGATGGTGATGTGTAGGCAATGGGATGTAAATGGCATAAAAATGTATTTGACACAGAGGAATGAATTGTGTATGAAGTGATGGAGAGGAAAATGTAACAGGCAGTAAGGCAGCAAGCAGAATTGAAGTAGTGAAGTGTAACAAACAAGAAACAGAAATGAAAACCTTTTATTTTTGTGGTAATGAAATGAAAACAGAAGAAAAAAATAGTTGTGTTGTTGAATTGCAGTTGTGAAGGCACAAATGAGCAGTAAACAAAAACAAAATGAGATGCGCTGTTTTAGAAATGAGATGGACAAATGAGCAGTGAACAAACAAAACAGAAAGGAGAAATGCACTGTATTAAGTTGAAATGCACTTTTTTCCAAAAAAAAACGCAAAATAAAATAAGACAATGGTAAAAATAATCCGAAGAATAAAACTAAAATAAAATCTTTTCCGGCAACGGCGCCAAAAACTTGTTTGTATAACAACGGATTTCTTATCGTCTAGAAAACCGTCGTTAAAAATAACTGTAAGCCCACGGCGTACAATTGTAGTACTTATGCGAGTACGGGTCGATCCGCAAGGAATTGAATTAATTTTAAATTCTACTTAGTCAAATTAACTCAAGTTTTCAAGTTTGTTTTAAACTAAGAAAAATAGCAAAAATTAAACTAGAACAAAAGTGAATAAAAATATGAGATTAAGAGACAATTTGGAGGCAAATCCACTCTCATACTTTCACATAAATCAACATAAAATCAATCTATGATCTCTCATTTTAATATAAGTAGAATTAGTGATGTATTTATCATAAGTATGATCTATTTATGTTATTAATTAACATAACTTAAACCATCAAACTTTAATATAACAACTAAAACCACTTATTAATTGTCATGAAAATGAACATGTAGTCAAAGCAAAAGTTATTTTAAGCATGATCTATTTACTATTTTTTTTAGTAACATAGATCATCAAATTTTTATTCTACTTTAATTTCATTACAAAAATCAAAAAGTAAGATGATGATGTAAATGGTGTTTATGGTGGATTAAGTATAGCCCATTTTGATTAGAAACACAACATAAGCTATCAAATTCCCTAATAAACTTACATCAACATATAACTATCCATGAAGCATAAAATGAGATCATAAATTAGTAAATATGTTGAATCTACACGATTTAAGAGAGCTTCATTACCCCTAAATTGAAGGGGTTTAGCTTCTCATTTTTGTTATCATTTCAACACATGTAGATTGCAACATTAAAAAGCAAGAAAAGTAAGAGCTAATTAAAATAAAAAGAACTAACCATTTGCATAAAAATAAAACTAACTAAGTGCATAAATGGAAATCTAATCTACTAACATAAAAGGAAAGATAACATGTAAATAAAAATGAGCATGAAATATAAAAGCATGTAGAAAAAGAAGTAGAGGCTTAAGAAGCCATTTTATTTCTCATTAATTTTGTGGCTACAACTTGCGTAATATGATAAGAAGATAAAAACTCCATTACATGAACATTAGAGGATTATTTATACATGACTAAAACCCTAATCCATTTTTAGGGAACTCCCTAAAATGCCCTTGAGGTAGTGTGGCCTTCAAGTTATCATTAGCATGAAATTAATCCTCTATTAAATGTGCATGTGTTTTCAATCCCCACTAACATGTGCATTAGCTCTTAATTGTGGTTCATGGCTAGTAGGTAGGTAGGGCCCTCCATGATTACATGAGTTCTTTTGTTTCTTTTTTTCTTTGGCTTCCAACTCTTGTATATGCATATTTCCATAAAGCCACTTCCAAGTTGAATCCAAATTCCTACAAAACAAATTAAAATGTGCAAGTAATTTTTTTCCAAATTAATTTACTCATAAAAATTACCGTTTTGCCTCCATGTAGATGCATGAATGATGACTTGAAAGCATTTTTAAAATTTGGTTTTAAACATGTAAAAACATCCAATTATGACATTTATTTTATAAAAATGAGATTAAGTGTGTGAGTAAAAATATACATTTTTACGTGCACATCACTAATTGTTCAAGCCCTTTTTGTAAATATATCATATTCTCACTCGTTAGCCATTCATCCATTAGAGTTGTCCTCGAGCTCTCTTCATCTCACTAAAGAGAACTTAAAGAAGATACTACTTGGAAGAAGTGATAAGAGTGGAAAAGAGTTTGAGGGCCCCTTTCCGTGAGGTGGTACATCTCTATTTATAGTGGTTGAAAGAAGGTAGGCTTGCTCTAACTGGCGATGTGGGACTTTGGTAATTATTATCTTGGTAATGGCTTCAACATGAAGCTTGTGAATGAATACGACGGATTTTGAGGCTTTATGGAGGGGAATGAATTAATCCCTCTTGAACTTGCTTTTATGAATGACTTTAATCCTCTTCTTTGCATGGCTTTCGACACCAACATGCTTTTTGGAAACGTTCTTTGTGGATTTGATGGCATGCAACACTAATAAAGTGTGACGCTCGACCTCTATACTCACACTAACCAAGAACACTACTGGGTAATGCCGTCAATTAGTACGAACGATAAGGCTGTGGAGGAGCGACCATCTGTGTAATTGCTTTGTGCGAGTACCGATATGTCAGATAGTATGTCATGCATTTCATTTCAAGAGGAAATCTGACATATCAAATATAAACTCAAAGCTACTACACAGTGGCTATGTGGCCTTCGGAAACAAATATAAAATAAGCATAACATAAATCAGTCACAGATATTTATATCACTAAGGCGGAAGCAGATATGAATATAACACATAGAAGTGTACATCAAAGTAGGGGTCATACAAGATCCATTACATCACAAAAGAATAGGCAAAAGTGCTAGAAAAAAGAATATGTATACATCAAGGAGTCTCTATCTCGAATGTATAAAAACAAAAACTACTAAGCTAAAGTAGTTAGCCAAAAGTCAGAAGACGATCCCCGATAAGAAGTCAAGTGGAAGCACCTGAAACACCCCAGTCCGACCCGAGTATTATTTAAGAAGAAAAATAATAAACGGATCAGTCTAGCTATAAATATCAGATAAGATGAGATAGGATAAGAGATATAACAAATATATATGATAACCACCATAATCAAAATATCTCAAATCTCCTCAAACACCAAAAAGAATGTCATATTCTTTATTTTTATTCACCAAATCACAAATATTGATAAAGCTTATCTAAGCAAATCACAAATATTGGTGAAACACAAATTCTAGAAATCAGTAATTAGAAATCCAGAAATCATAAATAAGGGAGGCCTATCATAAACGGGAGCATGGAAACTCACCAACACGTGTATCACAAATGGGACGCTATCCCATGGGTCACTAACCCATAGAGCCGGTGCAATGACGAAGTACAACGGTACGCCCGATGAACTTGAAACTCAAATAAGCCGGAACAACGACGTAGTACAATGGTACTCCCGATGAACCGAACTCCATAAGCACGTAGGTCGCTAGCCTATAAAAAATGAGACGAAGCTCAACAGAACGGGGCACAGTTCGCCACGCGGACAAAGATGCATCGCATATCGCTAGTCTAAACCTCAAAATGATCGTCATAGATCAACAAAAGTGTAAAATACATCAAGCTAGTAAATAGATGAGTTTATCTTCATGTCCCATAACCACTGGTGTAACTAAATATTTACGATCAAATTGTAGATTTCCACTCGAAAATTGTCACAATATTTCAATTGAACAAGTCTAAGAATTAATCGATGAAGTAAACGCAAGCGTTTCATACCACTAATTTTGCTAAGTCGTTTAATTAGATTTCTCGTACGAATGAGGTAAAGGTTTGTATATACTAATAGATTGGAAAACGGTTTTAAAAATGAGCTTTGTATTAAAAGAAATGTTGAAATCATTTTTGTGAAAGAGTTTGAGTATTTACTACTAGTATAGAAACCTTTGCATTTTAAAGTGACAAATCATAGAAATGATTGTAAAAACAATCAATCACCAAAAATCCACATTCAACGACGTGAATTAAAACCATGAAAATCGATATCAAATCCATCAAATGGATATTCCCAAAATCCAGAAAAAGAAGTCATCAAAATCGATAATAAATGACAACAAACAACCGGATCAACAAAAATCGATTAAAATGGAAATTCGCATAAAAACAGGCAAAGTGCAAGATTTTAATAGCGCCAGACATCTGGTGGTTCTCCATAGACGTTTGAACTGAAGGTCTGGAATTTTTCCAGATCACTCAGATGCTTGAGCTTAAGGTCTAGAACGTTTATCCCTTTGCTTCAGACGTCTGAGTATTATACCAGACGTTTGAGCTGAAGCTCAAGGCAAAATTTGCCTAAGCCAGTGACGGCCAATTCAACTCGGACGCGATTGAATGAGCGATGGTAGCTAGGGATTTATGCCAAACCACAACCCAGTCCTATAAGCTCTTCAATACACTCCAAACAACATGTCCAAACATCCATAGTAGGATTTTCAATGATTTTGACTTCAAAATACCAAAAATTGGAAAATTCTCCAAACCAATTCAATTCAAAAGCATTTGGACATGAAATAGATGTTAGAAATTCATACCTAACAACAATGAAGGCTATAGACATACATATGAGTTCAAGAACTCACCTTTAAACCCAAAAACAAGGAATGAGAAGCTCTAAAACAAGGAAAGATCAATCTCTCTTCAACTTCAACTCTAGAAACTCCAATCTATGATCATATGCAAATATTTTATAAGTTAGGTTATAGGAAAAATCAAGAATTGAAGAGGAATTGAGATGGAGAAGATGAAGAGGATGCTTACCTAAGTTTCTCCTTGATTTTGGTATTTGGATTTGAATTTTCAACGAATCTAGGGCTTAGGAATTTTAATTTACCCTCTTTTCCCTCATTTTTCTCTTTAGCTTAAGTGTTAGGAAGTGTGGAGTAGAATGAATGAAGAGTAGAGGAGTTAGGGTATTTGGTAAAGTAGTTGGGTTACCTTGTTGGGTTAGTGGGCTAGAACACAACCTAAAGCCCAAATGAAAATACCAAAATCCTAATCAACTCCAAATATATCTATGTTTATACTCAAAAAAGTTGTAAACGTCGTTCTGAACTCAATGGAAGTGGTCTTGAGTCCGAATTCGACTGTTTACAAAAAGTAACATTTCGGACTTTAAATTCGACAAACGATGTTATATTTAAACAAAACATTTAAATATAAAATCATAAAATATGCGGGTTGTTACAGACTCCCCTCCTTAAAGAAATTGCGCCCTCGCAATACTTAAGAAGAAAACAGAGAGTAACAACCACTCAATGGCATAACAACACAAAAGAAAATTTTGAAGTGAGAAGTTCACCTTAAGGAGCACGAGAGAGTAAGTCCGGATGTGTTCGCTCGATGAATTCTCTGGATTTCCAAGAGCAATCCTTAGGATTTGAGGACCATTGAACTTTCACAAGCGGAACATCTTTATTACGAAGGCGTTTAACCTCCGTAGCAATGATACGAATTGGATGTTGCCCATAGGTCAAATTAGGTGAAACTTCAATTCCTTCAATAAAATTGGGCTCAAGAATATAATCGGAATCTCTAAGGCATTTCTATAGTTGAGAAACGTGAAATACATCATGAATAGTAGAAAATTGAGCCAGTAATAAAAGGCGATAAGCCACGGAACCAATGCGTTCGGTGATAGGAAATTGGCCAATATATCGAGGTGCTAACTTTCCCGATTGACTGAAACGCACAACACCCTTCATAGGTGAAACACGAATAAATACCAAATCTCCCACATAAAATTCCAAATTCCTTCTTCGGTTATCGGCATAGGATTTTTGTCTACTTTAAGCTTCTTTCATCCTATGACGAATAAGGTCAATCTTTTCTGTGGAGTCATGAATAAAATCAGGACCTAAAACCAGCTTCTCTCCTGTTTCAAGCCAACACGAAGGAGATCGGCATGGCCTTCCGTAGAGTGCCTCGAAAGGTGCCATACCAATACTAGATAGGAAGCTATTATTATAAGAAAACTCAACAAGAGAAATATGATCTTCCCAACTTCCACCAAAATCAAGAACACATGCACGAAGAAGATCTTCAAAAGTTTGATTCACACGCTCTGTTTGTCCATCAGACTGAGGATGATAAGCGGTGCTAAAATTAAGCTTCGTTCCAAAAGCTTTTTGAAGACCCTTCCAAAATCCATTAGTAAATAATCGATCACGATCGCTAACAATAGAAGTATGAAATTTATGCAATTTAACAATTTCTTTAACATAGAGTTTGGCCAAAAAGGGTACGGTCCGATTTTACCGAACGGGAATAAATTGGGTGGATTTTGTAAGTCTATCTACAATCACTCATAAACTATCATGACCCGAACGAGAACGGGGAAGACCGTCAATAAAGTACATGGAGACTTGATCCCACTTCCAAACTGGAATGTCTAAAGGTTCCAATAACCCACCGGGCCTTTGCTGCTCGGCCTTAACAAGTTGGCAAGTCATGCAACGCTTAATGAAGTTAGCAATATCAGATTTCATTCCATCCCAATAATAAAGTCGCTTCATGTCCGCGTACATTTTACTACTACCAGGATGAATGGTAAATTTAGAACGATGAGAATCTTCTAAAATGTCTTTACACAGATGGCTAATATTCGGCACAATAAGTCTACCAAATTTTCGAATGCTACCACGAGCATCGATTTCAAAGTCTTTCAACCCATCAATATTACTTTTATCCCTACAACTTTGGCTAAGATGAGCCAAATCGGGATCATGCTTTTGAGCTTCAAGAATGCGATCTAAAAGAGATGGATGAGCCTCAAGGCTACATAAAACAAGAGATGAACATGAATATGATTCACGATCTCGAATCTCACGAGTGGACAAAGTCTCGAGATCATTCCACTCGGATATCATCATGGAAACAACCGCTTGTTGCTTATGACTAAGGGCATCAGCAACACGATTTCCCTTTCCAGGAGTATAAAGAATATCAAGATCACAAGATGCAAGGAATTCGAGCCATTATTATTGACGCAAATTAAGTTCCTTTTGAGAAAATAAATACTTCAAAGATTTATGATCGGTGTAGAGAACAAATTTCTCTCCCAAAAGATAATGACGCCAAATTCTAAAAGCGAAAACAATGGTCGCGAGCTCTAAATCATGAGTGGCATATCTAGTCTCGGCAGGCTTTAATTGCCTAGAAGCATAAGCGATAACACGTTCCCTTTGCATGAGAATGGCTCCGAAACAAACACGACTAGCATCAGTATAAACAATCAAATCTTAGTTCCCTTCGGGAACCACAAGAATAGGAGCATCGGAAAGAAGTTCTTTTAATTTTTGAAAAGCAGCTTCACATTTGTTTGACCAAATGTACTTAACTCCCTTCTTTGTCAAACTAGTAAGAGGTACGGAAATTTTAGAAAAACCTTTTATGAACCGATGGTAATAGCCCGTCAATCCAAGAAAACTACGGATTTCTGTCACACTCTCCGGTCTCTTCCAATTTTGAATTGCTTCAATCTTTGAAGGATCCATGGAAATTCTGGATTTATAAATAATATGTCCTAAAAATTTCACACGAGATTGCCAAAAGTGGCACTTAGAAAATTTCGCTTTCAATTGATTGCTCCTAAGGGTTTCAGCACAATTCGAAGATGTTTTTCATGCTCTTCCTCGGTTTTAGAATAAACAAGAATATCATCAATAAAGATGAGGACAAATCGATCGAGGAAGTCTTTGAAAATTCGGTTCATAAGGTCAACGAAATAAGCTGGAGCATTCGTTAAACCAAATGGCATAAGAAGCCATTCATAAGATCCAGAACGAGTACGGAACGATGTCAAAGGAATGCTATCATGTGCAAGACGAAGCTGATGGAAACCGGTTGCAAAGTCTAACTGTGAAAAGACATTAGCACCGCTAAGTTGATCGAATAAATCATCAATCCAAGGCAAAGGATATTTATTTTTGATGGTGAGATCATTAAGCTTACGGTAGTCAACGCAAAGCCTAAGTGTACCATCAGATTTCTTCACAAAGATAGCTGAAGCTCCCCATGGAGAGGAACTAGAACGAATAAATTGTTTTTCTTCCAAATCGGATAATTGTTTATGCATCTCCTCATTTTCCTTATTGCACATACAATAAGGAGGACGAGTGATAGGTAGAGCTCCAGGGATTAGATTAATTCTGAACTCAATTGCTTGCTTAGGTGGTAATCCTAAAACGAGCTCAAAGATGTCAGAAAATTCACAAACAACATGAATGAGGTAAATGACATCTTCCTCATCATCATTATCGTCATCATGTGGATTTAGAGAATATAGGGATGCCATCGAATTGGAATCTGAATCTTTAAGAACAATAGAAATATGCTTAACAAATTGGGGATGTCGAAGATGGATAGTCTTCTTGGGAAATAGGATATGGGCTTCATAACGGTTAAGCCAATTCATTCCCAAAATCATTCTGAAACCTAAGTAACGCATAACATGCAAATCAGCTCGGAAAGCATAATCACATAAAATAATCTCGACATCCTTACAAAATAAACTAAGTGTTGCGGATCCACCAACCGGATTCGCAATTCTCAATGAAGTCATCAAGCCCATAACATTTAAAGACAAAATATCAACAAGTTCCTTTGATATAAAAGAGTGGGACGCACCCGTATCAAAAAGAACTCGAATAGGATGATCACGAAAAATAATAATACCATCAAGGATAGAATGAGAAATACCTTGACCAAGAGAAGTGTTACCAGGGGCTTGCACAACATTTAGCTTTCCCTCTTTCTTTCTTTGAAGTTTGGGACAAGAAGATATAAGATGACCTAAACTTTTGCAATAGCGACAATAAAGGGTTTTCAAACACTATTTGTATAATGGTTTTTAGAACCACAATTGTAGCATTCTCCATGATTAGGGATAGTGTAATGACCCTGAATTTTTGACATTTGAAATGTGAATATTTAATTGAGTTTAAATATTCGAATGATAATTTAATTTGAAATTCAAATATCAGAATGAATTTGGCGATTTAATTATTGAATTTAATTATTAAATCTGGATAAAAATTTGAATCTTCGGTTTTAAGCTGATTTAAAATAATCTGAAGGCTTTAAAAATTCATATTGATTATACTGAAGATAATAGAAGCTTCAGAATTGAATTTGAAAATGCGTTGTTCAATTTTGAAATTTTATCGTTTAAATTGAATTTAAAAATAGCGTTCCGGGGCACAGTCTCGGAATTCGATGAAACTAGTTCCATTGGATCCGTAATATTGTATTATTATCGGATTTCAATTTTCGTAATGTTTAGGGTGATCGTGTGATCGTATGATAATCAAACGCGCTGAAATTAAATCGAAAATTTAATATTATAACTGGTCCAAAAAGCTATCTTCTCCATACGATCGAATTTAGACTTGAAACCTTTTCCACTGCGTTCGGAATAGGCGTATAACATTACGAACGCCTAGCGGCATGCCTTGATAGGAAGTCGAAATTTTTGACTTCGTTTTCGAGTCGATTCGAATTTAAATTTAAATTGAACAATTACACTAGTCAACTGCAGTTAAATTTATTTCACATCAACTTATCTTTTCATCGGTTCAAAATATCTACAGCCAGATTCTTCACGCTTCCTTTGCCTTCTTGAACACACTTCCTCGTTCATTCTTATCTACGAAAGAAAAAAAATGTCGATCTCGTTTGAAATCATTTCCCCTCTCTTCAATTAAAACGAAAACTCCATCCCCAGTCCAAAAGAAATAAAAATAACGGAAATTCATTCGTTCGAAATAAAAATCTCCTCTTCAATTCAATTCAAAGATAAAACGTGAGCTAATCCATTCTCCCTTCCTCAAAATCGCAAACTCAAAAGAAATTCAGTCGCATAGCCGAGTAAGATCGATAGAGATTTGAACTCGAAGGGGAAGCGATCGCGATTTGCGGCTCGAGTGGACGTTCACGAGGGGTGGCGAAGCTGGGTTGTGCGATTTCAATCGCATCGCCGCAGCAGTGGCAGAACAGGATACGGCGTCTGGTGGGTCATGACGAGCAAGGGCGACGAGCTAGGGTTTCGAGTCGAGCGAATGGAATGGCGAGCGAGGCGAGGTCGCGTTGTCGACGAAGGGTCGATCTCGAGTCGTGGTTCGCGATGGCGTTTCTGGTGGGTTCAGGCGATAGGCTGGTCGAAGTGAGGCATCGCGATTTGGAGGGTTGTTCGATAGGCTGGAAGCAGTCGAGGAATGAAGGTATTCGATTCTTGTTCTCAGTTCAATTTGATCACCTATATATATATGCAGTTATGTAGTTTAAATGTTAATAAGAATAACAGAAAATTTAAAAAGAGAACAAATTTATTATGTAGCTCTACACTTGATTCTTTCTGAAGTTAGGCAAATCTGATAATTGCCTTTCAGTTTAAAGGAAAAATCAATTTAAAACTTAATCATTTGTTTAGATTAAATTAATAGTAAATTAAATTTATCAAAATAGAAATATAATTATTCGATTGGTTCGAATATTAATAAATTGTATAAAATTGTTATACAAGGTCTAATACAATAAGGGAATCAAGCCGAAAGTGGAAATGGATTGCAAAATAAAAAGCAAAGGTGAGATCTTCTCACTCAAAAGGAAAATTTGGTTTTTGCAGTTATTGATTGATTGCTGTTTGGATGTGATATTAGATATAGTAGGATATATCTATATATATAGCAATATATATATTGGCATATGTATATATTGCAGTTGTTGATTTCCCGCATTATATAGCGGATGAGACCCTATTGCGCCGCATAATAGCGGATGATATTTATAAATCCCTTATACCGCGATATTCCACCTCGAAGTGGAATTGGTATTGTGCTAACATCTGTGGATGCAGGGAGATAGGTTTGAGGGATCTAACAGGAATCCTCAAAACATTTGAATTGGTTTCATATGTTGTGTGATTATTTATTTATAATCTATGAATGATTATATCTGTGATTGAATTTGTCGAAGGCTATAAATTTAGCGGAATGTATTTTTGGTATCGTTGGATACCAGAAATAAATGTAATTGGATTTTTGAAATTAAAGCTGGAATCTTTAGTAAATTCTTTTTGAAAGAATTGAATAAATTTAAAATAAGGGATTTAAAAGCGTGAAGTTGATTTTGAAATCTTATTGAATAAATTCCAAAATATGGGAAAGATTTGTATAAATGGATTTTGAATAGTATTATTCGAACGTTGGAAAATTTATTGAAAATGGAATTTTAAAGAGTTTGGAAAAGATTAAGGAATTTATTTTTAAAATTGGTAAATTTCTAGAAATCCAATTGATAATTGATTTGGTATTTGGAAATAAACCTTTGAGAAATCAATTTGGAAATTTATTTGGTGTTTGAAGGAAAATTGATTTTTGTGTTGAGAATAAATTGAAAATCGATTTGTAAAATGATTTGGGGTTTGAAATAAATTTAGAAATAAATTTGAAAGTTGATTTGGTGTTGAAAATGAATATTTGGAAAAGATTTGAAAATGGTGTAAAAGTGGATATTTGGGAATGTAAATTCCGAATAGAATCTGTAAAGGAAAGGGAAATTTGTTTTAAAAATAAACATTGATTTATTTTTAAAGTGTGGAAAATATGATTTGAAATCGGATTTTCAAAGTGATGAAGTGTGGGAATAAATTTACTGATTTGAAAGTAAATTTGAAATAAATCGATAAGGATTTATTTAATTGGTTTAAATGGACCATTTTGTGATGAAGTATGATTTGAAATTGGTTTTCAAATGTGAAGTGTGGAAAAATATATATCTTGTGAAGATATTTTGAAAATAAATAATTTGGAAAAAATTATTTAAATTGGATGTTTGTTGTGAATGTTATTGATAGTTAAATAACCGACTATCAATATTTGCCTTTGAAATGGCACTTGATTTGTTTTTAAAACAAACGCTCACTATTTGGGTTAGCCGGGAAAGGACCTTTGGGTCGTATAACCTATTCCGAATTAGTGATACGACGATATGGATCGTATTGAAGACCGATGGTGAAGATCGGGTGTTTGTGAAAACGATAGGATGACCTATCGATTGTCTCTGCACCGTTAGCTACGGTATAGAGATTTCCTTTGTGATGGGAAGTCCGATCGGGATTGTGGATACCCGGATTGCAAGGGCTTCTTCGGAAGTGCCTTCGGTTCTGTTCGAACCCGGAACAGACTTGTATGGTTACATGTCTGACATTACATTTTGAGATGTAAAGCTGATTTCTTTCAAATACATTTCTGTTGGTGGCGGAGAATTTATTCTTTTAGCTTAACACCCTTCTCTGAGACGTACGAGCTCAGAGGTTATGTAGTTGAAATTTATTAGCGATATATTCCCAATTTGGTAATGTGGCATGCTGAGTGTTGCTGTGTGATGATCATTTATTGATCATTTGTGATCAAAGCGTGGCTTTGTGAAAAAGCGTAGCTTTGTGGACGAGACTTTGTCAAGGCCTCACAACCCGGAAATGGTCGAAACAGGAATGTTGCGGCAAGGTTATGAGGGTCGCGCCCTTTAAGGTATGTCATTTCCTTCTGGAAAGGGGTGGTATCATGGTATGGAGCCCAGATACTTACTCATGTGGACACACTTTATTTATTATGTGTGATGTGGTTACTGAGCGCTCATATAAAGGTCCCAAAGGACCGGGGGATGGCATATTCGTGAGTTACCTAGTTACAGGGGTAACTCGGCCTTGTGTTGGCAGAGAGCAGTTGTCTCTCGGGACGTCCAGCCAGAGGCGATCCCATGTGGCAGTAGGAAAGGAAGTTCCTTAGCCTGACCATTTGTTGGAAATCCAATTCCCAATACGAAATTGTACGGTTTTAGTTGTAGAACCTGCCATTTACTTATGGTGGTCACCACTGTTTAGATGGTAGCTATAGTAGGCATACGATACTGGTCGTATGTTGGCTAAGATTAATATTATACTTTTGAAATGTTTTCCACACTAGACATTAATAATAATAATCCAATGATTTGCGTAGTAAGCATCTTTGACTATCATAAGAAGAAATCTCCTCCAATTCTGCGTTTGCATTGTGTGTGTGGCGGGAGGTCTTATGGTAGTTTCATTTTCCAAAAGCATTGCGAACTAATTTTATTTTCTTTGTGAAAATAACTATTTTACGATCTCACACCAGTCACCATGACTGACTCGGAGTTTATTGTTCCCTTCTAAACTCTGGGTGCCCATAATTTTCCACATGGGCAGCCTAGAGTTATTTTTATCAGGATATTCTGAAGATATGGGGATAAGATGGATGGCGAAGCGTACTACCGTACTTGTTTATTTTATTCCGCTGTGTATTCTGTATGAGGACTAGTTTATATAACTGTCCATTGTTGTATTGAGTTGTATATTGACTCTGATTGATGTATGTATAAACTGATATAGTTCTTTGTTTTAAAAGACTAGTGATTATCTATTATATATTGTTCCGCTGCGAATGTGAGATTCTGATATTGTTTCTGTTTCTGTGTTTTTCTGTTCTTTCTTTTCTTCTATCTTCTTCTATCTCTTCTTTTTAACCCTAATAGTTCGGTTTTCCGGCATTTGATTGAGCGGCATTTGATACAGTGGACGTATTAATGTCGACTTTCGAGCGTCGAAAAATCATATCGTTACAGGTAGGAGTCTTTGCTACCGAAGTTGCTTGCTTCCCTTTCTTGTTGGGATTAGGTTTTAACTTAATAGGCCTCTATACTCACACTAACCAAGGAGACTACTGGGTAATGCCGTCAATTAGTACGAAGAATAAGGCTGTTGAGGAGCGACCATCTGTGTAATTGATTTGTGCGAGTACCGATATGTCAGATAGTATGTCATGCATTTCGTTTCAAGAGGAAATCTGACATATCAAATATAAACTCAAAGCTACTACACAGTGGCTATGTGGCCTTCGAAAACAAATATAAAATAAGCATAACATAAATCAATCACAGATATTCATATCACTAAGGCGGAAACAGATATGAATATAACACATAGAAGTGTACATCAAAGTAATGGTCATACAAGATCCACTACATCACAAAAGAATAGGTACAAGTGCTAGACAAAAAAATATGTATACATCAAGGAGTCTCTATCTCGAATGTATAAAAACAAAAACTACTAAGCTAAAGTAGTTAGCCAAAAGTCAGAAGACGATCCCCGATAAGAAGTCAAGTGGAAGCATCTGAAACACCTCGGCCTAACCCGAGTATTATTTAAGAAGAAAAATAATAAACGGATAAGTCTAGCTATAAATATCAAATAAGATGAGATAGGATAAGAGATATGACAAATATATATGATAACCACCATAATCAAAATATCTCAAATCTCCTCAAACACCAAAAAGAATGTCATATTCTTTATTTTTGTTCACCAAATCACAAATATTAATAAAGCTTATCTAAGCAAATCACAAATATTTGTGAAACAAAAATTCTAGAAATCAATAATTAGAAATCCATAAATCATAAAGGGGGGAGGCCTATCATTAACGGGAGCATGAAAACTAACCAACACGTGTATCACACCTTGATTGATAAAACAAAGCATCATAAAAGAAAATAGGATAGAACGGGTCTTAAGACTCGAATTAAATCCTAAGACATGATTCCTAAGAGAGACTTAATACAATGATCCTTGCTATAATATTCTATATTGCTCCGAAGTTTGGCTCTGATACCAAACTGTGATGCCCCACTTCTATACTCACACTAACCAAGAACACTACTGGGTAATGCCGTCAATTAGTACGAACGATAAGGCTGTGGAGGAGCGACCATCTGTGTAATTGCTTTGTGCGAGTACCGATATGTCAGATAGTATGTCATGCATTTCATTTCAAGAGGAAATCTGACATATCAAATATAAACTCAAAGCTACTACACAGTGGCTATGTGGCCTTCGGAAACAAATATAAAATAAGCATAACATAAATCAGTCACAGATATTTATATCACTAAGGCGGAAGCAGATATGAATATAACACATAGAAGTGTACATCAAAGTAGGGGTCATACAAGATCCATTACATCACAAAAGAATAGGCAAAAGTGCTAGAAAAAAGAATATGTATACATCAAGGAGTCTCTATCTCGAATGTATAAAAACAAAAACTACTAAGCTAAAGTAGTTAGCCAAAAGTCAGAAGACGATCCCCGATAAGAAGTCAAGTGGAAGCACCTGAAACACCCCAATCTGACCCGAGTATTATTTAAGAAGAAAAATAATAAACGGATCTGTCTAGCTATAAATATCAGATAAGATGAGATAGGATAAGGGATATGACAAATAAATATATGATAACCACCATAATCAAAATATCTCAAATCTCCTCAAACACCAAAAAGAATGACATATTCTTTATTTTTATTCACCAAATCACAAATATTGATAAAGCTTATCTAAGAAAATCACAAATATTGGTGAAACACAAATTATATAAATCAATAATTAGAAATTCAGAAATCATAAAGGGGGGAGGCCTATCATAAACGGGAGCATAAAAACTCACCAACACGTGTATCAAAAATGGGACGCTATCCCATGGGTCGCTAACCAATAGAGCCGGTGCAACGACGTAGTACAACGGTACGCCCGAAGAACCTGAAACTCAAATAAGCCAGAACAACGACGTAGTACAATGGTACACCCGATGAACCGAACTCCATAAGCCCGTAGGTCGCTAGCCTATAAAAAATGAGACAAAGCTCAACAGAATTTGGTACAGTCCCCCACGTGGACAAAGAGGCATCGCATATCGATAGTCTAAACCTCAAAATGATCGTCATAGATCAATAAAAGTGTAAAATACATCGAGCTAGTAAATAGATGAGTTTAGCTTCATGTCCCATAACCATTGGCTTAGCTTAAATATTTACGAACAAATTGTAGATTTCCACTCGAAAATTGTCACAAGATTTCAATCGAACAAGTCTAAGAATTAATCGACGAAGTAAACGCAAGCATTTCATACCACTTGTTTTGCTAAGTCGTTTAATTGGATTTCTCGTACAAATGAGGTAAAGGTTTGTATATACTAATAGATTGGAAAACAGTTTTAAAAATGAGCTTTGTATTAAAAGAAATGTTGAAATCATTTTAGTGAAAGAGTTTGAGTATTTACTACTGGTATAGAAACCTTTGCATTTTAAAGTGACAAATCATAGAAATGATTGTAAAAACAATCAATCACCAAAAATCAACATTCGACGACGTGAATTAAAACCATGAAAATCAATATCAAATCCATTAAATGGATATTCCCAAAATCCAGAAAAAGAAGTCATCAAAATCGATAATAAATGAAAACAAACAACCGGATCGACAAAAATCGATTAAAATGGAAATTCGCATAAAAACAGGCAAAGTGCCAGATTTTAATAGCGCCAGACGTCTGGTGGTTCTCCCCAGACGTCTGAGCTGAAGGTCTGGAATTTTTCCAGATCGCTCAGATGCCTGAGCTTAAGGTCTGGAACGTTTATCCCATTGCCTCAAACGTCTGAGTATTATACCAGACGTTTGAGCTGAAGCTCAAAGCAAAATTTGCCTAAGCCAGTGATGGCCAATTCAACTCGGACGCGATTGAATGAGCGATGGTAGCTAGGGATTTATGCCAAACAACAACCCAGCCCTATAAGCTCTTCAATACACTCCAAACAACATGTCCAAACATCCATAGTAGGATTTTCAAAGATTTTGACTTCAAAATACCAAAAATTGGAAAATTCTCCAAACCAATTCAATTCAAAAGCAATTGTACATGAAATAGATGTTAGGAATTCATACCTAACAACAATGAAGGCTATAGACATAGATATGAGTTCAAGAACTCGCCTTTAAACCCAAAAACAAGGAATGAGAAGCTCTAAAATACGGAAAGATCAATCTCTCTTCAACTTCAACTCTAGAAACTCCAATCTATGATCATATGCAAATATTTTCTAAGTTAGGTTATAGGAAAAATCAAGAATTGAAGAGGAATTGAGATGGAGAAGATGAAGAGGATGCTTACCTAAGCTTCTCCTTGATTTTGGAACTTAGATTTGAATTTCCTAAGAATCTAGGGCTTAGGAATTTTAATTTCCCCTCTTTTCCCTCATTTTTCTCTTTAGCTTAAGTGTTAGGAAGTGCGGAGTAGAATGAATGAAGAGTAGAGGAGTTAGGGTATTTGGTAGAAAAGTTGGGTTACCTGTTGGGTTAGTGGGCTCGAACACAACCCAAAGCCCAAATGAAAATACCAAAATCCTAATCAACTCCAAACATATCGATGTTTATACTCAAAAAAGTTATAAACGTTGTTTTGAACTCAATGGAAGTGGTCTCGAGTCTGGATTCGACTGGTTACAAAAAGTAACATTTCAGACTTTAAATTCAACAAACGATGTTATATTTAAACAAAACATTTAAATATAAAATCATAAAATATGCGGGTTGTTACATAAAGCATGGCATGGATAATATTCAGCATTGAGCTAGCACGACATGGAATAAACACGGCATTACTTGAGAGGCAACATGAAAGTGGGGTGGCATAAAATTGAGGCGGCATTGAAGAGGAAGTGGCATCAAAGAGGTGTAACATTAATATGATGTAGCATCGATTAAATGCGGTGTTGATGACATGCTTTATTGTTTATATGCGGTATTGATATAATAGGTGGCATTGAATCATGTGGTTTTTGATGAAGCGTGGCATGGATGGCTTATGATATCCATTCCATCTTTATTGATGAATGGTGACACTGATAGAATACGACATCAATGAGATGCGACATAGATCGTGTCGTCATACAATGATGGCTTACGGTATTGATTGTATTCTACTTCACCTTTTCCTTGAAGAGACGTGACATTATCCATTAAGTTCTATAAACGATATGCGGCATAGATGAATCACGATGTTGTACATAATTATTAATCGATGGGATATGGTAATGTATCCTTTTGATACTGTTACATCTTCATACTCTTGAAATTGCTTGTTGATGTATTGTTATGGTTGTATCGTCATGTCGCCTATCATCGACGTCAATATTAATAGAAACAAGGATGTCGATATTCATCCATAAGGACCGGAAGCATGCTTTTGTGTTTACCACTTTTTTCTTTCGGCATTATTTTATTGATGCAAGATGCATTTAACCCTTAAGGTCGGCATAGTTCCTTGTCATTGCCTTCGACATTCTTTTACTTTGGTATGATACCGCACCTTTAAATAATCTAGCATTTCTTATTCACTTCTAATTTTTCAACATGAACTCCTTAATTTCGGCATGAAGCTCGTGGCTTTAACTTCGACATGTCTTTAAGCTTTTGCCTATATCCTTTAGAAATTATGTGGATAACAACCACTCATTCCTATGTCTTATAGTTTCTCTCCTCCTAGATTCTGTATATTCTCGTTATTCTTAAGACATATTCAATGTATCCACAAACATTACTACATCTCTTTCTCTCTATTTGTTTCCAGCAAGAAGTCATTCCAGTTTCAATATTTTTTCTTGGCGTTGAGTATCCCGAAACTTCATTGCACAATTATACCTTTCTTCATATTTTAGTAGAAGTTATTTTATTTTTGCTTGATCCGCACCAGTAGTCTGCTTCTTTTTGGTTGCTTTGGATCCTTGAGGCTTAAAAAAAGTCACCTTCGCTAGGAGTAAGATGCACTTCTAACTCCATACTCTAGCTTACTTGTGAATCCCTAAGATTGGAGATTTCTTCGATTCTCGGGGCTTTACTTCGAGATGCTTGATTGAACTTCTTAAGCAGTTTTTTATAGAAAATATTTCCATTTTACATGTTCAACTGGTAGGTCATAAACGTGTCTGAACTGATAAAAATTAGGTGTTGTTTATTTTTAGGTCTGTTGACTTGTTTAAACAATTTATTTGGTCGCCTTCTATAAAAAAAGAACAAAATATTTAGAGAATAATAAAAAAAATTCTAAACTTATGAAAATTAGTTAATCTTGCCAAATGCATTTCACTTTCAAAGCCACTAAGATTCGTCTGCTTTAACTTAAACATTTGAGAAGCAAATGTGTTTGATGATTAATTTTTCTATAACGACATTTGATCGAAGAAAACGATCTTTTGCAATCATTTTGATTATAAGAAGTTGTAATTTTTCTCTAAAAAGCATAACCACTTTGGTCGACATCTCGGATCGGATCAGTTGAGAGTGCACACCAAATGTAACATAAATCGTATCTTCTACCAAAGTCCAACTAGCAGTAATGAATGCTCCTTCAACCAGAACTGTATTACTTCAAAATCAAATTCCTCAAAACTACATCTTGTGGCATCGACATCAAAATCACAAAACAATTTTGTTAAAGGGAAGTGGAAGTATGATAATTTTTGGTGTAGTAGAATGGTAGTGTGAGAAGAGAAGAGTGGAGGTGAATGATATTTGTTAGGGGGAAGGGAAATATCCATTGAAGATGGTTGTTATTTGGACGTTTGTTCAACAAGCGCATAGATATCCGGTGTATGTTAAACAAGCGCCTGCTTTTAGATGCTTGTTCAACATGCACCTAAAGTCTGGATGCTTGTTGAACAAGCTTCCAAATAGATTACAAAACCTGGACCATTTCGACTGAATTTGTAACCGATTACAATCTATGCACTCTGTTGCACAGCCTTTTAGGGTTACATATTACAAAGTGTACTATTTGATATGCTTTTGGAGACGCTCTAAGGGCATTTCATTAAAGAGGGATATAAACACAAGACCAACTCATGTGTTGACATGTTAAACTATATGAAGAAGTGAAAATGTGTGTGCGAAATACAATCGGTATGTCACATAGGATTGGTGGTTTTCAACCACTCCAACTTGACATGCTTTGATGAATCAGAATAGGCATAGATTTATGTGCCCAAGATATCTATATTTATGCACAAATTTTCCTACAAAGTATGATGGTAATTTTATTAAAATTTGGCGGAGGGTTGTTACATAAAATTTGTATGGATATATTCTATTTTTTAGAATAAGAGAGTGAGAGAAGAAGATGAATATGAGAATGGAATTAGCCTGCAAAATATTAAATGTATTTGATTAAATATAGGTTTCACCGGAGAAAGATTGGACCATTTGGGCAACTAATTGTTTTCTATTGCATTGAAGAGGGAGGTCACGCATGATAAGATACGCGCATCCATCGCTTACCAAATGTCTGACCGCATCGTACTGAGTCAGGTTGGGTTGGGTTTGGGTCCAGATAATATTTCGGGACAAAATTTAAATGATTAAGCCTAATTCACAACCTCAAAAAATTCAAAGTTTGAAAAACCTTTCTTTGAATGCGAACTGATGCATTCGATGGGAATAAAAGTACACTTAGGACTGTTACTTGGGCAATAGACGAGTCTGTAACATCCCGTATCTAGAGGCCAAAAGCTAAGCGCTACAGATGCTGCAGTCATCCATAGTATTAATTTCTGGTGATAAAATACGGTAATCCTAATAGTATCCATAATATCATAAGCACTTGAATATGAACAAGGTCACAGATTTCAAAAGGATAATATTTCACTGATTACATTTCAAAACAATTCATATTTAAATTACATAATCCCATAATGTTTTCTAGGTAAAGATCAATTATAATCATTACAAAAATACGCCAAGAGCGACATATGACGATGCACCCTTTGTTAATCAGAGTCAACATAGTCATATCTGACATAATATACATAGTGGAATCAAAAAAAATAAAACTGTATCTCCTAATTAGCTATCTGTCAACCATCTGCTCGTCTCCGAAAACTTTATTCACCAAAATTTTAAAAACCTGAAAATCTCAACCCTCAGCCTACTCAAATCAATTTTGAGCACCAGAGATTTAAAGTGGAAAGCAAAAAATTCGAGTCAGACATAAAGCCTAGTGTGAATAATACAGTTACATCTCGATTTACTGATATTAAGTGAGACCATGCCACTTAGCGGAATGGGTTTCCCCTCACCAATATTCCCTCTAAAACATATATTTTGCCAATCCTTTCCTACAACCAAACTGGTTAATCAAACTAATATAATGATAACAATAGCTAAGTCCGTTAAGCTATGATCATGTAACTAATGAACTATCTGTCCATAAGTAATAAATGGACTATCTATCCAAAACCTAGGCCGACTGCTTCCAAAATGGACCAACTGTCATCAAACTGGACTAACTGTCCGAATCAAAATGGACTACCTATCCGAACCATTTCCTTAGGGTTAACTACCCTTCATCTTTTACCTTGAAAACCTTTTCAAAACAATTTAACCTTTTAAATCATACTTATATAAAGAAAATTATATTCTTATCTTTACTCTAAGCTATTTTGCCATGTTATATATACTTTACTCAAAATAATGTTGATGAATTTTAATGAGGATTAGATATCCTTCCAAAACAAGTTAAACCCCTTTTAACTTGAAAATACTTAGGTTATATTGCATGTTTAATACATTCGAAATCTTTGTTTAAAACATTACACAACTCTTTCGAAACCCTTAAAGGTAACCTTTTCGAAACCATTGAAAGTGACCCTTTCGAAACCATTAAAAGCCTTTCCTTAGAAAGCTTTAAAACATTAGACACCCCTCCCTAAAACCTTTAAATATTGCCTTTTGAAAACATAGGAAACACCCTTCCTTTCAACCCTTTCGAAACCCTGAAGAACCACCCCTTCGAAACCATTCATTAAAACCTTTCGAAGGTGTCAAAACCTATCTTTCGAAAGCAATTGAGTTTAATTTAAAACATGTGGAAACCTTTCGAAACTTTTCAAAAATATACCTCTTTGAAACCTTTGAAAATTATCTTGGTTGAAACCATTTGGATTAGGCATTCAAGTAGAGCAAAAGGATTAGAAACCCATTAAAGTCGAAAGCATCTGTTTCGAAACCATTTAAAACTGTCTCTTTCGAAACTATTTGGGTTTTACTTCAATCATAGAAAAAGGGTTTTTAAAACATTTAAGTCGAAAGCATCTATTTTGAAACCATTTCCTAAGTAAAGAAGTGATGGTGTCGAAACCATCCCTTCGAAAGCATTGGAGAAGTGGCCAAATTTTAGAAAACAAAGTACCCCTTCGAAACCATCTGGGTCGAAAGGTAAAAAGGTGGCAGCAAAAGGTTTCGACTTAGTCGAAAGCAGTTGTGTAAAAATAGATGCGCAACCCAATCGAAACCATTTCCTTTAAATCCATTAAACCCAGTCGAAAACTAACTATGTCGAAAGCTACTCAATCGTAAGCCATTTAATCGAAAGCAAGCAGGTGCATTTTTAATTTAAAAGCAACGTGGTGCCTCAACCCCTTCGGAACTCCTGGTTTCGACTCCATACCTTCCCCCTACATCCAATTCACTACGTATCGGTTCCATGATACCATGTGTATTGGTTTCGACCGTGTCGGAAACGAAGCTAAGAAGGCGGAACCTGGTGCCGAAAGCATCGAAACAGTGAAAAACATGTAGCAAATAGTTTTTTTCACCTAACCTGCTTTACGTGTCAAATTTTGATCGGTTGCCTCTTTTCTTTACCACTTAAAAGTACTGCAATTTTCAGAACTAACTATTTGGATTATTTGCAAAAAGCCTTTTCTCCTTTTATAAATATATAAAACATTTAAGTCGGTGCAATAGTAGTATCCGAGTCTCTAACACACTTTTTGAGATGAGAAACATGGAAAACATCGTGGACTCCTGCCAAACTGCTCGGTAACTCAGCTCTATATGCGAGTTTCCCGATCCTCTCAATAATAGAAACAGGTCCAACGAATCTCGATGCTAACTTTCCTGATTTCCCAAATCTAATCACACCCTTCATCGGTGACACTTGGACGAAAACCTGATCTCCAACTGAGAACTCTAAATCTTTCTGTCTTTTATCTGCATAACTCTTCTGCCTAGACCGAGCCTCCTTCATTCTAGCCCGAATGACCTCAATCTTTTCTACAGCTTCCCTAACCAAATCTGGACCAAGAACAAATCTGTTCCTGGTCTCTAATTAACATTCGGGAGATTTGCAAAGCCTTCCATACAAAGCTTCAAACGGTACCATCCCAATACTAGTCTGATAACTGTTGTTATATGAAAACTCGACTAAATGCAGATGGTCTTCCCATGATCCCCCGAAATCTAATACACAAGCTTTTAACAAATCTTCTAAGATTTTGTTGACTCTTTCTGTTTTCCCATCTGTCTAGGGATGGTAAGCGATACTCATTTTAGCTTGGTTCCCAAAACTTCCTGCAGACTCTTCCAGAACTCATTAGAGAATAAGGGATCCCTATCACTTACTATGCTATTAGGAATTCCATGCAGTCTAACCACATTCTTCATAAACAACCTTGCCAAAACAAGTGTCGTTCTGGTTGACTTAACTGGAATGAAATGGGCACTCTTGGTCATTCTGTCCACTATGACCCATATACTATCATTTCCCCTGTTCGACCTTGGTAACCCGTCAATAAAATCCGTAGAAATAGAATCCCATTTCCATACTGGAATATCTAATGGCTGAAGCAACCAACTTGGCTTCTGGTGTTCGGCCTTTGCATGTTAGCAAATCAAGCACTTCTTTACCCATAAGCCAATATCCCGCTTCATACCTTCCCAGAAGAAACACCTCTTCATATCCTGATACATATTGGTACCTCCTGGATGAATAGAGAACTTCAAACGATGGCAATCCTACAAGACTTCTTTCCTTATGTCTCCTACACTCGGAACACATAATCTTCCTTTCTTTCTCAACCTCCCATTCTGGTCAAGACTGAAATCTTTCAAGTCAACGCTCTCGGTTCCATCTCTTAACTTCCTGATCCGTTCGGCTAATACCGGATCCTCTTCCTGTTTACAAGCAATCTTTTCGATCATCACTGGTTGAACTTCCAAACAAGATAACACTACAGTTTCTCCGCTAGACCCAGCCTCAGATCTCCACTGCACTCTGCAATCTGCTAATGCCTCCAAATCTTTCCACTCAGTAATCATTGCCAACACTGCATTCTGATGTTTCCTGCTAAGTGCATCTGCAACCTTGTTGCCTTTCCCCGGTATGTACTCGATCCCAAAATCATAAGCAAAAATAAACTCTAACCACCTCTGATGTCTCATGTTCAACTCCTTCTGAGAGAACAATTACTTCCGCGACTTATGATCTGTGTATAACTCAAACCTCTCTCCCAAAAGGTAATGTCTCCACACCTTCAATGTGAAAATAACTGCTGCCAATTCCAAATCATGTGTCGGATATCTGATCTCATGCGGTATAAGCTGTCTAGAAGCATAGGTAATCACTTTACCTCTCTGCATCAGCACAACTCCTAACCCTATTCCACACGCATTGGTATAAACCACTAAATCGTGATTCCCTTCCGGAACAACCAACACAGGTGCATGGGTCAATAAGTGTTTCAAACTCTGGAATGCTTCCTCACACTTATCGGTCCACACAAACTTCACATCCTTCCTCGTTAGCTTGGTCATCGGTGATGCTATCCGCGAAAAATCATTAATGAATCTCCGATAATAACCAGCCAACCCAAGGAAACTTTTTATCTCCGTCACTATCTCGGGTCTCTTCCAACTATTCACCGCTTCAATCTAAGTTGGATCTACTGACAACCCTTTCTCTGAGACTACATGACCAAGAAACTTCACTTCCTTCTTCCAGAAATGACATTTTGAAAACTTCGCCTTCAGCTGATGCTATCTCAGCGTCTCAAGCACCACTCTAAGATGAACTTCATCTTCTCTTTCATCTTTAGAGTATATCAAGATATCATCTATGAAAACCAATACGAACCTATCCAAGTACTCTCGGAAAACTCGGTTCATCAAATCCATAAAGAAAGCCGGCGCATTAGTCAGTCCGAACGGTATAACTAACCATTTGTACGATCCATATCTGGTTCTAAACGCCGTCAAAGGTATATATCCTCTGCTACTTTGAGCTGATGGAAACCTGTCGCCAAATCCAACTGCAAGAATATCTTGGCTCCACTCAACTGGTCGAACAAATCATCAATCCTCGGCAATGGATATCGATTCTTTATCGTCCTCTCATTCAACTTACGATAATCGATATGTAGCCTTAATGATCCATCTGGCTTCTTCGCAAACACTACGGCTGCTCCCTAAGGCGAACTATTCGGTCTGATAAAGCTCTTGCCTTCCAAATCCACCAACTGAACCTTTAAGTCCCTCCTCTCTGTAGAGGTCGTCCTGCTTGGCGGCCTACTCACTGGTTTTGCTCCTAGAACCAAATCTATTCGAAACTCAATAGCTCGTTTCAGTGGCAATCCAACTACAGGCTCAAAAACATCTGCGAATTATCTAACCACGAAAAATCGATTCAGCTCATCTTCTAATTCCATAATACCCAACAAAGCATTCACCTCACCGCTAGAACCTTCTACGGTATAAACTATTCGATCGCTAAAATCAGGGTGTCTAAGAGATATTTTCCTATCCTAGAAAAATATCCTAGCATCATACTCACTTAACCAATCCATCCCAAGAATAATCTCGAAGCCCACAAAATCAAACACATGCAAACTGCAAACAAAGGTATGACCTAACAAATCAAACTCTAACTAGTCACATCTCAACCCTAGAGTTGCATACCCTCCTATTGGATTCGCAACTCGTAAGGAAGTAACAAATATGTGAGTTCTAGGTTAAGCTTATCTATCAAACATCTAGATATAAAATAATGCAATGCACCAGTATCAAATAGAACGTTAACAGACATACCATGAATCTGAAGCGTACCTCCCAAAACTACCTTTCCCTTCTCCTGAGCTGTTGGCCTCGAAGTAGCAGGCTCCAATGCATACACCTTGCCCTTTCCATCCTTAGCGGGCGCCTTACACTGGTTCTTATAATGGCCAATCTGGTCATAATTGAAGCACCTGACATTCTTCTTTTCGGCTACCTCCTTTGCCTTTACAGCACGACACTCATTAGCAAAATGCCCCTTCTTGTTGCACTTGAAGCAAACAATCTAAGACTTCCCTTTCTTAGCTGCTCCAGCCTTCCAAGCACCCCTCTTAGGAAAGAACTTTCTCTTCTGATTATGCCCAACCCGGACTTCCCTATCCTTATTCTTTTCTAGAGAATCAAGAATATCCTCATGCCTTAAGGCTATCTCCACTACCATATCAGAAGGATCTCTAATATGAGGTAATGTAGCCCTTGCTAACTCAGGCTTCAACACCCTGATGAACTTCTCATTCCTCTTTATTACTGTATTCACTGAAACATACCCATATCTGTTCAACTGCTCAAACCCTTAGCATACTTCAAAACAGACATCTCTCCCTACTCTAATTCAGCAAACTTTCTGATCAGAGCCGACTATGCCATTGCATACGTAAACCTCTCTTGGAACCTCCTCTTGAAATCTGCCCATGTCAGGGTTTCCTCATCCACACCAACCGTTACACTATTCCACCAAAACAAAGCTGCTCCTTGGAGCTATCTCGAAGCAAGCCTCCTCTTCTTCTCATCATTGAGCCCCAAGTCTGCAAAGATTCACTCATAGTGCAACAACCAATTTTCCACCTCTATAGCATCCTCTGTTCCCAGAAATGGCTTCCCTCCAAGCTTAGCGTAATCTCCCATCAGCTTAGCATAATGGTTAATTATCGGAACTTCCGAAACTCCTGTCCCTGCAACATCTCCTCCTACCACTCCAGCTGCAATTCCAGCTTGCATCATATTCACAAAAAACTGATACATAGCTCCCATGTCCACTTGTGGGACTCCAGCATCTACATTCTCTGCTTGTGCCTGACCTTGGGTCCTCCTTGTACTAGGTCTGGCATTCCCATCGGTGCCCTCCCCTCCTGGGTTAACTCTTCCTCTTCTACCATCCATATCTGTATTCAAACCTCATAAGATACAGAAAAATACCTAACAACGATAGAAGACTAGAGATAAAGCGTATACTTATATACAGCAAATACAAGTATGTTACTATAGCGTTATCCCATACCCCCAATCTTACTCTAATCCCTTAGGATTATTTTAAAAACCATTTTTAGTTTAATTTTTTTCATAAATCTATGCTCTGATACCAAGTTGTAACATCTCGTATCTAGAGACCAAAACTAAGCGCTACAAATGTTGAAGTCATCCATAGTATTGACTTCTGGTGACAAAATACGGTAATGCTAATGGTATCCGTAATATAAGAAGAGCTTGAATATGAACAAAGTCACAGATTTCAAAAAGATAATATTTCACTGATTACATTTCAAAACAATTCATATCTAAATTGCATAATCCCATAACGTTTTCCAGGTAAAGATCAATTATAATCATTACAAAAATACGCTAAGAGCGACATATGACGATGCCCCATTGGTTGATCAGAGTCAATATAGTCATATCTACATAATAAACACAGCGGAACCAAAAAAAAATAAAACTATAACTCCTAATTAGCTATCCGTCAGCCACATGCTCGTCTCTGAAAGCTTTATTTGCCAAAATTTCGAAAACCTGAAAACCCCAACCCTCAACCTACTCAAATCAATTTTGAGCATCCGAGAGTTTAAGGGGATAAAAAACTTTGAGTCAAACATTAAGCCTGGTGTGAATAATACTGTTACATCTCGTTTTACTGATATTAAATGAGACCACGCCGCTTACCGGAGCGGGTTTCCCCTCACTGGTATTCCCTTTAAGACACATATTTTGCTAACCCTTTCTTGCAACAAAACTGGTTAATCAAACTGATATAATAATGATAACAATAGCTAAGTCCGATAAGCTATGATTAGGTAACTAATTAACTATCTGTCCATAAGTAATAAATGGACTATCTGTTCAAAAACTGGGCTGACTGCTTGCAAACGGGACTAACTGTCCGAATCAAAATGGACTACCTATCCGAATCATTTTCTTAGGGTTAACTACCTTTCATCTTTTTTCTTGAAAACCTTTTCAAAATAATTTAACCATTTAAATCATACTTATATAAGGAAAAATATATTCTTAGCTTTACTCTAAGCTATTTTGCCATGTTATATATACTTTACTTAATAATGTTGATGAATTTTGATGAGGATTAGCTATCCTTTCAAAACAAGTTAAAACCCTTTTTAACTTAAAAATACTTAGGCTATATTTCATATTTAATACATTTGAAACCTTTGTTTAAAACCTTTAAACAACCCTTTCAAAACCCTTGAAGGTAACCCATTCGAAACCATTGAAAGTGACCCTTTCGAAACCATTAAAAGCCTTTCCTTTGAAAGCTTTAAAACATTAGACATCCCTCCCTAACCTTTAAATATTGCCTTTCGAAAACATAGGAAAAACTCTTTCTTTCAACCCTTTTGAAATCCTAGGGAACCACCCGTTCAAAACTATTCATTAAAACCTTTCGAAGGTGTCAAAACCTACCTCTCGAAAGCACTTGGGTTTAATTTAAAACATGTGGAAACCATTCGAAACCATTCAAAAATTTACCCCTTCAAAACCTTTGAAAATCATCTCGGTCGAAACTATTTGGATTATGCCTTCAAGTAGAGCAAAAGGATTAGAAACCCATTAAAGTCAAAAGCATCTGTTTCAAAACCATTTAAAACTGTCTCTTTCGAAACCATTTGGGTTTTACTTCAATCATAGAAAAAGGGTCTTTAAAACATTTAAGTCGAAAGCATCTGTTTCGAAACCATTTCCTAAGTAAAGAAGTGATGGTGTCGAAACCATCCCTTCGAAAGAATTGGAGAAGTGGCCAAATTTTAGAAAACAAAGTACCCCTTTGAAACCATCTGGGTCGAAAGGTAAAAAGGCGGCAGCAAAAGGTTTCGTCTTAGTCGAAAGTAGTTGTTTAAAAACAGAGGCGCAACTCAATCGAAACCATTTCCTTAAAATCCATTTAACCCAGTCGAAAACAAACTGAGTCGAAAGCTACTCAGTTGAAAGCCATTTAGTCAAATGCAAGTAGGCGCATCTTAATTTAAAAGCAAAGTGATGCCTCAACCCCATCGGAACCTCTGGTTTCGACTCCATACCATCCGCCTACATCCAATTCACTATGTACCAATTCCCTGATACCATGTCACTACAACAAAAATACCATTTTACAACACTGATTCTGCAACGGTTCACCAAAGTGTTGTTAAAAAGGTAGACTTTTCACAACAGTTGTTAAGGAAAACGTTGTAATAGATTTTTCTAAACAACATTTTATGTACAAATGTTGTGAAACAAAAACTATCTACAACGTTTGTTTAAACTGTCCTAAAAAACAACTTTTAACAATGACTTTCTTACGTTGTAGTATGATTGCTTTTTCATAACATATATGTAATGTTATTGAAACATTCGAATAAAAAAACGTTTTTTAAACATTGTAAGTTTATAGTATTAAGCAATATTTATCAAATGTTGTAAACTCGAAGAAAAACAACAACAAAAAATAGTTGTAAAATGTATTTATTTTTTATTTTACAACAACTACATAATGTTATCACAATTCATATTTAGGGCAATGTTTATTTTTCATTGTTACTGACATTATATTTAACAACATATGATTGATGTTATTAATTCTCCAATTTCATCAATATTCTAGTAACATTGTCAAAAGCATGCTTTATAACTTTTATATGGCATTGTTGAAGGTCTAAATAAAGACAACAAACTGTGAATATTATGTTTAAAAAACGTGTAATAACTTCAACTTGACGTTGTAATTTCACGTTCCAAAGAAAAAAGTTTTGGTAAAATTTAAAAAAGTTTTGCATTTAATGATGTTTGTTTGATATCGTAAAGTACATCACAGTTAATGAAGTTAATTGATATTGTAAAATATTTTACTAAGGATGTTTTATTACTGATTTGTATAGTTCAATATGCATTTTTGTGCTTTAACACTGTTTAACTCTCAATTTTTTGACTAGGACATAACGAATATTCAATTTAAGTAGGCTAGTGCTAACCCCTTCAATCCATATCAAGGTACCATTATTCAGAAGTTGAAGGACGTTACATTAAACTATATTTGAGCTTACTTGAATGTATTATAGCATGAGCATTACATTAAACTATACTCTAACAATTTTCTCATATATTTATATGAAATTGCAACTTTTCATTTACCTATTGCAGTTGACAAACATAAAATGTCTAACTTTGATGAACTTGAATCAGACATTTCAACAACTAATCCAAGTTGAGCATCATCAAACACCATATAAACAACAATGAACATTACAAGAAATTTTATTTTTGGTGGTGCGCAAAAAACGATATCAAAACTTATGGTAGCGTTTTGATAAACGCCGTGATAAAGCCCGCAACTAAAAATCCATGGTTTTTAGTTGCATTTATTTCAACGCCACTATAAATCCTTTTATCGTAGCGTTTCTTAAACGCCACCAAAAATAATTTTGTAACATTTTACCCCTACTTTACGGTTGCGTTTACTCAACGCCACTATATGTATTTCGGTAGTGTTTTTGAAACGCTACTAAAAGTTGTTGATCATTTTGCATCATTTTTTCATGCTATAATTTCTTGTTCAAGGTCTATTTTGTTCCAACTATATCAATCAACAATAACTCACATAATCATCATATTCAAACAATTAAAAAAACATATTAATCATATAATCAAATAAGATATCCATAATCATTCGAATACAATAGTTTTTTGATAAAATGACCAAACTCACATACAATAACCATTTGTATACAAATTTACACACCTAGTATTAATAAAATGTTATACCAAACTAGTGCTAACAAAACGTTTGATTACCCATAATTTTTTATCGCATGCACAAGTGAAAGCTAGCACCATAAAAGTTCAACTTTGCTCTCTTCAGAAATCCAATGCCTGCACAAGTGAAAGCACAACATATAGTCAAACAATTATGTTAATTCGTAGGACTTCAAATCTAATATCAAACATCTACAACATTGTACGAGTATATCATATTATAAATAATGTCATATAAATAATCAAAGTTATAAACGAAATGAAATAAATAAAGTCCAATCTTATAGTTATACATAAAATGTTGTTAAATTAGTTATATTATTATTATGTATAAAATTTAGTTAACTTAAACTTAGTTAATTTTATAAAACTTGTTTAATTTTAACAAAGCCTAATTAATTTTTATTAAATTATTCAGACTCGGTTAACTTAATTTTATTATTATTATTATTATTATAAACTTAGTCAAATTTTATAAACTAAGTTAATTTATCATCACCATCGTTATGTATAAATCTTTATTAAATTAGTTATATTATTATTATTTATAAAATTTAGTTAACTTAAACTTAGTCAAATGTAACAAAACATAGTTAATTTTATTAACTTGGTTAACTTAGTCAATTTATTATTATTATTGCTAAAACTCAGTTAAGTTAATTATATTATTATTATTATTATAAAATTAGTTAATTTTTATAAACATAGTTAATTCATCATCATCATAATCATTGTTATTATTTATAAAACTTTGTTAAATTATTTATATTATTATTTATGAAATTTAGTTAGCTTAAACTTAACTAATTTTATAAAACCTGTTTAATTTTAACAAAACTTAGTTAATTTTTATTAACTTGGTTAACTTGGTTAATTTATTATTATTATTAATAAAAAAACAAGGTTAAATTAATTATATTATTAGTATTATTATTAATATAAACTTGGTTAATTTTATAAACTTCAGACAACGCCCCTCTGCCAACGTGCACTGTGCACTGCCTCTGACAACGCCCCTCTGCCATACACCCTACCTGATAACAACACCTCAACTGCCTTCACAACCATATACACAGTCCATCTCCCTACCTCCTACCTTCAAAACTGATCGATAAATGTAATAAGTAACTGCACTTCATTGTAGTGGCTGCAGACTTTTTACCCACATGAGTTCTATCAATATACTTTATTGTAGTAAAAGAATGTCCATTGCACTACCTGATATAGTTAGTATAACACCTTAAGTCATAAAATTACGCTTGTCCAATCCTTTGATTTAATTATGGGATATAGGTAAATTTAACATCTCATTGTGGGGAATTACATAGATTCAGTCTGCTCTATTTGCATATATCACAGAATACATATTTAATAGATATAACGGTAAAAACCGGAATGAATGAATTACCAGGTTGGACTAGAAGGCATTGCAAGCACACCAAAGCTTTTCCAGCACTTGGCAAATGTAAGGACCCGATTCTTCGACTTTCGATAATCGACATCGATACGTCCACTGTATCAACTGCCGAGCAAACGAATGCCGAAAAACCGAATACTTAGGGTTTTAAAAGAAGAGGTAGAAGAAAAGATAGAAGAAAAAGAGAAGAAGAAAGAAGAAAGAAGAGAAGAAAGAAGAGAAGAAAGAAGAACAACAGAACAACATCAGAACAGAAAACAATATCAGAATCTTACACATCGCAGCGGAACAATATATAATAGATAATCACTAGTCTTTTAAAACAAAGAACTATATCAGTTTATACATACATCAATCAGAGTCAATATACAACAATGGACAGTTATATAAACTTGTCCTCATACAGAATACACAGCGGAATAAATAATGTCAGATACAAATACTACGTCTCGCCATCCAGCTTGCTTCCAAAGCTCCAGAATATCCTGATAACATAACTCTAGGCTGCCCGTGTGGAAATTGGTGGGCACCCAGAGTTTAGAAGGGAACAATAAACTCCGAGTCAGTCATGGTGACTGGTGTGAGATCGTAAAACAGTTTATTTTTAAAACAAACAAGGAATTATTTTAAAATAGATTCGCAATGCTTTTGGAAAATGAAACTACCATAAGACCTCCCGCCACACACACAATGCAAACGCAGAATTGGAGGAGATTTCTTCTTATGATAGTCAAAAATGCTTACTACGCAAGAAAATCAAATCATTTTTTTGATATTATTATTAGTGCATAGTGTAGAAAACATTTCGAAAGTATAATATTAATCTTAGCCAACATACGACCAGTATCGTATGTCTACTATAGCTACCATCTAAACAGTGGTGACCACCGTACGTAAATGGCAGGTTCTACAACTAATACCGTACAAGGTGCGTATTGGAGTTTGGATTTCCAACAAATGGTCAGGCTAAGGAACTTCCTATTCCACGAACAGAACGCCTCTGGAATGACGTCCCGAGAAATAACCTAACATTACGGTTAGATCTCTGCCAACACAAGGCTGGGTTACCTCTGCAAAAATAGGTAACTACTGACACGCGTATGCCATCCCCCGATCGTAACCGATCTTCCCGAGGATCCCCGATTCGCAACAAACCACATAATAATAATGCAGCAACCACATAGGTTAAGTATCTAGGCTCCATACCATGATACCACCTCTATCCAGAAGGAATGACATACACTAAGGGGCGCTACTCCCTAGAACCTTGCCGCATCCTTCCTGTTTTGACCATTTCCGGGGTGTGAGGCTCGACGAAGTCTCGTCCACAAAGCTACGCTTTTCAAAAGCCATGCTTCGGGTCAAACAAATGATCAACCTATGATCACAAAGACATAAGATCAAACAAATGATCATATCGCAAATGATCAAACACTGATCATTTCACAGCAACACTCAGTATGCCACGTTACCAAATTGGGAGTATATCGCTGATAAATTTCAACTACACAACCTCTGAGCTCGTACGTCTCAGAGAAGGGTGTTAAGCTAAGAGAATAAATTCTCTGCCACCAACAGAAATGTATTTGAAAGAAATCAGCTTTATATCTCAAGATGTAACGTCAGACACACAACCATACAAGTCTGTTCCGGGATCGAACAGAACCGAAGGCACTTCTCACGAAGCCCTTGCAAATCCGGATAATTTTCTAATCACGTCCGGACTTCCCGTCACTAAGGGTGATAAAACCTCTAAATCGGAGATCAGCCGATGTAGAGTAACTCGACGGTAATCCTTCCGTTTTCAAAAATATCCGGTCTTCAACACCGGTCATCAAATGCAATTCATAACGACGTATCACATATTCGGAATGGGTTATACGACCCCATGGTCCTTTCCCGGCTAACCCAAATAGTGAGCGCTTATTTAAAAATAAGTGTGGCATTCAAATTCATCCAATTCACAACAAATACCTATCTAAAGGTAATTATTGATAGTCGGCTATTTAACTATCAATAAAGATGCGCAATATCATCAGATTCCAAATAATTTTCAAATTATTTATTTCCCAAAAATATCTTTACTAGATATAAAATTTCCACACTAAACCCTTTGAAAACAAATTTCAAATATTCACTTTTCAATTTATCTTTAAAAGATAAATTCTCAAAAACGTTTCATTTCATTTTGGAAAACATTTCCATACTTATTTAATAATAAGTAATTCACAAATCAATTTATTTTCAACATTTGAAATATTCAATATACTTAAATCAAATTAAGTATATATTTCATTCTTTAAGGAAATCATTTGCTATAACAACATTTATTTGAGTCAAAACGAATGTTGCGTAAAACATCGTTACGACAACTCAAAATCACTAGTATAGGGATTCGAATTAAGATAGATATGTAAATCCCAATACTATATAAAAACATTTCCTTTCGGAAATCATTCACTATAACAACAGTGTTATAGTCCACCATTTCCTTATTTCCTCGAAAACGTCTATTTCAACAATGAATGTTGAAATCTATGATTTCGATTTTTAACACATTTTAAAACATCGTTTAAAATAATTACTTCATTTCAAATATCACCTTTCCCAAAACAATATCCATTTTACTTAACAATATATTCACTGTCCAAAATCGTGAATATACTTCACTAACCAAATTTCAATATTTTCTACACATTTATTTCAAAGAAAAATTCGCTATCCAAAATCGCGAATATATTTTCTTTAATAACCTTCTATATTTGATTTATCAAATTTAATTGATTTCGAATTTATAAAACAACGTTTATAAATTCTATTTCTATTTTCTAACAACTTCGATTTACATATTTCTTTTATTAACTTCTATAATTTTCTTATCAAAATAAGTGATTTCGGATTTATAAACAACATTTATAAATCACATTTATACTTTATAACAATTTCAACTTATAAAATCATTTTATTAGCAAATTCTATTCATAATCCTTCTAAGTGCAAAAATCTAATTTATAAGTTTATTACTTATAAATCTTTTATTCTACAACATCTATTCAATTTATACTTCACAATTTAAAAATTTCATTCACTTACGAATTTTTATTTCATCTTGTTCTAACACTTACAAAGCTCGTTTAAAATTCCAATGTTTTAGATTTATAAATATCAACTTTTTAAATCCTTTAAATAAACCGTTTATAATACTGTGAAAATCTCAATTTAAGCCATTTTATAAATAAATCAACTATTTATTTTAAAAATGACACTTTGGTTATATTTCACAAAAATCAAAATTTTTATAACTTTAAAATTGGATCCGATGATGCCACAGCACCAAATAATCAAACACAACATCCAAACATCATATATCAATATGACAACAGAATATACATCAATATCTGTAAATAAATAAATACTGGTGAGGAATCCAGTTGGATCCCTCCAACCTGTTTCCCTGCATCCACAGACGTTAGCACAATACCAATTCCACTTCGAGGTGGAATATCGCGGTATATGGGTTTTATAAAAATCATCCGCTTACTAACGGCGCAATAGGGTCTCATCCACTATACGAGGCGGGAAATCAATCAATCCAATATATACATATGCCAATATGTATATATTGCTATATATATAGATATATCCTACTATATCTAATATCACATCCAAATAGCAATCAAATCAATCAATAAATAACTGCAAAATCCACTTTTCAATCGAGTGAGAAAAATCTCACCTTAGCTATTTATTTTGCCATCCCAATTTTCAATCCAGACTTGATTCTTGATTTTATACCTTGTATAGATAATTTATAAAATTCATAAATATTCGAAATAAATTGAATAAACAATTTTCCATTTTGATAGATTGAATTAACTAAGAATTTTATTTTAAACTCATTCTCCTTTAATAGAGTTAACCACCATAGTTCATAATTTTTAATTTTAATTTTTTTTTCAACATAACTTAGCAAATCAAAATATATGGATGCATATTTGTTTTCTTTTGAAATTACATGTAAACTGTATAAATAATTGTAGATTTCAAATATTCAATTTTTTTCCTTTATACAAACCTTCTCTAGTTTAAAAACAATTACTATTAAATAAATATGCAAAACAAACTTTACTGTATAAATAATTTTCACTGTTTTACTTGTATATTAACATACTATAAAATCAAAATTAATGTCATATATTACTGCATACATTTTTTTTAACTAACTTCGATTAAGTTAAAACTCGGATTGGGAAAAGAGTTTACTAGAGAATTCACCCTCATCAAAACGAAGACAAAATCCACCACGTCTGCTACTTCAACTTCTGGCCGAGTACGACCCTGCGGCAACCCCAATCGACCACGACGCCGAGACCTGACTTGCCGCTGCCATTATCCACTCGAACGATCGACATCCTCCAGCCCCTAAACGAGCATCGACTCGAGCTCGTGAAACCCTACCAGAGTCGGCACAACGCGCGCACAAACTACCCAACATCGACAATCCCAACTCGTCGCTAGGCGCGGCTACACCATTTTTTTTCCTTCGAGCTGAGATAGGGGAAATTTTCGTTTGTTTTGATTTTGAATAGAAGGGAGAAGCTCGGTTTTAATTTAAAGAGGGAGGGGACGAGATTTTGAACGAGAGGGGAACGTGCTTGTTTTCTGAAATTGAACAGGTCGCCATTACTTTGCACGATTCATTTGCGTGATGTTAGGCTGAAACAAGGGGCGTGATTCTCTGCGTGTTTTAAGGGAAGATAACGTGTTGACGTTTGACCAAATTTAAATTTTAAATTTGAATTGAATTTAATTTAAATTTCGATGCGTTTGCTCGCCGTTCGATCACGTATTAGCTCCGAAAAATACAAAAATTGAAATCCGACAATAATTCAATATTTCGGACCCAATGGAACTAATTTCGTCGAATTCCGAGACTGCGCCTCGGATGGCTAATTTTAAATTAAATTTAAACGATTAAATTTCAAAATTGAACAAACCATTTTCAAATTTGATTCTGAAGCTTCTATTATCTTCAGTAATATTAATATGAATTTTCAAAGCTTTAGAAATATTTTTCTTTAGCTTTAAACTGAAGATTCAAATTTTTATTCAACATTCAACAGATTAAATTTTAAAGTTTAATCACCAAATTCAAGGTTATATCGGGAATTCAAATTAAATCATCGTTCAAATATTTAAAATTAATTAAATATTTTCAATCTAATTTGTTGAAAATTCTGGGTCGTTACAGCAAAGCTTTTCAGGTGTTATCGTCGAGCCTTTCAAAATTTTGAAAAATACCTGACCCCAAAAAGGTAGGGAAAACTTAATGGTTTGAACTGCTATGCATCTTTTGGAAGGTAGACAAAAATAATGATCTGGTTTGCTCTACCCTCACATACATTGCTAACTCTGTTTTCGGTGTTCAATACAATTGGAGTTCATAAAATTTCCCACCAAGGATATAATTCAATTGTTATGAACGTTTATCTAATACACGGTGCCACATCATAAGACATTTCATTTTTTTCAAGTAAAAAAAATTAGCTGCAGTGACTCCTTATTTACAAACCAAGACGCAGTCATCACTGTATGAACATTCACATACCACGGCGATCAACAGATATGCATTGATTAATCTATGGTCTTAGCTCTCTCCGTTTAATAAGCTCTCATCTTCATCTATGCTTTTAAAATGAAAGCGTAAATTTACTCTCCATTTTAATCGACTTAAATAAGCTACTTTTTTCTTTTCGGAAACCATATATTAACTCTTGGTTAAAATCAAGTTTATATTTCAGAAAAAATAAACCAAAAATAGTTCTAAGTGGCAAGTTGAAACATGTTTTTGAGAAAGGATCACTGTGTATAAGTTTGAAAATAAGGGTGCCTTCCTATTTCCATCAAAGAATATATATAGGCATGACATCTCATCAATATTATAAAAATTTTCACAAAAGTGCAAATATTGTACTGCACTACATAAATTAAATGTTGTTATGAATTTCGATTCCAAAAATAGTTTTTTTTTATGTTTTGTTGTTCAGTATTTGATCATCTTAGTATTTGAACATTTTGGTGCATCGTATTCATATATTATATCTTTAATTGCATGCTTTTCGGACATATTATTTGTATATTTTGTTCTACCCATGATTGGTTTTTATATCCTACTTTGTAAATTAGAAAAAAGTTGATGTATATGCTTGTGGCAGCTGCCTATTTATATACTTTCCTATGTTGAACCATTCTTAAATTTTTATGTAGTCCTAATTTGTAGTTTAGTTTGTCTACCTTTAATTGTGAGAAACACATTACTGTAATTTTTGTTAATTAGTACATATTCAAGCTATGCTTAACTTTGTATATCCTAAAAAACCATTGCAATAATATTGCAGGTTACATTTTTGGAAATAAATAGATATATAGTACACAACTAAATGGGTTGCTATTTAGCTACACAATTATTAAACGTATAAATGAGTATATAAGTATGAAAAACCATATTATCCAAGAATAAACAGAACATGGGTAAACAGAACATGGGTAAAAGGCTCATGTTTTCCTTTGATAAACAGAACATGGGTAAAAGACGTAGATCAAAATGTCCTATATATTATTTGTTTTCTTAGGTTCATTAGAATGGTTATTTTTGTATTTTTATTTATTGTAATTTTTCCATTTTCTCTAATTGTACTGTAATTGTAAGCTGCAACATAAGAAAATGACAATGCAATCAATATGGTAATTTAGTTTTAATACGCATGATAAATATATGGTAATTTATGAAATTAAAAAATGTAAACTTACTCTGTAGCAATCAATATTGCAGCAATCAATATCACTATTCTACTTTTGTTATACTATTTAATTGTTCTATCGTTACTATTATTTACTGTTAGCTTCAGTTGAACTACACTCTTAAAAACCCTCTCAATATTCTTGCCCTTTGCTCTTTTTTGGGTATTATTAATATATGTTGGTTAAATTAGGAGTTTGTCCAATGGTTAACTACGTTAGCTGTGTTATGTATGTAAAGTGATAATACAGCTCCTTAATAATCATGCAACTCCCAATTAAATAAAGGGTAATAATTCTCAAAACTGAACTAGCTTTGTACTTCAGCTCTTTTAATTATCAATATTAATGGAATATCGATGAAACAGGATGAGTGATATGGAATAATGCTTACAATTATACCCAATTTATGACACGTCATGTATAGTATCGATGATGACATGGTCTGTGATCAATTTGCATATGTATTTGTCATGGATTATGCTACAAGATATAATTAAATGAATATTCTCTCAGTATTTTATTATTTCATGTATATACGAAACTTTAACATCCACTGGCTTTACTGCTGTAATTTTTCTAATACACAAGGTTTTTTGGTAAATTGCCATGGTTAACAATTTGTACCAACCAACCGGTCTAATTATTAAAAATTAAGAGATGGTTTTTAGTCTGTTAATGTTGCATATTTTATAAAAATTTGAATAATCCTGTGCAAATACAAAAACCTAATTAAAATAAAGAACTGAAGATACTAAATGATTCAGTGTCAAGTGTTTAAAAGTAATAAAACCTCAGAACCCCCTTGCAATATAGTAGTACAATGGCCCATAATATTTGACGTTGGAATTTATCAAAAATTGATAGAGAAGCGTTAAATCATAGGAACCAATGACTGATTATACAACTTCTAAATGTTGATTATTGAAGTTCGTTTATAACCGCTATAACATGCACGTTTTGCGTGCAACTATACTAACTTTAGTAACATTTGATAAAACTCAGAAGTGATGCTCTTTCTTTGAATAGCTTCCATGTCTGTTTATATTTTGTAGGTTATAATATCACATAACATCTAAATAATTTCTCAACTGTTTTTGCAGCAGAAGAAAGTATGCCATAGATTTACCATGGATTAGAGAAATCATGGGTTTATCTACCAAGGTCCGTACTATACAAATTCATTATATTGATGAATTTTGAACATTTTCCAAACTGTTTCACGTATTAGAAATAGTAATTTATGTATTCAGAGTCACAAGGGAATATAGAGAAGGGGCATGAAATTTCATAAACAAAGCGTTAAAGTACAATGAACAAATTGTTAAGAAAATGAATGCAAAAGCTGATTCTAAAACCACTAAACAACTTAATAAAATCAGTTGTCCGTGCTCAAAATGTTGTAACTTGGGTGCTCATCTATCTGGTTTTGCTGTATTTGAGCACCTAGTTTGTAATGGTATGGATCCTACTTACACTACATGGATTTTGCATGGAGAACGACATACTAATGTACAAAAATTTCATGAAGATAATGAATTTTTTAATCCATATAGAATGTATGCCGATGCTTTTGATGATGAAGTGATTATGAATGATACAAGCGTGATTGAAGATGATGTGGTAGGAGATTCTTTACTTCCACTATACCCTGGCTTTAAATAGTCTACAAAGATTTCTGCTACATTAGCTTTATACCAAATCAAAACCGAGAATGGATTATCAACTAAAAGTTTTAATGAACTGTTAAAGGCGGTACATGAGCACATGCTACCAGATGAAAATTTGCTTCCTAAAAGCAAATATGAGGTAAAAAAGTTTCTCAAGTGTTTTAATCTCAATTATGAGAAAATACATGCATGTCAGAATGATTGCTGTCTTTTTCGAAAAGAGAATGCAAATCTAGATAAATGTCCGAAGTGTGGTTTTTCTAGGTACAAAAAAGGTGACAATGATAACGAGAGGAAGAAAAATATTCCTGTTAAGGTACTTAGATATTTTCCAATTATACCTAGACTTAAAAGAATGTTTAAATCACAAGAAACATCAGAGCAATTGAGGTGGCATGATGCGAATAAAAGCGAAGATGGAAAATTACGACATCCAGTTGATTCTTTAGCTTGGAAGAAAATTGACAAAAAAATGGCCTGGTTTTGCTTCTGATCCAAGAAATTTGAGATTTGGACTTGCGACGGATGGATTTAGTCCTTTTACCGATCCTAGGTCGACTTATAGTTGTTGGCCCATACTACTCGTTACATACAACCTTCCTCCATGGTTGTGTATGAAAAAGGAAAATCTAATGTTGTCTTTGTTGATTCCAGGCCCCAGGCAACCAGGTAATCATAATTATGTTTTCATATTATTCTCATGGATTGTTATAGTTCGTGTACATATTAATTTCTTCCAAATTTATGCTACATATTTTTATGTTACTATTAAGATTCCCTAATTTTTCATTAACAGTGTTACACAAATATTTCAAAGATTTTTTTTATTTTAACCTCATTTTTTCACTTCTAAAGTTCGTACTTTTTCATCAACATAAGGTCACGTGACCTGATCATATCTTTGGTAAGTTGAGAACTAGAATTGCATATTTTCATCGTGACATTTTCAACGGCATATATCATGGAAATTCATAACTACATCTCAATCGACTTCTTTTTGCATTTATATTTTGGGCAATGTTGTTAGTCATTACATTTATCAAAATTTGTCGTATTCATAACCAATTATTATTTTAAAAAAGTTGTACTCATTTCATACAGATATCCTTTCAAAATCTTATTTATATCCCATGAACGTCAACTTCCTCATTCTGCTAATTAATTGCATGTAGCTCTCATTTTTAAGCGTAAACAATGGTTATATGTTGCTTTCATGATTCATAGCACATAATTATTGTGCAACTTAAGGACCTAGGAAATATCATATTTCTATAAATACCATAATAATAAAAAGAGCAAAGTAGAATCATTTAGATGTATTCTAATTTCTAACACATAAGGTCAGTATTGTTTGCTATACACATCGTATTCTTTACTATATTCAGATCAAGGAATATAGATTTTCAAGTATAAAATTTGTGCATATCTTATTTTCACTTGTTATTCAAATTAAATAACCTAACTAAAATTATTTATTTTTGTGAGAAGGAAACGACATTGATGTTTACTTAGAGCCACTCATAGACGATTTGAAAGAGTTATGGAATAACGGCGTGGAGGTATATGATGCGTTTAGTAATTCCAATTTCAAGTTAAATGCTGTTTTACTGTGGACTATAAATGATTTCCCGGCTTATGGTAATCTAGCTGGTTGCACAATAAAAGGAAAGACAGGATGCCCAATTTGTAGGGTTAATACATTATCGAATTGGTTACCTTTTAGTTGTAAGTGTGTATATTTGCACCATAGAAGGTTTCTATCTCCAGATCACCCTTTTCGAAAAAGAAAAAGTTGGTTTGATGGTAAAAATGAAGAACGAGGTAAACCAACAGTAATGAGTCGTATAAATGTGCTAAAATCTATAAGTAATATTCAAAATGACTGGGGAAAGAAAATAAAAGATGAGAAAGGAACAACTAATAGAGTTGCTAAGAGGAATAGACAAAACCAAAAGAAGAGAAAGGCTGCATATGATAAAAACACTTATATGTGGAAGAAGAAGTCAATCTTCTTCGAGTTGCCGTATTGGAAGGTACAAAATATTAGTTAATATTATATGTATTTTTGATTTATGATTTTTTTGATTTAATTCTCTCATACAATAGTGGGTGCTAAAATTTTATGATATGACTTTTAGGAATTGCTGTTACGTCACAACTTGGATGTAATGCATATCGAAAAAAATGTATGTGAAAGTCTAGTTGGAACAATATTGAACATAAATGGAAAATCCAAAGATGGGTTAAATTCTCGTAAGGATCTACAACATATTGGAATAAGAAAAGAGTTGCATCCGCAAGATGTAGGTGGAAAGACATACCTTCCTGCAGCACAACACACATTAACAAAACAAGAAAAACTAATTTTCTACAATCGACTCAGAAAATTAAAGGTGCCTGATGGTTATAGTTCTAATATTCGACAATGTTTTTCAAAGGATGATAATATAATAGGACTGAAATCTCATGATTGCCATGTTTTAATGCAACAATTATTACCTGTGGCTTTGAGAGGGCTCTTACCAAAGGGGCCGAGAAATGCAATATTTCGGCTCTGTATATTTTTTAATGAACTGTGCTAAAGAGTAATAGATCGAAAGAGGTTGGAACATCTTGAAAATGAAGTTGCTGAGATATTATGCATTTTTGAAAGGTTTTTCCCTCCATCATTTTTTGATAATATGGTGCACCTGACTATTCACTTGACGAGAGAAGTAAGACTGTGCGGCCCAGTACAATATCGTTGGATGTATCCGTTTGAAAGGTGACTTTTTACCACTTTTTTTTCTTAGCTACTTTGTGTGATTCATATTTAAATTAAACTCCTTTTTAGTCCATGAAAATGAGAAAAATATCTAATTTCCATAATTGGATGCATGATCATATAGTTTAGAAATATGAATAAACTATACTATTGCCAAAGATTTGTATAGCATAATTATTACTGAATTTTATCATATTGAGTTACTGAAAATCAATTATTAATGAACTTTGTCATATGAAGCTAAACTTGAGAAATACTTTATTATTTGAACCCCGTTGTTTTATATAAGTTAAATGGCATATCAATTTTAGGTCATATGAAGTTCTTTAAATTACACCTACAAAACAGAAAGCAAGAGATGCAGTTCATATGGAAAGATAATTTTTAGTTGAATGAATAAATTTATGTACATAATATACTGGAACAACATTTACTTGTAATTTTTCTTTTTTGTAGATATATGAAAATACTAAAAGGCTATGTTAAAAATCCCTCACGTCCCGAAGGATGCATAGCAGAAAGTTATCTTGCTGAAGAGTGCATGAGGTATTGTGCTGGTTATATGAAACAAAATGTTGAAATATGTGAGAAGCATGGTAGAAATGAAGAGGTTGAAAATAATGCTTCTCACATCGGGCGTCCAATCAGTAAAGAGAAACATATTACCATGTCCAATGAAATGCTGAAAATTGCACATCGTTATGTGCTTTTTAATATGGCAGAAGTGCAGTCTTATGAAAAGTAAGTATAATAAGATCTACCAAGCTACAATTATAGCTAAAAAGTGTAATACTTGTGATATATATATATATATCTTCTTATTATACTTTAGACTACACATGGAGGAGCTGAAGCATTCGGATGTTCGCTTCATCAAAAATGAAACTTTGCTTTGGAATCAACATTCTGCCAATTTTTGTGATTGGTTTCAAAAAAAGGTATTCTATATATGATTATATGAGTTTGATTTCAATTACTTTTGTGTCAGTGTGCCTTACTTAAAAAAAGCACATGTACATACATGATTGTTGCAGCCTATTTTAACTTACTATGTAGGTTGAAATGGAAATTAAGTCAAAAAATCATGTTCCTGAGAAGATAAAGTGGTTATCATTTGGCCCTGAAAAGCAAGCTGTTACATATACTGGTTATATTATAAATGGATGTAGATTTCATACCCAATATGTCGAAAGATCGACTCAAAACAGTGGTATAATGATTGAAGCAAATAACATGAGCGATTCACATTTAAATAATAATACAACTTCAAAGGCATACTTTGGTGTTCTTCAGGAAATTATTGTGTTAGACTATCATATTATGCAAATTCCTATATTTAAATGTATTTGGGCTAATATCGATCGTGGTATTAAGATGGAAGATGGTTTTATATTAGCTAATCTACACCAATTCCAGAATCAATTCCAGAATGATCCTTTTATTTTAGCTTCACAAGCTCGACAGGTTTTCTACTCAAGAGATTCTGATGTCTCTAACTGGTATGTTGTGTTGAAACCACCATCTAGAGGTTTTCTTGAATTTGAAATGTGCTACGAAGATATCTGTATCAACTGTCAACCTTTGGATGTATCACAACTTGATGAAGTTTTGGAGGATGACGATGGCTTCGAAAGAAAGGGTCATGAAGGCATGTTAGTGTAGCTTCTCTTATTTCCATTGTTTAGGTAATGGTTTATCTTAGCAAGTTCAAAACTTAATAATCCTGTATCATTATGCATTGATATGACAATGGTTTATTTATTCAACTCAAATTGTTGTGATATACATGAGAAATTTGTTTATTTGTTGTACATTTAGTTCCTCGTGTTCTTTTTGGCCAAAAATTAAGTAAATTTTATGTAACCTTTGTCATATCAAATACTTGCTATATGTGATTCCCTAGGTACTGGTGTAGCAATAATAGCTATTATTGTTTGTACTTATGCGTTTCTTATTTCATGTTTGTAGGCTTGCTATATGTCAATGCGAGGACGGCTGGAAAAATGGATATCGATACAAACTAAAGACCTCTTTTTGTAAGTTCTTACAACCACATAGCTATTATTTTTTGCCATAATTCAAGTTTAGTGCTTCAAATAAATTAAGAATTCACTTTGGGATTAAATAACCCAATTTAGAGGTCAAATTAAAGATTAGCTTTGGGATTAAATCTTAATTTTGTTATGAAATAAATTACAATCAATATCTAGGAAAAAACTGAGTAACATACTTGAAGATATGCATCGAATTCTAGTGATGACGGCCGTCGATTTTTTTTCTTTTTTCCGAATGATCCAGAAGCAGCCAATCAAGCTTGGGATGAACCATAGAACTTGATGTTTTAGCGATCTCCTATGGACTAATTTAACAAAAAGAACAATATGTTCAAATATCCTCTTGCATAGCACACAAGTAAATTTGAACAAGTACGTCAATTGAGCTAAGGATCAATAATTGAACTCAACTTATTTGTATATTGATCTAATTAATATAAATACATTAACTTTTACGTGCATAAGTAGTCATGGAAATGGAGTAATATATATCATAGACACTAACCATATTGGATTCAACTGCAGATGTATCTACAAACAGTTGTTTGATTTGATTCAGCCCATCTGCAGAAAATACATATTTATTGATCATAGCGTAATCGAACTTAATAACCCTGCTTGTAAGCAAAGTACAGATATACACTGGTTTCAATATGAGTATTTGATTATGTGTTTCAATATGATTATATGAGTATATGATTATATGAGTATATGATCACTTTGAATAGATACCGAACATATTGGGATTTACCTTTGGTGTACTTCAAATGATTTTGTACATCATTTGAATCATTTCGATAAAACTGCTCCACATCATTTGATTTTGTACATCATTTGAAGCATAACTTAACAAGGTAAAACTGCTCCACATCATTTGAATCATTTCGATAAATTGTTAGCTTATACTTGTATGAAGTCCACATGATGAAGGTAGAGATTATTTGCATCTCAGTAGGGTCGTACCATTTTAACTCAGGTAAAGGCCTGATCCTCTATTCCCAATCCTATGTGTTGCAGAGCAAAACAGGGTCAACATGGATTTTCTTACAGGGACATTGAAATGATAGCTAGGTAAATAGGGTCAACAGGAATTTATTTTTAAATGCACGTGTTCTGACCCAGTAAAAAAGGAATTTTTATTGGGTTAGACCCGACACTGTTAAAATTATTTTAAATGGGTTAGGTTAGAGGTTCGGGTTACATTATGACAGACCTAGCTTTTAATATGAGTTTATCTCCTTTATTATGTATCATAGTACAGTACAGTAACTAGTTTTAATTAAAATATATGCTACCCATGCTGCAGGAACTAAAGGCGCTCTTATGAAGAAGGTTATTGCAGCTGCTACATTGTTATTTCGAAAGCTTGCTCTACCAACTAAAATCTTTTTTGGAAACTTCAAACAAGTTGCATTTCTATTCTAGTTTTTAGGCTCTTGTTTGCAGTGTATTTGTATTTCATACCATAACTTGCATTGATACATGTCGCTGTCAAAATACTTTCTGATGTGACTCATGATGTTTTATTATTATTAAATCATGTGTTGATCTAACATATTGTTCTGTATATGCTATTCCTTTTGAAATGAGCAATTGTGATTTGACATTTAATAACATTCTTTGAACTGTTGTGATGCTATATAAATATGGTTGAAATGTACAATACAATATACGGAGAATGTTGGTATAATTTACAATGTTTGTCAATTATTGTAAAATACTTGTGCACAACGTTTATTGTATGAATCAAATGTATTTTTTGTTATATTAGAGCAATGTTATAGAAAAATTATTTACAACCATTCACAAACGTGGTGGTAATACATAGTATAACAGGTAAAAAAAGTTGTGGGAATTTTGTTCTGCAATGTTTAACGAATGATGCAAATGAAATTAGAGAAACATTTAAACAATGTTGTCTAACTTGTGTTTGCAACGTTTATTAAATATGATTGAAACATAAAATGCCACATTTGGAAATAGTAGTATAAAACCAATACACAACTTTTATTAGATGACGTGGATAATGTTTCTACAATAAGTGAATAACGTTGTCGAAATAAAATACAACATTTGGAAATCATTGAAAATGTATGCAGACAACATGTAAATATTATTGTAAAAAGTTTATTATAGCATATGAAATATATGGTAATTGACTATTTTAAAACATTCAAAAAACGTAGTAAAAAGTTCTTTTAATTACTTTTTGATGTTTTCACAATATTTATGTTTTGTTATAGCTAACTTTTCTACAACATTTTATGCAACATTTAAATAAACGTTGTAAAAGATACCCCATCTTTCACAACTGTGGATGTAACAACATAACCATAAATGTTGTTATAATACATTAACTACATTTATACAATGTTGTAAAATGATATTTTTCTTGTAGTGTGTGCATTGGTTTCGACCGTGTCGGAAGCGAAGCTAAGGAGGCGGAACTTGGTGCCGAAAGCATTGAAACAGTAAAACAAATGTAGCAAATAGTTCTTTTCACCTTACCTGCTTTACGTGTCAAATTTTGATTGGTTGCCTCTTTTCTTTACCACTAAAAAGTACTGCAATTTTCAGAACTAACTGTTTGGATTATTTGCAAAAAGACTTCTCCTTTTATAAGTATATAAAACATTTAAGTCTCATACCTTAAAATAATTTTATATATCCATTAAAACATTTAGGAAAAATGTACAAAAATTCTCGAAAATCTCTTTTAATATGTTTTCCAACATATAAAAATTTTAGACCCAAACCTTTTATTATTTAACCGTAAATAATTTATAATCCAAATTAGCATTTTCTTTACTAGAAAGTTCATATAAATTCCACAAAAATTCTGAAAATTCTGAAAATTGAAACGCATCTCCAAAATAATATTTCTGGACTGTATATAAATTCGCAAGGCATTTGGATGTCATTTATTAGGGTTTCATATAAAAACATGTCATAAAATCTATCTGAACAACCATAAATCATCAATAAGTACATAAAATCTTTCCATCATTCAAAAATATGGCAAATCGATGCAAAATATTTCGGATTTCATCTCAAAACTGAAAACAAAACAAATATGAGATGTAAACATTATTCCTCTTAGCTTTAGAGATTAAAGAGATTGAGATATGAATGGATTTGATTTGTTTAAGCTTCTTCCTAGCTTTTCTCTATCTTTTTCCCCTTTCTCTTGTTAATGGTGACCGGCCTTAGTTTAAAAATTTTAAGAAATGAAGTGAACGTGTAGAGATACACGGCCTAAGGGAATAAATATAGAAACGACTTTTTTTCATTAAACCCCTTTTCTATTTCATGTTAAACTCTTCTTTTAATTCATTGTTTAAATGACACGGCTACCCCTTAATTAAATCAAATCTCAATCCCCCGTTAATACATTATTTTATTTTATTTAACTAACTAAATATCCTAGTTACAAGAAAATAAGGGTGTTATAGTGTTCATCCAAATGAAAACAATTTTTGGCGAATGGATGCATTCCTCCATTGACTTTAGACTAGCTTCTATTTTCATTCTAAAATTCTAAAATTGCTCTCTAATTCTCTACTCTCCATCTTTGATTTCTTGAGCTTCCTTGTATCTGGGAGACGGATCTTCATAACTGAACACGCCCCTTCGTTTAATCAAAAGGGGATGACGGGGCAAATAACAATTTAATAAAAGCATCATCATCGCGGTGTCGCACAAGTACACAGACACAAAAACTGCATAGATGTACAGTATATTTTCATTTACCATCCATTCAGCAATATACTTGTTGCACTATGTACTAATAAACATGAGTCAATTCAAACGTTACTTTACAACTAAAATGATAAAACTAATTCATAAGATTATCTTGTCATACAAAGTAAAATATGCGCCATTCAGACCAATCTCTTTATATTGTTATTATAACCACTTCCTATCTATCACCAATTATCTAACTCCACTATCTACTAGTAGTGTTTTTAAACCAGTTACATTATATTAACTTATCATTAGCTCAACCTTTTGAATTTGATAAAACGAAGGAATGAACTTTTGGCATAGAAATGCCTATCGAAGCAAGTATAAAGCTTGAAGCATCCAAAAATTAACTATGTTTCTTGAAGATAACCTTCTCCTAACTTTGGCTATACTCGTCTATCTTATTGGGTAATCATATTAGTAAAATATTATTTTTTTTGACATGGCTATTCAACTTTAAGATTTGATTATGAGATGCTAGCTATAGCGAAAAAAGTGAGTATCAACTTTGTGCCTAGTACTTAGTGGTGGATTAATAGTTATTTTAAGTGAAGTAATCAATGTGTGATAGCTTGACGAACAAACACAAACTAATGCACATTTTCATTATGTTTCAAATTGTGTAGACAAGTGATCTACGTTGTAGTTTTCAAGGAAAAGAACAGTAAGATCGATGCTAATTAATATAATATGCTAATTAAACAAACAAAAACTGTATATTGCTATACTATAAGGTACATTTTTGGACAACAAGTACAGTACAAACTTGCAGTAGAACGTGCATCAACCCACTATAATGACAAGTTGGTTCAAAATTGAAAATGAAAATGATGGGTTTGGCCAATCTGGAAGGATAAAAAAGAAAGAACAAGATATTAGTCTTGTCTATCTATTTGGAAATATGAATCAATCAAATTAGAGATAGGATTTAGCCAGATTGGTGTCTTATCCTAATGTAGAGATTTTGACATATTTTACCACTCGATACTAATTTTGTACTTAATGGGGTTTTTTATTGGTTATATTAGTTGGTAATTTTGTATTAAGTTGAATTAATATTGCTTAAATAATTGATGCACTAGTTATTAGCAAAATATATATCAACAAGCAAAAAGGTGAAACTTCAGATGTCAGAAATATAAACACAGCTTTTGGAAAAATCACATTATTTATACGGGGTATAACTGAGTACAGCTCAAGTACTACCTGCATACAGATCCAACAATTGAGAAACTAATTTTTTAATGTTTACATTATTTTCTATTCTTATTATTTTGAACCATTATATTAGACCAAGACACATAGCAAATAGCAGTTTCAAGTTTCAACTGAATATCAATAAATTCAATAAATATAAGGAGTTTGTTTTCATTTTTTGATGTATAACGTCCTGGAGAAAGCCAGTAATTGGAGGATCGTAAGCCAAGTGATGAAAGATTTGAGCTTTAGAGATTGATGATATGTTTTACATATCAAATTTGTAGTACTTATCCTGAGCCGATATTAATTGAATTTTATGAAATCACGACAAAATGCATCATACCAATTATGATTTAGTACATCCTGAAAGGACAGATCATTTGATTACGGTATTGAAATGTTAAAATGAATGGTGTCCGCAAATTTGTCTGGAGTATGTATTATATATGATGTTTTATAATCATTCAATAAATGCTATAGCCATTATATCCAGATTTCATAATGTTGCTCCATAATAGCTTTTATCATATTGATCTAACACTGCACTAAATCTATCTTAATAGTTCTTTAAATTCGCTTGTTTTATTTCATCGTGACATAGAGAAAGTAACAGCAACGCACCACCTCCTTCTTTAAACTCTTGTTTATTTATGTTTGACAGCAACCACCCAACATGGAGTAAGCAATTCTAAAGCACATGAAGCAGTCATGCTTTGCAAATTAAAATAAAATAAAGAAACTAATATCAAAGTATAAATTTCGAGATACTACAAACTGCTGAATACCTGTCGGTTTTCCTATGGTACATCTACTCTTAGGTTAATATACGGATATTTATTACTTCATTAACTAAAAAGAAAAAATAAAAAAGAACTCCAACATCATTGCAGGCTTGCAGCTGCTTCCACATTGATCAACCAGAGCTCAAACAATACCCACCACTCAGAGCATTCTATTAATTTGCTGTTTAACATTTAACATAGCAGCGCAAAAGCCTGATGTAATAGCATCTTGTGAGTTGTGACTGAGATAAAAATTGCATAATAATATGACCTAATCAACTGTAGCAACTAGGCTATACTACATCTTCATCTACTTCCATCTTTGACCTCTCTTTGAGGACACATGTTCTACAAAGTGGACAATTTGACTGCTTGCTTAGCCACTGATCCACACAGTCAGGATGAAAAGTATGACGACAATTAGGCAGCATTTTTACCTTTTCACCCTCAGAAAACTCGCTTAGACATATCGAGCACATCAAATTTTCATCTACGTCTCCTTCTTTGTCACCTGCAGCCTTTCTGTGTAGGAGCACAGGCAGGGTGCTAATGGCTTGCGGATCAAGCCCAAGAGGCTCAGTTGGGTTCAAGCCCGACCCGTATGGGTCGGGTTCATGACAGGACCACCGGACATACACACATAGAAGTGTGACGAAGAGAAGAACAGCAAAGACGATGATGAGGATTAGAAGAGACTTGCCGTGAAGCTCGAAGTTTTTATCGTCTAAGTCGGGGTAGCGCCAGTGGAAAGACTCAGCATCCTGTGCTGCCATTTTTATTTCCTAAGTTTTGGGTTGATTTTTCTGAAATGGGAATGGGAGAAAGGGCAGAGTACAAGTGAAGTGAGGTATAAGCTGTGAAGTGGTAAAGGAGAACGATATGCAAATAGCTTTAAAGCGGCAAGTTTGTTACTCGTGCGAGCTGTTTAGATGGGGCCATCATGGCTTACATAAAAAATTAGTAGCTTTTTGTATTGGGAGACTTCGGTTTTTATGTGAAGGGAAAAATGTAAAAGGCCCGGAAACTGGAACGAAAAATTAAGGGCGGAATGACTAAATTGTTGCCTCGCATCCTGGTAATTTCCACACAATTATGACCATGTAAATTCGAGCTCTCTAGCGCGGCGTGGGTGAAATACGTGTCCGTTTTGCTTTTGTCTTTTCTTCACAGCTAGCTTCTGGGTTTTTTATCATATTTTTCGGCTTTTTGCTTGTGTGGGTGCCCTAGGCTTTTTGTACCCGTTTTAGTCCCTCTTAAGATTCTATAATACATATAGTATTTTGAAATGAGAAACGACAACATAAACACATCAGCAAAGTGTAAGTAATAAATTACTTAACGAACCCTTTGATAAATCTCTTGTTACTTTAAACTCAACATCCTTTGTCTTCAACATCTTCATCACCATCAAGGCATCAACCATGGAAAATCATTAACCACGAAAAATCATTAGGATTTACTTTAGGCCGAATAAAAAAACCGTTATGTTGAGTTTTTCATAAAACACCACTTTCGATCACAATATAGATAAGCTTCATGGAAGAATCACACAATCATATTTTTTAATTTTGTTTCATATATCTTACTTTTGACTAGGCCTGTCAACGGATGCGGATAGTGTCATATCTGCATCCGCATCCACATCCGAAATCATTTTCGGATATCGGATATTTGCATCCGCGGATGCGGACGAATATCGGATAATTATCCTATCCGCTAACAACTGATAAATAAAAAATTATATATATAAAAAAAAATTAGTTTAACATAAATATTTTTCAATCGCGTTGATTATAAAAATATTAAAAATTAACAAATATGATTATAATATATAGTTTCGAGCAGTTAAAAAGCATTAAGTGCATATAATATAAATTACTAACTTAACAAAATAATAAACAAATATCTTTCACTATACTAAAATACACATAATTTGAACTATAATCTTAACAAAAACCGGACGGATAATTTTCGGATGCGGATGTTTTTATATCCGCATCCGCATCCGTTCTTCTGGATATCATATATTTATCCGCTTTTCGAATGCGAATGTGGACGGATTTTGGATTTTTTGGGTATCTATTTACAGCCCTACTTTTGACAACTCCCCATATGTGAACGATGACTATTTTCGAACATGTCAAAATTGATACTGTATAACTATTTTTACATTTTTTTGGTATATTTGTTGCTCAACGTCGGTAATATAAGTTTTTATGGTGAATGATTGCCGTTAATGTTGGGTTTATGACGTGTAAATATCGTATATATTATCGTAAAACGGCAGCATACTATCGTAGTAATGTGTCAATTTCGGTTGTCTCTTGTCGTATCTACCAATTGCGCATGTTGCTAAAGCAGGAAATTATCGTTAATGACAAAATTTCTCGGCGTTTTAGCCTCAAGGACAAACTTTCAGTATTTTAGCCTGAAAGACAACTTTCTTTAGGTATCGGTTTTTAGTTATTGATAGCAGTTTTTAGGTATCAGTTTGTAGTTATCGGTAGCAGTTTTTAGATATCAGTTTTTAGTTCGGTAGCAGTTTTGGAAGAACGTTTGTTATTATGAATAATTTTGAAAGAATGTTTGTACTTATCATTAATTTTTAGAAGAATGTTTGTATTTGTGGTTAAAATATCGAGGTCGTATCCTTGAGACTAAAAATACATAAATTTTGGTCTTTTAAATTAATTTCCCCTTGCTAAAATTGTTCTGAAATTGTTAAGGGCAATTTGGATACACTAAAATATATTGGGACCTCCCTATAACATTTTACATTTTGTTGAAGTCCCGCTAAAAAGTATCTCCTTTGATAAAATTTGAAGTCCCAAAAAAGTTGGTCATAAATAATATTTACGTTACCTTTGATGCTCAAGTGCATTTTCAATTATACTTTTGAAATAAATTTAAACATAGGCAGTAAAACTTTAGCATTTATTTGGTAAACGTTAAAGGGACAAATAATTTTGATAAAAATGATGAAAATAAGGAGAAAATTGTAGAAATAAACTTAAAAATCCTAAAGGTGAGAAATATTTATTTTATACTTGATTTTTGGTTCAAGATTATATCTTTTTCTAAAAAGACACTTTTCATTTTCTCACTTCAATTTTCATAATTTATCCTTTTTTATAAAGCACTCAAAATTTTATTTAAATAGTAACAAAAAACCATCCAGAGGTCCAATGGGAGAGCTTATAAGGTATGGTATAAGAGATTACAAAATAAAGATCATCACATAGATGATCAAAAGAAGAAGAAAATGTAAAGAAATTAATATATTTACATAACTTTCTACAACATCAGCTGCTATATATCATGAAATTGCATCTTGTAATAGAAGGAACGTGTGGACAGGCGCGTGAGCAGTAGCATGGCACTATAAATGACCGGCTTAATGAAACATGCAGTGTGGAAGGTTGGCATGTAGGGAGCTGCAGCTAAAATGGAACCGAACGATAACAAAGTGACTGATGCGAGGGAGAGCATGGGGCAATTGACAAATCTAACCGAGCTTGAAATCTGAGTAGGTATTGCAACAGATCCGATCAGTTATCCAGTACAAGAAGGGGAAGACTATCATATGAATGAGTGTAGCACCTGGTCGGATCGAGATAAGAACTCCAATTTAAATGTCTTCTACATGCCCCTATCCAAAATGTAATATATCATGCATTAAAATAAAGGATAGAATAGAAATTTCCATACAAGTTACTAAACAATCACTGGTTTCTTTGGAATATTCCAAAGGTCCTACCATATAGTAGAATAAATTGAATCCAAAATTTTACTAAGTGAATAAGTGTAATTAAATCTAAAATTGTTCCAGTGTTCATATGGTGAAGGAATACCAAGAAGATTACTGATTAGATGTTAAGTGCAGTGACATTCATAGAACAGCCGATGACCGAGACGGGGTGGAAGGAGCTAAGGTTTTGGTGGGTTTTGGAAGAGCAAACGAAATGAAGCAGCTCTCGGCCCGTTGGCTGAATAAACAAGACATCGCGACAGCTTCCGACGGCTATGTTTAGCGACGACTTCCAACAGCTGATAAATATTTTTTTTATCATTTTCATACTTTTTAAATAAATTTAATACAAATTAGTTTGCTTAAAAATTTTAATTTGTAGAAAAAATTGAATAGTTTATATTAGTTATCAATGAGTATGAAATAAATATTAATGATTACAATCTCTCATAGTTGTGCTTTTTCAAATTAATTTAAAATTTTTAAATTATAGCCATACACAATGTTTACAAAATAAATTCATAAAACAATTACGTATCATAACTTTCATCTAAATTCTATAATTGATAGATTGAAACTTGCAGAAAATGATTGTCTGTGTTCGATTTTCAATAAAGTTGATTATCGAATATAATTATACAACAAAAAAGATTATCGACAACATTAATTTAATTAATCAGAAACTTTCATAAATTTGAATAATTGAATAGAAATATCTTTACAAATTCTTAGGATTTGAATGATTATATATTTAATCAAATTTCAAACTTATGTAACTAATATATTATAACAAAGTAATAAGTTTATATAAATAAAATGAAGAGCCATCGATAGCCGTCGAAAAGATGATGACGGGGTCGTCGGCGGCCGTCGAAAGGCTCCGTCGCAGTTTACATTGTTTCTTGTAACATGACTATTTCAAAATATCATAAAATTAAAAATATGAAAACAAATATTTATAATGTTAACTAATTATATTGATATATATATATACATATATAATATTAAATTCAGCCTAGTATATATATACATATAATGTAAATTTATATATAAAACAATATAATTATTTAATTAACAATAAAATTATATTTGGGTTAAAAAAATTATTTACAAACCCGTGAGCAAAATAGAATATATTTTTTAAAATTGAAAACAATAATATATATATATATATAACCAAAAACAATTTAAATATATTTATATTTAAAATAAAATAAACCAAGTTAAAATATATCTTGGTTATCGAGAACACGACTATAATCAAAGTGGAGTATCCAAGTCGAAATTCTACAGTACTATTAAGTTGAGAGAACCATGTAGCACTATTACATCGAGATTTCCTATTTGACCTAGTTGTTATCAAGCAACATGAAACTCCAAGTTGAATTATTCTATTGTTATCCAATAACTATACATACATAACTCCTTGGTGTCTCAGCAGCAATGAGTAACACACCACTCAATATTTGGCGAGATGTAAACTGTCCTGAACGGATATCTTGATTTCCTTTTTCGAAATATCTTAACCAGGAATATTTAAACAAATATTATATATTATAAATAATTACTTCCGATTGTAACTAATTGCAACTGCAATCATATAACATTTTATTTAAGGATTTTTCTTATGTATATACTTTAAATTAATTACTCGATTATTTAAATCATAATATGACAATGTATATAAAAGAAAAAACAAATACCAAATAACTTTTATTATGAACAAGATCTTTTACAAAGTTAGTTATATAAACAGATTTGCATAATTACTCATATGTTATACAACTCTTTCAATATTCCCATGACACAATACGATGAGGCCTGGGAATGCTTCTCTATAATCGATTGCATTCACATTTACGATGTGGATTCCAAATTTTATTTTCAAACATAGTGACAAGAGTTTGAAATTTTATAACCTATCGTATTACCAGATTTGAAATAGTTGAAATTTAAAACAAGAAATTAAAAATGGTGTTAAAGGGGGGGGGGGAGTTGAAAAGTCTAGAGCTTTCTTGATTGTTTTTCTAACTAAAAACAAAACGTATATGTAAACACATTGGTGCAGTCGAAGTGTGGAGAAAATCCCAAACTACTTCAGAGCATCCCTCTAGAACATATATATGATCCAAGCTAACCAAACACGACATGATCGGCTGACAGTGGCGTATGCTTGTTGGTTAACTTGTGTATGGTTCCCCTTCCAGTATAATATAAAAGTATGTTTGGTCCAAATATTTAGCATATGTTCATATTGCTAAATGATTATTCATTAGGTGAGCTGTGTTACTTATAAACACTTCTTCGATTCATATCCACACTTCTCGAAAGTAAAATGGCGACCTATAATAATATATAGATCAATTATAATTGAATTTTTCTAGTTGTTTCTTTTGCAACGCACAAGATCATATACCTTCAGTGGACAACACTTGCTACTTCAACTTCTAGCTTAACAATTTTTGTTGTAAATCAAAAGTTCGAGATAGTAACAAGTCCTACTGGTTATAATACACAACAAAAGGCATTGTCATTAGCGACGGCTATAAAACGACACTAGCCGTGGCCTGCCGTCGCTAAAAGGCGACGTAAAAACAATCGACACCAATAGGTTTAGCGACGGCTTTAAAAACAACGTCGTCGCAAGTTTAGCGACGACCAGCGTCGTACATTAAACACGTGGCAATTCCAGAGTGGTTGATAGGTTGTTGTTAGCCGACGCAAAACTGGATAAATTCGCTATAGCAAGCCATCTCTAGCCGACGCAAGCCTGGACAACTTTGTCGTCGCTAGCCGCCGCAAGCCGTCGTAATACTGGGTATTTTTTTAAAATCTGCAGCTTCTATTATAACCATCTAACCATACAAATATCATCATATCTCTATACATCTCATCTACAACACATATAAATCCAATTTCGCAACAACCATCGCATATCACCCATAAGCAAGTATATAACACAAAAATCAATTTCTACATCAACATTCCATCAAACAACGTCTATATTCCATCAACCAACACATCCACAAATTCTTCAAACAACACAACCATATCGACAAATACTCATGTCCATCAAACAAAACATCCACAAAACCATCAAGCAACATAATCATCAAACAATTAACAAATCCATCAACACCTGTCAAATAAATACAAAACAAAACGAACAAAATCCATCAAACACCACAGTCATACCTATTAGTCGTCATCTTCCGACCCATCCTCCCCAGCCATTCTCCCATGCTCTGTTAAATATGCTGAAATCCGCTCATCTAGCAGCTCGACCAATCCTCCGCTCTTCTACCAATCATTTAACTCTATCATCTGCTGTTTTAACCGAGCTATCACCTCCTCTGCCTGGGATCTCCTATAAGCCGTCTGGGTCATTATTGCCTGTAAAATAGTTAATAGCGAGTTATAATTTATGATCAATATTAAATAAAATTTATATATTAGCTAATGAAGCAGTTTACCTTCTAATTTCCATAACTGTAACGCCTATTTCGCGAAGGAGGGTCAATCAGAGCATCTCATATACTGTTCAACTCCTCCAAGGTCAACTCATGGCCAATGGACTGCGCCACTCGAGCTTGCTCCGCTTCATATCTTTCCTGCGATGACGAATAGAAGTTTGCTACAATAAATATTCAATTTAAAGCTTATGAAATGTGAAGTAAAAAAAATTAAGCATGTTTACCATTACGGATTGAGATTTATTGTCCGTCCAACATGTGAAACTTTGCCATCCTCATCTCTCTGCTCAACGACATGCGTGCGTGTGAAGACCTCTGCCATTGTAGGGTCACAGTTATACTTCTTATACTGAAATTATATATATAGATAAACAATGTTACCAATATGATTAAATACCAATAATCTATTTACTGATAGAGTTAGGGGTATGCCCTAGGGGCAATTATGTAATTTGTTATATATATCTAACTTGTTTACCAATCAAGTTCGAAATAAAGGTATTTTCTTTCTATTATATACTTGATATAATGTGGTTATATTAATTAATTACTTTAATTAAAAGTATATTTAATAGAAAATCCACAAATGGTATGTTTTGTGATAGTAGTTACAAAGTGTTGTAACTGTGAGTAATTTATCACAATGAAACAAATATACCATTTTAAATGTTTCTAGTCAAGATGCATCGAGACTGCATATCGATGTATCCGTTGAGATTAGAGTACGTAACGCTCTCCAGATGTGGGGCAGTGTATTACTCATGACTGTTGGGGGCACCAAAAGGTTACAACTGATAGTTATTGGATAAATATGGAATGACTCACTAGATAGTTTTACATTGGTTAATATAACTAAGGTTAAGCAGAGAATATCGATATGACTAATTTACACAGTTATCTCGACTTGAGAATACTGTTGATCTTTAATGTGAAAGCTCCGCCTTGATTATAGTTAAATCGTGGCACGGCGTCCATCGAACGGCTATAGTTGGGTCGAGTGGAAGCATTGGAAGTGAAACACTATTTAAGAGAGGATTCGTCTCCTCAGTTGTATGAGATTGGTATCACGGTCAACTAAAGTCAACTCAAAGTCAATGCCTTTGGCCAAAGCATTTCGGTTAATAATAATTGTTATTATTGAACCAAAGACTTTGTGTTTGGACTATATGTAGGAAATGCAGATTACAGATCTTAAGGCAGAATTAACACTAGAGGGGCGGTGAATAGTGTTTAATTAATTTTATGAATCTTTTAGAAATATTTTCAAATTAAACCCAAACAAATGCAATTTACAAACACAAAGACAATAACAAAACCAGACACAGATGCGAAGAGTAATAAAAGCAGTAAAGTTAAGAACACACCGGAATTTTATACTGGTTCGGGGTTACCCTACATCCAGTCCCACACAATTTCTTGTGCAGATTTCTTTTCAAATATAATGTCGATATTACAACCTCGATTTCAAGGCCACAAGATACACCCTTCTGTCTCCGACTCCAGGGCAAACTCTCTTGATTTAACTAGGCTACAAGATTACCTAATTGATTTACGGGCTACAATCACATCCAATTGATTTACGGGCCACAATCACACCGTTTCCAATCACACTTTGATAGAGAGAGACTCGATACACTTTGATCTTTCGACCTTTGATTACAAATGATCCTATAACTCTGAATAGTAGTGAGATCTTTGAGAGAGAGTGGCAAAGAATCAAACTAGAGACGATTGAGTTTAGTAAATATATATGTTACTTTATCTATATTCTATATCTCGGTTATAGAAAAAATACCTAGTTCTCTTCTTAATTTTGTAAAGGTTGATTAATTCAAGGGTTTGGTCAGAATATCAGCTATTTGATTCTAAGTGTTGATAAATTCAAGAGAAATAATCTCTTTACTTATATTATCTCTGAGAAAATGATGTCTGATAGCAATATGTTTGGTTTTGGCATGATGAGTAGGATTTTTGGATAAATTTATTGCACTTGTATTGTCATAATAAATTGGTGATTTTGAAATATTTAATCCAAAATTCTTTAGGGTCTGTTGCGTATAGATAACTTGAGAACAAGCCAAAGCAACAGAGATATATTCTGCTTCAGTTGTTAATAGTGAGACAGTATTTTGCTTTTTATTAAACCATGAAACCAGAGAATGTCCTAAAAAGTGACAAGTTCCACTTGTACTTTTTCGGTCTGATTTACGACCAGCATAGTGAGTATCACAATATGAGATTAAATCAAATGAATCAATTTTAGGGTAAAATAGGCCATAGTCTAAAGTGTGTTTAACATATCTTAGGATATGTTTAACAGCTTTTAAATGGGTTTCTTATTGAAAAGAAGTTCATATGGTGTTTTATTAGTTAAAGGTCTAATTAAAATCATATTCAAAATGTAACAAGCTGTAGCGACTGCTTCAGCCCAAAAATTTCTTGGTAATTTACTGAAAGCATAGTTCTTGCACACTCTTGAATCGTCCTATTTTTACGCTCTACCACTCCGTTTTGTTGTGGAGTTGTTGGAAAAGAAAAATTATGAGTTATTCCTTTTTTTTATAGAAATTCTCAAAATTTTCATTTTCAAATTCTCCACCGTGATCACTACGAATAGTTTTGATTTTTAAAGAAAGTTGATTTTGAATTCTTTTTGCAAAAGTTTTAAATAAATCAGAAGCATCACTTTTTTGTTTCAGAAAAATTGTCCATGTAAATCTAGAATAGTCATCTACAATTACAAAAACATATTTACTGTGATTTATTGACTGAATCCGAGATGGACCAAACAGATCTAAATGAAGTAACTCAAGAAGTTTTGAAGTTGAAATCATATCTTTCAATTTGAATGAACTCTTCCTAAGTTTTCCTAATTAACAAGCATCACATATACTATCTACTTTAAAATCCATTTTAGGAAGACCTCTTACTAGATCAAGTTTTGAAATTCTAGATAAGAGTTTGAAATTCAAATGCCCAAACCTTTTATGCCAAATCCAAGGGTCACTTGTATTAGCCAAAAGACATAGGTTATCATTTGAGATTTTCATACTGAGAATATAAATATTTTCTTTCTAATTCCTTCAAAGATAATTTTTGATTTATTATCTTCGATGTGACACTTATCCTTTTCAAATTTAATTTTGTAGCCCTTGTCCCATAGTCGACTTATGCTAAGTAAGTTGTGTTTTAGATTCCTAACTAAAAGAACATCAGAAATAGTAGGAGTTTTAGTGTTATCGACATTGCTGATGCCAATCACATATCCTTTTGAATTGTCTTCAAAGTTGACCATTCCTCCATCTTCATAAATTATGTCATTTAGTATCTTCGGATTACCAGTCATGTGTCTTGAACATCCACTATCAAGTATCCATTTGTTTTTCTTGATTTGCACCATTTGTACATTGAGTGTTGATTCTTCAAAAGCCATATAACACATCTTGTAACGACCCGTAAATTTTAACGGTTTAAATAACGTAATTAATTGAAATTTTCGTGAATATAAATAATTAAAAAATTTCAATGAAAATTTGATATTTGGAATATGTCAATTTAAACGTAGCAAGTGTCAGATTTTCATTAGATAATATAAACGTTTGTTTTATTGTGAAATTTCAACTTTAATTTAAATCAGTTAAATTGATGAAAATTAAATATTTTTGAAATATGAATATTTTTATATAATAAAACTGTAAATCATTTTCTGAGTGAGTCGTCATATTTCGTTTCGCCAAATTTGGACTCCTCTAGCTCCGTTTATTTTATTTTCGGCATTTTAGCAGCATTTTGGCAGCGAAAGTCGAGTTTTGACAGGATAGTCGTATCTCTAATATCTATGTACCATTTTGTTCATCTCATCGTGCTGATCTCTGCAGTATATTCATGTGTACATTTCGGTGTCCGGTACGCGGTGAAATCTGCAAAACGATTAGCCGTATCAGTTCCGCATTTGAGCCTTTTGGTTTCCTTGTGGCCATTCAATTGTTTATCGTGAGAAATAAATGGTCACAAGCTTTAAATATTTCTTGAATTCAACAATTCGCTGTTGCTATTACCATTGTTTAAAATATACACTGGTTCGTCTCTTCACTTCATTCTCTTTCCCTTACATTACGTTCTATTCGTAGTTATATAAAGTAAATAAAATAATAATAATAATAAAAGTGGAAATTAGCCACAAGGGCCTCTTTAGCAAGTGAAATTAGTTTCTAGGACACACAATTGAAATAATTACTTTCAAGGACAAAACGTAAAATAAATAGTTTCTGGGGCCTAAAAACCTATGAAATTATGTCCTTGAAAGTAATTGGACTGCTGACTTTGTCCTTGAAAGTAATTATTCTGCTAACTTTGGCCTTGAAAGTTATTTCTTTGAATGTGTGTCCTAGAAACTAATTGGACTACAAAGTATGTCCTTCTGGTGAAATGCCCCATAATAAAATATATTGCATTGGAAAAACAGCTACTCCATCTCCTACTTTTTGTCATGCGTCCCTCCATCCTCCACTTCCTTTCTTTGTTATTCTTGCTTTTCAAGGTAATATATATAAAATGAAGGCAAGCACATATATATAAGTTATATATCTGAGAACTTCCTCACCCCTAGCCTGCAGCCCACGTCCATCACTCACGCATTCAACTCGTTCCCACCCCGACAGTCACAAACCGACCTCACAGCACACCACACCAGAAAACTCCATCCGCCTCTCCAAGTTTTGCCCCATTGTCTTGCCCACAGCCTACATCCAGTGAAGCACCTACCACCCACCCACATCAGTCAGCCAACGCCTCCATCTCCATGCACTTGAACACAATGCTTCAGCCCGCCATCAACTAAGCAGTTCGTCGTGCCTTTTTCCTCTTGAACCACAGCCAACGCCAAAAGTCCACAAAACCCGGTCTACTTCCCATCGCTATGCACTAGGCCTTGCTCACCCTCCACCTGACAACGCCGCACCTTTTACCGCCCTTCCACCTGAAACTGTGACACTCCTTATCCCAAACCCCGAGCTGCCGCTTCTTTCCATTACCGTGCAATTCGACAACCGCCTGTGCATGTCAGCAAACTCTCCCCGGCCGAAACCATGTTCTTCTCCACTCTTCTATTATTTTAAACAAAGGTATATATAATATGTTTTAAAGTATTTATATAAATGTATATTAATATTTTAAAATAGGGTTTTTTTGTAATAACTTCAAATATATATATATATATACATATATATTATGTATAATTATTTATTTGGAAAATTTTGAAAAAGAAATACATGTGTTTTAATAAATATTGATTTTTAAAATATAATATGAAGATTTTTACTTTAAATATGTGTTTTAAATTGAATATTGGTTTTTAAAGGATATAATATAATGATTTTATTTTAAATATGCGTTTTTATTAAACATTGATTTTAGGAAAGAAAATAATAATAATATAATATATATTTAGTTTCCATTTATATCAAGCTAGTTTTGATTTTGAATTCATCGATTCGGGTCCGTCGTGCTTTGCTTTGGAATTTGTGCTTGGATTCGTCGCATCTTGTTCTTGTTATTTCTCTAGCCTCGAAAGGTGAGCGATTACTCACGATTAGCATTCTTATATTTAGTAAATTTAATTCACATGAAATAACGATTGAAATAAGTTGTTAAATATTGAATTGGTTAGAAATACCGTTGAATATGATATATTATTTGTTCACCTATGTTAATTGCCATATGACACCGTAACCTGTTGTAAACATATTATAAATTGTTAATTATGATCATGTTGCCATTTGTATGCCATGTCATTCCATGTTATTATTTTATTGTTCCCACTGCAAGTTCTTGTTTGTTTAGAAATTCTCTATGGGTTGAAACGATACATACCCGAATCATATTATAGATTAGGGAAAATCGTTATGGGTTGAAATGATAAACCCAAATGATTTTATTGATTTTGAATTTTGGGATTGCGGGTTGAAATGATATATACCCAAAAATATTAAATAATTACGGATTAAATTTATAAGTTATTTTTAAATTATAAATTTTAAGATTTTACTTATAATTTTATTATTTTTAAATATATATAAAATAAGATTTAATGTAAAATAAATTTAGTATAATAAAATTTAATAAAATAATTTAATTTAATCAGTATATATAATACGTTTAAGTATTTATATTTTAAAAATAGATTTTTTAATAACTTTAGTATATGGAGGTTGGAAAGATAAATTAAATAAGAATTGATTTGTAATTTAATTTGTTAAGAATTGAATTTAAATAAGAATTGATTTATAATTAAATTTCTTTAGAATTGAATTTAAATAAGGTTTAATTTGAACTTATTGATTTTAAGATTTTGAAAGGTATGATTTTATAACTTGATTTGATAAAAAGTGATTAAATGAATATTTTCAACTCCAAATAAAATTGAAATTGAATATTTAATATTTAAATTAAATTGTAATATGATATTTTATTTAATATTATTAAAGATGATTAAGTGAACATTTTGAAAATTTAAATAGGATTAAAGTTGAATTTTGAAATATAAATGAAATTTATCAAATTGAGTTATTGTAAATGGTTTGAATATTAAAACCTATTGAATTGGAAGTGGTTTAAATTTGTAGTTCAAACCTAGATTTGAAATCGATATAAATTAAAATGGTTTTAAAATGTGAATTTGAATTGAACCTTTAACCTTGGAATTTGAAAATTTTCGAACTGAGATTTTGATTTAAATTGAATTGTGGAACTAAAGTGATTTGAATTGATTTGTGAAATTGGAAGAAACAATTCTAATTATAAACTATTTTGATATATATAAACTATTTTTAATATATAAACTATTTTAATATATAAACTATTTTTAATTTATAACTATTCAATACATATTAACTATTTTCAATATTTAAACCGTCTAAGTAAGAACTGTTATGATTTAGATTTACTGGATTTAAAAGCGAATATTTGATATGATGGTTTGTCATATTTCATTATTATTATTTGGCAGAGAATTATAATTTAAAGTGAATTTTAAACTAAAATGAGTATGATTTCAGAAGTGATAGGATTTCGAAAGGGTATATGATTCCAAAAGTGATGTGATTTTGAAATGAATATGATGTTTTAATATGAAGTATGAAATGTTTAAAATGATTATAAAAGTGATTTTATAAAAAAATGACCATGGTATGAAATAAACGTTTGGTTGTTAAAGAGACCGGGATTGGATATTCTCATACTCTCTGCCAATACCGAAAACCACTTTAACAACTATGCACGTGGTGGAGGTTCCAGAACGAAATGGGATGGTTTGGCGACGTCTATATGAGGTATGAACGCAGCCCTGACTCCCATGAGTCAGCTTGATGTGGCTAAAACAGGAGCTATACCGGGCCAAGTGAGGTCGCACCTCCGATCGAGCATGCTTCTTCGATACCATTCTATTACTTTTTGATTTGATTAGGTGCACCTTTGATTTGGGAGTGTGTCTCGAGGTGGGCAGTAGTAGCTGTTATGCGTTACCACCAGTACGGGAGTGCAAACGGTAGAATCCTACATTGGCATTGCCTCGCGTGCTTTTTCATGTGCCTTATCGCACCTTCTACGAGTTTGGTTTGTACCGTACCTATGGAGTGCCCTCTGATTGCCCTCCATTTTACGGAGGAATTACGGTACTCTATAGACTATGGGAATATATAAAAATGTGTTAAGGGGGATATGGGTGACGCCTTAACGCTTTTTTAATAGTTTGCTTTACTATAGACATTATCTATGTAGCGTATTGTACTATGTATGTAAATAGTTTAACGGATCTTTAAAGGATGGAATCCCAACATCCTTTAAGTTATTTGCATTTCATTTGACATTTCACTTGAGTTGATTTACTGGTATAAGAATGTTAATCCTGACTCGAGTGTTTTGTGTTTTTCTTTATGCTCGGTCAGACTAAGTGTCACAACATTTGAGACTCGCCTTTGGAGCTTGGAGCTTTGCTTGAAGATCTATCTATTCAGCTTTTAGTTATTTCTAGTTATTGATGTTCTGACTTATCATCTGCTTATGTATTCGAAACTACTCTATATTTGAGTATCTATTGTAATTTGTTTTATACTCTGATATTCTTTAGTAGGTTCATGAACTACTATTTATCTATTCCACTGCTTATTGTTGTAATTCTCTATGTTTGTGATTCTATGATTGATTTATTTACTATATATGCTAAGTTGTGCCAAATATAAATTAACAGTCTGTTGCTTTGAGAAATTCAAGTCTAACATGAGTGAATGATTGTCGATTTGAATGGTTTGAAATAGCAGGTCGTTACAAGTGGTATCAGAGCTCTGGTTTAGTAAAAACTTAGCATATGGAGTAAAAAATCATTAGAGATATGGTAGTGATACCCTAGAATCAGTAAAATCAATTATAGGATCATCTTCGTTCGAGCTTGAAATTCTTCGTTAGGATCCTCTTTGATTAGGATTTCTTTTGAATTTTGGAAGTATCCCTTTGTTCTAAAATCCATTCTTGTCTTTTCCTGTTCATGTTCATCTTGATAATGGAGCATCCCATAGCTTCATTTCTGGTGATCTCTGCAATAATTCGAGCACAATTTGCAACCTCAATTGGCAACTCCATCCTTATGTGAGGCTAATCCCATCGGCGGTCCCTCCAACCTTAGTATGATTTGTAAAGGGGTGAAACTCCTTTACAACAGGCGTCGATTCACCGGAGATTTCTATGTCCTCGGTTTGATGCTATTGTTCCTTGCAAAGACCGAACCGTTTCCCTAGTAGACGACCAGGGCAATTCTCTTGTGATCAAATGTCGATTGCCTCAGGACCTTGCAGGCAGTTTTATCTTTTCGCTTGATTCTCAGCCTAGTGGTCTTGATTCCTTCCCTGATAGTCAGAGATTATCTAGATGTTTTGGTGAAGTCACCGCTCTACCTCTTAAGCGGGAAATTGAATCCCACATCGATCTTATTACTAGAGCTTGATTTGGTTACCAGGTTTTCATCAGCTTCGTGTAGCCGAGGGGAGCATTCCCAAGACAGCTTCCCGTACGGAGAATGGTTTCTATGAATGGTTAGTCATGCCCTTTGGATTAACCAATGCTTCTGCCTTCTTCGTCGATCTCATGAATCGCGTTTACCGCGATGTTCTCAATAAGTTTCTCCTGGTTTCGTTGATGATATTCTCGTCTTTTCTAAGTCTGAGAAAAGCATGAATCTCATTTGGGCTATTGACTAGAAACTCTTAGGACTCATCAGTTAAAAGCTAAATTTTCTTAATGCCATTTCTGGAGGGATGAAGTCCGATTCCTTGGGCACATTGTTTCTGAAATGAAGTCTCGGTTGACCGGTTAAGGTTGCCGTGATTAATATAAGACTATCCATCTTTCCTCTTTTGTAATTTAATTATCTTATCTTCCTTTCGAGCCTATCTTCTTAGTTAGAATTCTCTTTGATTAGGGTCCCTCTAAATTTGAATCTCTATCCTTGTTTTAAAATCTGTTCTTGAATCATCCTATGAGAGAGCGTATTTGTAATTGATATATAAATGTTTTATATTGTGTTGTTTAAGTTGTTAATTTTGATTTTGAGTTTCGATCGATTCGTCTGGCTAACCCTATCGATAGGAATTCCAAAACACTTGAACAGAACAAACTGACACAATATTGTTTTCAAATTTGGTAAATGAAATGATTTATGTATGATTATATCATATATATAAAGGTATAATTTTCTGAAATTAGATAGTAGTGAATTGGTTGTTAGAAATGATAATACTGGATTATCATTTATTGTTTTGTTAACATTCCTAAACTATTAACTATTATTGTATGTAAAGAAGTTAAAATTTTTAAACATGGTTTATAAATCTGTTTTGCAAATGAAATGAATTTAATTTAAGGATTTGAGAATATAATTTTCGGTGAGTTTCAAATTTAGTTTTCAAGGTTTTGAAAAATATTATTATTTGAAAGTATTTTTGAATGGAAATTGTCTCCAAAGAATTTTAAAAGAAGTAAACCATTACTCTTCCCTATGTCATTGGAAAAAAATTTCAGTGATGACTGCATCATCATCGACATTTATTTCCGAGTCTCAAAGTGGAGAGACCACTTAGTAGCATTCCTACACTTTGTTTTGGAAAATGGATTTGATTTGAATTTCTTGAGTATAATTTGATTTATAAAATATACATATATATGTAAATATTTATTTCAAAATGGTTTGAAGTGAAACCGGAAATTAACTCTTAAGTCCTATATCAGATGATGGTTTTCAATTTTGAAATGAAGCTAAATTTTTGAATAATGAGAGTGTCTAAATTGAGAATAGGATTGAAATAACTTGAAATAGTTGAACTGAAATAAAATTAATTTGTATAATATTCAATTACATTCTAGAAATATATACAACTTAGCTAGAAAAAGTTAGATGTTAATGAGAATATGTAATTGAATACCATACAATATAACATGTAAGAAACAAGATGTCCAAATGAATTTTTTAAGGAAATTTTTAAATAAAAGTTGGGTAGTTATAATAAATGTTTATACACTTAAAAATTTGTTACAAAATTTGTTAAGTGGAATAAATTGTATAATAAAAAGAAAATGAAATTTAAGTAAATGAATATGAACTTAAGAAAATAAACAGGTAATAAATAAATTTATATTTTGAAACTGTTGGTGATACAAAGGTAAATTTCAAAAAAATAAAGAAATTGAAATTTTAAGTGGAATTAACTTAAGTGAAATCAAGTGGATTAAATAAATGAGTTAAATAAAATAGATTTTGTTTTGAAAGAAAATTTTGTAACAAATGGTAATAAATTGAAATCAAATCAACTGAATGAAAATACCCTGAATTGAAATCAACCAAATCTGATGACTATTTATTGATTAAATAAAATGAATTTAAACCCAATTAGTTGAATATAAATCAATTTCAAACTAATGAAACTCATATAGTTTTAAATCAATTGTTGTATCTGGTACTTTGTATTTCAAATATATCTTTCCTTTCTGTTGTTTCTATTCTCCTATCTCATTCCTTTTCGAGGTCGAAAAGTTTTGAGTGGGGGAGAGTATAACGACCCGTAAATTTTAACGGTTTAAATAACGTAATTAATTGAAATTTTTGTGAAAATAAATAATTAATATTTTTCAACGAAAATTTGATTTTTTGGAATACGTCTATTTAAACGTAGCAAGTGTCAGATTTTCATTGGATAATATAAAAGATTGTTTTATTGTGAAATTTCAACTTTAATTTAAATCGGTTAAATTGATGAAAATTAAATATTTTTGAAATCTGAATATTTTTCTATAATAAAAATATAAATCATTTTCTGAATGAGATGTCATATTTCGTGTCGCCAAATTTGGACCGCTCTAGCTCTATTTATCTTATTTTCGGTGTTTTAGCGGCATTTTGGTAGCTAAAGTCGAGTTTTGATAGGAAAGTTGTGTATCTAATATCTATGTACCATTTTGTTCATCTCGTTGTGCTGATCTCCGTAGTATATTCATTTGTGCATTTCGGTGTCCGATACGCGGCGAAATCTGCAAAACAATTAGCCGTATCCGTTCCGCATTTGAGCCTTTTGGTTTCCTTGTGGCCATTCAATTGTTTGCCGTGAGAAAATAAATGGCCACAAACTTTAAATATTTCTTGAATTCAACAATTGGTTGTTGCTATTCCCATTGTTTAAAATATACACAGGTTCATCTCTTCACTTCATTCTCTTTCTATTACATTACGTTTTGTTCATAGCTCTATAAAGTAAATAAAAAATAATAATAAAATATTTTGTTGCATTGGAAAAACAGTTGCTCCATCTCCTACTTTTTTCCATGCGTCCCTTCATCCTCCACTTCCTTTCTCTATTATTCGTGCTTTTCAAGAGAATATATTTAAAATGAAGGCAAGCACATATATATAAGTTATATATCTGAGAACTTCCTCACCAAGCCAACTTCCTCACCCCTCCGCGAATGGTAGCCTGTGTTAGTCCTTGAGATGATGGTTTTGATGACAACAACCTTAGAATAGATTATAAAATATAAATACTAACATTACAAGTTTAGATATATATGTATTTGCAGGATCTAACCATGCAGGTATCAAGAATGAAGACTATACAGTATAGAGATTCAAGATACAGAGATAGAAGACTCATGAGTATCAAGATTATCAAGAGTTCAAGGTTAAGTCTGTTTTATTAGGAATATTTGTTAAAACTCGTAGAAAAGCACTGGCATCTTAATATCCAATTTATTCGTGGAATGGAATCCACTTCGAGCCCGTTAAAGGGATGGAACCCTAAGTAGGATAGAACCTACGAAAATCTAGTGGGACATTGTTTTGTATCCACTAATTTTAATTCAAATGATTTTACAAAATTATCTTGTTTTCAAAATAATTTCAAAACTTTCCTTTTAAAAGATTCAAAACTCTCTATCCTGATTTTAAATAATTTTAGCCTCAAATCATCTTTAATTTCAAAGTCAAAATACTCCTGATTTTAAATGTCTTTTCAAATAATATATTTAACTTTTAATATTTATACTTAGATTTAAATATAAAATTATAGTTAAATTATGTATTTATTGTTCTTTATATTTACTTATGAATTTCAACTATATTCAAGTATATTTATAAAGTTTTAAATAGTTTTTATATAAGATAAATATTGTTTTTATAGAAATTCAAATTATCATTTTTGGCTGAGGGATGTCGACATGCCCCTAGGTAGTATGTCGACATAGTGACAGTTGAAGTTCAAATTAAAATTTCAAAAGAAGTGTCCATTCGCCATTACTCTTCATGAATGGTCATGGTTGTTGGTTTTCTATAAATAGGGGTCAGTTTCAATGAATTTTCAATCATATTTTTTTGATTTTCACTCCTCTTCATCTTCCACATTTCTTATTACAAAATCATACCATTACTCTACCGAAATCAACATCGAATCATACTCGATTACTTCTAGTTTGATTCTACATCACTATCTCTACAAGGTTCTCAGTGCTATTCAGAGTTATAGACTTCTTTGTAATATATTAGCGAGAAAAGGTGTGACTGTAGCCTTTGAAATCAATCAAGCGAGAAAAGGTGTGATTGTAGCCTTGGAAATCAATTGGGTGAACTTGTTGCCCCGGAAATCAAGTATCTCTACCCAGAGGATTGTTATTTTGGAGGGTGTACCTCGTAGCCTTGAAATCGAGGGTTGTAATTGTTGAATTTCTTTTGAAAGGAAATCCATACTTAGTTGTACGGGACTGGATGTAGGGTAACTCCGAACCAGTATAAAATTCGGTGTGTTCTTTCCTTTACTGCTTTTACTTTATATTTGCATCTGTGTTTGATTCTGTGTTCATATCTGTGTCTAATTAGTGTATACATTGTTAATAAAGTTAGATAAACTCAAAAAGATTAACAAATTTCCTAAAACACTATTCACCCCCCTTTAGTGTTAATTCTAGCCTTAAGATCCTTAATCCGCATTTCTCACATTTGGTATCAGAGCTTTGTTTTCAAAAGTTTCATTATCTGAATTTTGAAAAATTTCAAAATGGCTACTAACACTAGTACTGCTATTACCACCAACACTAGTTCATTTGTAGAAGGTCAGTCTACTGCCAGACCACCACTTTTTAATGGCAGTAACTATGCATATTGGGCATGTAGGATGAGAATATATTTACAATCTGTAGGATTAGATACTTGGAATATCACACAAACTGAATATTCTGTTTTGTTCACTTGAAAGAAATGAATTTAATAGAGTGTCAGTTTGTAAGTCTGCATATGAAATTTGGAAAACTTTGCAAGTAACTTAGGAAGGAACAAGCAAAGTTAAACAGACCAAAATTTCCATGCTCACAAATCAGTTTCAGTTATTTAAAATGAATACTAATGAGTCTATTTCAGATATGTATAGTCGATTTCAAGATATTGTGCATTCTTTAATATCTTTAGGAAAGGAATTTTCGGAAGAAGATCAAGTCAGAAAAATTTTAAATTCTCTCACTCCAGAATGGGATCAAAAGACACTTGCAATTGAAGAGGCAAATGACATCAGTACTTTAAAGATAGAAGAATTGATTGGAAATCTAATGTCGTTTGAAGTTCAAATGATCGGGAGAAGAGAAAGCAAAGCATCTGAAAAGAAATCAATGGCATTCAATGCATTGACCGATGGATCAGACTCAAACAGTGACAATGATGAAGAGATAGCATTTATGACCAGAAATTTTAGGAAATTTTTGAAGTACAGAAAACTGAATAGTTCCAAGAGAAACAACTTTAAGAATTTCGGTAATCAGACAACATTACCAAACTTTATCAAATGCTTCAATTGTGACGAACCAGGTCATATAAAAAAGAACTGTCCGTATCCAGAAAGGCAGAATCCTCCTATGAACAATGAACCAGCAAAGAAACGGAAGCATGCATTTACTGCTACTCTAGATGACTCAGACTCGTCCTCAAGTGATGATGATCAGAAGACGGATAACTCGAATTTGTGTTTCACTGCAGTTCACGACTCCGACGAGTTCAAAGAAATGGACTCAGAAAAAGGTACACGTTTACAATATAATTGGTTGAAATTGCTTGCATAGAATTAGTTGCTTCACTACGCCATAGATTGCATACTGCAACACCAAAGAAGTGATGCAGGAAGTGCCAAAAAATGTTGCTATAGGCTAAAAAATGGCAAAGGCAACACTTTCTCGGTGATGCATTTTGCCGCGTTGCCGCAGACCTCAAAGGCAACATTTTGACTATCTAAGGCAACATAAGAAATATTGTTGCAATAGAACCCTATTTGAGTCTATAGCAACATCCATAGGTGTCTGTACCAACATTCCAAAATGTTGCTATAGATATTAACTTTCTGAATTTTGTGGGGCCCACATTGTAGAGCATATTTGATTTTTTAATAGAAATAAATATTTATTTAATAAAACGCTATTGCACAGAATTTGATATTCAAACAGTAATTTATTTAAATAAATATTTTATTTCAACATTTAAAATAGTACAAATTCCTGACTCCACTATTTTACAATTCAATGATATATAACACTGATATTCACATATACAGATATTCCTCACTACATCACTCAGTTCACTCATTACATATGCGGTTTCAATTTATACAGACACCGACACTGACAAATATATGACGAGCCGAAGGCGAGCCGAGTGCCGAGCCGAAGGCGAGCCGAGAAGCGGGTCCGGGCGCAGCGCCGGCGGGGGTCCGAGGCACCGCCGGCGGGGGTCGAACAAGTGGGCACCGCCCGATTCATCCGATTTCGGAAGATCGAGCCTTCTTTGAAACGACGTAAAATGATGCACCACACATACTTCTAAACCACCAGCCTCCATCCTCTAATTGCCTACCAACAAACTATTTCAGTTGCCAAATCGTCTAATCACCTAATCACAATCGCTGATTACCCATTCCGACAACCCAAACATCTTCAAACTTTCACACTGTAAATTCACAACAAAACCAAGCACCACCCTTGGCTGATAGCAAACAACATTGCTTCTCACTGCAAGCTATATATCTACAGATTTGAACCATCAACTCTAAGCAAACTGCTTCGCCTTTCATCAACAAGAGAATCAAAGGTCAGTTCATACATGTACATTAGTTCAAAGCACCAAGCTATATATCTTCAGATTTGGACCATCATTAGCCTACAAAAGAAAAACCAAACTCGTTTACTCAATATCAAATGAACTCAATATCAAATGAACTCAATATCAAATGAATGGGGAACATATTCACCCGCATTCCTTGGCATTATACTAAAAAGAGAAGAATATTTGCTACCGGGCATATGAGAAGGACCTGGATCAATTTCAGGCTTAAGGGAAGTAAAAACTGCAGTAGTTCTAGGCATATGAGTTGTTGGTGCTGAGCCGCAATGACTTGAGCTTTGATATGAAGCTTTGAAATGGTACTTAGATTTTCGGTGCAAAACCTTTGAAATGAACCCTTGGAAGCCTCTGTTTTAGGCACGAATGTGAAGGTTGGCTTAGACATCGATTGCCTCATTTTACACCATCTGCTGCCGTCCTTCAATATTGGTTACTCACAACATCGATTATCTTCGACACTGGTTATTTTCCACTTCACCTATTACGACACTGCTTGACTTCGACATCTATCCTGACCAGCGATGTCATACACCAAGTGTCATTACTTTCCTCGACATCAAAGATCACGGTTTCACCATTTCCATCTATAAATACAAGTTTCCTCTGAACCTCCAAGCTTGTCACCGTTCAGATCTAAGAACTCACTATCACTTGATTCCATAAGCTTGGATCTAAGAAGTAAACTCAGATTGTCGATATAAAGTTCAAATCGGTTTTGAAATCGTTTGAATCAGCTTCGAGTTTTCCTAAATCTATAAATTCGACCTCTTTCTTTTAGATGGAAGAGGATGCTGATTAGTGGATCAATGCTAAAGAGCGATGAGATTGAGCAAAAGGTTTATTTATGGTGCTGTGATGTAACAGAGCCTCCTAGCAGCGGGAAATCATTGTCAGAAGCTAAGAAATCAGGCGGTAGCATGGTTGGTCGAGAAGAATGAGGCATTGAAAGCTCGATTAGGGAAAACGAAATTAGGGATCTGGAAATTGGGGGTGAGAACGAAATGATATGAAAAGTAAAGCGGGAAAACGAAAATTTGGGGCAAATTGTAGCGGTGATCCGGTTTAACAATCAGATTAAATGTAGACCGTTGGATCGTATTCACGCGGATTGCTAATTTTATTAATTTTTTAATTTGAATACATCTATAGCAACACTATATAAAAATGTTGCATCGTGTTACACTTGTTTAGCTAGAGCAACACATTTTTATGGCTAAGGTAACACCATAAATACAACGTTGCAGTAGGACCAAAATTTTATATCTATCGCAACATTTTAGCTGGCAACACCTTGCAAAAATGTTGCAGAATGTCATCTATGGCGTAGTGCTTGATTGATTGATTTTAAATTGATATGCTGTTTGAATTTTAAAAATTTATTTTCTATTTTTACTATTATCTTATTATTTTATTATTATTTTTATTATTTTTGACACATTCTGAAATATATTATAAGTAAAATAATATTTCAGAAATATAGACATTAATAATAATATTTATATATATGTATATTAGATATCTTAGGAAAATCATATCATGAAAATTCATAGGCACATGTCGGCATGGCCCCTACCACGATGTCGACATGCCTACCTGAATTTGAATTTCAAATTTTGAATTCAAATGTTTGAATTTCCCTCCACCTTTTCACTTCATTTATTTCTCTGAAAAGATACCTTTTGACCAAAGAATATGTCCTTTGAAAGTCTATTTATCCACTATCTTTTATCATATCTTTTTCATTTTCAAATTCAAACTCTCTCTTCATATCTTCAAGCTCTCTAATCTCTACTCTAATGGCTTCTTCAAGCAACCCCTCAACCATGAGAATTTCCAGAAAAATCAAAGAGCAATTATTCAATGATCCGGAGGCAATTAAAGCATACATCAATTATGCTAATTATGCCAAAGTCCATCTCGGAAAATTTGCTATTTTTCAAGATTTTTCTTCTTATGAAATTGATTCTCTTTTTGCAAACAATGGTGTTTTAAGTCTTATTGACTCTTCTCAAAACAATTTTGTTTGCTATCCTAATCTTGTCAAAATCTTTTATGCTAATCTATACCGTGCTTTTTATAATGGAAATGAGAATGAGATTTGGAGTAGTGTCAAAGGGACTCAAATTGTTTTGAATTGTGATCTCTTGGGTACCATTCTTAATTGCAAAAGCACGGGAATGGATCTTTCTAGTTTTAAAATCGATGAACATGATCGTGAGACATTTCATCATATTTTTGAAGGAGATGAAAACTTTGAATTTAAAAACCGAAACTTTCGTCCTAAAGCAAGGATTGTCAATCTTCTTTTACAACATACTTTGACCCCAAGATCGAGTAATTTTAACAATCCTACTTCAAAAGTGTGCAAAGCACTTTTTGGTATTTTCGGAAATTATGACATCAATTGGGCACAGGTTATTTTGGATGAACTTCGTCCTAAAAATTTTTAAATGGGAGAAAACACTTTATATCATGGAATTTACCTTACTCGGATTTTTAACTATTTTGGAGTGGATTTCAAAGGTGAAGAATTTGTCTCTAGAAAAGTTTTTATTATCTCAAACATTTCTCTCATGAAAATCCCATATGTTTTTCAACCTTATGAGACTCTTATCGAAAAGGAAGAGCGTTTGGCTCATGAAGAAATGGAAGAGGAAGAAGAAGAAGAAAGGGATGAAATGGAAATAGAAGAAGAAGAAGAAGGTGAGACATCCTTAGAAAGTATTGAATATCCTTCCAATCCATCCAACAAAACCCTTCTCAAAAACCAAAAGATAATTTTGGAGAATCAACGGACTTTAAAACGATCCGTTAGTAAGAAGTTGGATAACATGTCTTCGAAGATGAACAAGTTCTTTTCAAAAGTCAGCAAGAAACTTGGACTATCTTCATCATCTTCATCTTCTAACTAGTTTTATCTTTTAGTATCTTATTGTATTTGTCTTAGTTTGTTTCGAATGTTCGTGTAGTTCCTTATGTTTAATCATTGTATTATCCAATTATGCAATGAAATTGAATTTCCTTCCTGTCATCTAGCTTATTTTATATCTAGAATAAATGTTAGTATATTATAGAAATATATACACATCATTATTCACAAAATAAAATTATCATCAATTTTCATTGAAGTATGTCGACATACCTCCCTTGACCATGTCGACATGTACTGGTCAGAAGTGACTATTGATTTTGAATTTGAAATTTGAATAACTACCAAATGTCTATTCATTTCAAACGAATTTCTACACCTATATATACCTTTGTCTTCTAGAAATCTTCACTGAAATTTATTTCTCATTATCTATATCCTTCATTTCTTTCTCTAATTCAATTATGGCCAATCCTATTCATAATCTATCTGAAAATCTTGAAGAAACACTCAATTCATTCAAGAATATTCTCTCTATCATCCTCCGTAATCAACATCACTTAGAATTAAGTCAAACGCAGATGATCAAGGAACAAGAGAGACACTTCGATGCAATTCGATGGATGATCTCCTCCCTGCACAAGGATGATAACGAAGCACATCCTCCTGTTTCTCTATCTGTTGATAATGAAAATTGGGATGCCATCAAAAAAGACCCTATCTTTGGAGAAGAAGGATGGGTTGATGTTCCTCGTAACGTTTAATTTTCTTTCTTTGATTTATTTGTTTGAATTAATTTGTTTGATTTGATTTGGTTTGGATTGATACTTTGTGTGGATTGATTTCATTTGGTTTGAAGTTTGTTGTGTGAAACATGTATATATATTCATTAAAATGAATATAGTATTTAGTTAAGTTATTATGCTTATAAGTATCATTAGTTCTTAATCTATATATTATATATTCCGTTGAATAGTTTATCAATGCAGGTACTAAAGTCCAAGAGTAAGGGGGAGTAAATTTTTGTTGATGACAAAGGGGGAGAAGTATAAAATAGGTTTTAAGGGTAGTTATTAGGATAGAAGGAATATTTTAGGATACAAAGGTTGTCATCATCAAAAAGGGGGAGATTGTTAGTCCTTGAGATGATGGTTTTGATGACAACAACCTTAGAATAGATTATAAAATATAAATACTAACATTACAAGTTTAGATATATATGTATTTGCAGGATCTAACCATGCAGGTATCAAGAATGAAGACTGTACAGTATAGAGATTCAAGATACAGAGATAGAAGACTCATGAGTATTAAGATTATCAAGAGTTCAAGGTTAAGTCTGTTTTATTAGGAATATTTGTTAAAACTCGTAGAAAAGCACTGGCATCTTAATATCCAATTTATTCGTGGAATGGAATCCACTTCGAGCCCGTTAAAGGGATGGAACCCTAAGTAGGATGGAACCTACGAAAATCTAGTGGGACATTTTTGTATCCACTAATTTTAATTCAAATGATTTTACAAAATTATCTTGTTTTCAAAATGATTTCAAAACTTTCCTTTTAAAAGATTCAAAACTCTCTATTCTGATTTTAAATAATTTTAGCCTCAAAACATCTTTAATTTCAAAGTCAAAATACTCCTGATTTTAAATGTCATTTCAAATAATATATTTAACTTTTAATATTTATACTTAGATTTAAATATAAAATTATAGTTAAATTATGTATTTATTGTTCTTTATATTTACTTATGAATTTCAACTATATTCAAGTATATTTATAAAGTTTTAAATAGTTTTTATTTAAGATAAATATTGTTTTTTTAGAAATTCAAATTATCATTTTTGGCTGAGGGATGTCGACATGCCCCTAGGTAGTGTGTCAACATAGTGACAGTTGAAGTTCAAATTCAAATTTCAAAAGAAGTGTCTATTCGCCATAACTCTTCATGAATGGTCATGGCTGTTGGTTTTCTATAAATAGGGGTCAGTTTCAATGAATTTTCAATCATATTGTTCTGATTTTCACTCCTCTTCATCTTCCACATTTCTTATTACAAAATCATACCATTACTCTACCGAAATCAACATCGAATCATACTCGATTACTTCTAGTTTGATTCTACATCACTATCTCTACAAGGTCCTCAGTTCTATTCAGAGTTATAGACTTCTTTGTAATATATTAGCGAGAAAAGGTGTGATTGTAGCCTTTGAAATCAATCAAGCGAGAAAAGGTGTGATTGTAGCCTTGGAAATCAATTGGGTGAACTTGTTGCCCCGGAAATCAAGTATCTCTACCTAGAGGATTGTTATTCTGGAGGGTGTATCTCGTAGCCTTGAAATCGAGGGTTGTAATTGTTGAATTGCTTTTGAAAGGAAATCTGTACTTAGTTGTACGGGACTGGTGTAGGGTAACTCCGAACCAGTATAAAATCCAGTGTGTTCTTTCCTTTACTGCTTTTACTTTATATTTGCATCTGTGTTTGATTCTGTGTTCATATCTGTGTCTAATTAGTGCATACATTGTTAACAAATTTAGATAAACTCAAAAAGATTAACAAACTTTTTAAAAACACTCTTCACCCCCCCCCTCTAGTGTTAATTCTAGCCTTATGATCCTTAATCCGCATTTCTCACAGCCTGAAGCCCACGTCCATCACCCACGCATCCAACTCGTTCCCACCCTGACAGTCACGAACCGACCTCATAGCACACCACACCAGAAAACTCCATCCACCTCTCCACGTTTTTCCCCACTGTCTTGCCCACAGCCTACACCCAACGAAGCACCTACCTCCCTCCCACATCAGTCAGCTATCGCCTCCATCTCCATGCACTCGAACACAATGCTCCAGCCTGCCATCAACTCAGTAGTTCGTTGCTCCTTTTTCCTCTTGAACCACAGCCAATGCCAGAAGTCCACAAAATCCAATCCACTTTCCATCGCTTTGCACTCGGCTTCGCTCACCCTCTACCTGACAGCACCGCACCTTTTACCTCCCTTCCACCTGAAACTCTGACCCTCCTTAGCCCAAACCTCGATCCGCCGCTTCTTTCCACTGTTGTGCCCTCCGACAACCGGCTGTTGATGTCAGCAAACTCTCCTCTGACCGAAACCATGTTCTTCTCAACTCTTCTATTATTTTAAACAAAGGTATATATAATATGTTTTAAAGTATTTATATAAATGTATGTTAATATTTTAAAATAGGTTTTTTTGTAATAACTTCAAATATATATATATATATTATGTATAAATATTTATTTTGAAAATTTTGAAAAAGAAATACATGTGTTTTGATAAATATTGATTTTTAAAATATAATATGAAGATTTTTACTTTAAATATGTGTTTTAAATTGAATATTGGTTTTTAAAGGATATAATATAAAGATTTTATTTTAAATATGTGTTTTTTTATTAAACATTGATTTTAGGAAAGAAAATAATAATAATATAATATATATTTTGGTTCCATTTATATCAAGCTAGTTTTGATTTTGAATTCATCGATTTGGGGCCGTCGTGCTTTGCTTTGGAATTTGTGCTTGGATTCGTCGCATCTTGTTCTTGTTATTTCTCTAGCCTCGAAAGGTGAGCGATCACTCACGATTAACATTCTTATATTTAGTAAATTTAATTCACATGAAATGACAATTGAAATATGTTGTTAAATATTGAATTGGTTAGAAATACCGTTGAATATGATATATTATTTGTTTACCTATGTTAATTGCCATATGATAACCATAACCTGTTGTAAACATATTATAAATTGTTAATTATGATCATGTTGCCATTTGTATGCCATGTCATTCTATGTTATTAGTTTATTGTTCCCACTGCAAGTTCTTGTTAGTTTAGAAATTCCCTATGGGTTGAAATGGTACATACCCGAACGATAATATAGATTAGGGAAAATCGTTATGGGTTGAAAAGATAAACCCAAACGATTTTATTGATTTTGAATTTTGGGATTGCGGGTTGAAATGATATATACCTGTAAATATTAAATAATTACGGATTAAAATGATAAATATCCATATCACTTGACCATAGGATTGAAAACTATATACGGACACCGTTGCTCTAATTTAGATGATTTTTCAAAATTTTGAGAAAGAGAAATATACGGGTTTTTAATAAATATTAATTTTTAAATATAATACAAAGATTTATTTTAATATAAGTGAAATTTTAGATTTTAAATTATATATTTGGAAATTTTAAATTTATAAGTTATTTTTAAATTATAAATTTTAAGATTTTACTTATAATTTTATTATTTTTAAATATATTTAAAATAAGATTTAATGTAAAATAAATTTAATATAATAAAATTTTATAAAATAATTTAATTTAATTAGTATATATAATATGTTTAAGTATTTATATTTTGAAAATAGATTTTGTAATAACTTTAGTAAATGGAGGTTGGAAAGATAAATTAAATAAGAATTTTTTGTAATTTAATTTGTTAAGAATTGAATTTAAATAAGAATTTATTTATAATTAAATTTTTTTAGAATTGAATTTAAATAAGTTTGATTTGAACTTATTGATTTTGAGATTTTGAAAGGTATGTTTTTATAACTTGATTTGATAAAAAGTGATTAAATGAATATTTTCAACTCCAAATAAAATTGAAATTGAATATTTAATATTTAAATTAAATTGTAATATGATATTTTATTTAAATATTATTAAAGATGATTAAGTGAACATTTTGAAAATTTAAATAGGATTAAAGTTGAATTTTGAAATATAAATGAAATTTATCAAATTGAGTTATTGTAAATTGTTTGAATATTAAAACCTATTGAATTGGAAGTGGTTTAAATTTGTAGTTCAAACCTGGATTTGAAATTGATACAAATTAAAATGGTTTTAAAATGAGAATTTGAATTGAACCTTTAAACTTTGAATTTGAAAATTTTCGAACTGAGATTTTGATTTAGATTGGATTGTGGAATTGATTTATGAAGTTGGAAGAAACAATTCTAATTATAAACTATTTTGATATATATAAACTATTTTAATATATAACTATTTTTAATATATAAACTATTTTAATATATAAACTATTTTTAATTTATAACTTTTCAATATATATAAACTATTTTCAATATTTAAACCGTCTAAGTGAGAACTGTTATGATTTAGATTTACTGGATTTAAAAGCGAATATTTGATACGATGGTTTAACATATTCCATGATTATTATTTTGGAAGAGAATTATAATTTAAAGTGAATTTTAAACTAAAATGAGTATGACTTCGGAAGTGATGGGATTTCGAAAGGGTATATGATTTCAAAAGTGATGTGATTTTGAAATGAATATGATGTTTTGATATGAAGTTTGAACTGTTTAAAATGATTATAAAAGTGATTTTATAAAAAAAATGACCACGGTGTGAAGTAAGCGTTTGGTTGTTAAAGAGACCGGGATTGGATATTGTCATACTCTCTGCCAATACCGAAAACCACTTTATCAACTGTGCACGTTGTGGAGGTTCCAAAACGAAGTAGGATGGTTTGGCGACGTCTATATGAGGTATGAACGCAGCCCTGACTCCCGTGAGTCAGCTTGATGTGGCTAAAACAGGAGCTATACCGGGCCAACTGAGGTCGCACCTCCGATCGAGCATGCTTCTTCGATACCATTTTATTACTTTGTGATTTGATTGGGTGCACCTTTGATTTGGGAGTGTGTATCAAGGTGGCGGTAGTAGCTGTTATGCGTTACCACCAGTCCGGGAGTGCAAACGGTAGAATCCTACCCCGACATTGCCTCGCGTGCCTTGTCACATGTCTTATCGTGCCTTCTACGAGTTAGGTTTGTGCCATACCTATGGAGTGCCCTATGATAGCTCTCTAGTTTACGGAGGAATTACGGTACTATATAGACTACAAGAATATATAAAAATATGTTAAGGGGGATATGGGTAACGCCTTAATGCTATTTTAATAGTTTACTTTACTATCGACATTATCTATGTAGCGTATTGTACTATGTATGTAAATAGTTTAACTGATCCTTAAAGGATGGAATCCCAACATCCTTTAAGTTATTTGCATTTCATTTGACATTTCACTTGAGTTGATTTACTGGTATAAGAATGTTAATCCTAACTCGAGTGTTTTTTGTTTTGCTTTATGCTCGGGTCAGACTGAGTGTTACAGCATTTGAGAGTCACCTTTGGAGCTTGGAGCTTTGCTTGAAGATCTATCTATTCAAGCTTTCAGTTATTTCCAGTTATTGATGTTCTGACTTGTCATCTGCTTATGTATTCGAGACTACTCTGTTTTTGAGTATCTGTTGTATTTTGTTTTTATACTTTGATATTCTATAGTAGCTTCATGAACTACAATTTATCTATTCCGCTTATTATTGTTGTAATTCTCTATGTCTGTGATTCTATGATTGATTTATTTACTGTATATGCTAAGTTTTTCCAAATATAAATTAACAATATGTTGTTTTAAGAAATTCAAGTCTGACATGAGTAGATGATTGTCGATTTGAATGGTTCGAAATAGTAGGTCGTTACATATCTGTTCCTGCACAACACACCAATTCGGTAGATAACTTGATTTTCTATAATAACAATATGCAGACTTATGAGACAATGATGATTTGGACAGTTCTGAACTAGTGTTAACAGAATCTCCAAAAATTGCCATTTTAAACTTTTTTGAAATTCAGGTTATGATAACTTTGAAAACCAATGCCCTGATGCCAAATGTAGGAAATGCGAATTACGGATCTTAAGGCAGAATTAACACTAGAGGGGGTGTATAGTGTTTAATTAATTTTATGGATCTTTTGGAAATATTTTCTAATTAAACCCAAACAGATGCAATTCACAAACACAGAGACAATCACAGAACCAGACACAGATACAAATAGTAAATAAAAGCAGTAAAGGAAAGAACACACCGGAATTTTATACTGGTTCGGAGTTACTCGACATCTAGTCCACACAATTTCTTGTGCAGATTTCTTTTCAAATATAATGTCGATATTACAACCTCGATTTCAAGGCCACAAGATACATCCTCCTGTCTCCGAGTCTAGGGAAAACTCTCTTGATTTAACCAGGCTACAAGATCACCTAATTTATTTACAGGCTATAATCACACCCAATTGATTTACGGGCCGCAATCACACCGTTTCCAATCACACTTTGATAGAGAGAGACTCGATACACTTCGATCTTTCGATCTTCGATTATAAATGATCCTATAACTCTGAATAGCACTAAGATCTTTGAGAGAGAGTGGCAAAGAATCAAACTAGAGACGATTGAGTTTGATTCACTTAGGATTTCGGTAGAGTTTTGTTAAGAATGTTTGAAAATAAGAATGGAAGAGAAAGAGAAGAGAAAACAAAGAAATCTTAAGTAAAAATTCGCTGAAAACTACTGGTATATATAGGAGAATAACGGTCATGTCCATTCGTGAAAGGTTATGACGAATAGACACTTCTTTTGAAAATTCTAATTTTAAAATCTACGGCTACCATGTCGACATGGTGGGTATAAGCATGTCGACATCCCCTAGTATTTTTTGAAAATTGATTTTTGTTTTAAAAGATATTTTCTGTTAGTCTTTGAGATGATGGTTTTGATGACAACAACCTTAGGACTTATTATAAAATATAAATACTAACGTTATGGTTTAGATATATATGTATATGCAGAATATAAACATGTAGGTACCAAGAATGAAGACAGTACAGTATAGAGATACAAGACTGATGAATTTAAAGATCGAAGATATCAAGATTGAAGACTCGTGAGTATCAAGAAATCAAGTTATCAAGAGTTCAAGATTTCAAACAGTACAAGATAATATAGTCAGTCTAGAATTATGTTAAAACTTCTTGAAAGCACTTACATCTTTACTCGAAATTTATTCGTGGAATGGAATCCACTTCGAGCCTGTTAAAGGGATGGAACCCACGACAATATATAGTGGAACATATAGTGGTCCTATTTTGATATCCACTAATTTTATAAAAATGTTTTTCAAAAATTTATCTCTTGTTTTTTAAAATGTTTTCAAAACTTTCTTTTCAAAAAGACATCTCACTTCTTTGAAATATTTTAGCCTCAAAACTATTTTTATCATTTTTAATATTTTGATTTCGAAATTGTCCTTGTTTTTAAACCATCTCTTGTTTTAAATATTTAGCTTTAAAATATTTATATACTCAGATTTTAAATCACTTTATAGATTAAGATTATATATATTAAAAATTATTTTCTAAACTCTTTTATATGTTTAAACTATATTCAAATATATTTACAAAGTTTAGAAATTGTTTTGACAAATTATAGAAACCAGTTTTAATAAGAAAATCAAAACATCAATTTTTCCTTGAGCATGTCGACATACCTCAACCTCCCATGTCGACATGGTGTCCGTTATTTTCAAATTTCAATTTTCAAAAGAAGTGTCTATTCGTCGTATACTTTCATAAATAGATATGGATGTTGCTCGTCTATAAATACCAGTAAGTTCTAAACGAATTTTAACCAGATTTTCATTTATTTTCTCTTCTCTTCATCTTCCACATTTATTCTAAAGAATCCAAAACTATACTCTGTCGAAATACCAAGTGAATCAAACTTGATTATCTCTTGTTTGATTCTCTATCACTCTCTCCATAAGATCTCAATGCTATTCAGAGTTATAGAATCTTTTGTAAATCAAACTATTGAGTAAAAAGTGCGGTTGAGCCTTGAAATCAATTGTGTGTGATTGTAGCCCCGGAAATCAATTAGGTGATCTTGTAGCCTGGTTAAATCAAGAGAGTTGCCCTGAACTCGAATACAGGAGGGTGTACCTCGTAGCCTTGAAACTGAGGGTGTAATCTGGGAGATTATTTTTGAAAAGAAATCCGTACGATTGTACGGTACTGGATGTAGGGTAATTCTGAAGCAGTACAAAATCCTGGTGTGTTCTTTCCTTTACTGTGTTTATTTAGTATTTGCATATGTGTCTGATTCTATGATTATATATGTGTTTGTGAATTGCATTTGTTGGTGTTTAAATTGAACAAAATTCAAAAAGATTTTAAAAATACATAAAACACTAATCACCCCCCTTTGGTGTTATTCCAGCCTTAAGATCCGTAATCCGCATTTCTCACATTTGGTTTCAGAGCAAGGTTTTCAAAGTTTTCATAATTTGAATTTTGAAAAAGTTTTTAAAATGGCTATTTTTGGGGGTTTTGTTAACACTAGTTTAAAACTGTTCAAATCATCATTGTCTCATAAGTCTGCATATAGTTATTATAGAAAATCAAGTTATCTACCGAGTTTGTATTCTGTGCAGAAAGAAAAAATTTATATGGGCATTGAAGAATCAACACTCAATGGAAAAATGGTGCAAATCAAGAAGAATAAGTGGATACTTGATAATGGATGTTCAAGACACATGACTGGTAATCCAGATATGTTGAATGATATTATCTATAAAAATGGAGGATCGGTTAATTTTGGAGACAACTCAAAAGGATATGTGATTAGCATCGGCAATGTCGGTAACTCTAAAACTCCTACTATTTCTAAAGTTTTATTAGTTAAGAATCTGAAACACAATCTGCTTAGCATTAGTCAACTTTGCGATAAAGGATCCAAAATTAAATTTTAAAAAGATAAGTGTCACATCGAAGATAATAATTCAAATATTATATTTGAAGGAATTAGGAAGAAAAAAAATTTATATTCTTAGTATGAAAATCTCAAATGATAATCTATGTCTTTTGGCTAATACAAGTGACCCTTGGATTTGGTATAAAAGATTTTGGCATTTGAATTTTAAACTCTTATCTAGACTTTCTAAACTTAATCTAGTAAGAGGACTCCCTAGAATGAATTTTAAAATAGATAGTATATGTGATGCTTGTCAGTTAGGAAAACATAGGAAGAGTTCTTTCAAATTAAAAGATATGATTTCAACTTCAAAACCACTTGAGTTACTTCATCTAGATTTGTTTGGTCCATCTCAAATTCAGTCAATAAATCACAATAAATATGTCTTTGTAATTGTAGATGATTATTCTAGGTTTTCATGGACAATTTTTATGAAACATAAAAGTGATACTTTTGATTCATTTAAATTTTTTACAAAAAGACTCCAAAACCAACTTTCTTTAAAAATTATAACTGTTCGTAGTGATCACGGTGGGGAATTTGAAAACGAAAATTTTGAGAGATTCTGCAATAAAAAGGGAATAACTCATAATTTCTCTTTTCCAAGAACTCCACAACAAAACGGAGTGGTAGAACGTAAAAATAGGACGATTCAAGAGTGTGCTAGAACAATGCTTTCAGATAGTAATTTACCAAAACATTTTTGGGCCGAAGCAGTCGCTACAGCTTGCTACATTTTGAATAGAATATTAATTAGACCATTAACTGATAAAACACCTTATGAACTTCTTTACAAGAAGAAACCAAAGGTATCTTATTTTAGAATCTTTTTAAGTAAATGTTTTATTCTAAATACAAAACACAATTTGGATAAATTTGATCCTAAATCCGACAAAGGAATCTTTATCGGATATTCTAATAGAAGTAAAGCATACAGAGTTTTCAACTTAAGAACTAATACCATTGAAGAAACAATGCATGTTTCGTTTGATGAAAATTTCAAAAATGTTGAACAAATTAATGATGAAGAAGAAATTGCTACCCTAAATAATGAATCAATTGAAACAAAAAATGATCTTATTCATCCAAATAAAAAGGTTAAGCTTTTAAAAGATCATCCTATAGAAAATATACTAGGAAATATTGAATCTATTGTTAGAACTAGAAATAAACTAAATAACATGAGTAATGTAGCTTTTATATCATCTATTGAACCTAAAAATCAAAAGGAAGCATCGTTTGATGATTCATGGATTTTGGCTATGCAAGAAGAACTGAATCAATTTACCAGAAATGATGTTTGGGAACTTGTTCCTAGACCCGAGGATAAAACTATAATAAGAACTAAATGGGTTTATAAAAATAAAATGAATGAACTAGGCGAGGTCGTTAGAAATAAAGCTCGATTAGTCGCACAAGGATATTGTCAAGAAGAAGGAATACATTTTTATGAAACCTTTGCACCCGTAGCAAGATTATAAGCCATTAGAATTCTACTTGCTTTCGCAAACTATAGTAATTTCAAATGGATGTTAAAAGTACTTTTTTTAATGGATTTGTTAAAGAGGAAGTTTATGTTGAACAACCTCCACTCTTTGAAGATGAAAAATTTCCAAACCATGTTTTCAAACTTAAGAAAGCTCTAAATGGTCTGAAACAAGCTCCTAGAGCATGGTATGACAGACTAAGATCTTTTTTATTACAATCAAATTTTGAAATTGGTAAAGTAGATAATACTCTTTTCATTAAAAGAAATAAAAATGATATCCAACTAGTACAAATTTATGTAGATAATATTATTTTTGGTTCAACTAATCATGAAATGAATAAAGAATTTTCTGAAATAATAACAAAAGAGTTTGAGATGAGTCATATGGGTGAACTTACTTTCTTCTTAGGTTTACAAATAAAACAATTAGATAATCATATTTTTATTAGTCAAGAAAAATATCCTAGGGATCTAGTTAGTAAATTTGGTATGACTACTGCAAGTGGAAAACCCACTCCCATGGCAACTAATGAAGCTTTAAATAAAGAAGATCTTTCAAAAGATGTAAATCAAAAACTATATAGGGGAATGATTGGATCACTACTCTATATCACTGCGAGTCAGGCTTTTAAATCTCCCCGAGATGACCGAGATGAAAAATCCAAGATATCAGCCAAAATCCGAGATTTGGCAGCCTATTTAGTTATAAGTGTTTTAAATATCGCCCGAGATAGCCGAGATATTTTCCCGAGATATTGGCCAAAATCCGAGATTTAAAACACTGCTGCGAGTAGACCTGATATCATGCATAGTGTTTGTCTCTATGCAAGATACCAATCTCAACCCAAAGAGACTCACTTAAAAGCTGTGAAACATATCATAAGATATGTTAAAAATATTTTTGACTATGGTTTATTTTACCCTAAAAATGATTCATTTGATTTAATCTCTTATTGTGATGCTGACAATGCTGGTTGCAAATCTGACCGAAAAAGTAAAAGTGGAACTTGTCACTTTTTGGGGCATTCTCTTGTTTCATGGTTTAGTAAAAAGCAAAACACTGTTTCTTTATCAACAACTGAAGCAGAATATATCTCCGTTGCTTTGGCTTGCTCTCAAGTCATTTATATGCAACAAGCCCTAAAAGATTTTGGATTAACAATTTCAAAATCACCAATTTATTGTGATAATTCTAGTGCAATAAATTTATCTAAAAATCCTACTCATCATGCTAGGACTAAACATATTGATATCAGACATCATTTTCTCAGAGATAATATAAGTAAAGAGATTATTTCTCTTGAATTTATCAATTCCGAGAATCAAATTGCTGACATTTTAACCAAACCCTTAAATCAACCTATATTTACTAAATTAAGAAGAGAACTAGGCATTTGTTCAATAACTGAGATATAGAATATAGATATAGTAACATATATTTTTTATAAACAAAAATATACAAGAAAACCAAATTTTTCATAGGGATGTCGGCATACCCCTACCACCCATGTTGACATACAATGGTAAAATTTGAAAATCTGATTTTCCCTCTAAAATCAGTTTGGTAGTTATATAAACGTATGTATTTTGAATTTTTCTATCTTCTCACTTCTCTTTCTCTGTAATAAACTTATGAAAATTAACATTTATGGCCCCCCACTAAATCAAACCAAAATGACATCATTTCTTTCTATTCTCCTCATTTTGGTCCATTCCAACGCACTACACTAGCACGTGTAATAAAGATTGAAGAATCCATGAGGGATGCCATGCAAATGTTGACTGAACTTCAAGTTGTGTAAATAAGGATGGCAAAAGAACAAGAAAAGCAAGGCAAAATTCTTCGGTATTTGCAAAAATTTCTAATGGATAATCATGCAAATCCTATTGTAATTGAAGAAGATTCTCCTAACATTCAAGTGCGTAACCCCTTAGAGCACAGCAAAGAGGAAGAAGAAGAAGAGGAAGAAGAAGAAGATGAAGAAGCACCTATGGAAGAAGACGACAAAGTGGTCTGCGTAGGCGAAGTCTGTTTTGACAAAGATGGGAATTTGGTCGAACAACGTGGAAACTTTTGTTTTCATTATCCAAATTGTTCGATTCACAAATCTCCAATTGTCAAAAACTCTCGTTAGTAGTGTTATTCTATAATTTATATATTTGAATATATTTGTGTGTTTATGTTCCATATATATATATATGTAAATATAACATCGTATATGATAAGATTTCTTTTGTTTCGCTTATTATACTTCCTTATTAGCATTTAGTTTAGATAGTATTAGATTAAGGGGGAGCTATATTAGTTTAGAATTAGTTTTTCTTGATGACAAAGGGGGAGAAGTATAAAATAGAGCAGTTAGGCTTAGATTAGGGAGAGTTATTAGTTTTAGTGGGAGTTATATTTTATAAACATAGGTTGTCATCATCAAAAAAGGGGAGATTGTTAGTCCTTGAGATGATGGTTTTGATGACAACAACCTTAGGACTTATTATAAAATATAAATACTAATGTTATGGTTTAGATATATATGTATTTGCAGAATATAAACATGTAGGTACCAAGAATGAAGACCGTACAATATAGAGATACAAGGCTGACGAATTTAAAGATCGAAGATATCAAGATTGAAGACTCATGAGTATCAAGAAATCAAGTTATCAAGAGTTCAAGATTTCAAACAGTACAGGATAATATAGTCAGTCCAGAATTGTAACGCCCCACTCCGAGACCCACATTAGCAAAGAGTATTATGAGGTAACACTGTCTGCTAATGCGGAGAATAGAGCTGGTTAGGAGCGACCATCTATAGCCTTGGCTTAATTATCTATTGAGTATGCCGACAATGCCACTTCTTACCCAAGTGAATCGACATATCCAATACATACTTAATACCAAGCCATATGTGGCTGAGGATCTATCAGAACAGAATATAACAACTCAAATGTAATATACATCACAGAACAGTGAATCATCATATACACATATACTGATACAAAATAGAGTATACAAAATGATACATATCAAGTGGTATAGCAAACCACAATATACAGACGAGTACACAAGAATACATATCAGAGTTACAACGGATAAGGACTACACAAAAGCTAAGACAAAAGAAACTAGCGGAGTAGTCCATGCGGAAGAAAAATAGGCTAAGTCCAAAAGCACCTAACCTGAAACATCTCGGTCTGACCCGAGTATAAAATACACGGGTCAGTCTAGCTAAACAAATCATTTAGATAAACTGAACAGCAATAAACCTGCAAGGTTACAAAGTATAACAAATATCTCTAAAAGAGATAACACAATCATCTAATCAAAAGATGAACATAGCAAAACAAGCCTCATATCATCGGCATCTCAATAAACAAAGGACAAGAATATCCCAAAGCAAGCCAAAAGCAAATAACAAATACCCATAAGGTATACAAGTTCCACAAGGTAACCGCTATACATCATGCGGCTCAAAAAGACCAACACCGAAGGGCGATACCAAGGGAATATAATATCAATGAAACATAAGATTGCTCGAGCTCAGTACTGTATAAATAAGGATCCATAAGCCCGAAGGCTCCAAACCCAATATCACTTGAGCCGGGGCGAAGGACCAACTCCAAAGCGATATTAAAGGCAACAAACCCGAAGGCACAAACCCGAAGGTACAAACTCGAAGGCAACATACCCGAAGGCAACAATCCGTAGTGGTGAAGGTCCGGAGGCCCAGTACTGGACACCACTAACTGGCAAAATGTGTCATAACACTCGAAAAGGAATCCGAAAAGTGTTAACGTGAGTCCCATAACCACTCGTTTGCACTAAACGGTTTACTATCCGTCAGTCAATTTCACACTCAAAGCAGTACAAAGTTCACCTCATTTCATTGGTAAACCAGACCAAAGGTCAAAACGATCAAACGAATAGATTGGGAATTAACTGAAAAGATGAACGCACGTGTTCATTGCACGCGTTTTATCTAATCATTTAATTCTCCTCCCACATCGCTCGGAGTGCGAAGATGTGTGTGTGTTTTAATTAGAATTTATAAATTTGAGAAGGGAGCTTTTAAGATGATTCGAAAGATTATTTTATAAAAACCAATGAATGAAGTCAAGAATAAGTAATCAAAGCCAAAGAGGCAATAACAACCACTAAGAACCAACATGAATCGATAAAATTCGGAAAACCAATCAAAATGAGCATAAATAGGCAAAACAGGAAAACAGGAGCAGGTCAGTCGACTGAAATCCCTGTTCAGTCGACTGAACATTGTCCAGAAAATTTCCGGGCTTCAGCTCAATCGACTGAACAGAGGATTCAGCCGACTGAACCCAATTTCCTGCATTTCCTATCTTATAACAAATGAAGTGCAAACGCTCTGAATTTGCAACCGGACGAGCACGGACGCTAAGGGTTTACGCCCATCGGTTACCCGGCCCTATAAGCTCTTTAATTCATCACCCAAACATGATCAAAACACCAAAGCTATGATTTTTAGAGTTTTAAACTTCCAAAACACCAAAAATTGCAGTGTTCATAAAACCAATCCAAATCAAAAGCAATTGCACATGAAAAATTGTTAGGAATTCATACCTAACAACCAAAGATACTTATAGTCATAGATGTGAGATAAAAATCTCACCTTTAACCCAAAAACAAGGAAGAAGGAGCACAATTGCAAGGAGAAGACCAACCAATCTCCACTTCAACTCAATAAGCTTCAATCTAAGATCAAAACAAGTATTTCCTAATTTTAGGTTTAGGAATTTCTGAGATTGAAGAGAGAAAGAGATAGAGAAGATGAAGAGGAGGCTTACCAATAGCTTCTACTTGACTTTTTGACTAAGAATTTGAGCTTGCAAGAGGAACTAGGGTTTGCAATTTCTATTTCCTCTTCCCTTCCACCATTTTCAGTTTTTGACTTGTGTTTGAGGAATGAAAATGAGTGAATGGAAGGAGTTGGGCTGAGCTAGGGTATTAGTTAAGCTAGTGGGCTGAACCCAAACCCAAAACCCAATAGAAAAAGTAGCGAAATTCGACTTACTCCAAACATATCAAAGATTATACTCAAAAAGATCGCAAACTCCATTTTGGACTCAATGAAGGTGGTTTCGAGCTCCAATTCGGCCGTTTGCAAAACGTAGCTTTTCGGACCATAATCCGACTAATGATGTTATATTTAAATAAAATATTTAAATATACGACCGATAAATATGCGGGTTGTTACAGACTCCCCTCCTTAAAGAAATTGCGTCCTCGTAATTCTTAAGAAGAAAATATAAAGAGTAACAACCATAAAAGCATATCAACACCAAAGCAAATTTGAAATAAAAAGTTCATCATAAAGTGCATGAAAGGATAAGTTCGAACTTGCTTGCTCGGGGAATTCTCCGGATTCCTAAGCTCAAAACAATTCGGAACACCAACGTGGTATAAACAGTACGTCAAATGAACCGAAGCTCACAAATGAAGTGCAACAAAACGATGAACTTGGTAAAAAGATCATTCCATTCGGACATCAACAAAGAAACAATCACTTGTTGCGTACAACTAAATGCATTGGCAACACGATCCCCCCCTTCGGGAATAAAAAGAATGAGAGTATCGAAAAAAGAGTTCTTTTTAAATAATTTACTTTCCCGAAAAGCTAAAACTTTCAAAATCACAATTATCTCACTGTAATTATCTTTCTAGAAAAATTTTCTTATTTCAAATCAATTTATTATGTCTGATCGTCTCATCAAAGTGTTTAGGAGATTCTTATCGATAACGTTGATCAAGCGCATCGACCAGAATTCTTAAAGCACTCAATGGGCAATACAATCACAAAACCATCTTCTATATGATAAACATGTTTCTAAAAACTTTTAAGAATTCTCTTTGTTTGTTTTAAGAAGAAAAATCCAGTTATACTTATAAATAGATCTTATGAAAAAGATTTGCAAAAATTTTAAATTGCTAATTTCCATCCAAAACTAATAAATACTAAAATGGAATCATCGAGATATTCACAGAATAATCAATTCATAAAATGGATGAAATGAGCTAGACAAACTGAATGACATAACAAATCATTCATAATAATTACAACGAGTGTGGTATGCGGTAAGTGGAGTGCTAACTTCCGCAACTCGTAGCCAAATCAAAACCGGTGTCAAGGTCGAGCTGAAAAGACCTTAATACCACAAAAAAGATTGCTTAGGTGATAATCCTAAGACAAGACCAAAAATACCAGAAAATTCTCAAACTACAAGAATGAGAGAATCAACACTTTCCTCATCATGAGGGCTTAAAGAATAAAATGATGCCATCAAATTGGAAATCGAAATCTCAAAGAAAAATGGAAACCTTCCAAAATAGATGGAGACTTACCTTATCCCTGAGAAGAACCTCTAGAAGCATCTGTTACATTCAACTTGCCAGATGGAGAATTATTCGGAGAAATGGGACAAGTGGAACTACGATGGCCTTCCTTCTTGCAATAGCGGCAGAAGAGAGGCTGAGGACAAGCTCGAATCATATGATCAGGAGAACCACAATTGAAACACTTCCGAATGGAAGGTGTTCCAGCAGACTGAGACTGAGAATCAGATTCAACGGACTTTTTCTTCTTGGGAGGGAAAATTTCCGGTTCATCCAATGGAGACTACTTTTTGTTGGGGTTCTTGCAAAGCTCAACATCATCATCACTATCACACTCCCTCTCGATGGCTTCGAGATGCAGTGCAAAATCAACTAACTCCTCAAAAGAAAGCTTAAGCTCAAGCATCAAAGATTTCTAAAGATATTTCTTAAGACCAGAAACAAACTTCAGATTCTTCCTATAAGAAGTGCTAATGAATTCAAGACCATACATAGATAAGGCCTCGAAAGATGCAACATACTCAGAAACGGAAGACTCCCCTTGCTTCAATTCAAGAAAGCGCCGGGCCAACAAAGCTTTCTCAAATTCAGGAACGAACTTGAGTTCGAATCGTTCCCGAAACCGAGTCCAAGAAAGAGCAGACTCATCAATCTCGGCTACAAGAAGCTCGTACCAATCAAGGGCACGCTCTTGTAATAAACTAGAAGTTACAAGAACTCTATCATGATCATAAATATTCATTCTAGAGAAGATACGTTCGCACGTGCGAATCCAAGCTTGGACTTCAAGAACGGACTCGGAGCCTTGAAACGGCTTTCCTCCAAGATGAGAAAAATCACTGCACAGGCGTGCAAAGGTAGACTTGCGAGGTGGAGATACTTGAGTAGGAGCTGGAGGCTGAACGCTCCTAAACAACTCCATAAACTGATCGGCTAACATATAAACGCCATCCGGAAGTGAGCCACTGGATTGCCCAGCATCCGAACGTCGTCCTCTGCCTCTTCCAACCATAAGCTGAAAGTTAAAGAAGATAAAGATTAACCACAAGGTAGATATTTCAATACGGAATACTACGGAATAAAAATACATTCCTAGACGTATTCCCAAATCCTATCTACCCCAAAACACGGAAGGAATAGAGGCAAGATGATTCAAAGATTTGTAACACTTGTTACACTTTGATGTACCTTAATATGTGCTTCTGTTCTATGTTTATCATATTTTGTTCTGAACCTTCGCTCTGATACCAAGCTGTAACGCCCCCACTCCAAGACCCACATTAGCAAAGAGTATTATGAGGTAACACTGTCTGCTAATGCGGAGAATAGAGCTGGTTAGGAGCGACCATCTATAGCCTTGGCTTAATTATCTATTGAGTATGCCGACAATGCCACTTCTTACCCAAGTGAATTGACATATCCAATACATACTTAATACAAAGCCATAGGTGGATAAGGATATATCAGAATAGAATATAACAACTCAAATGTAATATACATCACAGAACAGTGAATCATCATATACACATATACTGATACAAAACATAGTATACAAAATGATACATATCAAGTGGTATAGCAAACCACAATATACAGACGAGTACACAAGAATACATATCAGAGTTACAACGGATAAGGACTACACAAAAGCTAAGACAAAAGAAACTAGCGGAGTAGTCCATGCGGAAGCAAAATAGGCTAAGTCCAAAAGCACCTAACCTGAAACATCTCGGTCTGACCCGAGTATAAAATACACGGGTCAGTCTAGCTAAACAAATCAGTTAGATAAACTGAACAACAATAAACCTGCAAGGTTACAAAGTATAACAAATATCTCTAAAAGAGATAACACAATCATCTAATCAAAAGATGAACATAGCAAAACAAGCCTCATATCATCGGCATCTCAATAAACAAAGGACAAGAATATCCCAAAGCAAGCCAAAAGAAAATAACAAATACCCATAAGGTATACAAGTTCCACAAGGTAACCGCTATACATCATGCGGCTCAAAAAGACCAACACCGAAGGGCGATACCAAGGGAATATAATATCAATGAAACATAAGATTGCTCGAGCTCAGTACTGTATAAACAAGGATCCATAAGCCCGAAGGCTCCAAACCCAATATCACTTGAGCCGGGGCGAAGGACCAACTCCAAAGCGATATTAAAGGCAACAAACCCGAAGGCACAAACCCGAAGGTACAAACCCGAAGGCAACATACCCGAAGGCAACAATCCGTAGTGGTGAAGGTCCGGAGGCCCAGTACTGGACACCACTAACTGGAAAAATGTGTCATAACTCTCGAAAAGGAATCCGAAAAGTGTTAACGTGAGTCCCATAACCACTCGTTCGCACTAAACGGTTTACTATCCGTCAGTCAATTTCACACTCAAAGCAGTACAAAGTTCACCTCATTTCATTGGTAAACCAGACCAAAGGTCAAAACGTTCAAACGAATAGATTGGGAATTAACTGAAAAGATGTACGCACGTATTCATTGCACGCGTTTTATCTAATCATTTAATTCTCCTCCCACATCGCTCGGAGTGCGAAGATGTGTGTGTGTTTTAATTAGAATTTATAAATTTGAGAAGGGAGCTTTTAAGATGATTCGAAAGATTATTTTATAAAAACTCGTGAATGAAGTCAAGAATAAGTTATCAAAGCCAAAGAGGCAATAACAACCACTAAGAACCAACATGAATCGATAAAATTCAGAAAACCAATCAAAATGAGCATAAATAGGCAAAACAGGAAAACAGGAGCAGGTCAGTCGACTGAAATCCCTGTTCAGTCGACTGAACATTGTCCAGAAAATTTCCGGGCTTCAGCTCAGTCGACTGAACAGAGGATTCAGTCGACTGAACCCCAATTTTCTGCATTTCCTATCCTATAACAAATGAAGTGCAAACTCTCTCAATTTGCAACCGGACGAGCACAGACGCTAAGGGTTTACGCCCATCGGCTAACCGGCCCTATAAGCTCTTCGATTCATCACCCAAACATGATCAAAACACCAAAGGTATGATTTTTAGAGTTTTAAACTTCCAAAACACCAAAAATTGCAGTGTTCACAAAACCAATCCAAATCAAAAGCAATTGCACATGAAAAATTGTTAGGAATTCATACCTAACAACCAAAGATACTTATAGTCATAGATGTGAGATAAAAATCTCACCTTTAACCCAAAAACAAGGAAGAAGGAGCACAATTGCAAGGAGAAGACCAACCAATCTCCACTTCAACTCAACAAGCTTCAATCTAAGATCAAAACAAGTATTTCCTAATTTTAGGTTTAGGAATTTCTGATATTGAAAAGAGAAAAAGATAGAGAAGATGAAGAGGAGGCTTACCAATAGCTTCTACTTGACTTTTGGAGTAAGAATTTGAGCTTGCAAGAGGAACTAGGGTTTGCAATTTCTATTTCCTCTTCCCTTCCACCATTTTCAATTTTTGACTTGTGTTTAAGGAATGAAAATGAGTGAATGGAAGGAGATGGGCTAAGCTAGGATATTAGTTAAGCTAGTGGGCTGAACCCAAACCCAATACCCAATAGAAAAAGTAGCGAAATTCGACTTACTCCAAACATATCAAAGATTATACTCAAAAAGACCGCAAACGCCATTTTGGACGCAATGGAGGTGGATTCGAGCTCCAATTCGGCCGTTTGCAAAAAGTAGATTTTCGGACCATAATCCGACGAATGATGTTATATTTAAATAAAATATTTAAATATACGACCGATAAATATGCGGGTTGTTACAAGAATTATGTTAGAACTTCTTGAAAGCACTTACATCTTTACTCGAAATTTATTCTTGGAATGGAATCCACTTCGAGCCTGTTAAAAGGATGGAACCCTAGTGGGATGGAACCTACGACAATATCTAGTGGAACATATAGTGGTCCTATTTTGATATCCACTAATTTTATAAAAATGTTTTTCAAAAATCATCTCTTGTTTTTTAAAATGTTTTCAAAACTTTCTTTTCAAAAAGACATCTCTCTTGTTTGAAATATTTTATCCTCAAAACTATTTTTATCATTTTTAATATTTTAATTTCAAAATTGTCCTTGTTTTAAAACCATCTCTTGTTTTAAATATTTAGCTTTAAAATATTTATATACTCAGATTTTAAATCACTTTATAGATTAAGATTATATATATTAAAAATTATTTTCTAAACTCTTTATATGTTTAAACTATATTCAAATATATTTACAAAGTTTAGAAATTGTTTTGACAAATTATAGAAACCAATTTTAATAAGAAAATCAAAACATCAATTTTGCCTTGAGCATGTCGACATACCTCAACCTCCCATGTCGACATGGTGTCCGTTATTTTCAAATTTCAATTTTTAAAAGAAGTGTCTATTCGTCGTATCCTTTCACGAATAGGTATGGATGTTGCTCGTCTATAAATACCAGTAATTTCTAAACGAATTTTAACCAGATTTTCATTTATTTTCTCTCCTCTTCATCTTCCACATTTATTCTAAAGAATCCAAAACTATACTCTGCCGAAATACCAAGTGAATCAAACTTGATTATCTCTTGTTTGATTCTCTGCCACTCTCTCCATAAGATCTCAATGTTATTCAAAGTTATAGAATCTTTTGTAAATCAAACTGTTGAGTAAAAGGTGCGGTAGGGCCTTGAAATCAATTGGGTGTGATTGTAGCCCCGGAAATCAATTAGGTGATCTTGTAGCCTGGTTAAATCAAGAGAGTTGCCCTGAACTCGAATACAAGAGGGTGTACCTCGTAGCCTTGAAACCGAGGGTGTAATCTGGGAGATTATTTTTGAAAAGAAATTCGTACGATTGTACCGGACTGGATGTAGGGTAACTCTGAACCAGTATACAATCCTGGTGTGTTCTTTCCTTTACTGTGTTTATTTAGTATTTGCATCTGTGTCTGATTCTGTGATTATATCTGTGTTTGTGAATTGCATTTGTTGTTGTTTAAATTGAACAAAATTCAAAAAGATTTAAAAAATACATAAAACACTATTCACCCCCCTCTTGTGTTATTCCAGCCTTAAGATCCGTAATCCGCATTTCTCACATATTCTTTCTAAATTTTCTCGAAACAATCTTAGAACATTGTAAACTATTTCGAATATACTTTATGATTATAAAAACCGTTGGAAATTGATCTTACGAAATATAAAAGTAATAAAAACAAAATATATAAATATTTTGAGATTAAAGCTAAAACATTAAAACTAGGAGATAATTTAAAAACAAGAAATGATTTTGAAATTAATATGACTAAAAATAGTTTTTGAATTAAGGCTAAAATATTTAAACCGAGAGAGAGATGTCTTTTTTAAAAAATAGTTTTGAAAAAAAATCTAAAAATAAGTCATTTTGAAAATTTTGTGGATTCCATTCCACTAGAGAAGGGCGTGGGTTCCATCCCACTATTAAAGTGAGAAGGTGGATTCCATTCCACAATTAAAATCCGAATAAAGATTTTAGTGCTATTATGAAGTTCTAACATAAATCTGGACTCTATTACTTATCTTGATATCTTGAACTCTTGATAAACTTGATACTCATGAGTCTTCAGTCTTGATTTCTACAATCTTGAATTCGTCATTCTTGAATCTCTATACTGTACAGTCTTCATGCTCAGTACATGCATATATATATATATATATGTATCCTGCATATACATATATATCTAGACAAAGATATTAGTATTTATATTTTATAACAAATCCTAAGGTTGTTGTCATCAAAACCATCATCTCAGGAACTAACACTATAAAGTTGAATGTGGATGATATTGGAATTTTGACCATTACCAAATTCCATAAATCCAAAGTGATATAGTTTTGACAAAGAGAATTGGTGTAAATAATTGTCACTATTAGGTACCGCTTATAATAAGTAAAATTGGATTTTTACCAAAAAGATGTGTAAGCGATAAATTCGGCCAAAATGTCATACCACCTGCTAAGTGAGATGTGAACGTTAATATTCGAATAGTTCGATATTAGTCGCTGACTGAATCTACACCTATGATTCGCACAATCATAACGATGAATTCTCTGAAAAATCACACGATTTAATTAATTTATAAAATGTTGTAAATTAATTAGATTAATTGATATTTGAGAAATATTAATTATTATTTATTTGATGTTTGGAAGTTCTTTTGTAATTATTTTAATGCATTTATAAAAGTTATATTTGTGCGCATTAATATACGATATCGATGTAAATTGAAGATAATTGCATGAAATGATGTATTAAAATTTAATGTCATTTTATGACATGATTTATGAAAATTTTATGTCATTTGATGACATGACTTGTGGAAATTTTATGCCATTTGATGACATACGTGTAAAAAAAGGATTGGAGAGAGAGAAATAATCAAGGAAATTAATTATGAAAGTTTTAATTAAAGAATGAGGAAAGTTTCATTCTTTCAAATAAAACATATTCTCTAATTCATTCTATATGAACAATTCATTTTCCTTCTCATTCATTCTTTCACTTTCTCTCCTCCTAACTTTTCATGGTAGAAACAAACAAAGAAAATGAATTTCCAAAGTCTTTTAACTCCAAATAAAATGATCAAATAAAATAAAACAAAAGTGGTTCATCCATCTCTTACAAGGATAGGATGTGCATCTGGAAGATCTGAGGAGATATCATCATTCAATGTGTGATTTCTAGGCAACATCCTAAGGTGATTCAATCGGATCTAGAAGCATTCTTCATTCAAGGTGCAAATCAAAGGCAACATCAACAAGGTGCGTTTTAAGGATTGGGTAGCAAGGTATGACATTTTCTATAAATAGATAGTGATTTTGTAATGTTTGATGGAATTTAATTTGACTTTCATATTTTGTATGATGTATTACTGTCTTGCTTGATTAAAAAATTGTTTATGAAAATTGAATTAATTGTTGAATGATATGATTGAGTTTTCATTTGATAGATTAAAATTAAATTTGTTTACATTTTAAAACAATATTTAAGTGTAGATCTATGTTTTTAGACATTCTAATTAAAGTGTAATTCTTTAGATCTGAATGTTTACATGTTCGAATTGTTTAGCTGCTTTTCTTTATTTTTTAAATTAAAACTAAATCTATATATTTTAAAATACAATTTTTTATTTTAATCCTATGTTTTATCATTTTATTTAAATTCCATTCCTTTAAATCTAGAAATTTACAATTTCATGTTGATTGATTGAATTATATTTAAAGTTAAAAATGAAATTTATATGGAATCAATACAATGTTTCAATTGTAGGTCTATGTTTTAATCTTTCATAACAAAGTGTAATTTTTGTTTTGAAAGTTAATATATGTATGTACGCATTTATTTATGTATTACTTGCACTTTTTATTGCATTAGATATTTACATATGAATAATAGGAATTTTAACAATAAATCAAAGTTTTGTAATTGACTGTAATAACTATCTAATTTATATTATTAGAAAGCTTTGATTGAATTCAATATATACATATTTGGATCTACTTGCATGTGTTCATATAAAATTTATTTTTCTTTACATATATTGTCATAGTATGAAATCATTTCTCTTTTTTAATTAAGATAATAATGTATACATACAATTCATTGTTTACCTTCTATATTCTTACAATTTTGTACCTATTGGTTGTCATTAATATGTTGCATTAATTAAGTTTACTAAAAGGGAAACTGTATCGATCACCCTTGTCATTCCTTATTTATTTCCATTTCAATTCCAATGTAATAACCATTCAAATTGTTCTTATTTATATTATGAACACATATCAATTACCACTATGCACACTCCATATTGGTGGCACTTGCACAATATTTACTGTGAATATATTTACAATTCATGCCATATTTAGATTAGTTATTAAATTTATTTTATTAATCAATTATTTAATTTAATTAAGAGAAGGAAATGAAAAGTTTCCTTCTCTAACTAAATTTATGATCCCTCATTAATTGAATAATTTAAGAGAAAGGAAATGAAAAGTTTTCTTCTCTAGATAATTTTATTCCCCCTCATTAGTTGAATAAGTTAAGAAAAAGGAAATGAAATATTTCCTTGTTTGAATAAATTTGAAAAGTAAACGTTACACACAAATTTGTATATAAAAGTGTATTTGATATACTCTAACTTACATACACACTAAATTAAAGTGAAACTTTATTTATGAAGTTAAATGAAATATTGATTTTATTTAAAAGAAACTTAGAAAAGTTTCAAATGAATTTAGACTTCATAGGCCCATTAAAGAACAAAAATGGTTAAAATTTTTGAAATTCACCAATTTCTTCCGTTGCAGGCTGACCTAGTTCCAATAATGATATCAGAGCCCAATAGACTATGCGGTCTAAATTATTCATGTTTGGGCTAACTAATTAAGCTTGTGCACTTAGTACGGTGTCTAGAAAGGTGATGTCTAGGATTGCAAGTTGGTAATCAAGTACCCTGTCCTACCTGGTTACCTGCTTGGCCTGAAAGGTGATGTGAGCCTAAAGGTTGCCCCTAATAGGAAAGTCCCAATTTGAATTGGGCCTTAGGCTAATTTTCAAAATAGTTTCAAAAATTAAGACACGATTTTAAGTTTAAAAGTTAAATTTAAAATAAAAACATGTTTATTATAAAAGGTTATAATATAACATAAATTTTCAAAATGTTTGAAAATGTAATGAAAAGTTCAAAATGTTTGAAACTATGTAAATATTAATTTCGAAATTTAAAATTATTAATAAGATTAATAATATAAATTAATTGAATTTGTTAATTAATTAATACTTATATACATGTATTATATATGTTGATATGTGTTATGTTATTTTAAAGTGTTTATATAACATAAGCATACATGTATGTATATTAGATAAATATTTGAAATTAATATAATTTAATTAAAATTATTTAATTAATAAAGTAATTAAAGGTCAGTTAATTAACTTAAAATATGCATATATATGGTATATGTGTCTTACAATAAAGGTTATATAGTAGATATGTCCAATATAAAAGTTGTATTGGAATACTAATTTAAAATTAATTAAAGAGTTAATTAATTAAATAAAATTTAATTAATAATATATCATACATAAGACTATCATATAAGTAATATGAAATATAAAAGTTATATAACAATAAAACTTATATGATATGAATGTTTAAACTAAAGATGGAATATTAAAGAAACCCAAATAGACTTAAGGAATAAATACATACGTAATTTTACGTATACCATAATTTCTGATGTGTTTGACACTTGAATCACGATGGTATTTCATAAGAAATACATTATTCCATAAGTCGATATCACTCAATATAATATATTGAAGGTTATGAATCTTCAATATAATGTTGTCCTCTACCATATATATTAATAAATTACTTGCATACTCGTTAGTTGTTGAGCGAACTCAAGCTAAGGATGTTATGTGTAGTATTATTAATATATTGAACATACGAGGTAAGATAACTATATGTATTTGTTGAGCAAACTCAAGGTACATATATTATACTTAGGCCATCACGATATGGTAGGTACGAGTGAATAATCTCTCTCGATTTGTTGAGAAAACTCAAGGTCGAAATGAGATTAGGACAAGGAAAAATGGGCCAGGAGTTGTATGTGATACAACCAATAAGGAGTTATCCATCATTTGTGGGGATATGATTTGTTAAGCAAACTCAAGGTCAGATTACCAAGATAAACGAGTCCTAACACCCACTAGTGAAGTCGAAAGACTTCTATGTTTCATCTTAGGGTTTAGAGAAACATAAAAGACTAGTGGGATCCTTATTAGAAAAATGAAATGGTAACATTTAACCTTTCTAATATTGTAAGAACATATGCTAAATAATGTTATAATTATCTTAAATGATAAATTTGTGCATTTAATATGATTGATAAAATGTTTATCAATTAACATATAAAAACGAACTGAATTGAAAGTTGATAAGTGGAAATATAATACCCACTATTAAATTCCTATTGCATGTTAATGTTTCAACACCCATGCAAGTGCCTGATTTTACAACTAATGAATACATTCGTGGTTTGGTCACTTACGCATTTATTTGGTCAAGACCATATATTGCATTCTATGAGTTTTGAACTCTAAAAGCAATACAAGACTATGGATATTCGATCCATATACAATTGCATATAAATGTTATATGGTGAACGGTCAAAGTTTGTAATGTACAATATTTCGATGAAATTAGTTCATCCGAAAAACCAAATAAACCTTAGTGCGAGATCGATTATTCAATCAGATTGATTACAAAAGGGATCACATTGTGTTAATGTAACACAAGACCAAAAATTACAAGATAGATCTAAGAACTCAATCGCTGAAATGTCATTTTGATCGGTTTACGTAAAGTGCAACATATTTGATGTCCTTAAATGTTAAGGATAATCGAATACGCTTTTGTAAAGAGTTTGTTATGATATTGTAGTAAGGTTTTCTTTTGAATAATTTGACCATTTGAAAGAAAAATGAATCTATAAGAATAGATGTAATTTAAGGTACAGTTGGGATGAAGAGAAGGAATAGTCACTTCTACTTCATGGAGAAACATTGGAAATAGGAATTGTAATAATAATTGATACTTAATATTAGAATAAGAAATATGATTTCTATTCCATAATGTATTTTCATATAGAAAATTATTTTCTATGAGATTTATTTCTTTTAGCTCAAGATACTTGATCAACAAACTCTCCACTATAAATAGTTGCAGTGTATGAAATAAACAAATTGTATTAAGTGAATGATGGACCTCCGAATTTAGTATGCTATTATAGTAATGGTGGAAATAGTGGGAGCATGCCACGTAGCACTTATTAATTGCATCATATCATGAAAATTGTTTTCGTAAAACTTACCATAATTATTTATGAATTAATCATTATTTTTCGGTATCGACTGAGAAAAAAAAGACTTGGCTATATTTCAATATGAATGTTATGAATATTCTTTCTGAATTAAAACTATAATGTGGTATTATTTTTTATAACAAAAGTGGTGCATTGGAAAATACAAAAATATCTAATATTATTTACAGTTGTTTTGGAATTATAGACTAAGCCGTAGTTTTGAGAAATAATTTTATTGTATGATTTTGAATCATATGATACTTGTTAATTATGTCTTGAAAAATAAAGGGCTATGCACCCATTTAGTGGGAGTATCATAAGAGTTGATGAACTCTTTGGATTGATACATATAGATGTATGCAATCGTAATTCTATAAATACCAAAACGGTTCCATGTACTTCGTCATATTCACCTATGAGTTATCGTCGACATGGACATGTGTATTTGATGCACATGTAGTATGTCTATTGTAAACTTATAGGATATAATACAGAAGTAAATAAAATAACATGCGATAGAAATGATTTGATTTGATCGAATGAGTGAGTATATTGGAAAATGTTCTGAACATATCTAAAATGAATAAAGATTCAATCTCAAAATTACTCCTCCACGTGATACATAATGATGCATTGATATGGAGTAATCGAACTTTGTTGGACAATGTACAATTTATTATGAGTGAAGTTGAGTTAATTTCTTTCTATAAGGTAATGTACTTAAGGGTAGTACATAAGGTTAATATTATTTCATCCAAATAACAGTTTACAAAATTTTACAAGATAAGGGTTTATAAGAAACTCTAACATATTCTAGGCTAAGGAGTTGGCAGGTTGTGCGAGTCGAAAGATTGCATGTAATAATTGTTCGTAAGTGATCTTGTATGAATCTCCCCAAAAGAGTTTTTGGAAGACCGTCATTGGATGACGTATTTATGTTTTGAACATAAGTTTTGCAAACTAAAACCAAATCAGTTTTATAAATAAAGAAATTCATAAAACATTTATGAATACCTATTATTTTGCACTGAAAAACAATTGTTGTTTCAAGAAATACCAACTTCATTGTGAAGAAATTCCTTTGAGGAATTACTGTGGTAAAATGGAATTGGATACGATCCATAGATAATACTGATCAGATGAGATGAAATTAACTAACCTAAACGAACACAACGCATTAAAGTGTCTAATAAGTATTTTTGCACATTGAAGAGAAACTACTAGTTTCTTATTTATGTCGAAATATGTAACCCTAGATTGTTTAATTAAACCATTGAGAGTGTTGGCTCTATATGGTATGATGCGCAAATTCGAATGAATTCCAAGTACGCTATCAAAATATAGATTTTGGTGATTGTAACTCAAGGGATATGATCCATCGACCACGATTGTGTCTTTATGAGTAAGACTAATGCAGTTGGAATTAAATGACCAATGTTGATAAGAATAATATCGCAAATTTCAATGAAAAAAGGCTAGGTACATCGCCTTGAATAGCGCCACAATAAAAATAATGTATATAAAAATATAATTGCACAAATTTATAATTGAGCCGATTCCAAATGTTGAGAATCTCATGATATAGTTATACAATAACAATGTTGTAATATAGTTCGTAACAGAACATAGAACTCACTTGAAGTCGAGAGACATACACCGAATTGTTCCACATAATAAAACAGTTTATCACCATCGGAGAGAGTTAATTGATAGAGTAGATAATTAAAACATAATAGCATACCCGTTCATAAAGGGACTGACCCAATTGGCTTTGAGAAAACTGATTGGAGAAGTTGGAATAAGATTCCATAATTGACTCCAAGTGCAAGTGGGAGATTGATAAAGTTAGGGGTATGCCCCAGGGGCAATTATGTAATTTGTTACATATATCTAACTCGTTGACCAATCTTGTTCAAAATAAAGGTATTTTCTTTCTATCATATACTTGATATAATGTGGTTATATTAATTAATTAATTTAATTAAAAGTATATTTAATAGAAAATCCACAAATGGTATGTTTTTTGATAGTAGTTAAAAAGTGTTGTAACCATGAGTAATTTATCACAATGAAACAAATATACCATTTTAAATGTTCCTAGTCAAGATGCATCGAGACTGGATATCGATGTATTTGTTGAGCTAGAGTACGTAATGCTCTTCAAATGTTGGGCAGTGTATTACTCATGACTATTGGGGGCACCAAGGGGTTACGTACAGATAGTTATTGGATAACTATAGAATGACTCACTAGATAGTTTTCTGTTGATTAATATAACTAAGGTCAAGCAGAGAATATCGATGTGACAAATTTACACAGTTCTCTCGACGTGAGAATACTGTTGATCTTCAATGTGGAAGCTCTGCTTTGATTATAGTTAAATTATGGCATGACTTCCATCGAACGGCTATAGTTGGGTCGAGTGAAAGCATTGGAAGTGAAACACTATTTAAGAGAGGATCCGTCTCCTCAATTGTATGGGGTTAGTATAACGGTCAACTGTAAGTCAATTCAAAGTCAAAATCTCTGGCCAGAGCATTTCGATTAATAATAATGGTTATTATTGAACCAAAAACTTTGTGTTTGGACTATAAAGTTGGATGTGGATAATATTGGAATTTTTACCATTACCAAATTCCATAAATCCAAAGTGAAATAGTATTGACGAAGAGAATTGGTGTAAATAATTGTCAATATTAGGTTCCGCTTATAATAAGTAAAATTGGATTTTTACCAAAAAGATATACAAGCGATAAATTCGGCTAAAATGTCCTTCCACCTACTAAGTGACGTGTGAATGTTAATATTCGAATAGTTCGATATTAATCGCTGATTGAATTTACACCTATAAGTCGCACAATCGTAAGAATGGATTCTTTGAAAAACCACATGATTTAATTAATTTATAAAATGTTATAGATTGATTAAATTAATTGATATTTGAGAAATATTAATTATTATTTATTTAATGTTTGGAAGTTCTTTTGTAATTATTTTAATGCATTTATAAAAGTTATATTTGCGCGCATTGATATACGATATCGATGAAATTTAAAGATAATTGCATGAAATGATTTATTAAAATTTTATGTCATTTCATGACATGATTTATGAAAATTTTATGTCATTTGATGACATGATTTGTGGAAATTTTATGTCATTTGATGATATGCGGGTAAAGAAAGGATTAGAGAGAGAGAAACAATCAAGGGAATTAATTAGGGAAGTTTTAATTAAAGATTGAGAAAAGTTTCATTCTTTCAAATAAAACATTCTCAAATTCATTCTATACGTATAATTCTTTTTCCTTCTCATTCATTCTTTCTCTTTCTCTCCTCCTAACTTTTCATGGAAGAAACAAAAAAACGAATATCCAAAATCTTTTAAATCCAAATAAAAAGATAAAATAAAATAAAACAAAAGTGGTTCATCCATCTCTTGCAAGGATATGATGTGGATCTTAAAGATCCGAGGAGATATCATCATTCAATGTGTGAGGCAACATCCTAAGATGATTTAATCGGATCTAGAAGGATTCTACATTCAAGGTTCAAATCAAAGGCATTATCAACAAGGTGTGTTTTAAGGATTGGGTAGCAAGGTATGTCATTTTCTATATATAGATAGTGATTTTACAATGTTTGATGGAATTTAATTTAACTATCATAACTTGTATGATGTATTACTGTCTTGCTTGATTAAAAAATTATTTATGAAAATTGAATTATTTGTTGAATGATATGATTGAGTTTTCATTTGATAAATTAATATTAAATTTGTTTATGTTTTAGAACAATATTTAAGTGTAGATCTATGTTTTTAAACATTCTAATTAAAGTGTAATTCTTTAGATCTGAATGTTTACATGTTCGAATTGTTTAGCTACTTTTCCTTATTTTGTTAAATTGAAACTAAATCTATATATTTTAAAATACAATGTTTTTATTTTAATTCTATGTTTTAACATTTAATTTAAATTCCAATCCTTCAAATTTGGAAATTTACAATTTCATGTTGATTGATTGAATTATATTTAAGTTAAAAATGAAATTTATATGGAATCAATACAATATTTCAATTGTAGATCTATGCTTTCGTCTTTCATAACAAAGTGTAATTTTAGTTTTGAATGTTAATATATGTATGTATGTATGCATGTATGCATGTATTATTTGCACTTTTTATTGCATTAGATATTTACATATGAATAAAAGGAATTTTAACAATAAATCAAAGTTTTGAAATTGACTGTAATAACTATATAATTTATATTATTAAAAAGCTTTGATTGAATTCCATATATACATATTTGGATCTACTTGTATGTGTTCATATATAATTTATTTTTCTTTACATATATTGTCATAGTATGAAATCATTTCTTATTTTTAATTAAGACAACAATGTATACATTCATTTCATTGTTTACCTTTTATATTCATACAATTTTGTACCTATTGGTTGTCATTAATATGTTGCATTAATTAAGTTTACTAAAAGAGAACACTACACCAGGAAAGACCTTTAGTAGCATTGAAAAAATGCTACAAAACTTTTAGTAGCATTTTAAAGAACGCCTACAGGTCGCGCAACTAAAAGTATGATTTTTTTGGTTGCGTTTTAATAAACCCTACAAAATATTTTCGTATAACTGCGTTTTTTAAACGCTGCTAAAGGTATTTCTGCAGCGTTTACAAAACCTTACCAAAACCAACATTTTTAGTTGCGTTTGTACACGGATCATTCTTTGATTTTCTGTAGCGTTTATTTTATGCAACTAAAAACTTTTCGTTGCATTTATTTTATGCCACTATAAATTCATGTGGTATTTTACATTTGTTTCTGTAGTATTTTTAAAACGCTACTAAAAGATGTTGATTGTTTTGTAGCATATTTTAAATGCTACTATATACTTTTAATGGCTTATATTATTTCCAGCAACCAGTTATAATAGTCATATTAAAATCAGCAACAATCGTATAATTAACATATTCAAACCAACAGTCATATAATCATCATATTCAAATAATTGAGAACACGTTAATCACATAAGTATAATATCCATAACCATTTAGATAATAGTTATTTGACAAAATGAGCAAATTCAAATACCACAAGCATTCACAAATAAATATTACACAACTAGTACTAACAAATATCATAATACATATAACAATTGAAGTCATGTCCATTGTTGCTGATGGTCTTCACTCTGGAAAAGCTAATTACCTATAAACAAGGTTGATAATCAACAATAAGAATTTGCCATGAATTATCAGGTAACTACTGCAATCATATTTTCCCAAAACCAACAAAAAGAAAATGCAAGTATTAACAATACACGTGCACACTATTTTGAAATTCCAGCCTCTTCAACAGATGGACTATTAAGATTTGAAATGATATATCATATTATCAGAATGATTTTACAGAAATGATTTTATGACGTATTATCATATTTTACAGAATATATCTCAGAATAATGAGGCTATATGCTGGTAGGATGGAAACGAAACCAAACTAAAATGACTATCAACTAAAATAATTTGTGGTGTACATTCATAATTGAGAGTTCAGACAACTAAAATTGGACCTGCCATCGTATATATCAGCACAAAAGGCAATAAATACGGGAGATTTTCTTATGAATCAAGTAAACAGAGGACAATAGTCCTTTTGATATTTTTAAATTGTTGAAAAACAGAAAATGAAATGTTGGATTTCCAAAGATGATATAAAAAAGGGGACTAGACGATCAGCCTCAATAAATATGGCATATCATACTCCAATAATTCATGGACGTGTTAAGCTAATCTATCTAGCGATATCGTTCCCCTTTAAGAATTCCACAATAAATTATCATGGTATTTTATTATTTTTCTGGTCATAGAAAGTAACAGGATTATTACCAAGATATTGAATGATAAACGGTTTGCTAATCTATACGATGCTAACGTCCGTTGGTGATCTGAGTTAGATGCGTTAACTGGATTTTCTTTTCCCGGTAATAGAAAAGAGACAAGTCAATATGACAATTATATGAGAACCTGATACTACAACATGAAACAATTCAGGGGCACTCATCTTCATCCCTCCACATACATATTGAATCTAACATCCAAACTTGTCTATACCTCTTAATGATAAAAAAGAGAATAGGATTAATATCTGAACCAAATATCATGCTTAAATATCAACATTCTACCAAACCGCTCTGCATATATCAGAAATTGGATGCAATTTCATAGTGTACATAGACCCAAATATGAGTAAATAAATCACCTGTCAATGATTATCACCAATTAATTACTCTTGTTTCTCTTTCTCCTTGCACTTCTACTTGCTGACAGTTTTTTTTCCAATGCACTAAGCAATAGACTAAATTAGGATTTCCTTCTATTAAATGAAGTGGATACATGCCAGGAATCTCTCTCTTGAATTTTTTAATTTTTAGAAATTTATTAGATTTGTTTTGAAATTTTGAAGTGAGAAAATGACGAGGCTTTTGTAAGAAAATTTTCATCCACACCTCTTTTTTTTCTAGGTAACTTATATTTAGCAATATAAACCAGTGTTACCAATGAATTATCACTCCAACAACCCTCATCGACAATCTCGACCTGCTTGAAGCCAATCCAACCACCGTCTCCCTCCAACAAATCTCCAAACCACCATCAGTTTCAACTCCAGCCTCTGCCAAACCCATAACTAATCTCACTCAATTCCAGCCTCTGCCAAACCCAGAAGCACCACCATCACCAACACATACAGAATCACCAACTTCTCCTTTCACAACAACCATCCTCTTCACTTTAACATCTTCTGCACTCCAAACATTTTCTCCAAACAAACACCTCGCCAACGATCACTCCACGAATAGAACTGTCACATACAACTGCCACTTCCTACATCTCAACCATCTACAAGCATTCTCCGACTGAAAACAGCTACCTCATTCAAGCACTACCGTCTTCCAATACACACTGCAATCAATCTCTACACAGACTACACATCACGACAGTGCCAAAGCTAAGGTATATGAGGTGACTAAACAACTAAAAGAGTAGGTATTGAACTCAACTACGTGCCAAATCCACACACACACAGAGAAGCAAAAATTTAATAGGCATCAGACAAGTTCATTTGCCCACTTAATATCCAAACATTTCTATGTGTCAATGTGTCCTGGTCGTGTACGATCTAAACTTTAACACTAGATCATTAGATCATGACACTTTTTTTTCGACTAAAACAAGCATATTATAAATCAAAAACTAGGATAGATTCCTTTATGTACATTTTATCTTTCTACGTCCCAATTTGATTTCAGCCCTTCAAATTTTACCTATTCGATTATTTTAACATTCAACTATATATGTGTTTGTTTATGTGCAGTCTGATAGGTAGAGTTCATATGATATTATTGTTAAACTAAAAAATAATACTTACTAGAACTTGATTCCCCAATGACATATGCCGCCGGCCAAGCTACGGTAGTCCCAAAAGCATCTTCCATGTATGTACACTCCGATGTAGGTCTCCATAGTAATGCATCATTAACTCTCACAAAGTTTACCTAAACTTTTACCGCATATTTTCCTAATGGAACACAGTGAACCATTGTTGTTGGATCAGTTGAAGCGATAGTTCCATCAGCCACTACTCGTCCCGTTTCACCCACATCAATCAACTTGCATCTAGTCTTTGCTACCAGATTTGAGCTCTGTTGGATAAGTAAACCAAAATAACAATTTTTACAAGATAGGTCAGTCAATTGTATCAGATATTGTACATAAATAAGATATGTTTTTGGACAAAATCTTTATCACAAACACACTGGAAACCTTTAAAAATACAAAATTTGTTGATACAACTTCCAAATTTTTCTTTGATGTTGAAAGATTACACAAGAGATGCTGCTGCAACCAAATTTTATATATAAATTTTAATTATTTACACACATAGATATATATATACACACATGTATTGTTGCTTCCACTGTTGGGAAATTCAAGTCCTATATTTTTATATATAAATTTTAATTATTTACATATATATATACATGTAGAATGTTTGGTGTACACAAATATATTAAGAAAGGATTATAGACTTTTGTCTTTTGTATTCGCATTATTTTGATATTTGCTAAACTAAAATGAGTAAAGATTCAAGTTGTCTATTTGCCCAAAAAAGCAATGGCATGTAAGCTTATAATTTGCTCGGAAAGTGGAATGTTGTGTTCGATGAGATTAGTGGAGAAGTGATTGTAAAATCATTTTCTTTGATGATGCTAGTCTAGTTACCACATTGACAATTGATTTTCTGTTGATACAGATTGTTATCCTTTTGCTTTTTTTATTAAGGGTTCCTGTTTATAGCTTTCCAGTTTGGTAGCAGTTTCTATATTTCACTAGTTTGTTATTATCGCCAATTGGAAATACTTGTGTTTTATTAAGGCTGAAATGACTCAAATAACAACAGTAAGTTAAGTAATCAGAAGTTGCAAGCTGCTGGGGATCTAGGGTTTTGATTCCCAAAAGCAAAGAAGCAACAGTACATAAGCATACCTTAACCTCCAAACTTGTTTTCGCCTTTACAAACTTTCTCCACTCCTTCATGTTTTTTATATTGTAAGGTTTCAAACCAAGTCTTTCCTCTTCTGTCGTTGCATTAACTATTTTTCGGACCAATTTGCTTTTTGAGGATCTCCAAATAGTTCCCATTTGTTGAAATATGGAATTTTTTTTCCATTCATCCACTGTGAATCTAGCCTACAAGTAAAAATAAAAAGAAAAATAAAATTGTTGTTATTTCATATTAAAAGGATTTTAAAAGGACGTTTCGCTAAATGGATTATTTTCATAAATAAAACAATTATTATATGACAAAAATGGTAATCTCTCATACCTGAATCGAATCCCACAATACAAATTTCAATTCATTGCTTAGAAGCCTACAATCATCAAGTGTAACCGGAACATGCTCTCGTATAAGCGGCCCAAGATAAGAAGATAAATGTACCGAGCCTTCTCCAATGGGTATGGCTACCTCATTGAATTCAACTTCAATTTGATTCTCAAGACTTAACGGGAGTTTTTTTGCTCTTGTTGGACCTCTAGCACGTTTTTTACATCTATATTTGCAGTTTTAACTTCACTTGGTCTATTGATTTCCACCTCGGCATTAAAATTTTCTTCACAAGCTATTTCATCTTCTTCACGCATTTCATTTTCTTCACGGAGCATTTCAATTTCTTCATGCATTTTAGTTTCTTCACAAGGTATTTCATTTTCTGCACATGGCATTTGTATCGTCTCGTGCTATAATTCTTGTTCCTTGTCTACACTGCAAGCTTCAAAGGTTGGCTTAATAATTTGACCTTTTGCTTATACTTTCGGGATTTCTCGTTCGTCAATTATTGGCGAGTACGTACTAAGCTTGTATGCATACCCTTTCACTATGAAAACATTTATTAACGAAAACAAAAAAATTAGATAAACATTCACAATAAATGTTTTTAATATCCATTTATATAGAATAAAACCATACCAAATTTTATTCTTAAAAAAATTTGTTAAGTAAAATTTTACATACATATATAGATTATATTAATAAAATCTATAATTTTATAAATGTTGGCAAACAAGTAAACCGAGAAGAATGAAGCATGCGATACCGTAGCTTATATAGAAAAATAGTCAAAGAAATAAATTGAAGTATTATTTAACCGGTTAGTACAAGATGCGTCAAAGCCAAATATAACGAAAATTATTCTTGATAATACTGCAAGTAATTACAAGTGCTTTGTAAATAATAAAGATTATGTTGTAGATTATAAACAAAATCCATTTGTAGTTTTTGAAAGTAACATCCATGTTGCAAGTTTGATCATATAATCATTTATATTTATAAACCATTTGTAATTTACACTTTCATGCACTCTCCACATAAGCAAAAAAATATGCAAGACAACAGCAATCTCACCAAGCATGAAACATGCAACACAAACCCATTCAAAAGCTCTCATAACCCAGGCAACTTGCAAACTATTATGCGTTTGTCTATATTATTTATAAATATATGCACACAGGCTATGGCATATGCACAGACAAGCAAGAAGCGCTCATGGAGAAAAATGAAAGACAGAGTTCAAAAATATATGCTGGGAAACTGAAAGCCTAAATTCATAAATGCACACAGAGAGAAGGAAGGCAAAACTAAAAATTAGCAAGTAAGAATGAAATGCCAGACTATAAAAAGGTACGCATACACTAAAGAAAAATATAGCACCATTGACACGCATGCATACATCAAGGCGAACATGCACGCAAGGGAGAAATGAGGCGGAATAGCGCTGCCCTTGGTCACTGGTCAGCATCACAAAACAGTTTATGGAGAAATGAGGAAGACAAGCATAAGAACTTAAAAAAATTGAATCACAAAACAGTGTCCATATAAAAATACCTTCATTCCAAGTCTACTAAAATTTATTGTGAATGTTGTTCTCATAGTATTAAAAGGTAACGGCATGTCAAAATATACATTTCTTCTTTTTTTCCCTCTTCCTATCCTAGTTGCCTTCAATTTATTTTGTCAAAACTAAGGTTAGAAATCATCTGAGATCAGGCTGCACTAAAAAACATAAAGAAAAATGTTTATTTCTCACTTTATAGTTTAAATGTTTGCTTTATGTTTGAAAAGGGAACTTCTTTTTTCTCTGGCATCATGATAATGTTATAGTGATGGATAAAGTAAAAGTCTACACTTTCCTTGGTAAAAGAAATACCTTTTAAAAGAAAATATCGATACACATATATTAAGTACTTGTAGCATAAATTTGACTATACATGCATATAACTCAGTTTCACTTGCCGGAAAACTCATGTAGACCATTATTATTTTTATTATTTATTTATATATTTACTTCTGTTTTTTACTAATGTACATAGTTAATCTATAAGTGTCTTATCTGAATGTCCAAGTGATATCCAACAAAGCCCATATGTATGATAATTTAAGTGTCCAAACTGAATACCCAGTAACCTCTAAGAAATTAATAACCAAAATTTAGTGCTATGTTACATTAGTTAATGCAATTAAATATGAAGTAACCACCAAAAATTTATTAAACTAATAGCTAATACCTACACTAAATACCAAGTAACGAAATTTTTTCTAATAAACTATGCTGTTAGCTAATATCTAAATTAAATACTAAGTTGTAACGACTAACATGTTATAAACCAAAACTAATCTCTTGTAGCTGTTGGTTCATCTAATAACAAGATTCACTTTTAAAAGATTTTGGAACCTTGTAGCTATCGTCTCTCATAAGTCCAAATAGCCTCTTCAACTCCTATTCTTATCTCAATATAAACATTAGTCATATAGAAAGAGATATATATGGTTTTAGTTGCTATTAAACAAGTTCGATACACATATATGTATACAGATAAAACATATAAACCCATATATATAGACATATACATATGTATGTATATGCATACGATGCATTACGATTACAATCCCAGCTTCAAAACATCAACAATAGTAGGATGTATGAGTTAAAAACCAAACAAAACACTAGTAAATAGTACACAGACTTCTCAGTATCCAACAATTAAGTAAAGCTGGTGAAATCTCACTTGATTGTTATATATCTAGATACAAGAAGCATGTGTAGATAAAATTTTCAAATTTAATTACTACAGCCCTAAAGTCCTTTAAGTAACATACAAGAAGGGAAACAATGCTTTCAAAACAAAACCAATATGGCTTCAAGATAACAAGCAACTACTATGGCCTACAGGCTGTGGGTAGGGCAAGCAGCGGGAAAGGGGAAATTGATAAACAAGCAGGGGCAAGCAAGGAGCAGCAATAAAGAAGTGAAACCAGTATACATGTGAACCATTTCAGTTCATATCAATTACAAGGGAATACACTATGGTCAACAAAGCCAGAAAACACACAACATGTTATCGCACACACGCATATAGGCATAGGCATGAAGAAACGCACACATGCAAGTCAGTAAACCAACACAAATAACTGACGCAACCCAGCATGCAAACACCCAAACCACAAAATGACAGTTGGACAATAATTCAAGAATCCTCATCAATGGCATAGAATGTTCAAATATTCAAGTATTGTGGACATAGAAGTGTGAGTGTTGAGAAAAAAATCAATTAAACAGTTATATTTACTTGAGTGAGAGGGGTAAGAGGCAAAAATCATTCCCATGGCATTTGAGCATCTTAACTATGGTTGTATCATATGGAAAAGATCATATATCGATAGCTTTTATGATATCATATGGAAAAGATCATATGTAATAGCCAAGATTATCTTATGATAAAAAATGTGTAAGAATGAGAATTTTAAATAATAATGTGTCTATTTTTGTAACGACCTGTAATTTTCGATAATTTAAATTAGTTAACTTAATGAGATATTGATAATTTAATATTGAAGGAAACAAAAATTTGTAATCTAATAATGAAATAATAACTAAAATGAAACGTAACAATGTCAATTAAAGTTAAACATTAACAATTCGAATGAAATTCCAATTAATTGAAGTGATTTAGATGTTATACTTGGTTATGGATTGAATATAAGAAAACACATGTAAATATCGAATCAATTAATGAAATAATATATAATTAATGGTAATTGAATAAAACCAGTGTTATGTAAGTAATTATAATATTTGTTTGTAAGTAATAAACTTACAAATGTAATTAAAAGTAAATGGTAACAATTGTTATAAGTTACTTATTTATTTAGTTCATTAGATTTAAATTGATATCAGCTGCAACTAATTCACTAAATTAGTGCAGTGATTAAATTGATAACTGAAGAATGTTAATTCAATAAGATGTAACCAATGAAATTCTATTCATAATTTGATAATTGAGTGAATAAAAAGAATTGAAAATCAATTTATAGGAATTTAAGATATAATAAATGGATTTATTGAAATTAAATGGAATTAAATATTACGCTAATTGAAATGAAGATGAAATTGGAAAATAATAGTGCAATAAGATATAAATCATGATAATTATATCTATAAGTTGATAATTGGTTGAATAACAGGATTGAAAATCAAATAAATGAATTTATTGGAAATTTAATTTACAATTTCTGAATTTATTGAAATTGAAATCAGACACTGTAAATTGTGAAATATTCAATAATGAATTGATATAGAGATTTGTTTTAGAGAATTATAAATTACTAAGTGATTTAAGGTGATAGAATTGTGAATTATTAAATTTGAACTGAAAATTTGATTTAATTTATTTAATATTAATTTATTTAGTTAACGTGAAAATAGCCATTTTGGCCACTGACTCGGATTTCGACGAAACCAGTTTCATCGGATCCGTAGCAGTTAATATTTGTAGGATTTCAAGTTTCGCAGCGATCGGACTTGTCGTTTGATCGTACGGGCTCGAAACGTCTAGAAATCAATTTAATTAAAATCAATTGAAATCAATTTTAAATAAGCTGATTCTGGCATAACTTCTTCATACGATGGAATTAGGACTTGAAACCTGTTCCATTGAGTTTAAAAATATTGAAAACATCTATTTTGATATATGGGATGACCCATTTTCGTTCCGAAGGCAGAACGGGCTTTTCGGGTCGTCTATCGTTCAAACTTGTAAATCAATCTAGCCCAGTCGTTCATATTTCTGATCTACCTATAAGTAACCTATTATAAACCCTAGTGTTTCTCAACTCAGTTTGTCTGTACATACAATTTCATTTGTTCCTCTCTTTCCATGGTAGACAAATCCTAATTCCCAATTGCAATTTCAAATCAAATTCAATTCCAAAAAAAATTAAACTCCTCCCAACCCTATCAAATTATATACCATTTTGAAGCTCTCGACGAGCGCATCTCAGTTCTGTGATTTTTTTCTGTTGGATGCATCGTTCGACCAGAAATTGGTGATTTAGTCTCGGCCGTAACTAGGGTTTCGATTTTAACGGTGGATCTTCGTCGATGGGACGATCGGGAAGTTGCAGATGGTAGAGGGCGTCGAGTAGAGTGCATCGGTGTGGTTAGCTAGTCGAATCAGTCAACCGTTTCGATAGATTGGGGGGATATAGGGGGCGGTGGCGCACCACCATGGGTGGACGAGAGATGGCCGTGCGACCATAGGCGGGCGGGCCTGAGCCTAAGCGTCACGGCCAGGTTGAGCGTTGCGACCGCGTTTTTCAAGAGAAGGCGGCGGCCAGATGTTGTTTCGTGTTCGACGTTTCTGTTGAGGAGTAGGGTTTCGTTAGTTCGTTGACGTGGCCGTGGTAATTGTTTTGTTTTTCTTTTAATTAATTTAATTTAAAAAAATTTAAATGCTCTAACTCGAATAACTTTTACATACGAGGTCCAATTCACGCGCGGTTTCTTGCGTTGGGATCGTATTGAAACTGTGGACATTATGACGCTAGTTCGGATGAATTCTAAGATCATTTGGATTTGAGCCCTATTTGAATTTCAAATCAATTTGAATTCAAATGGTGAGTGTTTTGACCCACTCACAACTTCTAAAATTTCTTATGTTAGTTAAATTAAATTTGTGATGTGATTAGGAATTTATTTATGGCTGTTTGATATTGTTAAATTGCTATTCCTGTTAATTTGAATTTATTTTGAATTAAATTGTCATTTAATTTATTTCTGAAGTTAAGTTGCCAGTTAATTAACTGTATATAATAATCTGTTGATTATCGATATTTATTGGTTGAATTGGATGATGATTGTGATGGATGTTTGAATTTATTTTTGGATGATCGAATGTTATATTTGATTTATGAAATGATATCACTCTGTAAGTTCCCTTAGTTATTATTAGGAAAATCACTATGGGTTGAAATGATATATACCCGAACGATCTATAGATTAAGGAAAAATCGTTATGGGTTGAAATGATAGACTTGAGCGATTTTATGGATTTTATTATTAATTCGGGATTGCGGTTTGAAATGATATATAACCGTAAAATTTTAAATCGCAGATTGAAATGATATATATCCGTAACACTTGACCCTAGGGTAGAGAATTATATACGGACAACGGATTGGTTAAATTAAATGATTTTAAATCCTTAATTTTCGAATTTAATTAAATGATATTTTGAAATAAAGTGGGATTTATATAAATTGGATTATTATTGAAAAATCAAGTTTTATGTTGAAATGTGAATTGGTCTAAAGGAATTGCTTCAAGAAAATTAGGTTGAAAGTTTAAAGTTGAAATTTTAATTATAAATGAAATTTTATCGGAATTGAGTTATTGAATTTGTTTGAAATATAAATTTGAAATGTATTGAAAATTTGAAAAATTTAAATTGATTGTTCAAACGTGGAATTGGAATCGATATAGAAATTAATAGTTTATTTAGAATTTGAATTGAAGATTCGAAATTGGATTTTTGCTGATTTGAAATTGAAATGGTCCAGATATGTTGAAATAAAATAAATAGTTAAATTGATATTAATTTCAAACTTACAAATTAATATAAACTGTTTTAAAAATATATTATTTTAAAGATTCTAAATTTTAAGATTTTCAAATTATTAAACTACTTTAACCTATATAACTATATTTAATCATTTTAACCCATTTTAAACCATTTAATTTATTTTAAAACAAATTAACCCATTTAATTTGTTTTAAATCTAATTAATCTATTTTAAAGTTATTTAATCTATTTTAATTATATTTAATCTATTTTAAATCTATTTAACTATCTAAAATCTATTCAATAATATATTTAATCTATAATTAAACCATTTTAGAGTATTTTAATTATTTATAACTATTTAAACTATTTTCTAAACTTTCAGACTAAGCAAAGGGGAAGTGTTTATATTCAAATTCACTGGTTTAAAAGCGAATACGGCTAAATGGTGTTATAATTTAAGTGAGACTTAAATGACATAATTGATTTAATATGATAATTTTGAAATGAGGATTTAACCTAATTTGGAAATATGATTTTGAAAGAATTGTGATTTCGGAAACGATATGATTTGAAAGTGAATATGATTTGAAAGTGAATATAATTTGAAAGTGAATATGATTTGAAAGTGATATGGTTTGAGAATATGATATTTTATATCAATTGTAAATTGACCTTTTGAAATGTAAAAGAACCATCGGTGTGTAATAAGCTATTGGTTGTTAAAGAGACCGGGATCGGATATTGTCATACTCTCTGCCAATACCGAAAACCACTTTAAAAACTGTGTACGTGGTGGAGATTCCAGAAATGAAGTAGGATGGTTTGGTGAATGAATTCTGTATGAGGTATGACGTGACCCTGACTCCCGTGAGTCAGCTTAGATGTGACTAAAATCAGGAGCCATGCTGGGCCAAGTGAGATCATTCCTCCTATCGGACACACTTCTTTGATACTATATTCTGACTTTGTGATTGATTTGGTGGCCACCCTCTGATTTTTGATTTGGGAGTGTGTTCTGAGGTGGGCGGTAGTAGCTGCTATGCGTTACCACCAGTCCGGATCCGCAAATGGTATATCTACCCTAGCATTTCCTCGTGTGCCGTGTTCACATGCCCTAGCGCGCCTTCTACGAGTTTGTTATGTACCATACCTATGGGGTGCCCTCTGTGTAAACCTCTCGGAGGAGCGTACGGTACTGAATAGACTATGGGAATATATAAAATGTGTTAAGGGGGATATGGGTAACGCCTTAACGTTATTTTAATTCTTTTACTTTACTGTAGACATATTATAATAGCGTATTGTACTACATAGTATATAGTTTAACGGATCCTTAGGAGATGTGAATCTCGAACATCTCTTAAGTTACTGCACTCACATTAGACACTGGATAGGAGATGTCAAAACCCGTAAACATCTCTGACGCCGTCACACTCATATTTTACCGTTGATTTAACTTACATAAGATCTTTTAGTTCTGACTTGAGTGTTTTGCCTTTTCAATTCGCTCGGGTCAGCCTGAGCATTTCAGGGTTGAAGACCTTATTTCCGGAGGATGAAGACAAAGATTTGTACTATTATTATTTATTATATTTATTCCACTACATCATGTTGTTCCGCTGCATTTATTTATTTATTTAGTCCTGTTTATGTAACTCTGATGTTTGTGTTGTAAAGAATAATCAAATGTTTATAAAACAGCTTCATGAACTGTTATTTGATTATTATATTTTGTCATTCCACTGCGAGATTCTGTATTTGTTTTATTTCTTTCTCTTTTTCTTATTCACCCCATAACAATCTGCCTTTTTGAATGGCTTGAGTCTGACGCGTGTGTCTGCTTAAAACGTCCAAAAAGGCAGGTCGTTACAGTTGGTATCAGAGCTAGGATTAGCGATAACCTTAGCTTTTTGGGGTTTGACTCATATTTAATAGGGTATTAATACCCTAGAATGAGTCGCTGAGTGTATATATATGAGAGAGCGTATTTGTTAGTGTTATAAAAGGTTTTTATATTGTGTTAATTTGTTCTGTTTTGTATTTATAAATTCTGGTTGGTGCATAGGACGCTATGACATCGTTAGGGATTTCTAAACACTTAATAGGACAGACCGACACAATATTTGTTTTGAAATATAGGTAAATTAAATAATTTTGCCTATTATATAATTTTGTATATAAAATAACAATTTTATAAATGATATATTTGTTTGTTAGGTAGTGAAATTTATAAACATTGGCTAAAATTGAGATTGTAAATAAAATAAATATAAATTGGAAATTTTAGAACTTAAGTTTTGGGATTTTCAAAATCTCTTTCAAAGGATTTTGGAATATAATGCTAGTATTATTTGGAAGTATTTTCCGCTATAAATATTTCAATGTGATTTGGAAGGAATGGTTTAAAAGGCTTTTTGAAAGGAAATAAGTTCTGTACTTCCCTCTCTATCGTTGGAAAATAATTTCGGTGATGAGTGCACGCATCATCGACATTCATTTTCGAGTTTCAAAGTGTTAAGTCCATTATAGTAGTTACTGTAGAATTATTTTGATAAACAAATATAAATTTCAAAGTTTAAATATGATTTGATATGAAAGTTATGAGTGTGTGTGTGTGTATATTATTTTAAATGGTTTGAAATGGAACACGACATTTAGTTCTTAAATTTCTATAAATTAGAGATTTCAATTATTGTAATGAAATGAAATTTTAACTATTTAATAATTGGAACTTCGAAAAATTGAAAGTAAGAAATTAAATGCTAAGTTATAAATGAGATATGCAAGAAATTTGAAATTTGTAACTTGTAAATAAAAGGGATAAGGAAATAAGGAATGATAACTATTAAGCATTTTGCAAATTTAAAATAAATAAGGTAACTTGTGTAACTTTCAATTGCATTCTTAAAAATATATATAACTCACCAAAATATTAAAAGTTTAAATATTTAATAAGGATATGTAATAGAATATTATACAAGTAAAAACTTTAGTAATAAAAGTGTTCAAGGGAGATTACATCTATAAATAAGAATTCTGATGTTATAAATTGTTATAAATTTAAGTTATAATTGAAATACTACTAATTAAATGTAATAGAAAGGTGAGTATTATAAATAAATGATTATAAACTTAAGTAAATATTTGAAGTTATTTATAATTAAAAATAAGTAGAAAAGATGAATAATGTAAGTAGATGATTATAAACTCAAGTTAATGATGGAAGCCATTTATAATTAAAATGAATACTATATTAAATCTAATGATTATAACTTCAGAAAAGTTAAAATGATTCAGAAAATAGATATAAGGTAGTGAATGTAAAATTAAAAGGGTAAGAAACTTAAGTAGGAACTTATGCACCAATGTATATTTATATCTAATGAAACCAAATATATTGATTAATTAGTGTAAACTAAACTGTAATAAAATGTATGTAATACTTGAATAATGAATTCATTGGGTATTATAAACAATTGAATGGAAATAACTCATGTAAGAAATGAATGTAAAGCAATGAAAAGAAATTTCCATTAAATGAATAAATTAAATGAATTTTTGTAAGTAATGAATGAAAGTAAATGACAATAAGTACTGGATAAATGAATGGTAATTTATTTACAAAGAAACCTATATAGTGCTTTAAGAATTGATTTACATATGTTTAAATAATTGTGTATGAGTAACATATGTAAGAAAAGGTAAATAACATATGTGAATAAATGAATGTAAATAAATAAAACTAAGTATTATATAAATGAATGGGAATTGAATTTTTGTAAGAAATAAATGTAAATTAAAGAAAACAATCACTATAAGGATGAAAATAGACAAAAAATAAATGATTTGAAAGGAAATATGTAATAATGAACTTAAATAATTTTTGGAATTTGTTGTTGTTCTGGTGTATGGGTTGTTGGGTAAATATACTTCTAATTGTTAGGGTGTATGAATAATTTATTGAGTTTTATCTAAGATTATTTAGTAGATGGTATACTTAGTAGTTTATTTGTCATTCTATACAATTAAAGTGTCTAAACCCAAACAAACCATTTGTTTTGCTTGATATGGATGAATGGTTGATCTCTTTGATTTCATGTGATGATTGTATGCTTGTTTGCAAGTGATTGTTGTTATGTTGTATTGATTTGTTTTGTTATTAGTTGAAACAACTCAAAATATTTCTCTTCTATATAATTATTAACTCCTTTTGATTATATAAGTGAAATACAAATTATGGAAGTAATAGCTACTGCTTTTGGTTTCATAAGAATTAAGCGTTATTTGCCCGACAAATAGGTACGTTCTCGGATTTCGGTTTATAGCGATATTATATTGTTTTTCCCGCTGTTCGGATATATTATTTTGAAAAATATGATATATATTGTTATTATTGATATTATTATTTCTCCCGAGCCTCTCCGTACAAAGGAGACACGCCGAAATTTTCCATAAATTTTGGATTTAGAAAATTTTGTGAAATGTATTTCAAACTTTTATTTACTTAAATATGAAAGGATTTAATTGTTAGTAAATTGATATATTCTATTTAAATTATTTAACTATGTAAATTAATTGTTTATAAATTTAATATTTTGAATAAAGACATATTGACTATTTGATTTCTTCTTTTCCTTTCTTTTTCCTTTTCGGGGATGAAAATTGAGTGGGGGAGAGTGTAACGACCCGTAATTTTCGATAATTTAAATTAGTATTTAATGAGATTTTGGTAATTTAATATTGAAAGAAACAAAAATTTGTAATCTAATAATGAAATAATAACTAAAATGAAACGTAACAATGTCTATTAAAGTTAATCATTAACAATTCGAATGAAATTCCAATTAATTGAAGTGATTTAGACGTTATACTTGGTTATGGATTGAATATAAGAAAACAAATGTAAATATCGAAACAATTAATGAAATAATATATAATTAATGGTAGTTTAATAAAACCAGTGTTATGTAAGTAATTATAATATTTGTTTGTAAGTAATAAACTTATAAATGTAACTAAAAGTAAATGGTAACAATTGTTATAAGTTACTTATTTATTTAGTTCGTTAGATTTAAATTGAAATCAGTTGCAACAAATTCACTAAATTAGTGCAGTTAATGTAGATTAAATTGATAATTAAAGAATGTTAATTCAATAAGATGTAACAAATGAAAATTCTATTCATAATTTGATAATTAAGTGAATAAAAAGAATTGAAAATCAATTTATTGGAATTTAAGATATAATAAATGGATTTATTGAAATTAAATGAAATTAAATATTACGCTAATTGAAATGAAGATGAAATTGGAAGATAATAGTGCAATAAGATATAAATCATGATAATTATATCCATAATTTGATAATTGGTTGAATAAAAGGATTAAAAACCAAATAAATGAATTTATTGGAAATTTAATTTACAATTTCTAAATTTATTGAAATTGAAATCAGACATTGTAAATTGTGAAATATTCAATAATGAATTGATATAGAGATTTGTTTTAGAGAATTTTAAATTACTAAGTGATTTAAGGTGATAGAAATTGTGAATTTTTAAATTTGAACTGAAAATTTGATTTAATTTATTTAATATTAATTTATTTAGTTAACGTGAAAATAGCCATTTTGGCCACTGACTCGGATTTTGACGAAACCAGTTTCATCGGATCCGTAGCAGTTAATTTATGTAGGATTTCAAGTTTCGCAGCGATCGGACTTGTCGTTTGATCGTACGGGCTCGAAACGTCTAGAAATTAATTTAATTGAAATCAATTATAATCAATTGAAATCAATTTTAAATAAGCCGATTCTGACATAACTTCTTCATACGATGGAATTAGAACTTGAAACTTGTTCCATTGAGTTTAAAAATTTTGAAAACATCTATTTTGATATATGGGATGACCCATTTTCGTTCCGGAGGCAAAACGGGCTTTTCGGGTCGTCTATCGTTCAAACTTGAAAATCAATCTAGCCCAGTCGTTCATATTTCTGATCTACCTATAAATAACCTGTTATAAACCCTAGTGTTTTTCAACAAAGTTGGTCTGTACGTACAATTTCATTTGTTTCTCTCTTTCCAATGGCAGACAAATCCTAATTCCCAATTGCAATTTCAAATCAAATTCAATTCCAAAAAAATAAACTCCTCCCAACCATATCAAATTATATACCGTTTTGAAGCTCTCGACGAGCGCATCTCAATTCTGCAATTTGTTTCTATTGGATGCATCGTTCGACCAGAAATTGGTGATTTAGTCTCGGCCGTCGAAACTAGGGTTTCGATTTTAACGGTGGATCTTCGTCGATGGGATGATCGGGAAGTTGCAGATGGTAGAGAACGTCGAGTAGAGTGCATCGGTGTGGTTAGCTAGTCGAATTAGTCAATCGTTTCGTCGGATTTAGGGGATATAGGCGGCGGCGCACCACCGTGGGTGGCCGAGAGATGGCCGTGTGACCATAATCGGGCGCCTGAGCCTGAGCGTCACGGCCATGGCCTCTAATCACGGCCAGGTTGAGCGTTGCGGTCACATTTTCAAGAGAAGGCGGCGACCAGATGTTGTTTCATTTTCGACGTTTCTGCTGAGGTGTAGGGTTTCGTTAGTTCGTTGACATGGCCGTGGTAATTGTTTTGTTTTGTTTTTCTGTTAATTAATTTAATTTAAATTTTTTTAAACGCTCTAACTCGAATAACTTCTACATACGACGTCCAATTCATGCGCGGTTTCTTGCATTGGGATCGTATTGAAATTGCGGATATTTTGACGCTAGTTTAGATGAATTCTAAGATCGTTTGGATTTGGGCCCTATTTTGAATTTCAAATCAATTTGAATTCAAAAGGTGAGCGTTTTGACCCACTCACAACTTCTAAAATTTCTTATGTTAGTTAAATTAAATTTGTGATGTGATTAGGAATTTATTTATGGCTGTTTGATATTGTTAAATTGCTATTCCTGTTAATTTGAATTTATTTTGATTTAAATTGTCATTTAATTTATTTCTGAAGTTAAATTGCCAGTTAATCACATGTATATAATAATATGTTGATTCTCGATATTTATTGGTTGAATTCGATGATGATTGTGATGGATGTCTGAATTTATTTTTGGATGATTGAATGTTATATTTGATTTATGAAATGCTATCACTCTGCAAGTTCCCTTAGTTATTATTAGGAAAATCACTATGGATTGAAATGATATATACCCGAACGATCTATAGATTAAGGAAAAATCGTTATGGGTTGAAATGATAGACTCGAGCGATTTTATGGATTTTATTATTAATTCAGGATTGCGGTTTGAAATGATATATAACCGTAAAATTTTAAATCACGGATTGAAATGATAAATATCTGTATCACTTGACCCTAGGGTAGAGAATTATATACGGACACCGGATTGGTTAAATTAAATGATTTTAAAATCCTTAATTTTCGAATTTAATTAAATGATATTTTGAAACAAAATGGGATTTATATAAATTGGATTATTATTGAAAGATCAAGTTTTATGTTGAAATGTGAATTGGTCTAAAGGAATTGCTTCAAGAAAATTAGGTTCAAAGTTTAAAGTTGAAATTTTAACTATAAATGAAATTTTATCGGAATTGAGTTATTGAATTTGTTTGAAATATAAATTTGAAATGTATTGAAAATCTGAATAATTTAAATTGATAGTTCAAACGTGGAATTGGAATCGATATAGAATTTAATAGCTTATTTGGAATTTGAATTGAAGATTCGAAATTGGATTTTTGCTGATTTGAAATTGAAATGGTCTAGATATGTTGAAATAAAATAAATAGTTAAATTGATATTAATTTCAAACTTACATTTTAATATAAACTGTTTTAAAAATATATTATTTTAAAGATTCTAAATTTTAAGATTTTCAAATTATTAAACTACTTTAACCTATATTACTATATTTAAGCATTTTAACCCATTTTAAACCATTTAATTTATTTTAAAACAAATTAACCCATTTAATTTATTTTAAATCTAATTTATCTATTTTAAAGTTATTTAATCTATTTTAATTATATATAATCTATTTTAAATCTATTTAACTATCTTAAATCTCAATAATATCTTAAATCTATAATTAAACCATTTTAGAGTATTTTAACTATTTAAACTATTTTCTAAACTTTCAGACTAAGCAAAGGGGAAGTGTTTATATTCAAATTCACTGGTTTAAAAGTGAATACGGCTAAATGGTGTTATAATTTAAGTGAGACTTAAATGACATAATTGATTTAATATGATAATTTTGAAATGAGGATTTAACCTAATTTGGAAATATGATTTTGAAAGAATTGTGATTTCGGAGACGATATGATTTGAAAGTGAATATAATTTGAAAGTGAATATAATTTGAAAGTGAATATGATTTGAAAGTGATATGGTTTGAGAATATGATATTTTGATATCAATTGTAAATTGACTTTTTGAAATGTAAAAGAACCATCGGTGTGTAATAAGCTATTGGTTGTTAAAGAGATCGGGATCAGATATTGTCATACTCTCTGCCAATACCGAAAACCACTTTAACAACTGTGTACATGGTGGAGATTCCAGAAATGAAGTAGGATGGTTTGGTGAACGATTTCTGTATGAGGTATAACGTGACCCTGACTCCCGTGAGTCAGCTTAGATGTGACTAAAATCAAGCGCCATGCCGGGCCAAGTGAGGTCATTCCTCCTATCGGACACACTTCTTCGATACTATATTCTGACTTTGTGATTGATTTGGTGGCCACCCTCTGATTTTTGATTTGGGAGTGTCTTCTGAGGTGGGCGGTAGTAGCTGTTATGCGTTACCACCAGTCCGAATCCACAAATGGTATATCTACCTTGGCATTTCCTCGTGTGCCGTGTTCACATGCCCTAGCGCGCCTTCTACGAGTTTGTTTTGTACCATACCTATAGGGTGCCCTTTGTGTAAACCTCTCGGAGGAGCGTACGATACTGTATAGACTATGGGAATATATAAAATGTGTTAAGGGGGATATGGGTAACGCCTTAACTCTATTTTAATACTTTTACTTTACTGTAGACATATTATAATAGCGTATTGTACTACATAGTAGATAGTTTAACGGATCCTTAGGAGATGTGAATCCCGAACATCTCTTAAGTTACTACACTCACGTTAGACACTAGATAGGAGATGTCAAAACCCGTAAACATCTCTGACGCCGTCACACTCATATTTTACCATTGATTTAACTTTTATAAGATCTTTTAGTTCTGACCCGAGCGTTTTGTCTTTTCAATTCTCTCGGGTCAGCCTGAGCATTTCAGGGTTGAAGACCTTATTTCTGGAGAACGAATACGAAGATTTGTACTATTATTATTTATTATATTTATTCCACTGCATCATGTTGTTCCGTTGCATTTATTTATTTATTCATGTTTATGTAACTCTAATGTTTGTGTTGTAAAGAATAATCAAATGTTTATAAAATAGCTTCATGAACTGTTATTTGATTATTATATTTTGTCATTCCGCTGCGAGATTCTGTATTTGTTTTATTTCTTTCCCTTTATCTTATTCACCCCATAACAATCTGCCCTTTTGAATGGCTTGAGTCTGATGCGTGTGTCTGCTTAAAACGTCCAAAAAGGCAGGTCATTACAATTTTAAATAAAATTGGAGTTTGTTTGCCAATAATATAGTTTTTAGAATATTAATAATTAATAACTTTGACTTAACGAAAACTAAAAGTGATTTAAAGCTAACTTCATACCTTCATGATGAAGATTATGTGTGTCTTCAAGTATGTAAATCTCTATGATAATCAATAACTCAATACCTGCATACATGAAATAACAAATTGGTTATCAAACATATTAATTACGTTTGCCTAATTTAGACACAAACAATAATCATTGATCTTTTGAGCAAATAATGGAAAAACAAACAAGAATGACATACACATGCACTCAAAAACAATTTCCATAATCAAACAAAATATTGAGCTACTCAAGTATGTCTTCGCAATCCTCTCTAACATAGCTAACATCTTTAACATCCATATCGGTTACGTCGCAATCTTCTAGAATATCGATAGCTTCGTCTACATAATCATTTGTCTCTAAATCATGAAAACCTCTTGGTGGTGCTTTCATTACAACGTACCAACTTGAAGAATCGTTTTCTCTTGAATAAAATACTTATTTTGCTTGAGATGCAAGGATGTATGGATCTTTTGAAAATGATGCTTGATTTTGATGTAAATTGACAAGAGTGAAACCATCTTCATCAACTTTTACTCCATTTCCTATATGTGCCCAACGACACTTAAAAATAGGAATATAAAACATGTGATAATCTAATAAAATTATATCGATCAATAGTCCATAATAAGTGACCACATCAGCTACTTGAGAAATATCTTTTGCACTTGCTCTACACATAGTAGTCGCATCATAAGTCACTCCACTATTCTGAGTTTCTCTCCCTACATCTTTTATGTGAAACCGTTGTTCATTGATGATATATCCTTTGTAAGACAAAGCATCATTCTTCAGACCATATGCAATTTATTTCAGCATTTCATTGTGATCATTGGAGTTAATAGGTATCTATAAAAAGTTTGATTTACAATGGATATTTTGGAATAATGTTCCTAAGAAAATGAGAGTATATTTAAAAAATTCATTTAACCTTTTTTTTAATCCAATCAGCAAAATTTTTTGTATATGTTTCCCAAAGCAAAGCTGAATTTCTCTCCATGTGCTTGCTTGAAATTTGTAATTCCTCCAAATGCAAAATAGTATAAAACAAGGAATGTTAAGTTATATTTAGTGGTAGAAACACATCAAAATAATTGAAACATAATATAACATATACTTGCTCTAAAAATTGTTCCACCACGGTCATATTCAATAATACGGCTAAATGAGCACTTTCTTTCTCATTTGAGGATACTGTAACTGTCTTAGACATTGAAATTGGACGTCCCTCGAGTATTACATTGCTTTCATAATCTTCATTTCGAGCGTCTGTCTCCTCAATGTGTCCTGATTTTTTCAAAAATTCACTATAAAATTTCATGCATTCGTCTGCAAGATAAGATTCGGCAATACTTCCCTCGGGTCGTGAATAGTTTCTTACATAATCTTTAAGTGTTTTCATATATCTTTCAAAAGGATACATCTAGCGAAATTGAACCGGTCCACAGATTAGTGCTTCTCTACCAGAATGTCAAAAAATGATGGTGGAAAATGCTTTTCAAGCTCACACAGAATTTCTATAATCTCAACATTGATTTGTTGCAATTTCTCTCTGTCAAGGACACGTTGACATAATTTGTTGAAAATGAGCATAAGCGAATTATTACTTTTCTTGCCTTATTTGACAATAATCCTCTTATTTCTACAGGTAATAAGTGTCGCATTAAAACATGATAATCATGTGATTTCAAGCCACTAATTTTATAATTCTCCAGCGATATACGGTTTTTCAAATTTGAGCAGTAGCCGTCGGGTCCTTTGAAATCATACAGTCTTTTGCAGAATATTGTTTTCTTGGAATTTGACAACGTATAGGGAGCCGGCGGAAGATATGTTTTCTTCCCACGAGGTTGTGCATGAGCTCATGCCGAATTCCCCAATCCTCTAGATCCTTTCTGGAGTTGGTTCCATCTTTTGATTTGTTATCATGCAACATTGTGCCTAATATACTTTCGCCAATGTTTTTCTCCACATGCATTACATCTAAATTATGTCGTAACAGAAGTTCCTGTTAAAATCAATAGTGTAACCCATAATTATATTATATTATTATTTTTAATTATTAAAAAAATAACCACTAACCTCCCAATATGGAAAATCAAAGAAAATCGATCTCTTTTTCCACCTTGATAGCTCCAATTTTATAGGATCGTTATCTTCATCATATTTATCTTCTATATCATGGACAATGTTCCTCTTCCTCTTTTTCAGCTTGGTGGAGTTTATCTTAATGGCCCTTTTCTTATTATTTCTCTTCTTCCTTTTTTTTCTTTTCTTTCTCTTTCCCAAAATCATTTGGAATATCATTTAACAATACAGAAATATTTCTTCCAGTTAAAATTCTAGGAGCATTACCTTTCTCCACGGTGTTATCAAACCAAGTCTTTTGTTTCCTACGTGCATCAAACATAGGTAGATATCTTATGTGACCCATGTAGACATTCTTTCGACTATAATTCAACCAACGATGATGAGTATTAACACCACACAATGGACAAGCTTTTCCTTCCTTCACACAACATCCAGCAAGATTTTCATAAGCTGGAAAATCATTTACTGTGCATAGCAAGGTTGCTTTCAGTTTAAACAACATTTTACTAAATGCATCATAAGCATCAACTCCATTAATCCATAAATAATGCAAGTCTTCAATCAAAGGCGCCAAATATACATCAATATCATTCCCGGGCTGCTTCGGACCGGGAATAAGTAGTGTTAACAAAATATTTTCCTTCTTCATACACAACATAGGTGAGAGGTTGTATGTCACAAGCATTACCGGCTAACAACTATATTTAGAACTTAACATAGAAAATGGGTTGAATCCATCTGTAACGAGACCAAGTCTAAGATTGCGCGGATCGGCTGAAAAATATTTCCATCGTTCATCCACCATATTCCATGTCATAGAATCCACAGGATGACGCATTTTTCCATCATTGCTTCTATTATTGAAATGCCATCTTAAATCTTCTGTCATTTTCTGAGATCTAAACATTCTTCTAATATCTTAGAATTATCTGGAATATCTCAACATTTTAACTGGAACACCTCGTATAATATCCTTGGTATCTTGATTTATTTTCCATCTTGAAGAACCACATTTTGGACAAGTATTTAAATCTTTGTATTCTTTTCTGAAAAGGCAATAGTCATTCTCACAAGCATGTATTTTTTCAAAACCCATGCAAATGCTTTAAGAATTTTTTTTACTTCTTATAAAGTCTTAGGAAGTATGTTATCTTTCGGAAAAAACAATTGTTACACATTTAGAAGCTTGTCAAACCTACTATCAAACAGACCGGTCTCACATTTAAGATTATATAAGACAGTGATGGCAGATAATTTTGTATGATCTGTACAACCAGGATACAATGGAGTTTCCGCATCTTCCAAATTTTTAAGTAACCCATCCTCTCTTCTTTGAGAATCAACGTCATCCTTATCATCACCAAAAAAAATCATGATTCATAAAATCTTCATCTTCATAGTGAAGCATCTTGAATAAGTCATACGCGTCGAACGAATTGGTTTTTTTGTCTACATTTGTTTGCTCACCGTGGCTATACCACCTGCAGCTCTTATATTTAGGATCCATTCCTTTTATAATTAAATGCTCAACGATGTTGTGGTCATCATGACGTCTAAGATTTCGACAATCCATGCATGGGCACAAAATTTTCTCCACATTTCTCAGCTTTGTCTTTGCCACACGCACGAAATTCAAAGCTCCTTGCCGATACTCTATACTAGTCCTATGACAAAAATTAAAAATTAAAAAAAATTAAGTTTTAATATTAGCATATATGTGTTAATTCTCAAAATACGTTTTAAGTTAAGTATTATATAGCCACCTGTTTAAATACACTCAATCTTTTTCCATCCGCGATATAGGCAATCAAGTAATTTTTTAAGCTTTGATGTAGAATTTGCTTTTCTGTTTTAATCAAACAAAATACTACATCTTTCATAATTCGAATTTCTATTATCCAAACTAACTGCAAAAATGAAGATTGATGTAGATTAAACTTATTGCAAAAGCAATCCAAACTAGTAGGCACATCCAAATAAATAACAGCTTTTATATTTTTATATTTCCATCCAAACAACATCTAATTCACATCTATAGCAAGTTATTTTTATATTCCTTAGACGACAATGATAGTATACATCTATATCAAGTGGAATATGAATGGAAGCCTACGGTGTGCCAGAAGTGCAACTGTTTTGGACATCAACAAAAATTTTGTACGGTTGAAAAGGTATCGGTGCAAAAATCACTAGGTCCAAACGCTGATGTGGAGAGTAATTTAAACATCAACAATGCAACAAACGATCATGTTTAGTCCGTAAGTATGGAGCTTGACAACTCAGATAAGTCCACAACTAATAAGCACTATAATACACGCTTGATTTGAAGGGAAACAAGAATCCTAAACTGATTACATGTAAAGAAGATATGTATTTCTGCATTTTCAGTCAAGGTTCCAAAACGGGATTGAAATTGTAAAGTAGGTTTCAAATCGAAATGGGATGTAACGACCCGTAAATTTTAATAATTTTATTTGTTTATTTAATATATTAAATTGAAATTTTGTGAAATTTTAAACAATAAAATTTTGAAATTGAAATTTGATACTTGGAATGCGTCTTGTTAAACATGGCAACTGGTAAATTTTCATCAGATAATTTGGAAGTTTATTTTCTAATGTAATTTTATTTCAATTTAAATCAGTTAAAAACAGTTGAATTTAAAAGTGTTCTGAAACCTAAATATGTCAACATGAGATAACTTATTTAGAACACTCTAAATAAGACTGCGTAATCTGTTTTACAAAATTCAGACGTTTCTAGCTCCATTTAGATTTTTCCATACGGAATAGCAACGTATATCGGTGTCCGTATGGACTTTTGATGGAAAGCTCCTGACACAGATATTTATGTTTCCTCTTGGCCGTCTCATCGCGCTGATCACCATGATATATTAAATTCTGTATTCGAAGTCCGGTGCGCGGTGAAAACCACGATACGGTTAGCCGTATCGGTTCCGTATTTTGTGTCTTTTGCATTTCTGGTGACCATTCATTCTACACCCGGTTAAACGTTATAGCCTCTAGCCTTTATTGTTTCCAAATTTCAATGTTTGACTCTTGCTTTTCCTAGCTAATTTATAGTCTGGTTGTTGATTCATTTCGTCTCTGCCTTTCACTCTTCCTATATTTAATCTTTGATTTTCCTTGTTCCAATATATCCAACGGTTCATAAAAAAAATCGAATACATTATTCAAGAAATGTGAGGTATGTTGTAAAGGCTTTCTATTGTTTTCTTCTTCCTGCAGTTTGCCTATTCTTCTCCCCACCTCTCCTTTACCTGCTCCTTTATTTTTGTTCCTCTGATCTTTATATTTTTCTCATGCACCTTCTCATTGCTCTGGCCTTCAACCCAACCGAGTCTCACCGCATGCTCTTCCCCTCTCTCCGCGTCCCCTGCACCCCGAGCGCAACTTCCCTTTCTTTTATTTCTGCATGGCCGCCGGCAACCCGCTTCCATTTCCTCAGCCGTTCTTTCTCGCCTCGTCTATCTTGCCGCATGACAACCTCATAACCATCTCAAACAGCATATCGGCCATCCTCTTCCAAGGCTCAGCCGTGCAGGCTTCCATCGGTGTGTGTGTATATATATATATATATTTATTTATTTATTTATTTAAGGTACATATATGTTTATTTTGGCATAAAGACTGTTGCATTTATATGGTTAGCTGCATGTGAATTTATATTGTAGTTATAATAGATTGATTTTGATACGGGTTATGCAAGCTATATGTTTATATGGTTGATAAAGTACGTATATATTATATATATGTTATACTTTGGTATATTTTATTTGGTCTGTTGATATATATGAAGTTTTAAACAAGTTATAAAATGAGGGTTTTAAAGATGTACTATATAATATGATTTATAGTTTATATATAATATTAATATTTGTATTAGTCTTGCATACCGTGGTTGTCCGAAGCTTGCTTGCTACTTTATGTAATATAGTACGCTTTTAAATATTTGCAAATCTATATTTATATTTTTATTGGATTTTGTAACAACTCATATATGTAAATATATTTAGTTGATGTTTTGTCTGCATATGTCGGCCTGCAGTATAATAAGGTATATATGGGTGTTTTAAATATATATAGTATAAAGTTTATATGCGGTTATAAATATTATCTGCGTTTTGTTTTCGTAGCCTGCATATTGTTACATATCGAAATAGGTATATATATGTTTAGATTAGGCTGTATGGCATTAATGATTTATATATGTATGTTAAACAGTTTATACACATATAGTTGTTGTATTGATTTTTGCTATGATCAAGGTATAAAGTATATAAGTTACTGTATGATTATTACGAGTTTACAATGAAAAGATTTTAATTATACACACGCATATCTTTACAGTTGTATATATATTTACCATAGTATAGTCGTTTGTAGAAGTATTGTATGTGTTTTATTATAAACATTATATATATAGGCATCTGTATATTGTTTATATATGTTTATAATGTTTTTTATTATAGGTAAATTATATACGTATAATTTATATTTTCTGTTTGCATGCTTTTATAGTATACATATAATAAATATGTAGTATGTAAGTTTTATACGGTTTAGATATTAAAGTATGTATTTATATAAGGTTGTATGAAGTATATTTTGTTTTATGTAAGGTATATTGATGCTTTATGTACGTAAATTTGCATTAGATTTTATTATAGTAGAAAATATGTGTTTAAATGGAATATTGATTTTAATTATATTGTGATGTTAAATATGTGTTTGAAATTTCGAATATGGTTATATAAATGGTTATGTATAATTACATATACACTAGTTTACTTGAGTCTAGATTTTTAAATATGTATATAGATTTTTGTTATTGGGGTTAAAAGTTAAATTAGTGATTTGAAATATATACATATGTATATATTATTTTGAATTTGAATATATGTTTAGAAATGTGGTTTTAGAGAAAATTATAACTTGTATTTTGTTTCAAATCTATATCAAGTCGGTTCTGATTTCATTTTTCGTCGATTCCTCATTATCAGCTTCGTTCGTCGATTCGAGTTCTATCTTGCCTTGTTTTGGGATTCGTGCCTGGATTTCGTAATTCAATCTCATCGTCTATTTCTCTAGCCTCGGAAGGTGAGCAATCACTCACGATTAACGTTCTTTTATTTATTAAATTTGATTTCAATTGAAACGACAATTGAAATATGCTGCTGTTAGTTATTTACATTGTTATATATACTATTATCTGTATCTGATCACCTATGACATCTAACACCATTATCTGTTATTTATATTGATGATATATGTCTGTTATATTATTTCATATCTGTTATCACTCTGCAAGTTCCCTGTTAGTATAGAATTCACTATGGGTTGAAATGATACATACCCGAACGATCTGTAGAATAGGAGAAAATCGTTATGGGTTGAAATGATAAACCCAAGCGATTTTCATTGAATTGAATTTGAGATTGCGGGTTGAAAAGATATATACCCGTATATATTTAAATTACGGATTGAAATGATAAATATCTGTATCACTTGACCATAGGGTAGAAAATTATATACAGACATCGTTGGTCTATATATATAAATATTTTTGAAAACGATTTCTATGGTTTTGAAAAGAAATATATGGTTTTGATAAATATTGATTTTAAAGATTTATTAAAGTTGATTTAATAAAGTTGATTTAATAAAGTTGATAAATAGTTTGTTTAAGTATTTATTTAATATCTATATTTTCAAATATAGAGTTATAATGATTTGAAATTGATTTGAAATTATATTTATGTAAGAATTATACTTAAATAAGTTTGATTTGAAATTTATTGAATTTGAAATTTTAAAGAAGTGTTTTACAACTTGAAATTTGATTAAAGGTGACTTAAATGGATATTTCAAATTTATATAAATTTAAATGGGATATTTTGTAAATTGAAGTTGTATTCAAATGATATTGAAATAATTAAGTAAATATTTCAAAACTAAATAATAGAAAAGTGAATTGATATATATAAAATTTTCGAATTTAGTTTTGAAATGTGGAATATTTGAAGCTTTGAAATGTATTCAAATTGAAATGGTATTTATGGTTCAAATCGGTATTTGAAATCGATATAACTTGAAAATGTTTATTTGAATTGGAATTGAAATTGATGGTTTAGATTTGATTAAATTTGAATTTGGAATTTGAATTGATTTGAATCGATTTGTGAAAGTCGAGGAAACTATTTTATTTTATAAAGTAATTTAAAATTTTATTTAAAACTATTGATAATTTACTTTATAAATTTATTTTAATATAAACTATTTTAATATAAATCATTTTTAATATAAACTATTTTTATTTGTAAACTATTTTAGCTTATAACTATTTATATAAACTATTTTACTTATAAACTATTTTATTATATATACTAATTTTAATATCAAATTGTTTAAGGGAAAGGGTTATGATTTCCAAAATGCTATAATTTCAAAGTGTTATGATTTCCAAAATGCTATAATTTCAAAGTGTTATGATTTCCAAAATGCTATGATTTCAAAGCTGTGACTTCCAAAGTGTTTTGATTTTAAAAGACTATGATTTCGAAAGCATTATAACTCTAGGAAGTGATTGATTTTTGGAAATGAATATATTTGAAATGAAAAATGATATCGTATTTGGTTTTGAAATGGCAATGATATTTTGGTTTTGAAATATAAACTATTTTTGAAATATAAACTATTTTGAAAGTTTATTAAATGACCAATCGGTGTAATAATTACGTAGTTATTGAAGAGTCCGGGATCGGTTAGTGACATACTCTCTGTCTAAACCGAAAACCACTTTAATAACTATTATACGCGGAGTGTGATCTAGAATGAAGTGGTTGGAATGATGACATTGCTGGATTTGAAGAAAGAGAACGATAATGGATAGCCTTGACACCTGTGTCAAATTTGAAATGACTTAAACAATAGTCATGTCGGGCCAGTGAGGTTAGCTACCTCTAGCGGACACACTTCTTCGTAAACTACTCATTACTTGTTTTGATTGGTGCGCACCCTTGAATTGGGAGTGTTGTTTCGCGGTGTTGCGATCGTTGCGGCGATGCGTTCTCACCAGTTCGGATCAGGCAAACGGTAGTTTCACTACCTTGGGTATTGCCTCATATGCCTTATCATACTCGTATCCCTATGCGTGACCACTACGATTTGTTTCATGTTATACCTATGGAGTACTCCCTCATAGCCCACTAATTTACGGTGGAGTTTACAGTGCTTTATAGACTATGACGCTTATATAAAATGTGTTAAGGGGGATAATGGTAACGCCTTAACGCTATTTTGATACTTTATATTACTGATAGGCATTATCTACTTAGCGTACACTACTATATATAAATAGTTTAACGAATCCTTAGAGGATGGTTATCCCAAACATCCTTTGAGTTACTTGTATTTTCAGTTGTTATTTCACTTGAGTTGGATTTATTGATATTAGAATGTTAATCCTGACTCGAGTGTTTTGTGTTTTGATTTACGCTCGGGTCAGACTGAGTGTACCAGTATTCGAGACTCACCTTTGGAGTTGGAGCTTCGCTTGGAGATCCAGCTATCTATCCAGCTTTCAGATATTCAGTTGATTCCAGTGATGTATTCTGATCTTGCATTTGACTATTGTATTCGAGACTTCTGTTGTATCTTGTTTAACTCTATTATATATATAGTAGCTTCATGAACTATTATTCTTTTGTTTCCACTGCATTATTGTTATATTACTTTGTGTCTGTGATTCTTTGATTATTTATTTATTGTATATGCTGAGTTTTGCCAAATTTAAATTAACAATATGATATTTTGAGCAATTCAAGTCCGGCATGTGTGGATTTATTGTCGATTTGAATGGTCCAAAATACTGGGTCGTTACATGGGATACAAATAGGGAATAACAGATAAAATGATATACTTTTCCTAATCCTTATATGCATGTATGCATATATTATAGACAAGGACACTTATAATTTTGGCAAGCACTTCGAAAATCATATGCATGTGATTTACTTAATACTGATTTATGTGTAGACATGCATTCAGGCTTCATTTGCCTAATATTGACGCATACTAGATAAACCTAAACCTTTATCTTGAACTCAAACATTAACCCACACACTAGCAATTTTCATTCACGATAAATTGGTATATCATTAAACCGATACATATAGAAGCAACACACATTTTGTAATGTATTAGAAAGTCTATTATTGATCTTAATGGTTTTGCTACCTGATGACATACACATTTAGAACTAAAACCCATTAAAACTTCACACTTTTGTTCCCTATCAAATATTCCTAAACCTCCAAGCTTGGTAGACACTTAAAAAATGATGTATATCCAAAATCTTCATTTAACAGGAACTTGAAGCATAATCATATACTTAAAATCATATTCACATTAAAAACCTATGAACTTAGAACTACTCATCAAAAAAAGGTTTACATCAGGTATGCTTTTGAGATTTAAAATAAATGGAGTTTAAATACCTCAGAAGCGTTTGTTCCCAACATCGTAATATAACACATTTACTTTTATACCTTTGTGGATGTATTCACTAGTACAAAAAGTGCATATTGCTTCGCCTCATTTGCATCAGTTGAAGTAAAAACTGATGCAAATAGAACTATTTGCATCAGTTCTATCTTAATAACCGATGCAATTGGTACGTGAAAAGCAATAGGTAATAAAAAAATCAAATTTGCATTAGTTGTCACCAACAAACGATGCAATTGGTACGTGCAAATAGTTTTAGTCGCATCGGTTTTAAATTCAACCGATGCAACTACATTAGTTTGCATTCATTTTCCATCGATTTGCTACTCCAACTTTCATTTTCCCTCCCCTTAACTTTTCATTTCCCGCTTAGCTTTCATTTATCCCTCCACTTCCCCCGTAACCCGTTAAGAAGAAAACAAAAGCAACTTTATATTCGTTCAATTGAACGACTTCAAATCAAATTCGACTGTGAATTTTAACTTCAAACCAAATTAGCAGTTCCTCTCAAATCGAAATCCTCAAAAAAAAATTGAAATTCAAACCAAATCAAAACAAATGTTTTAATTCGACTGTGAATTAGGTGGCGATTTAGGTTGAGTGGAGGTGGTAGCGATGTGCTTTGAGGTTGTTGTGGAGTTTGGTTAAAGGCAATTGTTCGATCGAGGGTTGCTCTGAAGGTCAACAAGGTGGAGTTGTAGGGATGCAGCGATTTTGATGGTCGATTGGGGAAGTTCGAGTTTGAAGTTGGGGGAGGCGGTGATTGTTCTGGTGGCCAATTTTATGTCTGGCAATTTGTTGCTGCTGTATATAGGAGACGTGAAGATGAACTGTTGCTTAGTGAATGTTGTGGTTGCAGTATGGGTTCGTTTTGGCTCTGGTCGAGGAGAGTGTTTCAGATGGTGGTTGTAACTGTTGTAGGCTGAACTAATATAGGAGGGTGGATGTGAATTGATTAGAGGTGGTAGGAGTTGCTGCGTTTGTTTGTGAAGGTAGGATGATGTGATGGAAAGTGTTTGCGCTTCCCAAAACCCACCGCTTAATTCTTCAATTCAGATTTTCTACTGCTGCCTCTTCCTGTTATTCCTTTATTTATTTATTTTTATGTTTTTTATTGCTTCTGAATCGAGATAGCGCTGCTGAACAAAATCTTGTTTGATTTTGTGTCAATTCGATGTTTAAATTGAAATCGTGATTCAGTATTGAACTTCAATATTTTCGTTCTGAAACAGGATCGTACATTTCACACTGGTTGCGATTCCAAACCGCATTTTAGAACGTACGGTCACGTGATTTATGCAATCACTTTGGATGGTTGAGAACTTCTTAGAAGGATGCAGCTTAAGTATGCTAGATATTAAAATTGAAGAAACAGCTATTTGTTACTTATAACTTGCAGAATTTTATAAGTAATTTGTCGACCAAATAAATGGCTAAGAGCATTTCAACCTCCATGCAATTATAAAATGTGATTTACACATTATCAATTCTTAATTTTATCCAGAATTTTATCTTCAATGGCAATATTAATAACAATGTTACGATAACTTGGCACAAATTTACTATACTGTCAAAAATGTGTAGTTTTGGACACTGGACTCACGATGCGAAGTAATAAATGTATATATTAGTATACTTTTTAACATATTATTATTATTTATTATTAAATTATTTGGGCCACATTTGCGTAGTAGTTCTTTTTTACCTTTAGTGTCATGACTATTTTTCCTAAACCACATCGAGTTTACATTATGAATCATCTTTTGATATATAGACTTTAGGTTGACATTACATCTCAATGCTCTAAAATAACCTTGTTGTTTCATACAATTTACAAGCAAAATGACACAACGTAACATTCACCATCCGTTTACATGGACATGTCTAAATTATGTAATCTGGTATATATTCGTTGCTTATAACTTATAAGTCATAGCAGTCAATAGTCAAACACAAAAAAAAACTTATTTGAACTTAAAAGTGAACTTACATCGAAATCCTTTTACTTATAACCATTTAATCAGATCTACTTAAAAATTGCTATTTAGATCTCCTTTTAAGAAGATTTAAAATAAGTGTTATGAAGCACTCTTATACTAATAATAATGATCTAAATTTGAATTACAAATTGGATTATAGTGACTTTTGTATGAAAATGCTGCTTCCTACCTAGAAAATGAGTTTTTTGACTTGAAATAAGAGTTAAAGGTAGAGGTAGTTGGATGGATAATTTACAATTTTGATAAAGCTTAGTTATAACAAATGAAATAAGTCTATGACTAATCAACTAGGTATCTTATTTCACCTTCTTATAAACTGTTTCCAAATGTTCAATTCCAAACAAGTAATTTAAAAATTACTTGTGTACCTACAAGTAGCTGCCAAACATACAGTTATGAGTTACGACTTATCAATTTCTAAGCAACTTGTTTATCCTTATAAACTGTTACAAACATTCAACAAATAAAATATCTGATTTCTTCTTCTTCTTTGGAATACTAAAACAACTTCATTTGGGTTAATTTCACCCTTTTCTTGGTATTGTACTAAATTCAACAACTTCCACATCTTGTAAAAGAAGAAAAAACAACAAATTGTTTACCGGAACAATTCATAATCTTTGTTTAAAAGTTTTTTATTTACTTAATCATGGCATTTGTAATTAGAACAAGGTATGCCTCTCTTCATAAGTTAATAATGCTGTAATTTAATTCCATTTTGTTCAGAATTTTGACATGATGTCAATTATTGAAACTTTAAATGGATATGCATCCAAAGAGATCAGTAAGTTGTTAAAAGATTTTGATAATTTCACCATTCAGTTGACTACTAAAGGTGGGTCTCTAAGGCATGCGAGGAATTGTTTTTGAAATAGTCATCATTCTGCAATAGTTCATAACTCTGTAACCAAAGTGCTTATTCAGATATTAACATTCGTGCTTATTGATGATACATATATCGGTTGTTTTAGCAGCACAGTCATTTTGCTTCAGTGGACAAGTTATTGGGCATAAACATTTCGAGGTAATAACAATCATATCCATATTTTTCTACGTGTATAACATGTTAGTTTGTTGTATGTGATAATAAATTCATTAGAGAGAGTTAGTAATAATAGTTTATGGCCATGCAGAAATGAGCACCAGCACTGATGGATAATTTTTGAGTTGATGTTGTGGTTTTCATTTCGAGGACGGTTCAGTGGCTTGGATCAGAGTGTTGACGTTGCGTTGATGAATTGGCGATCTCAGGTTCGTGGCGAGGCGATTTCAGTTGGGATTGTTCGCGGTTTCAATTGGATTTAGGTAGAGGAGGCGAGGCATTTCAATGTTTCTGGTTGCGATTTAGGTATTATCGCTGTTGGCTGCTAGGTCGTGGGTTGTTGCTGCTTGTGAACTGAAAATGGCAGGTGAAGTTGATTGGTTGTATGAAGATGTTGAAAGGTAGGGGAATACTGGGTGGTTGAGTGACAGGGATGTGGTGTTTACAGTGAAGGCAAGGTGGCAGTGTTTGTATAGAGAGAGGAAGAGGTGAAGCACTGATGATGGTCACAGTATGGTGAACTGAAGTGATGTGAACTGAAGTGGTGGTTGAAGTGGTGACTGGTGTGGACTGTTTGATGTCTGTAGATATATTTTTATGAGCAGTGATGAAGCAGGGGGGTGCCTGTGCAGTGATGAAGGTAGTATGATTGAAGTGGAGAGTTGTGTGACAGTAAGGAGGAACTATGGTGGTTTTTGCTGTGGTAGTTGATGTCAGTTGGAGGTATTGAGACAGTGTATTGAAGGGGCAATGTTTGATTATGCAGTAGCACTGTGATCACCAGCAGCACTGTGATTATGCAGCAGTTTAAGGCAATGGAGTGGCAAGTTGTTGCAGTGTTGTGAAAAGTATGGTCTTGTTGACAGGTAGTTGTATTGGCAAGATGATGAAGTTGAAATGATTTGTGGCTGTTGTGGTCAGGTGGGTAAACAAGGGTTGGGTGGATGTTTGATATGTGAATGGTGCTGCTACTATGGATGGCAGTTTGTAGAGGAGTAGAATGTTATGTCTGATGTGGGTTGTGGTCGACAAGGTGGAATGAAGGAAAGTATGTGACAGTTTCTGTGTGCTAGTAAGTGAGGGATGTGTAAAGGTAGGATGTTTAAAGGAGTTAGTCAGTAAAGTGTAGTTGTAGTTGTGGATGGGGGGAAGTTGTATTGGAATGACGGAGTGATTGTAGTGGGAAGTGATGTAATTGTTGTCAGAGAGGAAGTTGAGAGCTGCTGTGTGAAGTGTGGTTGAGTGTTGATGAAGAAGTGGTAGTTGTTTAGATGTTGATGGTGTGATGCAAAGGGAATGATTGGGTCTGGCAGTGTAGAAGAGGAGACGACAATGTGCAAGAAGGTGGATGTAGTTGATGAATGAAATGTAGCGGTTTAAGGAAAACAGTGGGGTGGAGATTAATGAAGTGGCAGTAATGAACTTGTGGTCACAACATAGTAGGAGTATGCAGAAGAAGATTGGTGGGTAGTATGAATGGGTGAAGTGTGGGTGGATGTCAGTGATATGGTGATGATGTAGTAGAGCTTGTTCACAGTGTAGAAGTGGATGTGCACTGGTATTGGGTTTTCAAGGCAGCGGGGTATATGGACGATTGTCAGGGTAAGAGAATGGGTAGGGTGGTATGGTTACTGATATGAATGTGTCCCACTGATGTGGGATGTTTGATGAATACAGTGAGTTGTTTTGGAACAGAAGTGAAGTTGAAGTGGAATGTATTTGTAATACAAATTTGTAAAAGAAAATGTAAGAGTGAAGAAAATGTAGCATGCAAAATGTGAATGTAAAAAAACAAATGCGAATAATCAATAATATATATATAGTCTATTTGAGTACTATAATAATGGTTTCTGAGAATGGCTTTTTTGCATCAGGTATAAATAGCTGATGCAATAGAGGGATTAGTTTGCACCGGTTGTTATAAAAAACTGATGCAATAGAGGGATAAATTTGCATCAGTTTTCAACAACAACCTATGCAACAAGTTCCTTTATTGCATCGGTTTTCATTACAACCGATGCAACATGGGGGCTGTGTCCAAGCAACCAACCATGATATTTTGCATTAGTTGTTAGTAACAACCGATGCAAAAAGGACCATTTTGCATCAGTTTCAGAACTGATGCAAAAGTGTTAAGCCTGTTGCATCAGTTGCATATGCATCGGCTGTTGAACTGATGCAAAAGGGGGGTAAACAACCGATGCAAATGGCCTGTTTTGTAGTAGTGATTTATGTCTGCAGTAACATATATATGAGTTTTATATACTTAGACAATCATATTTTTATAGCTATATATGTATGCATATGTATTAAAGATCACATGATTGTTTGAAACAAAAAATTCATGCACATGCAAAACATCATATGCTTTAAAACTTATAATTCGAAACTGACATGTATTTTGGATTCGTACATATTTATGATATTGCACTTATCAAAAAGGTTACTTATATGAAAAATCGGAAATATTGGGCTTATTTATTTCAGAATCCTTGATATTTTCAAAATTGTATGTCTATCAAAAACCATATATCTACTTGAAGCTCAAAACTCACATATGTATTCAAAGCCAATATATTTTTGGGACCTGACATCTTTTGAAATTACTTATATCCCAAAACTAACTTAAAATTGATATATAAATATGTAATTTAGTTTATATAAAACTTTTATGTGAGCACAACCAAAGCCTTATATTTCCTCAGAAGATCACGTGTGTTCAAAACAAAAATATGACTCATATTTATACCTATAAAATTTATTAGATCCTCAAGGACCTAGTGTCTTCCAAAATCATGTAGATCATATATGCAAAGTCATATATATTTAGAAATCCCATCAAAATCTGATGTATTTTAAACTTCAAATTTGAGTGTATCGAAACTAGAACATACTAAAAAAAAATCATATGTTAGAAACCCGCAAAACTACACTTATAAGATATTATATTTAAAACTATATCCTATAAAACCTTGGGATATTTGAAATCAAATGCACAAAGCATTTATGTTTTAAACTAGATATACAAAACTGACACTTTTAACTTGTATACATAAGAGATTTAACACATTTAGCATGCATACATCTATTTGAATCTGAATACATATATATATATTTAATGGCTGTCAACTTCATACATTCAAAAGTATTGATAAGAAGCTCAATCCAGTTTTCGAAATCACATATATTTGAGACAGTAATCATATACTCCTAATAAGCCATTTATATTTGAACCCTTGTATCAGTTCGAAACCTCTCTTCAAAATTATAAACCTCATAAAGAAAATCAGTCAATGTTAATTGTCTTGACTGGTTTTATATTTTTTGCAAGGATAGGCATAACAGATTTCTACTGTGCTAGTTCATTCACAATTATTAGTATTGAAATTTTCAATATACATGGTTATAACACATGAACAATTATAATGCCAGGCCCATACATAAACAAATTATCTGTTACATTTAAGCATTAAGCATTTACAAATATATCCCGACAAAACTAGTGTAGTGTTTGTAAATAGTAAAACATATTTATGTTTCCAGGTCATTATCTAAAGTTGATAGATGACGAAACAACAAGGCATGAAGAAATTTATGGTTATAACTCAAACTGCCAACCAAAAAAAAATTATAGCTAAAGAACGATTTAATACGTCAAATCAAAAATTAATTTACGTACCTTAACTACAGATCTAAATCTGAATCGATTGCTCAACATCGACCGTTCCACTAACCCAAAAACGCGATGGAATCGAACCCAAAACCTCAATCGAAAGCGTGATGGAAACAACCCCAAAAAGGCGACGGTAGCTAAGGAACCGAAGGAGGAGAACGGGATGAATTAGGTTGAATACGTTGGGAGGAGACGAAAGCCAAAACGCGGGAGAAAAAAAATTGTGAATTTATGTTGAATACGCAGGAGACGAAAGTAATACAGGGGGAAAAAATTTCAAGTGGAGGGAAATTTTGGTGAAAGAGGGAAAAGGTGAATAAACGTTACAAGGGTTTGGCTATTCGCTAGTATAGGCTGTAAATTTTGTTCACGTTCTAGTAAAACAAAAATAAGAGGAAAAAAAGGTTTAAAATAATATTGGTTGCACTCACACCATAAAGGCTACCAATAAATGCAACTAAAGACATGTTTTCTTGTAGTGGAAACTGTATCAATCACCCTTGTCATCCCTTATTTATATCCATTTCAATTCCTATGTAATAACCACTCAAATTGTTCTTGTTTATTTTATGTACATATATCAATTACCACCGACTATGCACACTCCCTATAGGTTGCACTTGCACAATATTTACTATGAATATATTTACAATTCATGTCATATTTTGGTTAGTCATTAATGTTATTTTATTAGTTAATTATTTAATTTAATTAAGAGAAGGAAAAGAAAAGTTTCATTCTCTTACTAAATTTATGATCTCTCATTAATTGAATAATTTAAGAGAAAGAAAATGAAAAGTTTCCTTCTCTAGATAAATTTATGCCCCCCTCATTAATTGAATAAGTTAAGAGAAAGGAAACGAAATATTTCCTTGTCTGAATAAATTTGAAAAGTAAACGTTACACACAAAATTGTATATAAGAGTGTATTTGATATACTCTAACTTACATAGACATTAAATTAAAGTGAAACTTTATTTATGAAGTTAAATTAAATATTGATTTTATTTAAAAGAAACCTAGAAAAGTTCTAAATGAATTTAGACTTCATAGGCCCATTAAAGATCCAAAATGGTTAAATTTTTTGAAATTCACCTATTTCTTCCACTACGGGCTGACCCAGTTCCAACATTTACAATCACAATCTATAAATTTACCAATTCTTTCTGATGTTGTTGGAAGGATTTAGACCCACCACGGTGTACAACAGGATTTTTATTCCTATTTGCATGGTTCCGCGATGATATTTCCTGTAAATTAAAATATATTATTAACTAAAGTAATGCAACTAATATACGAAATTTAAACAAATTATAATAACACTATAAAATTAAATAACTTACTTTAAGAGGAGTGTCCCAAAGTAGGAGAAATTCAGCCCAAACATCAGTGCTCATCCAAGCGGGTTTTTAATTCGCATTTTTTGCCTTTGAGAGAATGTCCTTATAATTTTTCCGCATCTTTTGGTTTCAATGATTTCTAAAATATTTATATCTTCCGGATCAACACGTACCGCAGCCTGCACATTGAAATTAATTTTAATTGTATACATAATATTAACTTTCAAATGAATTATAAAGTTATACTTATCATCAAGTCAGTCCATATAACGTTCTGGGATGTCGTCCCAATGAGCCCAACATCCTACATCCGACTCTTGAATGTCTTCTTGGAGATTTGAAGAATGTAGTCCTAAGGCTCCACCTCGAAACCCTTATATAAATTTTGATGTAGCCATTTAATAAATTTTAAATAATATACATGCAATAAATTTAAGACTTCTCCTGCACTCCTCGGAACGACCTCCGCTACTGGTCGTAAATCCAGCACCATGCCGTTGGCACCCGCTCTAGGAGAAGAAGAAGACCGAGATCTGTTAGAATGTCTCCTGTAAGACATATATATCTACGACAAACATATCATTTAATATAATGAAAAAACATATCAATTTATTATTAGAAAACATGTTTGATCAATCATCACATAAAACTTCCACTACATCATCATAAATGAAACAAGATCTCCTGAATACATATATAGAATTGACAAAACATAATAACAAATAGCTCACAACATAGTCATCATTATTAATAACAGCAGAAACTTAGAATATACATTTTACAACAAGCGATACAGATATTCAGAATTATCAGTCTTCGTCGTTTTCTGATTCAGACTCGGTCTCATACTTTATATTGTTTTCTTCTATACTCTCAAATGCTTCTATTAAAACATTTGATTCATCATTCAACAACCCTAAATCAGTATCGTCATTCAACGACCCTAAATCAATAATGAAGTTTGCACTAATTTTAATCAATAATTATACACTAATTTTTGCACTTATTTTAATCAATAATTATACACTAATTTTAAAACATATTTTACAATTCATTTAACTATTTAGCAGCATATTAATCAATAATTATATACTAATTTTTGCGCAAATTATAACAACATTGTTTTAAACTATATTAAACATTCGTGTAAACTTATCAATAAGCATATTAATCAATAATTATACACTAATTTTTGGATTTTAAGTCAACCTTACTTCTTGGTGCGAAAGAATGAAAAGTTTTCAGATTTGCTTGTTTTTGATCTGCGTCGATTAATGACGGCTAGCGTTGGCCGCTTATTCTAGCCATCGCCGGCCGACGCAAAAGGCTAGCGTCGATTTTAGTAGAATATCTGTGTCAAATTTTTTTACTGTTTCAAACTAAAATTTATTGTTTCTTAATTTATTATTCACTTCATTTCTTAATTTTAAATTCATTCAACTATTTAAATATTTTATTAACTAAATTTGAATTTTCAAAACATATTTTACAATTCAGTTAACTATTTAAAATTTTAATTTATCGATTTTGTAAACTAAAATTTTAAGTTTGCACTTATAATAAATTAAAATAAATATATTTTAAACTAACCACTAACATTTATAATTAACACACACTAATTAATTAAAAAATATTATTTATGTTTAACCGTACTAATCTAGCAGCATATTAATCAATAATTATACACTAATTTTCGCATAATCTATAACAAACATTGTTCTAAACTATAACAAACATTCGTGTAAACTTATCAATAAGCATATTAATTAATAATTATACACTAAATGTTGGATTTTTAATCAACTTTAATTTTTAATTACAAATTAAACAATCAAACCGCTAATTAATATCCACAAATCAACTAATACGCAATAATCATCAATTTTAAACCCATAAACAACTAATTTTCAAAATTAGTGTTTTAATTATATCTCCAAATCAACTAATACATTATTATCATCAACTAATACGGAATAATATTCAATAATTTTTAACCCATAATTAACAAATTTTCGAAATTATGGTTTTAATCATACCTAGATTAAGTTGAAATTGGAGAGGAAGGAGATATCGATGAGCTTTGGAGGGTTTAGAAGATCAAGGCGGCTGGCACGGCTGGGCATGGTGGCAAAATTTGTGTGTCGTTTTAGTTTTGGTGGGAAACGATAATGATTTCCGGTTCGTGGGTTCGACCTGTATATTCAGAGTTTGCATCGCTAGCTACGACTAGTGACGGCCGCTTATTTTAGCCGTCGCCAGCCGACGCAAAAGGCTGGCGCTATAGACAGCCTTTCTTGTAGTGATACTGTATATACAAAAATCTATGCAAGTACACATATGTAGTTTATACATTCGACGTGCACACGTGCATAAATGCACAATGTCATAAGTACATAGACACATACAAACATGTACATATGCATGTGTACACAAATATGGGCATGTAGAAAACATTTTCATTTTACAACTATTCAATAATATTGTATATGACTCTTTATTCAAACATTGCTTTAAGACTTGACAAGAAAGCTAGCTAGTTCATAAGGTTATGATCTTACTTCTCCTTGTAAGACGATTATGGAGAATATTATATCACATAAAGTGTTATATGCTATTCAAACCAATCTCTTATAATTACTAGTACTTCTTATGTATCGCCAATTACCTAACTCCACTAGCTAGTAGTAGTTATTTTAAACTAGTTACATTATATTAACTTACCATTTGCTTAGCCTTTTACTTTGACTAATTGAAGCAATGAACTTTTGACATAGAAATATCTACTGGAATGTATAAAGCTTGAAGCATCTAAAAATTAATAATGTTTCTTGGAGATAACCATTCTCCTTCTAAGTTCAGCTACTCAGCTATCGTATTGGCAAATCATATTAGTAAACCGTTAATTTTGGGACATGGCTATTCAACTTTAAGAGATGATTAAAAGATGATAGCTATTGTGAAAAAAGTGAATATCACTTTATGCCTAGTACCCTAGTGGTGAATTGACAACCACTTTAAATGAACTAATCAATGGGTCATACCTTGGAAAACAAGCAAAGTAAGATAGAAAATGCGTATCTTGATCATGTTTCATATCGTGTAGACAAGTGATCCAAAATTTAGGAACGTAATGAACTTAAAGAGCAATAACGATTAATCACATCACATTAGTATCGTATATTATATAACATGAAGTACATAACATGTAATAGAATCTCATTATAACAACATTCATGCGACTATGACAAGGTGGTTCGAAATCAAAATCAAAATGATTTATATATGGCAAAATTGGAAGGATGGAAATAGAAGGAACAAAATATTCATGTTAATGTGTGTCCACATCGAGATATGGATCGAGCAAGTAGATAGGATTTAGGTAAAACAATGACTTATCCAAATTTAAAGATGTTGATGTATTTTATCTATTGATACTAATTTAGTACTTAAATGGGTTGTTTAATGGTTAGATTAGCAGGTAATTTAGGATCGATTGCTATCTTTATTTTAAAAGATTATTTTTGAGCAAGGGACATGAATGATAACAGTTTAAAATACAAGTTCGTGTATTTTATATTCTATTGAGGCATACATTGAAGTGAATGGTACAATTTTGATTTATTAATCTAACTATTTTATGTACAAGGTACGTGCTTTCTGTCTAGTCGATGTATTTTATGCTTGAGAATGGGTGCAATTCTACACTTTAGTCCTGATTGTACAGTTTATTTCTTTTTTTGTCTTCTGTATTTGTTAATCTATTATAAATGTGTTACTGAGATCAGATTAACCAATGGAAAACAAAAGTACCGAGTATTTGTGTTTGGAGGATTGTGAACCAAAATAATGATGCTTTGAACTTTGAGAAAAGTTCTTACCAATATTGACAAATATAGTATATGCCAGAATCAAAGAAAAAATGCATCATATTAACATGAAGTCATGAACTACTAAATAGTAGAATCACCCTATCCACTGTAAATAATCTTTCTCGATAATTCCCAACTTCTTTGAACTCTTGTTATCATCATTGTGACACACAGAAAGTAACAGCAATGCATCACCCCTTTCTTTAAAATCTTATATATATTTATAATAACAACTGTAACATTCAATTATCAATTCAAAGCAGTTGAATCAACTATGCTTTGTATAGTAAAATAAAACAAAGAAACAAATATCATAGTATAAATTTCGAGGTTCAACAAACTGCTTAATCGTTGTCGGTTTTTCTATTATACATGCACTCTTATATTATATTATTAATACAGGGATCTTCATTATTGCATTAAAATAAGGACCCTTAAAAAAATCTAATATATTTGCAGAGTCTTCCTCATTAAACAGAACTGATCAGACATTGTCACCATTCGCCATATGCTATTTGTGATGAGAAAAAAAAAAGCATAATAAACATGAACTAACCAAAGTAACCAGTTATACTACATCTTCATGGACTTCCATTTTAGACCCCTCTTTGAGGACACATGTCCTACAAAGTGGACAGTTTGACTGCTTGCTTAGCCACTTATCTACACAGTCAGGGTGAAACGTATGAGTACAATTAGGCAGCATTTTTACCTTTTCCCCTTCACAAAACTCGCTTAGACATATTGAGCACATCAAAGTTTCATCTACATCTCCTTCTCTGTCATCGGCAGTCTTTCTGTGTAGGAGCACCGGCAGGCTGTTAATGACTTGCGAGTCAAGCCCAAGAGGTCCGGTTGGGCCGAAACCCGACCCGTATGGATCTGGTTCGTGACAGGACCACCGGACATATAAACATAGAAGTGTGATGAAGAGTAGAACTGCAAATACGATAATGAGTATTAGAAGAGATTTGCCGTGAAGCTCGAAGTTTTTATCTTCTAAGTCTGGGTAGTGCCAGTGAAAAGATTGAGCATCCTGAGCTGCCATTTATTTTATTTTTTTGGTCGATATTTCGAAATGGGAATGGAAGAAGCAGTAATGTATAAGTAAAGTGAGGTGTAACTTGTGATCCTTTGGCGTATTATATGAGTAAGTTGTAGGCTTTTAATGGGAATTATAGCTTTAAAGTGAAAGTTTGTTACTGCGAGGACTGTTTAGATGGGGCCGTGGCTTACATAAAAAGCTAGTAGCTTTCATGTTGGGTTTGTTAAGAGTTTGGTTTTTGTGTGATATACGTGTGCGTTTTACTTTTGTCTTCTATTTGGGACAAGCTTCTGGTTTTCCCTATCCTCTTTGGTTTTTAGCTTAGGTGGTGATATAGGCTATTTGGATTAATGTTTTTGTTATCTTCCATGGTTGAGGGCATTTTCGTTGATATTTCGAAATAAAATTCTACGTAGGTTGTGTATTTTATACATCACTTTTTAGTTTCTAATGTAGTTAATTTTTCACTATACTCAAAGGCCATCCATGGGTTCCTCTTTTGCATGCATTGCATAATAAATATAAATTAAAATCAACCTTTTTCTTCCCCTAAAACTCTCATTTGTCCTTTTGTAATATAACGATCCAAATTTTACCTACATTAATATGCTAATAAACATAACATATATATAAAAAATCACTTTGAGTGTATATAATGTACGTACACATAGATTACTTTGAATTTCGATTGCACGACACCAATATGAAGTAACATAATTGTTGTATGTTGATATGCCTACAAAGTAGCGGATTAACTGTTTGTTAAATGCTTAGGTATGAAAGTATTTTATTGTTGTACGCTTATACAACAAGGAGGTAGCAGATTAATTGTTTGTTGTATTGCCTAGGTGAAATAAATCTAGCATATAATAGAATTAATGCTAAGAAAACAAATAATTTACATTGAAATTTACAAGGTTCAAACCTTAAAAGAATTCTACGTTTATGAGTCAAATCATTTTTATATTTTTGATGTACAAGCAAACAATTTTAGAAATGATCGTAACATTGGTTTTTATAGTTTTTTTTATAGTAATCCTCCGACTTTTAAAATTTTCGATTTCTTTTTGTTTGAGTAGTATTTTCTTTTTGTAGATGAATGAAATCACATGGATTAATGACATCATTCTCATACCTAACCGCCGCCTTCGGATATTGCCAAGTGTCTTTCGTCTGGCTTGCATTGGGTTATGTGCACAAACTACTATTCTGGTTTAGGTGGCGTAATTTGGTTAAGGTGGGATAATTTGGTTTAGGCGAGATAGTTTAATTTTGAATAGCTGGAATTGGCATGTCGTTGGATGACAGTCACATATTCAAGAGCCATATTGTACGTTGATATGAGTTTTGATTTGGTTCTGTTTTAACGGGATGGCTCCTAGCGCAATTCTGCCCCGGTCTCATTTGTTATCTTGAAATGAGGTAGTGCTCTACCCCCAGTTGAGTTATATTACGTGCTCTACCCCCAGTTGAGTTATATTACGCAGTTGAGTGTTGTACCACGTTAGAGGTTGAGTTGTGGCTATTTTGTGTATGGCAACATAATATGAAGTTTGTGTTATCATGTATGCTATTTCTGGAACTTGTGTAGTTTATGTTTCATGTAGCTTAATGACAAAACCTTACTTGTAGTGTGTTGATCCCATTCATTGAAAAGTACGTGCACTTCTTACTTGTAGTTCTCAAGCAATGCAGTTGTCTACATTATCTTCCTTGCTCTGTTTTTCTTGTAGAATATTTCTTATGAGAAAATGGATGTATCACTTGTCACTCAAGTCTACGATTATATAAACCATAATAGATTTGGAGTTCTTCACCCATCTTTTTAGTAGTCTTTCCATCTTGTTTCGTAGTAAATGCCCTTATATATGTCACGATAAAATTGGGTGTCGCGTCCTTTCATGTCAGATAATATGTAATGGCCCATATTTTACGTATCGGAGAATTGTAAAATATTTTTATTTTATTCATAGAAGGTTGTATGATTCTATAATTCTAGGATATGCCTCTTAGGGATATTTTACACACCTTTGATTTTTTCCGAATTTCTATATGACAATTTTGACCCTAAAAATCTTATTTAGGTTATAACTTTTGATAGATGTTAAATTAGGGTTGCAAACTAGTTTCATTGCTTTAGAATGATGGTTTCGCATTTCGTAGAGTGGTCATAATAGAAAAACGGACATACAATTAGAGAGTTATGCCTGTTTTAGGATTTATAAACTACTAGTTAGAAATAGTGTATAATTAGTGAAGCCCATTAGTCTAATTAGAGAATACTATAAATAGAGGGCTGAAAAGTCAAGTTAAAAATTTTCTCTCAAATTCTAAATCCAGTCTAAACCCTAATTAGCCTTAGATCCATCCTAATTTCATCCAAAATCATCCAAATTGCTCTCTAAATCAAACTAGACTGCGGATTAGTGATTAGATCATCAACTAGAAAAGAGAGATAATCGATTTGCTTGATTTGAAGTGCATTCCATTGCTATTCGGATTGGATCTACATTTATATTGATTGAATTTGGTAATTGGTGAGTGTTTATACCTTCTCACTATACTATGCATGTTTATAGGGTAGAATCTTAGGATTTAACATGTTTTAGATCGACTTTTTGCCATAAAACCTTTTCTAACTTTAATTACATGTTAAACTATGTATATGATCTAGATTGATTAGAAATCATCCTTGCTCATGCTCATGTGTTCATCCTATATGTAGATCTATGTTATAATTTGACTATTTCCTCTTATTCTAATGGATTGCATGTTTGATTGGATGAAATTACATGTTATGCTATGCTTGGATGTTATGCTTTAGTATTGTTTGTTAGTGTTGTGGATGCATAGGAAGATAGGTTAGTGACTTGGGCAAATCAGAGACGAAATTGGTCGAAAATGGATGAAACTTGGAGGGGAAGCTCTGGAGTATGAGAGGAGATTGGGGTACAAGTCATAGGTCTAGAATCTCTAAGTACAAAAGTCGGTACCCACACGAGATGTCGGTACTGAGTTCTGTGGATTGGTCCAACAAGTTGGCGGTTTTAGGGAGAGCAAGGGTGTTACTAGTAGAGTTTGCCTAAGGTGATGGATTGGTGACTGGCTAAGTGTTGGAGGCTATGATGACTTGTTTCTAGAATATGAAGTTGTGTGCTTTGAAGAGAGGACTTATTCTATGAAGACTTAATTTGTGTAGAGAAGTCAGGGTCAAAGCATCTTAGCATGGAGTACTAGAAGCAAGGAAGGAATGAAAGAAAACCTAGCTATGGACTGGCTAAGCAGAGAGATCGACACCGAGTTGGGAGGTCGGTACCGACTTCTTGGTTTTAAGTCCAAATGGGAGGTGAAGTAGATGTCCTATAAATCGTGCTGGAGGTGTTGGCTCATTCGTATCAGGTTAGATGATGATATAACAGCATGATGAAAAGCTATGATCTTTTGATGTTGGCTCGTGTTGGGAGTAGGTTTCGAAGTTGACGGCTCGTAAAGGGGTGTGCCGTGTGATCGGGGAATGGGGAAGGGTTCCCCAGGAATAATGTAAATTGGATTGAGCAAGAAGGGCTTGGTATCCAAATGGAGCAAAGATGGGCTCAGGTGTATGTACTAAGGAATCGTTGATGACTCGGAGAGTTTTCAGTTGTACTCGAAGCAAAAGTATTGTAAGTGGGGATGCCCAAGGGTCAATGAAGGGACCTGTATACCTTGGACTTGTAGCTTTGGGTCTAGTGTCCAGCTTGGGGCTACGAGACACATATCCAGCTTCGGGCTGCGAGAAATGAGAGTAAAACAAACAACCAGGATTTCCATTAGTCCATGGCTTGGGCTCATTTGAGTTATCATATATTTAGAGCACATGGAGTGATAGTTAGGATTGTTTGATGGATGCTATAGTTGCTTTGGTTGCTTTCTTTGGTAGGCTATCACTCATAGGTATCAGGAGAAGTAGGTATTGGAGATAAGATTACCTGGAAGACTGATATCCTTTATTTGGCTTGTGATATATCTTTGTGATATTGTAGAGTAGCATATTATAGTATTGTATGCTAACTCTTTGGTTGTAAGGACAGCTCAGATATAGTCCATGTACTCTTATTTCTTACTATATTTACTTGTTTAGTATTTTGAAAATCATTTAGCACTTACACCAGACTGTTGTCTGACTCAAGGTTTTATGTTTTGCCTCTTATTATCTTGGGTACTCTTAAATGAGTATATAGATAACAGAGCTGGGTGATGACACAGTAGCCATTCGGAGGATGAGACGGATGAAGCTGTTTCGTATTATATACATATATAAAGTGTACACTTATTCCGTTGAGCAACGCTATAGAGTCTGTGACAATGCTTGCTCATTACTATTTGTTGAGACAGTTTATTTGAGTTTACTTCTGTTGTATAACCTCTACTGCATTTTATGTACAACTTTGTGAATCTATTGCTATGATGATTTGTTCACATAGTTATTACTGTCTATTTTGTTATATCTGTGGTATTATATTTTATCCATGCGCTGTGAGATATGACATGTTATATGTTATATTGGTTTATTTCAACCATGATGATTGTCCTATATCGGCCGGGCATGGACAGGGCACATTTATATTCTATTGGTGCCAGTTGTATATGATGGTCGTCACATTTGGTATCAGAGCTTTGGTTACATGATTAACCGGAGTTGATACCATCATCTAGTAGAGATAGGGAAGGTGTTATCGCCTTAGGCTGGATCGAGAGTATGTATATGTATGAGAGAGCGCGTTCTTGTTATACGTTTGGTTTTCAAAACTATAATGTAATATATTATATTATACAATATAACTCGCATGCAAAAAGCACTATAGACACAATTTTCTTTATGAAAGACTGATCATTCTTGTTACAGATAAGAATGAGCCGGCATAGAAGGAATGATGTGGGGAATTCTACTTCAAGAGTAGAGGAAGGAGCATGATCAGGAGCTGCTACGCCTAATATCCAAGCCATGTTTAGTGGTATAGTGGCTAGTATGATGAGGAATGCTCCTGGAGTGGTGGTAGATGGAGGTGCTCTCATGCAAGCGCCTAGGGTTAATGTCACCAAGCTAAACAAAGATTATTCTACTTTTGGTGGGAAGTCATTTTATGGAACAGAGTAAGCCATAGAAGTGCAAGATTGGTTAGATACCTGTGAGCGCATCTTCGGTGATATAGGGGGTGGAAGATACTATGAAGAGGAAGTTGGCTTCGAGATAGCTTCAGAGCCGAGCCATGAATTAGTGGAATGTTGTTACTATTGCTACTCTAAAGGATCGGTTCAACTGGGATCAGTTCAAGGAAAGTTTCGAGGAAAAGTTTGTCCCAATTGCCTAGAAGTTGGTTCTATATATTCGGAAAATTTGCCGATCAAGCTAGAAGAGACGATAGTTTCTAAATATGTGGCAGAATTTGATGCTTTGTCAAAGCATGGAATGTCGTTCATCGACACTCTATTGAGGAAGAATGAGAAATTCATCATTGGTTTGGATGACTACTTGGGGGAAAACTAGTAGACCATGTAGATAAGCCATTTGAGAAGCTTATAGAGAAGACGCTTTGCCATAGGAGCTTGTACCCTAAGGCTAAGGCTGCTATTGTTATTTCTACCGAGAAAGAAGAGCCAAAATCGTAGCAAGGCGGTCAAGGCAAAAAGAAGTGGAACCAAAAGAGAAAGCAGTCTCAAGGAAAGGGTGGTAAGAAGATGGTAAATAAGAACCTACTTGCTATGGATGCAATGAAAATGGGAATTTGATTAAAGATTGCAAGGTGAATGAGAAGACGAAATATTACAACTATGATATGCCTAGGCATTTGAAGAATTATCATCTAGAATCGATGAAGGACAAGCAGATGGTGAAAGCGTATGTTTTAGACGTAGTCCCGACTTCGTCGAGTGCTCCCTCGACGAAGGAGAAAGGGAAGGGAGTGATCATCCAAGGTATGGTTTCTATTGGTGATGTTCCTATTTGAGTTTTGTTTGATATCGGTGTTTCTCATTCATTCATCTGTAGTGACCTAATAGATAGACTGGGATTGGAACCTGAGATAGTAGACCGACCCCTAATCGTGGCAAACCCTATTGGAGGCTCTACTAGCCTTTGCATGGTTTGTCATGGCCTAGTCTTATCGAGTCATGGATGTTCTTTGGTTTGTAATTCCCTTGTTTTGAACTTTGTTGGGTTCGAGATAATCTTGGGTATGGAATGGCTTAGGAAGTATGCGGCCATAGTGGATTTTGAGAAGCTGTTGGTGACAATCGGAGATGTGGAGGGGTGAACAGTAGTGATTGGATGCCTACTAGAGGATTGGGTGATGATTAGCTTTCTATATTCGCTTAAGGTTCCACAAGAGGGATTGTCATCAGTGCCTATCGCTAGAGAGTATCCGAATGTTTTCGAGGAATTGACTAGATTGCCGCTGCATAGAGAGATCGAGTTTTGAATAGACTTGGTGAAGGAAACCAGACTGACAGTTATGCTTTTGAGGCGTCTGGCACCAAGATAGCGGAAGAAATTGGAGGTGCAAGTGAATGACCAATTGAGGAAAGGGTTTTTGAAGAAGCATATCTGATGGGCCACACCTGTAGTATTCGCAATGAAGGCGGATGGCTCTTTGAGGTTGTGTGTGGATTATCATAAGCAGAATAAAGTGATGAAGAAGAACAAGTATTAACTCCCATGAATTGATGACATGTTTGATTAGCTGCATGGTACGAAGGTGTTCTCCCAAATGGATTTAGTGATGGGATTTCACCAGTTGAGAGTAGCAAAGGAGAATGGGCCTACTACCGTGTTTCGTATGCTATCGGGTTTTTATGAGCGGTTGATGATGCCATTTCGATTGACCAACGCTCCAGCATACTTTGTGGGTCTCATGAATCGGGTTTTTAGAGACTAGTCGAATAAGTTCGTGCTTGTGTTCATGGATGATATTATGATCTACTCTAGAACACAAGAGGAGCACAAGACACACTTGAGGATTGTGCTAGAGATATTGACGAAGCATAAGTTGAGAGCAAAGTTCTCTAAGTGTCAGTTTTGGAGAGAAGAAGTGAGATGCTTGGGTCACGTCGTTTTAGGACAGGGTATAGCTGTGGATCTTGCAAAGGTGGCAGTGGTCCAAGACTGGAATTAGCCCAAGAATGCTACGCATTCGAGGAGTTTCCTAGGGTTAGCGGGATACTATAGACGCTTCATAAAGGACTTCTCGAATGTAGCGGCATCGTTGACCAATTTAATGAAGAAGAATTAGACTTTTGTATGGGATGCGAAGAGTGAGATGCATTTGTGAGCTCGAAGGAAAGGTTGACGAGAGCATCAGTATTGATCATTCCAAGTGGAAATGAAGAGTTGACGGTATACACCGATGCGTGTGGTACTAGATTGGGTGCCGTGTTGATGCAGAAAGGGAAAGTTGCTGCCTATGCTAGTCGACAACAAAAACCGCATGAGAGGAATTACCAAACTCACGATTTGGAATTGGCAGCAAGTATTTTTGCTTTGGAAGATATAGAGGCATTATTTGTTGGGATAATGGTTTGAATTGTTTTCGAATCATAAATCCTTGAAGTACCTTTTCTCTAAGAAGGATCCCAACCTTCGTCAGCAACGGTGGTTGGAGTTCTTAGCCTCTTATGATTTTAGTATTTCCTATACTCTAGGAAAAGGGAACGCAGTCGCTAATGCATTAAGTAGAAGACATTCTGGGTTAGGAGCAATGTTCTTGGACAGAAAGAAGACAGAAAATATTGCTGGATTTGATTTCAGGCCTCATTTCGAGTTAGACCCTCAAATGTTGTCAAGCTTATCAATTATACCTACTCTAATTGAAATGATCGGTACTAGTCAGAAGCCAGATGCTAGACTAGCAGAGATCATAGCAAAGATAAAGGAATGAGTAGAATCTGAAGATATGAAGTAATACATGAATTCAACCGAAAAGGTTGGCTTCATAAAGATGGGAAGTTGTTTGTTCTCGAAGTTAATGGATTGTGAGATGAAGTGCTAAGAGAATGTCATCATTCCAGATTGACCATTCATTCCGGTGGTAATAAGATGTACCGAGATATAAAGCAAACTTACTATTGGGAAGGTATGAAGAGGGTTGTTGGGGCATTCATCTCAAAGTGTATAAACTATCAGCTGGTAAAGGCAGAGTAGAAGAAACCTAGGGGATTATTGGAACCATTAGAGATTCTTGCATGGAAATGGGAGCATGTATCGATGGATTTTATTGTGGATTACCGAGAACTCGAGTAGGGTATGATGGCATTTGGATCATAGTAGATCGGTTGACTAAGAGTGCAAGGTTTATACCTATCAAGTCAAGTAGGATGGCATCCAAGCTGGCAGAGTTATATGTAAAATGGATAGTATGATTTCATGGTGTGCCAAAGAGCATTATGAGCGACCGAGATCTGTTGTTCACTAGTAGGATGTAGAAGAGCTTACAAGAGGCATTAAGGATGGAGCTACATCTTAGTACAGGTTATCACCCGCAAACAGATAGGCATGCCGAAAGAGTAAATCGTATATTGTAAGATCTCTTGCGAGCATTCATTAATGACTTTGGTGGATCATGGGATGATCATTTGCTTTTGGTGAAGTTTGCATACAACTATAATTATCAGTCAAGTACTGGTATGGTTCTATATGAAGCATTGTATGCCGACCATGTGATTCTCATTCATGTTGGTGGGAAGTGGGCGAGAAACTGATACTTATGCCATACATGATTAAAGAGACTTCAAAGAAGATTGAGGTCAGTCGACAACGAATGAAAGCCGCTCAGGATCGGCGAAAAAGCCATGCAGATAAGAGATAAAGAGAGTTAGAGTTTTCTGTCGAAGGTACGGTGTTTGTAAAGGTTTCTCCTCCGAGGAATGTAGTTCGATTTGGTAGAAAGGGGAAGTTAGCACCGAGATTCATAGGACCTTTTCCGATAGTCGAGAAAATCGAGAACCAAGCATATAAGGTCGACTTACCTCAGAAGATAGCAGGCGTGCATAACGTTTTTCATGTCTCTTATCTACGGAAGTTTGTGCACAACTCAAGTGTGATGATCACACCAGATTAGATAGAAGATGTTGAGGTAGAACCAGAAGTTTCTATACCTCGTTAAGCTGCTTCGTATTATTGGGTACAATACGAAGCGGCTTAGGAGAAAGACAGTGAAGCTAGTGAAGGTACAATGGATTAGAAGCGATGAGGATTGCATGTGAGAGATGGAGGAGAGCATGAGAACTATGTTTCCAAAGCTCTTTGAATGGTAAGATCCATTGTTTATCATATCTACTTTAACCATTGTATGTTATATTTGATAGGTTAGTATTCCACATGCTAGAATAGGTCACCTATACTATTGATTTCATGGTTGCTCGTTTGATATGTGTTATGGTTGCTTATGTTTGGTAGGAATGCTGAATGACCATGGATGCCTATACTTTGGCTTATTGGGATATCAGGAGCGAAATTCCTAAAGGGGGAGAATGCGATGATCCGTATTTTATGTATCGGAGAATCGTAAAATATTTTTATTTTATTCGTATGAGGTCGTATGATTCTATAATTTTGGGATATGACTCTTAGAGACATTTTACACACCTATGATTTTTTTTGAATTTCTATGCGATCATTTTGACCCTGAAAATATTGTTTGGGCTATAACTTTTGATAGGGGTCGAATTTGGGGTTTTAACTTGTTCCATTGTTTTAGGATTATGGTTTTCCATTTCATATAGGGGTCATAACTGAAAAACGAACTTACAGTTAGGAAATTATGCCTATTTTAAGGTTTATAAACTGCCGATCAAAATTAGTTTGAAACTAGTGAAGCCCATTAGTTTAATTAGAGAATAATATAAATAGAGGGTTGAAGGGTCAAGTTAAAACTTTTGCCTCTCATTTCAGGTCTAAACCCTAATTTTCCCGGGATCCATTCTAATTTCATCCAATATCACCCAAATTGCTCTCTAGATCAAATTATATTGCGGATTAGAGATTCAATTGTCAACTAGAAGATAGATCATCGATTTACTTGATTTGAAGTGCATTCCATTGTTGTACGGACTGGATCTGTATTCATATTGGTTGATTTTGGTAATTAGTGAGTGGTGTATGCTTTCTCATTATGTTATGCACGTTTATATGGTAGAATCTTAGGATTTAACATGTTTTAAATCGATTTTGGTCATAAAACCTTTTCTAACCGTAATTACACGTTAAACTATGTATATGTTATCTTGCCTTTTGGTCAGGCTGGGATGCCATGGATTCGGCTAAAATGGATGGATTAGAAATCGATTACAGTTGAAACTGTGGATGATAGTTGAATGGATTCAGATGGACAACACTCAAACAATGACTAAGTATGGAATCAGCACTTCACCTAGACAACGAATCAGACCGGATCCCCAATTTCTGACCTAATCAAGGTGCGATAGTATGGACTATGGAGTGACAAGAAAGGCTACATAAGGCTACATTCCAAATTCAAGTCGGAGTTCATATACTCGAGTTTTGGACAAAAGAAGATGGATCGGTATCGATCGGATCAGTAGTAATTTGCTTCTAGTCGGACCCAGGAAAATTTGTTGTTTGCTTGGAGTCAGTGCATGGTTTGATTGGAGTCGTAGAAATTTGAAGTGCTGAATCATGCTTGGAGTTGGATGCATGTTTGCTTAGAGATTGCTTGGAGAAAAACGGTTGGCACTAATCATTTTGGAGAAAAACGATCGACACCGATCGTTTTTCATGTTTGGAGACAAAATCACATTTGTGTGGAGAAAATTTGTATTTTACCCAGTCTAACCCCGGGCCTGAATATTCAGCACCTGCTTCGAGTCAGAAAGGTGATTACTTCGAGTCTCGCTTCGGGTCAACCCTGAAGTGGGTTTTTCGACGATCGTTTTGCTGATTTTCGACGATGATCGATCTATAACTCAAAATCTAGAAAGGCAATCGATATTAATTTTGGAGGACAACTACAACATGAGGGACCCACACCATCGATTGTCGGGCCCCACGATGAAGTTGGATTGATCGGTCATGATCCATATGGATCTATCCATAAAATTATTCCAATAAATGATGATCGGTCAATATCTCACAACGCAAAGTCGGAATGATACAAAACTTTGGGAATAGTAAAATATTATGTAAAGGAACCTACCATATTGATTGCACATCATTTAGAGAAACTTGAACGATCTTCCTACATTGTTCTTGAACGATCGTATCATTTCAGCCAGAATGATTTCAACTCCATGGAAAACACAATATCTCACAAACGGTAAGTCGGAATGGCGTGAAATTTTGAGAGAAAGTAGCTAACATAATGATGGGCCTACCAGAAAGATGCCCAAAAAGGAGCAAATATAGAATGATCTTCAATATTTTCATTTTTCAACTTGACTCCATGGAAAACGAGATACCTCACAAACGGTAAGTCGGAATTGCTTGAAATTTGGGGAACAAGTAGCTAACATCACGGATGACCCAAAAAAACGATAACACCCCCATTGGAGTTAATATGAATGATTGATACCAATCGTTCCAATGGAGTTAGCTCATTACAATGGATTTTCTTCTTCTTCCAATTGGATCTTCTTTTGGCTCTCCTTTATCACTTCTTATCTTTTCCTCCATTGATTTTCTACGGCAAAAACATCTATACTTGCAGTCTTACAATATAAATAAAATATTATTGGAGTGGATGTAAGTCGAAGTTTGCCGAATCACTATAAAACTTTTGTGTTCATTTACTTTTCTGCAATCATTCTATGATCCGTGAATCTATACTTCTCTGTTTGGATCTAAATATTGGATATTAGTGCTTTCACTTATAACAAGGTGTTTGTGCCCATTTTTGGCGCTAATATTTTGGTGTTTTCACAGAAAAACTAGCCCCTGTGGATTTGGAGTTCAGATTTGAAATCAATTAGAGAACTTGGTATTAGAGCAATGGTGAAATCATCAACAAGGAGATAGATAGCGGATAGGAGCCATCATGAAAGGAGTCAGGAGGCTTCCTCAGGAACTAATCAAACCTCAATCTTCATTACCAGAGACGAGATGGAAACAATGATGGATGCTATGTAGGAAAGCATGCTAAAGAGACAGAAGGAGATTATGCATAATCTACTCCGACAGATTGGACAAGCTAGAGCATAAAACTAAAGGACTGGAGTAGCTCAAGTTGCTAGAAATATGAATCATGGAGTTGGAGCAGTAGGAGCTAAGGAAAACCAAAATCATGACCGAGGAAACGAAGCTAACAGATAGCAGGATGGAGTCGTACAACCAAAGGCAGTCCCCGACCGACACATAACGATCGGTATCGATCATTCCGGAACGATAGGCACCGATCGATCAGGACTTGGGAGCATTCCCCCGGGTTATGCTGGATCGATCCTAGGTAGGGTGATGAACGGTGCTGCACAGTTTGGTATTAATCGGACTACGGATGTGCATCACGAGGAGTATGTTCCGGAAATCCCTCGTGGACTCGGGGGGCAGTTTGCAAATGACAACAGGAGATTACCCATAAACGAAAATGAAAGGATGGCTGAGATGATACGATGGATAATGAGCAGCGGAACGCCCAATAGGAGCTTGGAAGATGTCATTTGGAGTCTATTCACTCCGAATATCAAGAATGCAAGGAATTCATCGGAATTCAAGCTACCAACACTGGAAGTATATGAAGGAAAGTCAAACCCAACTGTGCATACGATGAGGTATATTCGGCATATGGAGGTGCTAGGGGCATCAGAAGAAGTCATGGCAAGGTGTTTCCCATTATATTTGAGGATTTGGCTAACCTGGGTTCAGGCAGCCTGGAAATGGATCAATTAGAACTTGGGGAGAATTAGTAGAAAGGTTCATGAGACAGTTCAGGGTTCACATCTCGAGACCCAAAAATGTGATGAATCTGGTGGCACTAAAACAAAGGGCTGGAGAGTCCCTGAGGACTTTTCTAACACGATTCAATGCCCCGACAACATCGATGGATCGGCCAGATCCATCTATGGTTTTGATGGCGATAGTATCTGGAACTGCTGACAACACAGAATTCAAGGATTCACCGGAACGGGATCCATCGATGGATCTCGGGGAATTTTAGCATGAAGTAGAAAGGTTCTTGCGACAAGATGACACACGAGCCGACAAGCAAGAATTAAACATTGTTCGGGATGAGGGACCATTTGGAGAAGGGTCCAAGATAGATAAAGTAAAGAGAAAGGCTAGCGATAGCTCTGACGGATTAAAGCAACCAAGGAGGGAACCGAGATTCACCTCTTACACAGTATTGACTGAAACATTGGAATAGATATATCTAGATACTGGGGGCAGATCCCCTATCGGAGGCCAATGAGGAGAGAGCCTACAGACAACGAAAGGAAATCGGGAAGATATTGCGTATTCCATGAGTTGAACGACCATGATACAAATGAATACAGGCACCTAAAGGATGTGATAGAGGAGCATTCAAGAATGGTAGACTGCTGCAGTACATGAGGGCATGGACAACGGCGTGGAACAAGAGCAGCCATTATTCGTATTAAGTGGAAATAGGAATGGCCCTGAATCGGGATCATGGTTCGTCATCAACTGATCATGATGGAAGCGGCCAAGTTTAGGACTTGGACTCCAGTCGTAATAATTATGTTGCAGTTTCTTTCCTTATAATAAAACAGCTAAGTCACTTATACATGCATGGGATCACGAACGGTTCCTAGGCATGCTTTGGGATGACAATGATCCGTCACGCCCAGAGAGGCACACATTGCATTGTTTAATTTTTTGTTTTCCCTTTAGCATTTGAACTTGATTTTAATAGTTGAGTTATTTGATTGCAAAACTCACTCGAACGTGAAATCTGACATTAGTAATTCTAAACCTCATCCGAAAGATGAGACAGAAAGGCAAAAACAAGCCCCCTCGTTGAAAAGCGAGTGGATTGGGCTTTGCTAACGTAACATCCCTTATCTAGAGGCCCAAACGTAAGCGCTACACATGCTGCAGTCATCCATAGTATTAACTTCCGGTGACTAAATACGGCCATTTTAATGATATCCATAATATCAGATACACTTGAATATAAAGCGAAATCACAGATTCCAAAAACCATATTTTTGATTACATTTCCAAAACATGTTCAATATTCAAATTACATAATCTCATCGCTTTCTCAGGTTCAGATAAAATATAGTTACTACAATATTACGCCAAGAGCAACATATGACGATGCCCCTTTGGTTGACCAGAGTACTATGTATACAATACAGCAGAATCAATCCAAAATATAACAGCAACTCCTAATTAGCTATCCATTAGCCACCTACTTGTCACCGGAAGCTTTATTCGCCAACTACTAAAACCTGTAAACCTCAACCCTCAGCCTACTCAAATCAATTTTGAGGACCCGAGAGTTTAAGGAATAGTAAACTTCGAGTCAAACATAAAGCCTGGTGTAAATAATACTATACATCTCGGTTATCTAATATTAAGTGAGACCACTCCACTTAGCGAAATTGGTTTCCCCTCAATAATATCCTTTTAAAACATATCTTTTGCAAATTATAATCCCGCAACCAAAACTGGTTAAATCTGTAAAGCAATTTATGTATATGTACAAATCAGTTATCATATGGACTATCTGTCCATACATTGTAGTTTTGTTTGGTTAACTACTAACCCTTGGCTGACTCGGGCCTACCAGAAAACATAAAAATTTAACATCTGTTAGATACTCATCTTCTAGACGGTCTGTCCTTACTTAATTCTCCAGGTCTAACTAATCCTAATGGTTTTGCGGGCTCACCAGTAACCTATCTTTCTTTATAAATTCCTTTCTTTGTGCAACATAATTTTAGTCTTACTTGTGACAAAGCCCTACACACTAGAATTTTAGACTAAATTAGCTAGGGGCTAATAGCTAATGAGTATACGGCGCGTCCCTACACCAGTCCCATCTGGTCTTCTAATCTGAGTCATTTTCTTAGGGTTAACTACCCTTTAAACATTGAAAACCTTTTCAAAATGATTTAAACCTTTAAATCATACATATTCAAGGAAATTATTTATATATACTTTTTGCTTTACTCATATCACCTTGCCATGTTACATATTCTTTACACAAAACCTTGTTGATGAAAACGTTCAAACTTTCGAAAGTACCCCTTTCGAATCCTTTGAAAGTATCCCTTTCAATACAAGTAAAACCTTAGGCCGAAGGCCAAAACATACCTTTCGAAATCATACCTTTCGAAACCATTCATATTTATCCTTTCGAAAGCATGAAAAACATCTCCTTCGAAAGCTTTAAAACCTTAGACAACCTCTTTAAAACACTTAAACATTACCTTTCGAAACCATTGGAAAACCTTTCCTTTTAGCCCTTTAGAAACCATTGGAAAACCATTCCTTTATATCTTTTTAAACCATTAGGGAACCACCCCTTAGAAACCCTTCTTTAAAACCTTTTGAAAGCATCAAAACATCAAGCCTTTCGAAAGCATTTGGGTTTAATTTTATAACATGTGGAAACACCTTTCGAAACCTTTAAAACCATCTCTTTTGAAACCATTTGGGTATTGCCATTTATAGAGAAAAAGGGTTATTAAAACATTTAAGTCGAAAGCATCTCTTTCGAAAGCATTTTCTAAGTAAAGAAGTGATAGCGTCAAAAGCATCCCTTCAAAAGCATTGGAGAAGCGGCTTGATTTTTAAAAATAAGGTAACCCTTTCGAATCCAATCTGGGTCGAAAGGTAAAAAGCGGCTATCAGGGGTTTCGACCCAGTCGAAAGTAGTTGTTTAAAAACAAAGGCGCAACCTCTTAAAACCATTCTTTTTAAAGTCATTAACCAAGTCGAAAGTAGACCAAGTCGAAAGCTATTCAGTCGAAAGCAAAGCAGGCACATTTTTATTTAAAAGCAAAGTAGTGCTTCGACCCCTTCAGAACCCTTGGTTTCGACCAAATACCTTCCACCTATATCACATTCACTACATACCAGGTATCTGATACCATGTGTATTGGTTTCGATGGAGTCGGAGGTGGAGGTAAGGAGTCGGAAGCCTGGTGCCGAAAGCATTGAAATAGGAAAAAGCATGTAGATTTGATTTTTTAAACTATTTCTTTGTACCTAACCTGCCTTGTTTGTCGAATTATGATTAGTTCCAAAATTTTCTTTTCTAAAAGTACTGCCGATTTTCAGAAATAAGAATTTGGATTATTTACAAAATACCCCTTCTCCTTTTTATAAATATATAATACATCTAAGTCTCATACCTTAAATAATTTTGTATATCCATTAAAACACTTAGGAAAACTCTACAAAAATTCAAGAAAATCATTTTTAATATGTTTTCTAACATATATAAATTTCAAACCCTAAGCCAATATAATTTAGCCATAATTAATTTTTAAACCCAAATTTGCATTTTCTTCACAAGATAATTCATATAAAATCGACATTAATTCAGAAAATTATGAAAATTGAAATCCATTTCTGAAAGATTATTTCGGATCCAAATTTAAATTCACAAGGCAATTGGATGTCATATAATAGGGTTTTCATATCAAAACATATCACAAAATCTATGTGAATTAGCATAAATCATCAACAAAATATAGATTTACATTTTATCATCCAAAACATGGCAAAACATTTGCAAATAATTCAGATTTCATTTCAAAAACTGAAAACCATTAAAAATTGAGGTGTAGTCATTATTCACCTTAGCTTTTTGAATAAGGATGTGAGATTTGTTCTTGATTAAGTGATTTGATTCTTCCTCTTGAATTCTTCTTCCTTGCCCTTCCTAAAGGTGGCCGGCCATAGCTCTATTTTTGTTTGTGAAATTAAAATGAACGTGTAGAATGAATTTCTAAGGGGTTTAGGGTATAAGGATATGCCTTGTTCCTATTTTTCCCTTGCATATTTCCTAACCCTTTTATTCTCTTTTTATTCTTTAGTTCACTTATTTAACATGGCATGGCTACCCCTTATTTAATCAAAAATCTCAATCCATTAATCATCTTACATTAGTTTATTTTATTAAACTAATTAAATATCCTAAATAATGTTACTAAAAATATGAGATGTTACAGACTCCCCTCCTTGAAGAATTTCGTCCTCGAAATTATGATAATGTACACATCAAAACAATAAAAAGTAAAACATATCATCAAACAAATCAGGATAAGTATCTCTCATCATGTTCTCTGTCTCCCAAGTACCATCTCTGTCATCGTCGCTCCACTAGAATTTAACTAATTTGACTGTCGTGTTCTGTAACATCCCCTGTTCGGAGGCCCGAAGCTAAGTTCTACAGATGCTGCAGTCATTCACAGTATTAACTTCCGGTGACCAAATACGGTAATGTTAATGGTATTCATAAGAGCAGCATCACATGAATATAAAACAAAATCATAGATTTCAAAAACATCTTTTCACGTTACATTTTCAAAACATGTTCCATATTCAAATTACATAATCCCGTCGCTTTCCCAGGTCCAAATAAAATATAATTATTACATAAATGCGCCAAGAGCGACATATGATGATGCCCCCTTGGTTGACCAGAGTACTAAATAATCATAACCGACTTATTACAAACACAGCGGAAATACATCAAAATTAAACAAACTGTAACTCCTAAATAGCAACCCGTCAGCCACCGGCTCGTCTCCGGAAGCTTTATTCGCAAACCTACTAAAACCTGTAAATCCTCAACTCTCACACTACTCAAATCAATTTTGAGCACCCGAGAGTTTAAGGGGAAAAACATAAACTTCTAGTCAGACATAAAACCTGGTGTGAATAATACTATACATGTCGGATATACAATATTAAGTGAGATCACACCGCTTAGCAGAATGGGTTTCCCTTCACTATTATCCTTTTAAAACAATATTTTGCAAATCAAAATCCAGCAACCAAAACTAGTTAAAACTGTAAAGCATTTTATGTAAACATACATATCAGGTAACAAATGGATTATCTATCCGAACACTATAGTTTTATTTGGTTTACTGCTAACCTTTGCCTGACTCGGGCCTACTAGACAGATACAATAAAAATGGCCTAACATCTGTTAGACAAGTCTTCTGGACGATCTAACCCTAACTTACTCTCTCCCAGCGTCCATTGATCCTAATGGTTTTGCGGGCTCACCAATAACCTACACTATGCAAATATATTCCTTTCTCTGTGTACTATAATTTTAGTCTTATCTATGACAAAGCCCTACACATTGGAATTTTGTACTAAATTAGCTATGGGCTAATAGCTAATGTATAGGGCGCGACCCTATACCAGTCCCATCTAGTATTCTAATGTCTGAGTCATTTTACTTAAATTTTCCTTTAAAACCTTTTCTTCTCAAATAGATTTAAAACCTTTAAATCAAACTTAAACAAGGAAAATATATACTATATGCTTTACTCAAAATCACCTTGCCATGATATATATACTTTACCCAAATCTTTGTTGAAGAGAACATTTAAACCTTTGAAAGTACCACTTTTGATCCTATTGAAAGTATCCCTTTCGTAAGCTGTTTAACGACTAATTTTCTATCGGATTAGAAAATTACCGATAAAATTTCAATTAAAATTAACCGCAAGCGCATGACGTACAATTTTAGTACATGGCGAGTACGGGTCGATACGGAGGAAATTGTATTGATTTTAAAATTTCTACTCAGTCAAATTAACCAAAGAGCTTGCTATTGTTTAAACCAAAAATGTAAATAACTAGCAAAGGAAAATAAATAAAAATATAAGAGCTTGAAGGCAATTTAGAGGTAAATCCCTTCTCATGATCACATAAATCAACATATATGAAATTATGATCTCTCTTTTTGGTTATTAGTGAATTTAGTTGATGTGTTTATCATAAGTATGGCCTATTTGTGCTATTAATTAGCCTAACACAAGCCATCAAACTTTAACACACCCTCCAAACCACTTGTTAACTCTCATGAAAATGTTAATGAACTTGAAATAAAATCTATTCTAAGCATGATCTATTTACTGTTGTTTAGTAATACAGACCATTAAATTTTGATTTTAAAATCCACTTCATTACCATAAACATATGTAGATGAAGAGGTAATTTGTGTTTGTGTTTGTTTAAGAATAGCATATTTAATGTCAACAACATATGCTATCAAATTCAAAACTAAACAACAAAATATTTACCACATCAAACATTGTCATTAAGCACAAAAAGAAATCATAGATTAGCAAAATGTTGAATCTACATGATTAAGAGAGCTTCATTACCCCTAAATTGAAGGGGTTTAGCTTCTCATATTTGTTATCATTTCAAAAAATGTAGAGTTCAACATGAAACAAAAAACAAGAGGAAAATGCAAGCTAATTAAAATAAAAGGAGAGCTAAACTACTTGCAATAATTAATCTAAGCTACTAACATAAAAGAAAAGAACATGAATTAAAATTGCATATAAGAAAATTACATAAGAGAAAATGGCTAAGAAGCCATGAAATAGAAGAAGAGAGTTTATATTTACAATTTCCGCCTTTAACTAACTAAATAAAGAGGAGGCTAAGAGCCTCGTTACATGAACATGTAGGGTATTTATACATGTCAAGAACCCTAATGCATATTTTTGGGGACTACCCAAAATACCCTTGAGGAAGTATGGCCACCAAGTTATCATTAGCATGAATTAATCCTCCATTAAGTGTGCATGTAACTTTAATGGCCTCTAACATGTGCATTAGCTCCTAATTGTACATCATGGTAAGTGGGTAGGTGGGGTCCTTCATGATTTCATGAATTGATTTATTTTCATCTTCATTTGCCTTATAACTCTTGTGCATGCGTATTTCCATGAAGCTCTCTTCCATTTGAATCCAAATTCCTACAAACTAACATTAAAATATCCAAGTAAATTTTCTAAAATTAAATCATACATAAAAATGACCATTTTGCCCCCATATGAAGATGAATAAATGATAATTTGATGGCAATTTAAATTTTGGTTTAAACATGTAAAAATACCTTATATGCTCATTTATTTATTTAAATTAGGTTAAATATGAAAGTAAAAGTATACACGTTTCACAGTATGCTACAGATGCTACAGTCATCTATAGTATTAACTTCCGGTGACCAAATACGGTAATGTTAATGGTATTCATAATGTCAGCATCACATGAATATGAAACAAAATCACAGATTTCAAAAACATCTTTTCACATTACATTTTCGAAACATGTTCCATATTCAAATTACATAATCCCATCGCTTTTCCAGGTTCAGATAAAATATAATTATTACATAAATACGCAAGGAGTGACATATAATGATGCCCCCTTGGTTGACCAGAGTACTAAATAGTCATAACCGACTTATTACAAACACAGCGGAAATCATCAAAATGAAACAAACTGTAACTCCTAAATAGCTAGCCGTCAGCCACCGGCTCATCTCCAGAAGCTTTATTAGCAAACCTACTAAAACCTGTAAATCCTCAACCCTCAGCCTACTCAAATCAATTTTGAGTGCCCGAGAGTTTAAGGTGAAAAATATAAACTTCGAGTCAAACATAAAACCTGATATGAATAATACTATACATCTTGGATATACGATATTAAGCGAGACCACGCCGCTTAGCGAAACGGGTTTTCCTTCACTATTAACCTTTTAAAACAATAATTTGTAAATCAAAATCTTGTAACAAAACTGGTTAAAAACTGTAAAGCATTTTATGTAAACATACATATCAGGTAACAAATGGATTATCTATCCGAACATAATAGTTTTGTTTGGCATACTACTAACCTTAGGCTGACTCGGGCCTACCAGAAAGGTACAATAAAAATGGCCTAATATTTGTTAGACAAGTCTTCTGGAAGGTCTATCCCTAACTTAATCTCTCCCAAGGTCTACTGATCCTAATGGTTTTGCGGGCTCACCAATAACCTACACTAGGCAAATATATTCCTTTCTATGTGTACCATAATTTTAGTCTTATCAGTGACAAAGCCCTACACATTGGAATTTTGGACTAAATTAGCTAGGGGCTAATAGCTAATGTATAAGGTGCGACCCTATACCAGTCCCATTTGGTATTCCAATATCTGAGTCATTTTACATAAATTTTCCTTGAAAACCTTTTCCTCTCAAATAGATTTAAAACCTTTAAATCAAACTTAAACAAGGAAAATATATACTCTATGCTTTACTCAAAATCACCTTTGCCATGCTATATATAATTTACCCAAATATATGTTAATGAGAACATTTAAACCTTTGAAAATACCCCTATCGATCCCATTGAAAGTATCCCTTTCATAACCAAATGAACCCTTTCTTTCATCCAGGCCGAAAGGCCAAAACCTTCCTTTTGAAACCATTTACATAAACCTTTCGAAACCATTGAAATACCTTTTCCTTCGAAAGCTAAAAACCTTAGACATCCTATCTTTAAAACCTTTAAACATAGCCTTTCGAACCTATTAGAAAAACCTTTCCTTTAAACCTTTCGAAACCATTGGGGAACCACCTCTTCGAAACCTTCCTTAAAAACCTTTCGAAAGCATCAAAACCTTAAACCTATCGAAAGCATTTTGGTTCAATTTTAAAACATGTGGAAACTCCTTTTGAAACCATTCAAAACCATCTCTTTCGTAACCTTTGGGATAATCTTTAAAAATCTCTAAGGGTCACAAACAATAGGGTCGAAAGCAACTCTTTTGAAAGCCAAAACCTAAGTAAAGAAGTGATGGTGCCGAAACCATCCTTCCGGAAGCATTGGAGAAGCGGCAGGGTTTTTATAAAACAAAATTAACCCTTTCGAAGGCATTGCTTCGAAAGGTAGAAAGCGACAGCTAAAGCTTCGACCTAGTCGAAATGGTTATTTAAAAACAAAGGCGCAACCTCTTTAAACCATTTGACCCAGTCGGAAGCCAACTAAGTCGAAAGCAAATCTTGCGCATTTTCAATTTAAAGCAAAGTAGCACTTCAACCTCCTTCGGAACCCTTGGTTTCGACCCAATTTCTTCCGCTTTTGTCCAATTCACTATGTACCAGGTTAACGATACTATATGCATTGGTTTCGATGACATAGAGGCGGAACTACTAAGTCGAAAGCTACCCAATCGGAAGCAGGGTGCCGAAAGTGGCGAGACATGCATTTGGCATGAAAAACTGGTTTTTAACCTTTTTAAGTAATCATTTTAACTAACCTGCCTTGTTTGTCAAAATTTTATTGGTTGCTAATTTTTTTGTCTAAAAGTATTGCCATAATTTCAGAATTAATTAATTTAAATCATTTACAAAAATACCCCTTCTCCTTTTATAAATATATAAAACATTTAAGTCCCATACCTTAAATAATTTTTATATATTCATCAAAACACTTTGGAAAATTCTACAAAAATTTCATAAAATCCTTTCTAATATGTTTTCTAACATATATAAATTTCAGACCAAAATTATATATAATTTAACTGTAAATTATTTATAACCCAATAAATCATTCTCTTCACTAGAAAATTAATATAAAATCCACATTAATTCAGAAAATTATGAAAATTGAAACCCATTTCTAAAATATCATTTGTGATCTATATCTAAAATCAAGGTATTTGGATGTCATTAAACAGGGGTTTTCACATCATAACATATCATAAAATCTATATGAATAAGCATAAATCATCAACAAGCATATATAAATATTTTGTCCTTCAAAATCATGGCTAAACTATGCAAGATAAATTCGGATTCCCTTAAAATCGAAAACATTTAAGAAATAAGAGAAGTAGTCATTATTCACCTTAGCTTTGTAATTTTGGATGTGAGATTTGATCTTGATTAAGTGATTTGATCCTTCCTCTTGAATCCTAGCTTTATTTTCTTCCTCTTTGCTAATGGTGGCCGGCCTTAGACTTAAAAGTTTTGCTTGTGAATGTATGAATGAACGTATGGAAGTAAACTCCTAAGGGTTTAGGGTATTAGAATGCTCTATTTCCTATTTTACCCCTCCTCTATATGCCTTAACACTTCATTCTTTAGTTCATTTGTTTATTCATTAACATGGCACGACTACCCCTTAATTAAATCACAAATCTCAATCCATTAATCAACCTACATTATTTAATTTAATTTAGCTAATTAAATTCCCTAAATAATGTTACTAAAAATATGGGGTGTTATAGACTCCCCTCCTTAAAGAATTTCGTCCTCAAAATTACGATAAGGTACACATCAAAATGATTAAAGGTAAAACATACCATCAAACAAATCAGGATAAGCGTCTCTAATCCTGTTCTCAGCCTTCCAAGTACAGTCTCTATCATCGTCACTCCACTAGACCTTCACTAATTTGACTGTCTTATTCCTTAACTTCTTCTCATCTCTCGTGACTATACAGCCAGGCTTCCTAAATATAGTCAAGTCTGGTTCCACTACTAAATCCTCTAACACAGCCGGTGCTATAGTAGTGTCTGGATCCCTAACACACTACCTCAGATGAGATACATGGAAAACATCGTGGACACTTGCCAAACTACTCGGTAACTCTACTCTTTACACGAGTTTCCCGATCCTCTCTAAAATAGGAAACGGTCCTATAAATCTCGGTGCTAACTTCCCTGTCTTCCCGAACCTGAAAACACCTTTCATCGGTGATACTTTGACGAAAACATGATCTCTAACAGAGAACTCTAAATCTTTCCATCTTTTACCTACATAGCTCTTCTGCCTAGACCGAGCTTCCTTCATTCTCGCCCGTATCAGCTCAATCTCCTCTGCAGCTTCTCTTACCAAATCGGGACCATGGACTAATCTATCTCCGGTCTCTAACCAACATGCGAGAGATTTGCATGGTCTTCCATGCAAAGCTTCAAACGGTGCATCCCTATACTAGTCTGATAACTATTGTTATAAGAAACTCGACTAGGTAAGATGGTCTTCCCATGATCCCTCGAAGTTTAACACATAAGTTCTTAACAAGTCTTCCATGATCTTGTTAACTCTTTCCATTTGCCCATCTGTCTGCAGATGGTAAGCGATACTCATCTTGAGCTTGGTTCCTAAACTTTCCTGTAGACTCTTTTAGAACTCGCTAGTGAATAAGGAACCTCTATCACTAACAATACTACTAGGAATTTCGTGTAGTCTAACCACATTCTTCATAAATGACTTAGCCAATACATATGCCGTCCTATTTGACTTAACGGGAATGAATTGGGCATTCTTGGTCAATCTGTCCACTATGACCCATATACTTTCATTTCCTCTATTAGATCTCGGTAACCAATTTATGAAATCCATAGAAATAGAATCTTACTTCCATACCGGAATATCCAATGTCTAAAGCAACCCACTTGGCTTCTGTTACTCGGCTTTCACCTGCTGACATTTCAAACACCGTTTCACCCATAAGCCTGCATCCCTCTTCATTCCTTCCCAGAAGAAACTTCTCTTCATATCCTGATACATCTTCGTTCCTCCTAGATGAATAGTGAACTTCGAATGATAGCATTCCTCTAAAACTTCCTTCCTTATGTCTCCCACATCTGGAACACATAATCTACCCTTCTTTCTCAACCACTCACTTTGGTCAAGATGAAATCTTTCAAGTCATCGCTCTCCATTCCATCCCTTTACTTCCTGATCCTTTAAGTTAACACTGGATCTTTTTCTTGTTTAGAAGAAATCTTCTCAATCAATACTTGTCGGACTTCTAAACTAGATAACATAGCAGATTCTGCACTAGACCCAGCTTCGGATCTCCACTGCACTCTGCCAGTGGACAACGCTTCCAAGTCTTTCCATTCTGATACAATAGCCAACGCTGCATTCTGATGCTTCCTACTAAGTGAATCTGCAACCTTGTTGCCTTTCCCTGGTGTGTACTCAATTCCAAAATCATAAGCAGCAATAACTCTAACCATCTCTGCTGTCTCATGTTGATCTCCCTCTGAGAGAACAAGTACTTCAATGACTTATGATTTGTATAAAGCTCAAACCTCTCTCCCAAAAGGTAATGTCTCCACACCTTCAAAGCAAAAATAATTGCAGCTAACTCCAAGTCATGAGTCGGGTATCTAACCTCATGTGGTCTAAGCTGTCTAGAAGCATAGGCAATCACTTTACCTTTCTGCATTAACACTGCTCTTAATTCAGTTCCACACGCATCTGTATAAACTACCAAATCTTGATTCCCCTCCGGAATAACTAATACAGGTGCATGGGTCAATAAGTGTTTCAAGCTCTGGAATGCTTCCTCACACTTATCGGTCCAAACAAACTTCACATCTTTTCGCGTTAGCTTGGTCATTGGTGCTGCTATCCGCAAAAAACCCTTTATAAACCTCCGATAATATCCAGCCAATCCAAGAAAACTTCTTATCTTAGTCACTGTTTCTAGTCTCTTTCAACTATTCACTACTTCGGTTTTAGTTGGACCTACTGCCAATCCTCTTTCTGAAACTACATGACCAAGAAACTTTACCTTCTTCTTCCAGAATTGACACTTCGAAAACTTCTCCTTCAGGTGATGTTCTCTCAATGTCTCAAGAACCACTCTAAGATGAACTTCATGCTCTTTCTCATCCTTAGAGTATATCAAAATATCATATATGAACACCAACACAAATCTATCCAAGTACTCTCTGAAAATTCTGTTCATCAAGTCTACAAAGAATGTCGGCGCATTAGTTAGTCCGAATGGCATAACTAACCATTTGTATGATCCATATCTGGTCCTAAACGCCGTCAAAGGTGTACTATCTTCTGCTACTCTAAGCTGATGGAAACCTGTAGCCAAATCCAATTGAGAAAATATCTTGGCTCCACTCAACTGATCGAACAAATTGTCAATTCTAGGCAATGGATATTTTATTCTTTATCGTCTTCTCATTTAGCTTGCGATAATCGATACATAACCTTAACGATCCGTCCGACTTCTTAGCAAACACTGCGGTTGCTCCCCAAGGTGAACTACTAGGTCTGATAAAATTCTTCCCTTCCAAATCCACCAACTGCACCTTCAGCTCTTTTATCTCTGTAGGTGTCATCCTACTTGGCGGCCTACAAACTGGTTCTGCTCCAAGCACCAAATCTATTCGAAACTCAATGGCTCGTTTCGACGGGAATCCTACTACCGGCTCGAAGAAATCCACGAATTCTCTAACTATGAAAACTCGATTCAACTCGTCTTCTAACTCCATAACATCCAATGAAGCATTCACCTCACAACTAGGGCTTTCTACGGTATATACAATCCGGTCACTACAATCAGGGGTGTCTAAGTGATATTTTCCTATAGTGGCAAAATATCCTAGCATCGTACTTACTTAACCAATCCATGCCCAATATAATTCCGAACCCTACAAAGTCAAATATATGCAAACTACAAACGAAGGTGTAACCTACCAAGTCAAACTCTAAGTGGTCACACTTTATCCCAAGTGTCGCATACCCTGCTTTCGGACTAGCAACTCTTAAGGAAGTCACTAAATATGTGGGTTCTAGGTTAAGATTATCTACCAAACATCGAGATATAAAAGAATGCAATGCAGCAGTATCAAACACAATGCTAACAAACATACCATGGATCTGAAGCGTACCTCCCAATACCGATTTCCCTTTCTCCTGTGCCATTGGCCTCGAGGTAGCTGGTTCCAATGCAAATACTTTTCCCCTCCCTTCCTTTGCCGGTTCCTTGCATTAGTTCTTATAGTGGCCAATCTGATCGCAATTGAAGCACTTGATGTTCTTCTTCCCGATCACTTCCTTTGCCTTTGTGCGACATTCATTTGCAAAGTGCCCCTTCTTGTCGCACTTATAACAAACCACTTCAGACTTTCCTTTCTTCGCGGCTACACCTTTCTAGCACCCTTCTTGTGAAAGAATTTTCTCTTTTGACTCTGCCCCACCTAGACTTCCTTTTCCTTACTCTTCTCCAACAAATCAAGCATTTCCTCGTTCCTCAAAGCCATCTCCACTACAACATCACAAGGGCCTCTAATATGAGGTAACATAGCCCTTGCCAACTCAGGCTTCAACCCCCTAATGAACTTCTCATTTCACTTCAGCACAGTATCAATAGTGGCAAATTCATATCTAGCCAACTCCTCGAATCTTTTAGCATACTCCAACACAGTCATATCTCCTTGTTCCAGCTCAGCAAACTTTCTAATCAGGGTAGACTGCGCCATAACTGACATGAATCTCTCTTTGAACCTCCTGCAGAACTCGGCCCATGTCATCGTCTCTTCATTCATTGCCACAGTCACACTATTCCACCAAAATAAAGCTGCTCGCTGAAGCTGTCTTGATGCCAACCTCCTCTTCTGCTCATCATTGAGCCCCAAGTCTGCAAATATTCTCTCACAATGCAGCAACCAGTTCTCTAACTCAATAGCATCTTTTGTTCCAATAAATGGATTCCCTCCAAGCCTCACATAGTCTCTACTCAGAACAACATAATTGTTGACTACCGGAGCTTCCTGAACTCCCTCTCCCATTACTCTAACAGCAACACTCGCTTGCATCAAATTCATGAAAAACCGATACATAGCTTCCAGTCCAACCTGCAGGACTTCAGCACCTATACTACTAGCTTGTGCTTGACCTTGGTTCCTTCTCGTATTCGGTCTGGCATTACCAATTGTTGTGGTGCTCCCTTAAGATTTACTCTTTTCGAATCCATATCTATATCAAAACCTCATGAGATACAGAAGAATAGCCTAATAAAGATAGGAGACAAGAGATATAGCGTATACTTATATATAGAAAATACAAGTACGTTACTATAGCGTTATCTCATACCCTATCTTTTCTCTAATTCCTAAGGATTATGTTTTTCAACAATCATTTTTAGTTAAAGTTTTTCATAAACTATGCTCTGATACTAAGTTCTAACATCTCCTATCTGGAGGCCTGAAGCTAAGCGCTACAGATGCTGTAGTCATCCATAGTATTAACTTCCGGTGACCAAATATGGTAATGTTAATGGTATTCATAATATCAGCATCACATGAATATGAAACAAAATCACAGATTTCAAAAACATCTTTTCACATTACATTTTCAAAACATGTTCCATATTCAAATTACATAATCCCGTCGCTTTCCCAGGTTCGAATAAAATATAATTATTACATAAATACGCCAAGAGTGACATATGATGATGCCCCCTTGGTTGACCAGAGTACTAAATAGTCATAATCGACTTATTACAGACACAGCGGAAATACATCAAAATGAAACAAAATATAACTCCTAAATAGCTACTCGTCAACCACCGGTTCATCTCCGGAAGCTTTATTTGCAAACCTACTAAAACCTGTAAATCCTCAACCCTTAGCCTACTCAAATCAATTTTGAGCACCCAAGAGTTTAAGGGGAAAAACATAAACTTCGAGTCAGACATAAAACCTGGTGTGAATAAGACTATACATCTCGGATATACGATATTAAGTGTGACCACGCCGCTTAGCGAAACGGGTTTCCCTTCACTATTATCCTTTTAAAACAATATTTTGCAAATCAAAATCCATCAACTAAAACTGGTTAAAAACTGTAAAGCATTTTATCTAAACATACATATCAGGTAACAAATGGATTATCTATCCGAACACTATAGTTTTATTTGACTTACTGCTTACCTTTGCCTGACTCGGGCCTACTAAACAGATACAATAAAAATGGCCTAACATCCGTTAGACAAGTCTTCTGGACGGTCTGTCCCTAACTTACTCTCTCCCAGGGTCCATTGATCCTAATGGTTTTGCGGGCTCACCAATAACCTACAGTGTACAAATATATTCCTTTCTGTGTGTACTATAATTTTAGTCTTATCTGTGACAAAGCCTTACACACTGGAATTTTGGACTAAATTAGCTAGGGGCTAATAGCTAATGTATAAGGCGCGACCCTATATCAGTCTCATCTGGTATTCTAATGTCTGAGTCATTTTACTTAAATTTTCCTTGAAAAACTTTTCTTCTCAAATAGATTTAAAACCTTTAAATCAAACTTAAACAGGAAAATATATACTCTATGCTTTACTCAAAATCACCTTGCAATGCTATATATACTTTACCCAAATTTTTGTTGAAGAGAACATTTAAACCTTTGAAAGTACCACTTTTGATCCTATTGAAAGTATCCCTTTCGTAAGCTGTTTAACGACTAATTTTCTATCGGATTAGAAAATAACCAATAAAATTTCAATTAAAATTAACCGCAAGAGCACGACATACAATTTTAGTACATGGCGAGTATGGGTCAATCCGTAGGAAATTATATTGATTTTAAAATTTGTACTCAATCAAATTAACCAAGGAGCGTGCTATTGTTTAAACCAAAAATGTAAATAAACTAGCAAAGGAAAATGGATAAAAATATGAGAGTTTGAAGGCAATTTAGAGGCAAATCCCTTCTCATGATCACATAAATCAACATATATGAAATTAAGATCTCTCTTATTTGGTCATTAGTGAATTTAGTTGATGTGTTTATCATAAGTATGGCCATTTTGAGCTACTAATTAGGCCAACATAAGCCATCAAACTTTAACACACCCTCCAAACCACTTGTTAACTCTCATGAAAATGTTAATGACCTTGAAATAAAATCTATTCTAAGCATGATCTATTTACTATTGATTAGTAATATAGACCATTAAATTTTGATTTTAAAATCCAGAGCAGATGCTTGTCCACCTCTACTGATTCAGTTGGTTGGAGCTTCCTCATTAGTCGGGACATCATCTAGTTGTTTTTTTTGTTTTTTCCTCTAGTTTATTTAGATACTTCTAACACCTCAATATCGGGCGGTGGCCATGCCTGTAACGACCCTGAATTTTTGACATTTGAAATGTGAATATTTAATTGGGTTTAAATATTCGAATGATAATTTAAATTGAAATTCAAATATCAGAATGAATTAGGTGATTTAATTATTGAAACTGGGTAAAAATTTTGAATCTTCAGTTTTAAGCTGATTTAAAAATAATCTGAAGGCTTAGAAAATCTATATTGAGTATACTGAAGGTAATAGAACTTTCAGAATTGAAATTGAAGCTGTTTTGTTCAATTTTGAATTCATATCGTTTAAATTGAATTTAAAAATAGCGTTCCGGGGCACAATCTCGGAATTCAACGAAACCAGTTTCATTGGATCCGTAATATTGTATTATTATCGGATTTCAATTTTCGTAATGTCCGGAGTTGTTGTGTGAGTGTACGATAAGCAAACGCACTGAAATTAAATCGAAATTTTAATTTAATAACTGGTCCAAAAAGCTATCTTCTCCATACGATCAAATTTGGACCCGAAACCTTTTCCATTGCGTTCGGAATAGGCATATAACATTACGAACGCCTAGCGGCGCGCCTTGATAGGAAGTCAAAAATTTTAGCTGACTTTATCGGAACGGTTTGAATTTGAAATTTAAATTTGGTAACTATACCAGTCAACTGCAGTTGAAATCATCTCACATCAATCCTTTACCAGTCCTTTCCAAAGCACTGTCACACGCTACATTCTTTTCAAACATCACGTCTGTTCCCTACCCTTCAGAACGAAATCAAACGAAAGAAAGAAAAAAAAAACTATCTCGCGTTCAAAGAAAAAAATGGCTGAGCTCTTCAGTTCTAAAAAGTTCAAAATCAAAATAAATGGTCGTTCTCTTTCCAAATAAATTCGATGCCGAGCCAATCATAGAGGAAGTCGTGTATTTCTTCCCTTCCTTCCTCCGTTCTCCAAGTTTTCGAATCTGGTTCGTTCGCGAGAAGAGTGCGGCAGTTCGACCTAGGGTTCATCGAGAGCACGATCAAGCGGCGCTCGCGTACGCGAGTATTTGGAGGGTCGCGATTCAAATCACGTCGAGGACGAGAGGTCGAAGCAGCAGCCAGGGGAGGCTCGCGCGCGCACTCGCGTAGGGATGGGTTCTGTTGGGAATGGAGGTGTGCGAGGGTGTTCTTGTTGAGGCGATTCGAAACGGCGAAGCCAGGATTTGACGCGTGCATTGGGGCTGAAGTTCAGATCGAAGCTAAGAACAGAGGTCGCGAGTGGATGGGTTCACAGGGAAAGCATGGTAGGGCTGGGGCTCCGTTCGAGTTCGACAGTGGTCAAGTGAAGGCTTGGAGAAGCTCGAAACTCGAGGCTCGACGGCAGCAGTTTTGGGATTGTGGAGTGGTGAAGCTCGCAAGCATGATTTGGGGTACTCGATGGTTTCGCCGATCCAAATCTTGCTTGGGTTCGTGGCAGCGAGTTATCAGTGAGGTATTCCAATCTAGTTAATAAATGTTATATGCAGTTTACAGTAAAGAAAGTTTGTTTAAAACTAAATGTTTAGTTGAATTAAAATTTTAGTTTCAATGAAAAATATTTTTTGCTTTTGTTTTAACAGCATATTGTGAATTTAAAATTTTTATTAAACTGTAAATGGCTATATTTATAGTTAAGTTGAAAGGAAAAAAATGATGATGAAATAAGAATAAAATTTTTAGTCGAATTAAAATCTTTAAATGGCAAATTGAATTGTTCGATTTAATTCGAATATTGATATATTGTATAAATTATTTATACAAGGTTGAAACCGGGAAGAAATGGTAAAAATGAAAGTGGATTGCAAAATAAAAGCTAAGGTGAGATCTTCTCACTCAAATGAAAGTGGATTTTCTTTTACAGTTATTGATTGATGATTGACTGTTTGGATGTGTATTAGATATAGTAGGATATATCTATATATATATAGCAATATATACATATTGGCATATGTATATATTGGATTGATTGATTTCCTGCCTCGTATAGCGGATGAGACCCTATTGCGCCGTTAGTAAGCGGATGATATTTTTATAAAACCCATATACCGCGATATTCCACCTCGAAGTGGAATTGGTATTGTGCTAACATCTGTGGATGCAGGGAAACAGGTTGGAGGGATCCAACAGGATTCCTCAAAACATTTGAATTGATTTCATATGTTGTTTGATTGATTATTTATAATCTGTGTATGATTATATCTGTGATTGAATTGGTTGAGAGCTATAATTTAGCCGAATGTGTTTTTGGTATCGTTGGATACCAGAAATAAATGAAATTGGATTTCTGAAATTAAAATTGAATTTTAGATGGTTTGGAAGAATAAAAGAATTTATTTAAAAGGAGATAAATTTATTTGAAATCAAATTGATAATTGATTGGGTATTTAAAATAAATCTTTGAGGAATCGATATGAAAACTTATTTAATGTCGAATGAAAAAATTGATTTTTGTGTTGAAAAATAAATTTGGAAATCGATTTGTAAAAACGATTTAGTCTTTGGGATTAAAGTTAGAATCAATTTGAAATGTGATTCAGTGTTGAAGTAAATTCAGAAATCAATTTGAAATTCGATTTGGGATTTGAAATAAAATGGGGAAATCAATTTTTAAAGTTGATTCGGTGTTGAAAATGAATATTTGGAAAATGATTTGAAAATCGTGTAAAAGTGGATTTTTGGGAATGTAAAGTCCGAATAGAATTGGTAAAGGAAAGGGAAATTTGTTTTAAAAATAAATATTGATTTATTTTTAAAAGTGTGGAAAATATGATTTGAAATCGGATTTTCAAAGTGATGAAGTGTGGAAATAAATTTACAAATTTGAAATGTAAATTTGAAATAAATCGATAAGGATTTATCTAATTGGTTTAAATGGACCATAATATGATTTGAAATTGGTTTTCAAACGTGAAGTATGAAATATGATTTGAAATTGATTTTCAAACGTGAAGTATGAAATATGATTTGAAATTGATTTTCAAACGTGAAGTATGAAATATGATTTGAAATTGATTTTCAAATGTGAAGTGTGGAAGAATATATATCTTGTGAAAAGATTTGAAATTTAATAAATAATTTGGGAAAAATTATTTGAATTGGATGTTTGTTATGAATGTTATTGATAGTTAAAGAACCAACTATCAATATTTGCCTTTGAAATGACACTTGATTTGTTTTTTTAAAACAAACGCTCATTATTCGGTTAAGCCGGGAGAGGACCTTTGTGTCATATAACCCATTCCGAATAGTGATACGTCGCGAATGGATAGCATTTGAAGACCGGTGTGAAGACCGGATATTTGTGAAAATGAAAGGACAACCTGTCGAATGTCTCTGCATCGAGTTGCTCCGGTATAGAGATTTATATCACTCTTTTTGTGATGGGAAGTCCGGACGTGATTAGTGAATATCCGGATTGCAAGGGCTTCTTTGGAAGTGCCTTCGGTTCCGTTCGATCCCGGAACGGACTTGTATGGATGTGTGTCTGACGTTACACTTTGAGATGTAAAGCTGGTTTCTATCAAATACATTTCTGTTGGTGGCGGAGAATTTATTCTCTTAGCTTAACACCCTTCTCTGAGACGTACGAGCTCAGAGGTTATGTAGTTGATGGTTACTAGTGATACATTCCCAATTTGGTAATGTGGCACACGAAGTGATGTTGATCAATTGTGGATCAAAGCGTTGCTTTGTGAAGAAGCGTGGCTTTGTGAAAAAGCGTGGCTTTGTGAAAAAGCGTCGCTTTGTGGACGAGACTTCGTCGAGCCTCACAACCCGGTAATGGTCGAAACAGGAATGTGCGGCAAAGGTTTGTAGGGGTAGCGCCCCTAGGGAATGCCATTTCCTTCTGGATAAAAGGTGATATCATGGTATGGAGCCCAGATATTTTACCTATGTTGATTATATTTTGTGGCTGTTGCTTTTCGATTGAGGATCCTCGGATAAAGGTCGGTAACGACCGGGGGATGGCATAGCTCGTGTGTTAGTTACCTAGTTACAGCTCCGTTAGAGCGTGAGGTAGCGTCGGCCTTTTGTTTGCGGAGATCCGGTTAGGATCCGAGGCGTCTTTCCAGAGGCGTTCTATTTTGGTATAAGGAAGTTCCTTTGCCTGACCATTTTTAGAAATCCAAAGAAACAATACGAACCTCGTACGGTTTTTTTTATTTGTATTACCTGCTATGGAATGTGGCGGTAACCTGCTATTGAACGTAGTAGCTATAGTAGACATACAACAATAGTTGTATGTTGGCTAAGATTGATATTATATTTTCAAAATGTTTTTCGCACTAGACATTAATAATAATATCAATTGATTTTGCGTAGTAAGCATTTTTGACTATCATAAGGAGAAATCTCCTCCAATTCTGCGTTTGCATTGTGTGTGTGGTGGGAGGCCTTATGGTAGTTTCATTTTCCAAAAGCATTGCGAAGTTGTTTTATTTTCTTTGCGAAAATAACTGTTTTACGATCTCACACCAGTCACCATGACTGACCTGGAGTTTATTGTTCCCTTTCTAAACTCTGGGTGCCCATAATTTTCCACACGGGCAGCTTAGAGTTATGTTATCAGGATATTCTGGATATTCTGGAGCTTTGGAGATGAGCTGGATGGCGAAGCGTACTATCGTACTTGTTATTTATTCCGCTGTGTATTCTATATGAGGACAAGTTTATATAACTGTCCATTGTTGTAAACTCTGATGATTGATGTATGTATAAACTGATATAGTCTTTTGTTTTAAAGATTATTGATTTATCTATTGTATATTATTCCGCTGCGAAATGTGAGATTCTGATAATTGTTTCTGATTCTGTTTCTGTTCTTTCTTTTTCTTCTATCTTTTCTTCTACCTCTTCTTTTAACCCTAAAGTTTCGCGTTTTCGCCATTCGATTTTTCGACATTTGGTACAGTGGACGTATCGGTGTCGAGTTTTCGGAAGACGGATTTGCGGGTCTTTACAATGCCGGAGCTCGATATTGGGGTGTGATGGGTGGTGGCCTTGCTGGAACTCATCTTAGGAGTACGTGAGATTTGATATATTTGTATTTGGTTTTTGTTACCTACCAGGCTTGTTGGCAGCACTTTATATTTGTGATATATATATTATTGCATGTGTGCTCTCCTCTATTCGTAGAGGATCACACATTTTTCTCAAAAACAAAATCCACTTCATTACCATAATCATATATAGATGAAGATGTAATTTGTGTTTGTGTTTGTGTAAGCATTGCCTATTTAGTGTCAACAACATAGGCTATTAAATTCAAAGCTAAACAACAAAATATTTACCACATCAAACATTGTCATTAAGCACAAAAAGAGATCATAGATTAGCAAAATGTTGAATCTACATGATTAAGAGAGCTTCATTACCCCTAAATTGAAGGGGTTTAGCTTCTCATATTTGTTATCATTTCAAAAAATGTAGAGTTTTACATGAAATAAAAAACAAGAGGAAAATGCAAGCTAATTAAAATAAAAAGAGAGCTAAACTACCTGCAATAATTAGTCTAAGCTACTAACATAAAAGAAAAGAACATGAAATAAAATAGCGTGAATTAAAATTGCATATAAGAAAATTAAATACGAGAAAATGGCTAAGAAGCCATGAAATAGAAGAAGAGAGTTTATATTTACAATTTGTGCCTACAACTAACTAACGAAAGAGGTGGCTAAGAGCCTCATTACATGAACATGTGGGGTATTTATACATGCCTAAAACCCCAATGGATATTTTTGTGGATTACCCAAAATACCCTTGAGGAAGTGTGGCCACCAAGTTATCATTAGCATGAATTAATCCTCCATTAAGTGTGCATGTAACTTTAATGGCCTCTAACATATGCATTAGCTCCTAATTGTACATCATGGTAAGTGGTTAGGTGGTGTCCTCCATGATTTCATGAATTGATTTATTTTCATCTTCATTTGCCTTATAACTCTTATGCATGCGTATTTCCATGAAGCCCTCTTCCATTTGAATCCAAATTCCTACAAACTAACATTGAAATATCTAAGTAAATTTTCTAAACTTAAATCATACAGAAAAATGACCACTTTTCCCCCATATGAAGATGAATAAATGATAATTTGATGACAATTTAAATTTTGGTTTAAACATGTAAAAATACATATGCTCATTTATTTAATTAAATTAGATTAAATATGGAAGTAAAAATATACACGTTTACGTGAACATCAAATACCCCCACAGTTATCTTTTTATTCGTCCTCGAATAAACTAAAACTAAGACAAATCCGTTTTCGTAGGAAACATGATTGCATTGAGTGTATGCAACAAGCCATTAAACCTCTGGTGTCCCTAGTAGGACAAGTGTTGTCTCGTGAGGTTTTTCAGCGGATACTACCGACAAAATCCTAATGAAAAATGTAAAATTCCTAAACGTAAGATTTATTTACAAAGATATGGATGTAAGTTTTTGAAAATATTTGCAATTGAAGAATTTACTTTTAAGTTACCACAAATAATTTAAATATAAGTTTTGGTCATCGTCATGAAATTTTAGTCATTTTACTCGTCAAAACATCCAATAAAAATTAAGTTATCATCATAATTAGACTCTAGTTTGGCTGGTTGTTTCGGTAGATAACATAGTGTAACTATGAAATGGATCCTTGGTTGATTATCAAAGTTTTTCAAAGTGGTATTTTCATTTCTTTGAATTACAAGCCAAATCAAACAAGTGAAAATAATGTTTGGATTTCTATTGCTTACTCTCTCTTTATTTGAAATTTTATTGATATTAACAATATTTACATACGCCGAACTTAGATAAACCGAGGCCAGATATATCACCCATGCACTGCTTTTTAGGCTTACTTGAGGGGAATACAGAGCAAGGCGAGTGAACACACAAGTGTGTACACCTATCGACTGTAGGCGTTATTAATAAAATAATTTTTATATACATACACCTAACTTGGATAAACTAAGGCCAAATATACCGATCATGCACTGCCTTTCGGGCTTACGTGAGAAGGGACAAAGCATGGTGATTGTACACACTTGCGTGTGAATACATGACTCTAGGTGTTACTTATTTTTTTAAAAACCATTTTTTTTATGTTTTATATATGCATACATATATATTTTTTTCTTTTTGTTTTTTTTTGTTTATTTTTTTTAAGAGTGAGTTTTGCGAAATCATCTTCGCACCATTTAACTTATAAGATAAAAAATGTTATATCCTTTACTTTAAATTCACCACTTTTTTAAACAAAGATTTTACATTAGTATATACTTCATAATTTCACTCATGAACCTTCCAATATACTAGTTGAACCATCGTTATTTGTAATCAAACTTCATTTTTATTTTTGTTAAGACAAATAAATTTTCAAAAATTTCAATTTAATAACCAAAATCCTATACTTATCCTATAGTGTTTGTTTAAAAGTAAATCAAAATGCTAGAAAGAAAATTTGTTTTGGATTTTTATGAAATTTTTTTCTTTTTTTTTTAATTTTTTTTAAGTTTTGGAAAGAAAATGCAAAAACTAAACCATGAAAAAAAATGAAGATGAGACTCCCTCTACACTTGATTTTGACTGAGTCCTCACAGTCAACCCAAGTGAAAGGAGAAAAATAAAATAAAAATAAAAATATGACCTATATTTACATGAAAATGAAACGATCATTATTTATACGACATCAGAAAATATACTGTTAAAGAGTAAATGAAACGGTCTTTCAAAGACCAATTCATTTGTCTCATCAAGTATGAGAGACATAGCTTAAGCACAGAAAACCAAATCATAAAAGATTTTAAAGTTGAATGTTGATTTGGAAAAACGAATGTCGTTTTATTAAAAATCGTACGAGTTGTTTTATTTTCGATGATTTTTGGGGTAGATAGAAAAATTGGTTGAAGTTCAAGTTTATTTTCACCAAATTGAAATTCAAACTCATCATTGACAAATTCTTCAAAATTATTGATTTCAAAATCGAAATGGTGATTTTATTCTACCCCTTCAGTCAACAACCCATCTTCGAAAAGTCTAAAAAAATTATGTTCATTAAATTCGTCTTACTTTGTTGGATTATCAAAAACTTCATTGCATGTATCAATTTTAAAATCTAAAGTTGTTTTATTCAAATTTTCAAAATCGAGAAAATGAAGATAGAATTTGAAATTTGGTTCCACACTCTTAGAAGAATTGAAATCCAACTCAATTACCATATTTTCAACAACTTTATTAAAATTGTCGCTTTCAATTTCAAAAGTTGTTGTTTGAAAATCGTCAATTTTTGTAAAAAATGGATTATCACATGACTCGTCACATATTGCGATTGGATTTTGTTTCTCACGTTGTTTCTGTATGTTTCAAACTATAAATCCGTGTGATCTTTGTGAATTTCGTCCATTTGCTCAACAAAATAAAATTTATATTTATTAACTTGACAATTTTCAATTTGAAATTGTTGAGAACAAAAATTTTCACCATAATTAAAACAACTCCCATTGCCAAAATCATTTAAATAGTTGTTTCCATTTTCGTTTTGATTTTGAAATTCATTTTGGAGTTCGAAATTGAGTTGGCTTAGGTTATAATCAAAATTATTTAAATTTTGAAGTGAATTCAAATTTTGAAGTGAATTCAAATTTTGAAGTGAATTCAAATTTTGATTATTTTGAAAACTTTGACTTGAGTTATTGCACAAATATGAATTACATAAATCATTTATCCTTTGATTTTTTTGTGTAGAGAGTTCAAGTACAGACGAAATCGTTTCAATGCTTTTTTCAAGATTTGAGGGTTGGTCATCATTTTGAAAAATCGTTTCAATGTTTTTTTCAAGATTTGAGGGTTGGTCATCATTTTGAAAATTTTGTGGTTACAAATTCGAATTGTTTATACAATAGTTGTTATTAAAATATCCACAAGAATTTGATGTGAAATTATATGGATTATATTGATTTTCACAACTACCGTAAAATTCATGCGAGTAGGGAAATTTAGACATTTTCAAAATGTTTTTTTTATAAAGGAAAAATATTTCCCAAAAGGAATTTAGTTTTCAAAAGGAAAATTTGATTTTTGTTTTGTATTTTGGTTTTTCAAATTTTTTTATATGTTTTTGTTTTTGAAAAGATTGTATAATTTTTGGATTTTTGTTTTTCTAAAAAAACTAAGTTAATTTTTTTTTGGATTTTGATTTTGATTGAAAAATTTTCACATGAAAAGGATTTAAAAAGTAAGTTAAGGAAAATTTACAAAAAACACTACAACAAAACAGGCTTTTTACAACGGGCAATGCTCGTTGTAATATGTGTTCCACAACGGACAGCGGACCGTTGTAATAGGCGATGTTGTAATAGGTCACTCATATTTTACAACGGCAATGCCCATTGTAATACACCTTTTTACAACGGGCAATGCCCGTTGTAATATGGAATATGTCGATCATATTTTACAACGGGCAATGCCCGTTGTAATACACCTTTTTACAACGGGCAATGCCCGTTGTAATATATAATATTGCAACGGTTTCTGACCGTTGCAAAATAAATGCAAATTTAAAAAAAAATTACACCAGCATACCTCCATACCAATAATGAATAATTTAACGAGTAATAAATATTATCATAAAACAATATCATGTGTAACATGAGTTAAACATAATTCTTCTTTTTTAACATTCAAAAACTGTTGCAATGTGCAATACTCCCTGCCCGAACTTCATACTGCTACCAATTCCTCCTCCCATGCATCCTCTTCAACTTGCTGTCATCACATCACCACCGAAACACTGCACAAACCTCTTCGGACAACTACCACAAGCACACCAACCACTTCATCAAACATACATTTTCCACAACTTCCTCAAACATTTACCACAATCACACCACTGTTAACATACACATCACCACCAGTTTCACAATCACCAGTCCTCAACTACCCTTCATTTGCATTCATTTGCATAATCACCAGTTCCATAATCAAAGATTCATTTGCATCCCCTTCATCCCAAACTGATACAACACAGTCCAAATATTCAACCATCAGCCACCCTCTTCTCTGACCGCCAGCACTTCATTTCTGACCACATAGTGCCAAAACATCAAGCTTCTGACCGTCCCCTTCTGCATATCACACCACTACTACATCATCTACCCATTGCCCCAAATTCAACTGCAAATTGAAACTATCGCCCCCAAAACCCGCGACCCCCAAGCCAACAGCCTCGCGTCCGAGCATATTATTGCTTTTCATAACTGAACCATGTACAGAAATAACCCCAAACACAGTCCAAAGCCCCTGAAAAGCGCACATATTGAAATATCCATGATTTATTCTTTAATTAACATATAATGATCTCTTAATAGGATAAAATACACCTCTATTCCTACACACGATCTCACATTTAATATCACAACCGCTCTTTGCATTCTTTCAGTTTTCCACATTGGAAAAAAAAGCCATGGCTAAGTCCATACATCTAACTATTTGATTATACTCAGATTTGAAGAATAAGTATGATATATTGCAGCCTTGCAGGAATCTTGTTATATTCAGATTTGAATAATAAGTTTGGTGGGAAAGATAAGTTTTAGAAAGAAAATAACAATACATGATCATTCTACTAAGAACAAATTTTTTTCTTCATTTATAATTAGTTCTCAACATGTGCACATCAACTGCAAATTGATTATTAGCATATTGGAATAGAAAACTAATAACACCATTATATTTTGTTATCTGTCTTGCAGTTGTAGTTAGTCAAGGGTTTGTAGGAGTTGGCATGACCATTAGAAACACAGCAGGCCCTACAAAGCATCAAGCGGTTGCGCTTCATAGTGGAGCAGATCAATCCACATTTTACAGCTGCAGCTTTGAAGCTTACCAAGACACTCTTTATACACATTCTATGAGACAGTTCTACAGAGAATGCGACATATATGGAACCGTCGACTTCATATTTGGAAATGCAGCAGTGGTTCTGCAAAACTGCAACATTTACCCGAGGCTCCCAATGCAGGGTCAAAGCAACATGGTCACTGCTCAAGGTCGAACAGACCCAAACCAGAACAATGGAACAGCCATACATAATTGTACGATAGTCCCTGCTGAGAATCTTGGTTCGACCAAAACTTATCTTGGAAGGCCGTGGAAAGAATATTCCAGAACAGTTGTGATGCAGTCGTTTATAGGTAGTTTGATTCAACCAGCGGGTTGGATGATATGGAGTGGGGATTTTGTGTTGAGTACTTTGTATTATGCGAAGTATAGTAGAGAACGAACTTAACAATGCATTCTCAGGATATTTTCTCGCATTTTTATGTGCGATCAGACGGGAATTCTTGTATGCGCAACTGTGCGTAAGTCCTTTGCAAGGAACGCACAAACTCAACTCAACCGAATAAGTCATACATTTTTGCTGGTTTGTATTTCAATGCTTTAGAAAACAATAACGATGGTGATGGAATGACATATACTTAAGTATATACTATCATCCTTTTTTTATTTGTTAAGACGACTTATAAGTATATACTATCATCCTCAATGTGCCTATGAACTCATCAATACGACTCAATAAAATCATATGTACAGTTTTAGTAAACGAAAATGGTTTGGTAAACGCGAAGAATAGAGCAACAACCAACAGTTGATTTCAAGATGAACACAAAAGGTCAATAATATAAAGTCCAAACAAGGCCGATGGATAGTAGCATAAAATCATTAAAGTTGACGATTGATGATAGAGTGGGGTTCCATGTTGACGGTTATAAATTCTTATAACCGTTACCGCAACCGTCTATGATGGTTGACCGTCATATTTTCAATTTTGAAACACGTTGTACATATATTTTCAATTATATGCATTATTAATGATAAATTGATATAGCTCTAGCTGTTTTTTTGCAAGTTTATTTATTCGTTTATAAAACGACCAATATGCACGCACATATTATTAGTTCATGGAAGCATATATTATTAAGGTACAAGTTTAGTAAACTGAAATAGTACCATCATATAAACATACTGGTTTAGACAAACAGATAATATTTATTTATTTTTTACCTTGGTGCGCAAAGAATCAAGGATGCTAAGCTCTCATTTCATAAAGTTTGGCAACATAAAAGCAGCCTTGTGCATCTGCAGTACCAATATTTTTTAATTAGTTTGAGACATTGTTGACTAACACTCGGAAATTGCACTCAAATATTTACATAGATCAAACAATAAGACTATAGTACATTTAATTAGTAAGTAAAAAAAGCCACATTTTAATGAATTTACCTAGAAAACAGCGATATAGTCCCATCTTTCATCCTCCATCACCGGACACCGCTTATATTCTTTGATCATCTTAGTGATGTTATTCTTCGATGTTAACTCTCTAATGCTGCCTCGAGTCCATCAAACTATGGTATATAATCATGATTACTGTTTGAAAACTATAACCATTTCCTCATTATGGAAATGACTGCATGAGTGTATCAAGGTAAACCCAAAAAGGTAAACCAACATCCATGATTTTGCAGTTCCAAACTTCAATCTTGTGGGTTGCCTACAAAAGATAGTAAATAGATCTTTAGTAATTTACTAATTTAGATCCATAGAAGGCTATGATTCAATTAAGCATTCATGATTTCATTTTGCTAATCACTCTACCTTAAAGTCGGTCTTTCTTAAATTATCAATGCAAAATTCCATATTTTAGTATTAGTAGGATTTAAAAAAAAAGTCGACATCTGACATTTAAATTATTACAACTATATATTTAGTAAAACTTGTTTTCTGCAACATAAGAAATATTTTTATCAAATATGTAATCAATCTAGTTTTATGAATTATTTTTACCTCTCTTTTAAGATCTGGATTGGTCGGATTAACCAAATAAACATCTTCCGGATAAGCTATGTTTTTTTAAAGCATTTTTTAGAGAAGAAAATTAAACCTTTGCAAACATAAAAAATAGAAGTTATATTAGAAAGAAGCTATCATAAGAATATTACTATAAGAAAATTGTTATTTGCTATGATTTTTTTCTGGATGAGCCCTTCTGGTAAATGGATTAAAACGCTTTCAAGCCGATTTGTTTATGTTGTGTATAGGCTATTGTGGCACTACAGTATAACATCAAGTGAGTATATGCATGTAACTCTGAAATAGACCCAATTAACCATATTTTTCATTTTTGGGGTTTTTTATCAGGTATGTTAAGCAGTATGAAGAGAAGGAGAAGCATCTTACTTGCTGCCTACGACCGCTGCTTTCAACCCATCTCCACCCTCGCTGCATCACCAACCACGAACTGCAATCACAAAATAAGAAATCGAACAAAATCTCCCCAACACCGAGGCGAACCAAGCACCCCTTCGATTATCGAACAGCCTGCTCCTCTAACCGCAGCCTTCAAGAACTCAATCGATCCATCGAATACCACCACAATCAAAAGCCCGAATCACCGTAATTGCCAACTAAATCGCGAACTCCCAACCTCTTATTCGTCCATTCACCACCAAGATTCGTACCACCACGACCAAGTCAACTTCATAGTCATCCCCACATCGTTGAACCGCTGCGACTTTCAACACCTGCAATTAACCACTCGCGAAAATTTTGAATCTCGATCTTCGCTAATTCGATTGTGGTCTGCTTACAATAACTTCCTCGAATCCGCAGCTGAATTGTGCTTTGTTTCGTGTCGTGACCACTTAAAAGAACTGATTTGACTGCGGCTTGAAATTTCCTTTTGTGAATGCGAATTTGAGATTTTTTTTTCTTCGGAATAAAATTCAAGGGAAAAGCTTTTGTGAATGATTTTGGGGCGGCTTGTACGAGACAAAAGGTTTTTGATTTTACAACGGTCATCAAAAGACCGTTGCAAAAATGACATCTATTACAACGGGCATGAATGGCCCGTTGTAATAGCATTCTATTACAACGGGCAGTCATTTGTCCGTTGTAAAAAAGGCGTTGTATGGGGCATCTTTTACAACGACCGAATGGACCGTTGTAATAGCCTTCTATTACAACGGGCAGCCAATGCCCGTTGTAAAAAGGGCGTTGTAATAGAGTATTTTTGTTGTAGTGAAAATTTTTGTTTTGAATTTTGAATTTTTTTTAAATATGCATGAACTAATGAAACTAAATGAATGCAAAGACTTAATTACAAATTTTTTTAGTAGCTCCTAACCTAAAATTGTGTAATCACACTTTGTCTTAATCCAACAAGATAGTTCTTAGCCAGGTAATGGGCAGGAGTTATCGGTGCACCACGAATCACAAGTAGCAATGCAGCCGAAGATTTAAGTACCTTTAGAGAAACAACCACTAAGCCCTAGGTGAGCTCGCGACTCTCTGAAGTCTGAAGTCTAACCGTTATTATTAGTCAAATTCTAAGATGAAATGCAATTTTTGGATCAAGGAAGGGGTGATGAAATCCCCCACCTTATGTGGATTTGGGTGTTGCCCTTAGAAAATAAAAATAAGATTTGACGCATGCAAAACAAAAATTAAACGTGAATTAAAAATGCAACTATGAATGAATTTTTTTTTCCGTTTTTATGTCTTTCTTCGAATTTTTTTATATATAAATGCAAATGCAAACAACCAACAATGCAATTAAAATAAGAGATGAGAGCACGATACCAGAGCGTGCAAAATTATTGGCAAATTATTTTAAAAGCAGCGATTTTTTTAGTGCAGACTTAAGCAAGCAAAGCAGTTAAAAGCAGCAATTCCTGTTTATTTCCTCCAACCTGAAAATTGTGGAACAAGATATATATATATATTTCTAAAACAAAACACAAATTTTTAAAAAAAAGCAAAGCAAAATACTTAACACTCAAACAGAAGATTCAACTCCATCAAAACAATTAATTTAAATAAAATACTAACACAAACTAAGTAAACTAAACTAAAAACACAACAAAAACAATAAAAAGAAAAATAAAAAAATAACACTTTAAACCCGGCCCACTACCCAAACAAATACTTACTCTTCTCTTCATTAAAAAAACGCGATCTCCTTTTTACAATTCGAAACACGAAAGAAAGAAAAATCCAAATTAAAATTTCGATTGAAGCGTGAACGTGAAATTAAATGGCAACTTTTGCAATTGCGATTGGGAATGGCGATTGGGGATTCGATGAAGGTGACCTTCAGGCGTTCGAGAATCGCGGAGTTCTGGAGGCATTCGAGAATCGTGGAGTTCTAGAGGCATTAGAGAATCGTGGGGTTGCTGTAGGTGATTGAGTTGAGGTGTTGATAAATTTCGGGTTATAGTGTTTTGGTTTGTGATTGGGGTAAAGGTCGGTTCGATTGAAGGTGATTGAGTTGGGCGATGCAGAAGCAATCGTTGTTAATGGTGATGATAGTGAAATGGAATAGAGTTTGTGGAGCATTGATTGGAGAAGCACTGGAAGTTGATGACTGTTTATTTGGGTGAGTGGTAGAAGAAGGGTGACAGTCTGAAGACAGTGAGGAGTTTGTTGATTCCGGCAATATGTGAAACACTGAATGGCAGATGTATGAATGGTGAAGGATAGAGTAGGGGATGTTGGCAGTGTAGTTGATCAGTAAGTAGATGGATGGTGGCAGAACTGGTGAAGTGTTGATAGCTAGAGGGATATGTGAAGGCAGATGTGAATGTTGAAGGTGGAGCCTTGGAGGTATGGCTGTGGTAACGACTTTGGTGAAGTTTATGATATGGCCAGTGATGTATGATAGGCTGCTGGCAAGTGGGAAGGAGGCAGAAGCTTTGAAAGTGATGTGAGGAGTAGGTTGGTGAAGTTTTGGTTGATGCAGTTCTGGTGGTATGGTGGCAGTAGAGTGGTGATGCCATGATGTGTGGGTGAAGCTTGAAGTTTAGGGGGAAGGCAGTGGTGACAACAGATTGGTCAGGAAAGTTTTTGTGTTCAGGCAATGAAGTGGCAGTTTTATATATGGGATGAAGGAAGACTGATGGTATGATGGCTGTGTTTGACTAGAGTGGTTTGATTGTTGTAATGCAATTGAGTGGTTTGGCCGCTGTGATGGAAATAGTGGTTTGAATGGAGTGTCAGGTTTTTGGTGGTTTCGATGTGGTTTTGAAAACTGGGTGGTTGGCAGTGCTGTAGGTCTTGGTAATGATGGAAAGTGTGGCAAGAAGTGGTGGTTTAGGGAGGTTGAAGTGCAGAACAGGCAAGGTGATGTTATGGAGGTGATTGAGTATGAAGTTTGTGAATGGTAAGGGCATTAGCAGGTGATGATAAAGGCAGTTAAAGGTAGTGGAACAGGCAGTTAGTAGTGGAGGAAGAAGCAATGCAATGTAATGAATGTGCAGTCAGTTTGACATGATTGTGCAGGGTGGTATGCAAGAGAGATGATGGTGGAGCAGGGAGGGTGTGTTGATGTTTGTTGAGTGACTGATTGTGGTAGTTGAAGTAGAAATGTGCACGGTCTTTTGTTTATGTTGAGCAGGGTGGGTAAATAGTTGTGTTAATGGAAAGAGGACAGGCAAGCAATCTTAGGAAGGAGATGTAATGTTGGTCAGGAGGCAGTGCACAGTGGTGTTGTTTATAGGCAGTGGGGATTGGAAACTATTTTTAAAAATGTAAATGTAAATTGAAGCACAATATTTTGTAAATGTAAATGTAAAAGAAAATGTATATGAAATAATTTTTTTTCCTTTTCAAATGAAATTGTGTTGTGTGTGTGTTTACATACATATATATATATATACATATACATACATACATATATATATATATATATATATATATATATATATATGTGGGGCATTTATGGGGCATTTCACTAGAAGGACAAACTTTGCAGTCCAATTATTTTCTAGGACACACATCCACAGAAATTAATTTCAAGGTCAAAGTCAGCAGAATAATTACTTTTAAGGACAAAGTCAGCAGTCCAATTATTTTCAAGGACATAATTTCATAGGTTTTTAGCTCTTAGAAACTAATTATTTTGCATTTTTTCCTTAAAAGTAATTATTTCGGTTGTGTGTCCTAGAAACTAATTGCACTTGCTAAAGAGACCCTTGTGGCTAATTTCCACATATATATATTTTAAATAGAAATGCAAAATGGAAAAACAACAATCACACAATCAAAATACAAGCAAAAATCAAACAACAAACACACAACACAACTTTTTTTTCTAAATGCAATACACACACAAAATTAACACACAACAAAATCAAACAACAAATAATTCGAAGAATAGAAAATAAAATCAGATTAATTACCTAGCAACGACACCATAAACTTATTTAACAACTAATTTTCTATTGGATTAGAAAATAGCCGATAAAATTTCAATTAAAAATAACCACAAGCGCCAGCGTATAATTTTAGAATGTGGCGAGTACGGGTCGATCCACGGGGAATTGTATTGATTTTAAAATTTCTACTCAATCAAATTAACCAAAGAGCTTGATATTGTTAAAGCTAAAAATGTAAATAAATTAGCAAAAGAAACTGGATAAAAATATGAGAGTTTGAAGGCAATTTAGAGGCAAACCCCTTTTCATGATCACATAAATCAACATATATGAAATTATGATCTCTCTTTCGGTCATTAGTGAATTTAGTTGATGTGTTTATCATAAGTATGGCCTATTTGTGCTATTAATTAGGCCAACATAAGCCATCAAACTTTAACACACCCTCCAAACTACTAGTTAACTCTCATGAAAATATTAATGACCTTGAAAATAAAATCTATTCTAAGCATGATCTATTTACTATTGATTAGTAATATAGACTATTAAATTTTGATTTTAAAATCCACTTCATTACCATAATCATATGTAGATGAAGATGTAATTTGTGTTTGTGTAAGCATTGCCTATTTAGTGTCAAAAACATAGACTATCAAATTCAAAGCTAAACAACAAAATATTTACCACATCAAACATTGTCATTAAGCACAAAAAGAGATCATAGATTAGCAAAATGTTGAATCTACACGATTGAGAGAGCTTCATTACCCTTAAATTGAAGGGGTTTAACTTTTCATATTTGTTATCACTTCAACAAATGTAGAGTTCAACATGAAACAAAAAACAAGAGGAAAATGCAAGCTAATTAAAATAAAAAGAGAGCTAAACTACTTGCAATAATTAATCCAAGCTACTAACATAAAAGAAAAGAACATGAAATAAAATAACATGACTTAAAATTGCATATAAGAAAATTCCATAAGAGAAAATGGCTAAGAGGCCATGAAATAGAAGAAGAGAGTTTATATTTACAATTTGTGCCTACAACTAACTAACTAAAGAGGAGGCTAAGAGCTTCATTACATGAACATCTGGGGTATATATACATGCCTAAAACCCTAATGCATATTTTTGGGGACTACCCAAAATACCCTTGAGGAAGTGTGGCCACTAAGTTATCATTAGCATGAATTAATCCTCCATTAAGTGTGCATGTAACTTTAATGGCCACTAACATGTGTATTAGTTCCTAATTGTACATCATGGTAAGTGGGTAAGTGGGGTCCTCCATGATTTCATGAATTGATTTATTTTCATCTTCATTTGCCTTATAACTCTTATGCATGCATATTTCCATGAAGCCCTCTTCCATTTGAATCCAAATTCCTACAAAATAACATTAAAATATCGAAGTAAATTTTTTAAAATTAAATCATACACAAAAATGACCATTTTGCCCCCATATGAAGATGAATAAATGATAATTTGATGAAAATTTAAATTTTGGTTTAATGTAAAAATACCTTAATATGCTTATTTATTTAATTAAATTAGATTAAATGTTGAAGTAAAAATATGCACATTTACGTGCACATCATAACCAAATAAACCTTTTCTTTCATCTAGGACGAAAGGCCAAAACCTTCCTTTCGAAACCATTTACATAAACCTTTCGAAACCATTGAAATATCTTTTCCTTCAAAAGCTAAAAACCTTAGACATCCTGTCTTTAAAACCTTTAAACATAGCCTTTCGAACCAATTGAAAAACCCTTTCCTTTTAACCTTTCGAAACCATTGGGGAACCACCCCTTCGAAACCTTCCTTAAAAACCTTTCGAAAGCATCAAACTTAAACCTTCGAAAGCATTTGGGTTCAATTTTAAAATATGTGGAAACTCCTTTCGAAACCATTCAAAACCATCTCTTTCGAAACCTTTGGGTTAACCTTTAAAAATCTCTAAGGGTCACAAATAACAAGGTCGAAAGAAACTCTTTCAAAAGCCAAAATCTAAGTAAAGAAGTGATGGTGTCGAAACCATCATTCCGAAAGCATTGGAGAAGCGGCAGGGTTTTTATAAAACAAAATCAACCCTTTTGAAGGCATTACTTCGAAAGGTAGAAAGCGGCAGCTAAAGCTTTTACCTAGTTGAAAGCAGTTATCTAAAAATAAAGGAACAACCTCTTAAAACCATTTCTTTAAATCATTTGACCCAGTCGGAAGCCAACCAAGTCGAAAGCAATATAGTTGAAAGCAAAGCGGACGCATTTTCAATTTAAAGCAAAGTAGCGCTTCGAGCTCCTTCAGAACCCCTGGTTTTGACCCAGTTCCTTTCGCTTTTGTCCAATTCACTATGTACCAGGTCAATGATACTATGTTCATCGGTTTCGATGGCATAGAGGCAGAACTACTAAGTCGAAAGCTACCCAATCAGAAGCAGGGTGCCGAAAGTGGCGAGACATGCATTTGGCATGAAAACTGGTTTTTAACCTTTTTAAGTAATCTTTTTAACTAACCTGCCTTGTTTGTCAAAATCTTATTGGTTGATTATTTTTTTCTAAAAGTACTGCCGTAATTTAAGAATTAATTAATTTTAATCATTTACAAAATACCCCTTCTCCTTTTATAAATATATATAAAACATTTAAGTCCCATGCCTTAAATAATTTTTATATATTCATTAGAACACTTTGTAAAATTCTATAAAAATTCTAGAAAATCCTTTTTAATATGTTTTCTAACATATATAAATTTCAGACCCAAATTATTTATAATTTAACCATAAATTATTTATAACCCAATAAATCATTTTCTTCACTAGAAAATTAATATAAAATAAACATTAATTCAGAAAATTATGAAAATTGAAAATCATCTCTAAAATATCATTTCTGATCTATATCTAAAATTGCAAGGTATTTGGATATCATTAAATAGGGTTTTTCATATCAAAATATATCATAAAATCTATATGAATAAGCATAAATCATCAACAAGCATATATAAACATTTTGTCCTTCAAAATCATGGCTAAACTATGCAAGATAAATTTGAATTTCCTTAAAACCAAAAACATTTACGAAATAAGAGATGTAGTCATTATTCACCTTAGCATTGTGATTTAGGATGTGAGAATTGATCTTGATTAAGTGATTTGATTCTTCCTCTTGAATCTTAGCTTTATCTTCTTCCTTTTTGCTAATGGTGGCCGGCCTTAGACTTAAATTTTTTGCTTTTGAATGTATGAATGAACATATGGAAGTAAACTCCTAAGGGTTGAGGGTATTAGAATGCTCTATTTCCTATTTTACCCCTCCTCTATTTGCCTTAACCCTTCATTCTTTAGTTCATTTGTTTATTCATTAACATGACATGAGTACCCCATAATTAAATCACAAATCTCAATCCATTAATCAACCTAAATTATTTAATTTAATTTAGCTAATTAAATTCCCTAAATAATGTTACTAAAAATATGGGGTGTTACATGTTCCTCAACTTTTTCTCATCTCTCGCGACTATGCGAACTGGCTTTCTAACCATGGTCAAATTTGGCTCTATGACTAAGTCATCTAACACAGTCGATGATACAGTAGTATCCGGATCTCGAATACACTTCCTTAGATGAGTAAACAGAGAAAACATTATGGACTCCTGCAAAACTGCTCGGTAACTCTACTCTCTATTCGAGTTTTCCGATCCTCTCAATAATAGGAAATGGTCTGTGACGACCCGGATTTTGGCGCTCGAAAATCGACATCCATACTTCGCTTGTATTCGAATGCCCCAGATTCAAACTTTGAAATCCAATACGCAAGAGCTTATAACACATTAAGTACAACAACACAGCGGAAGAAAAAAAATGAATATATCAATATATACAACATTGATACAATATCTGATACAATGAATATCACATAATCAGAGATACATAACAGCGGACAGATACAACAATGGAAAAGATAACACCAGCGGCGAAACAATATCACCAATCCGAATTTCCAAAGGATAGAAAGAAAAATAGACTCCAAACTGCATTCCAATCCAATGCTCCACAGATCTCTAATCCAATAAGCTCGAACCACCATCAAGTAGGACTTAAGCAAGTCCGATCCCGAATGTTGAAGAGAAGCACAAAGCGATAGCCAAAATCGAAAGACTTCGAGGATATCGAATCTACATCAACTAGATGATTATCTGAAAATCTAACTCTAGGCTGCCCGTGTGGAAAATTGTGGGCACCCAGAGCTTAGAAAGGGAACAATAAACTCTAGGTCAGTCATAAGACTGGTATGAGCAAACAAAACAGTTTATCTATTAAAAAAGAAATAAAAAGAAATCCGCTATGCTTTTTGGAGAATGAAACTACCATAAGGCCTCCCGCCACACACAATGCAAGCGCACAATTGGAAGAGATTTCTCCTTATGATAGTCAAACATGCTTGATACGCGAAAACCTTTTTATATTATTTTTAGTGCATAGTGGAAAACATTTCGAAAGTATAATATTAATCTTAGCCAACATACAACCATTATTGTATGCCTACTATAGCTACCATCTAAATAGTGGGTCACCACCATAAGTAAAAGGTAGGTTATACAACTAAAACCATACAAGGCGCATATTGGAGATTGGATTTCCAACAATGGTCAGGCTAAGGAACTTCCTGGGCCACATGGGTACGCCTCTCGAGGGACGCCCCGAGAACCTAACCGGATCTCTGCCAACACAAGGCCGGGTTACCTCTGTAACTAGGTAACACCACACAAGTATGCCACCCCAGGTCGTTACCGACCTTTATCCGAGCGCTCGACACCAACAACCACAAAGTAATGTATTTGCAGTAACCACATAGGTTAAATATCTGGGCTCCATACCATGATACCACCCTTTTCCAGAAGGAATGGACATACCCTAAGGGCGCAACCCTTAGTAACCTTGCCGCTTCTTTCCTGTTTCGACCATTTCCGGGGTGTGAGGTCCTGATGCAATTTCGTCCCACAAAGCTACGCTTTTCACAAAAGCCATGCTTCGATCAACCAATGATCAGCAGCACTCAGCATGCCACATTACCAAATTGGGAATGTATCATTAGTAACCATCAACTACATAACCTCTAAGCTCGTACGTCTCAGAGAAGGGTGTTAAGCTAAGAGAATAAATTCTCCGCCACCAAACAGAAATGTATTTGATAGAGACCAGCTTTACATCTCAAAGTGTAATGTTAGACATACGTCCATACAAGTCTGTTCCGGGTTCGAACACAACCGAAGGCACTTCAAAGAAGCCCTTGCAATCCGGATAATCCCTAATCACGTCCAGACTCCCCATCACAAAGGGTGATAAAATCTCTATACCGGCGCGACTCAGTGCAGAGACATTTGACAGGTAATCCTTTCGTTTTCGAATATACCCGGTCTTCACTGCCGTCTTCAAATGCTATCCATTTCGTCGTATCATTATTAGGAATGGGTTTTATGACATAAAGTCCTCCCCCGGCTAAACCGAATAATGATAGCTTATTTTTTAAAAGCATATGGATATATGGGATCTTAGTTAAGTCACAACTTATTACCCAAAACCTTTCTTTCAAATGGTTTAAACAAATTACCATTTTAATCTTTTAAACAAAATGATTCACTTTACAAAGTTCACCAATCTTTCACAAAGATTCATTCATAGTTTTCAAAACAATTCAATTCCAAATCTTTTATACAAAAGATACAATTTTAAGATCCTCTTCAATTTGAAAACAAAGTTCACCAATCTTTAACAAAGATTCATTCATAGCTTTCAAAACTATTTACATTTCAAACTTGAAATCTTTTCAAAAACTGGAAGTTCTTTCGTTATATGAAAGCCATTATCATTTGAAAACAAATACTTTTTGTTTTGGAAAAATCCAATTAAATATACACAAGTTATAGCCTTTTAAATATAAACCTAGGTTGAATTTAAATTCCCAAAATAATACTTTTAAAATACTTTAAAATCCATATATATTATTGTATAACTTGTATACCCTTTCAAACCATATTTCCAAAACAATTTCAAAACTTAAACAAGATATATTATATTCAAACTAAATTTCAATTTCAAAATTTTCTTTTCAAAAGCTTTTCATATTCAACCCAATTCCAATCCAAAACCATTTGGATTCAAAATTCAACTTTTAAAACCATTTCAAAATATCTGTGACTTAACCGATTTCCCGTGAAATCCATATTTGTGTGTGTGGTGTGGTCCAGGGGTTTTACACACAACAATACAATATCATCAATCATCACAGATTCAAGCACAACGATATCGATAAGCGGTATAATCTATAACGCTTATCTTCATTCACAAATTCACAGATATATATGTAATTTCATCACAGATAAATAAATTACATTCATCATAGATAGATAAATTACATAAATCACAGATAGATAAATTACATTCATCACAGCTCGAATCAAAATAATTCATATTACAAAGCATCACACATCAAGGATATCAAACAATTTAAAGCATTTCATACAATCCAAACATCCATAAGTAAGATCAATTCATTTTCTGATTAATTTAAATCAGATTAATTACTTATGAATAAATTACTAATTCTGGTTAATTAACATTAATTAATTACAAACCATTTTAATTAATTATCCTTTAATCATTTACTAATTAACCTTTAATGATAAATTAATTAACCTTTAATTATTAATTAATTAACCTTAATTAATAAATCAATTGGTCTTTAATCATTAAATAATTAATCTTTAATTATTCTTTAATAAATAATCCTTAATTAATTACATTTATTTAATTAATTAACCCCTAATTATTAAATCACCCCTTAATTACTTTCATTAATTAATTAATTAATTATCCTCAAATAAATTATCTTAATTAATTAATCACATAAATTAATTAACCTTTACTTAATTTTTGCTTAATCACTTGATTAATCAACTTTAATCATTAATTAATTTCTTTTTAATTAAGTAATTATCTTTAAGTAATTAACTACCCTTTAATCATCAATTAAGAAATTGATTAATTATTCTTTAATTATTAAAGAATTAACCTTTAATTATTTAATTATCCTCCAATTACTTCTTAATTCAAACCACATCTTATTATATTTTGAAAACCTTATGAATTTAATTACATAATTTATCTAATATATATTTACATAAACCAAAACGATGTTTAGAACATTTTAAACTTAAATTTTAAAACCTTGGATTTTGTTCAAAACTTGTTTTTAACTTTACTTTTAAACTTTGAACTTTTTGCAAAACTTGAGTTCTTTGTTTAAAACTTGGAATACTTTCTTTCTTTTCTTTAAATTTTTTAAAACCTGTTCAAAACAACCCAACCCGAGCCCAACACCTGATTTACCCGAACAAAAACTCTCAAACCCCGAGACACTCGCGAACGCTACAACTTCGAAAATAACCCAAACAATCTTCGAGTCATACCCGAGCACAAACTTCTTCCCAAACTTCGTCAAAGCCTAGATATACGAAATGCGCCGTGCATATGCACGGCGATCCCCCACACCTCCGACCAACTTTTCGGCCTTCAACAAGTCGACATCGACCGTGCCATCCTCCTCGACGTCCCAGTTCAACAATTCCGTCAACCAATCGAAAACGAGCACTAAGTTCAAGACTGGAACCCAAACACTTCGATCGGAAACCACCCTCTAGCCGACGATCCCAGTCATCATCATCCATTCCATCCCGACCAAAGCTTCACCTCGACCTCCAACATCGATCCCCCATGGACTTGTTCAACTCGATCCTACGATGACGACGAACTTGCCTTGACAAACCCACCTATAAAAACTAACAGTCGAACCCTATTTCGACGATGTGTCGCCGCTCCGACTATCTATAAATTCTTCTACTATTTTTCCTGAGTTCGCCATCATTCAGGCCTCCACCCACCTTAATATCGATGACCAAAACCTTGCCGATCGACGACAATTGACTAAAATGTGATTATCGATCAACTACCAATATCTCTCTTGATCCCAAACAAAAATTTATGATTTAACTTCTAAAATTCATGATTTCTGATAATAAAACCTATTATATACTCGAAACAATGAATGATTTAAATCGAGAATTTGATATGTATTACATTTTCACTGTTTTTGTTAATTTCCAGATAGTTTATAAACAAAACATACTTTAAACTATTTTTAGATTTTAGTTTATGTTTCAACAAACATAATTTGTTCAATTGGAATTTTCTTGACTTGGGTTTAAAACCTGTAACTTGGAAACAGAGGTGTATGTCTGTACACACAATCACCTATATATACACATACAGGCATATTTACACTCATGCAAACACATTTCACAAACAAACATTCAATACTGATCACATGCAAACCAAAGTATAAATGGGTTTAAGAGTTTGCTCACCAGTTAAATGAAGACAGAGACCTGGAAAATGAATTTGAATTTGAATGTTGGCATTTTCTTTTGATCTAAACTTGCTTTAACATGAAACTGGATTTGCTTTTCTTATGTTTAAGTTGAATCTTGCATGATTGTTGAGATGATCTCTGAGTTGTTCAGTTTTAATCTGAAATTTGTATTTGCTTCCAGGTTGAAGATTTTTGAACTATTGTTTTTGATTTTCTGATTTCCAGGTTTTGAACATTTTTCTTTCTTTTGATTTTTCATTTGTTTCCAGATTTCGAAATTAAGAATGAAGATGAAGAGAAAATTGATACATTAGCCTGGTTATTTCTTTACTTTATATTATTTATGAATTTAAATTAAAAAGAAGTTTAAATGGCCACTTGTCTATATTGTTAACACTTGTTAATATTGAGTATATTTAAGCCTACACTTGTTAATACAAGCAAATTTATGTTTAAAACCTTTATTCAAATTAATTTATAATTTATAGTTTAAACCCTTTCTTCATTTTAATTTATGAAACAAATTTTTATCAAAATGTTTTATATTTTCAAAAGGTATATTCATATCAAACTTTATAATTATACTAACTATATTTATTTTTCAAGTATAAAAGAAAAGTAATTTATACCTTTTATCACATCTTATTTAATTTCAAAAGATTAGTATATTTACAAACCAATTTTAAACATATATATGATTTCTAATTAATTTCCAAAAGATATGTATATTTTTAAACTTTTATTAATTCTTGTTTTAATATCATATATACATTTTCAATTATTTATACTTATACAACTTTTAAGTCCAATTAATTTTATAAAATATTTATTCTTGAATTTCCAAATCAAAATTCTATTTGAAATCTCTTTAGACATATATATATATATATTCCCAAATATTCAAATTACTTCTTAATTCATTCACAAATTAACCCAAAAATTTATTTAAATTACCAATTTAAATTTGACTCAAAATCGGGATCGTTACAAATTCTTCTTCCTTAAGAAAATTTCGTCCCCGAAATTTGCAAGGCAGGGAGACAACAAAGTATAGATGAACACTCAAAGATAGAGAATTGGTTCACCAGATCAAACTGAAATATTTATTCTGCATTTGGCTTACCAAATTAGAATATCAACAATAATTACAAGATCGAACTTATTCGATACTTCACAAGATACTCGGGTCATCCGATCTACGAAATATGCAGGGGCATTGGTTAGTTCGAAGGGATAACTAACCACTCGTAGAATATATCTAGACCCCAAAGAATAGACAAATGGATTCAATTTAATTCAGCTTCATATTTTATTAACCAATTTATTTCAAATAAATTTCAAATTCATTAAAGTTAAAACGAAAAGATTGATAAGAACTAATGAAGAGAATACGAAATAGGAACCTATCTATAACGATTCGCAGAGCCACCATCACACCAAAGCTTCTTCTTGGAGCTGCCACGAAGCCTTCAAAGAAATTGAAATTGGATGATGATCAAGGAGATTGATTAGAAAAGTTGTTCCAGTTGTTGCAGGGTATTGACCATTTGTAGTGGTACTCCCCTGTCCCCTACCTCGTCCTCTTCTTGCACTCATACTCACTATCAGTGAATAGTAAGAGAATTTACTGAGGCATAATGATGAATATATTAGGGATACTCATTCTAGAGCATTTCAATCCCTATCTCTAATGAGTTACCTAATGTGTTATACTCCTGAGCTAAAGTTCTTACTCAACCTACAGCTCTGATACCAAATGTGACAACTCGGATTTTGGCACTCGAAAATCGACATCCATACTTCGCTTGTATTCGAATGCCGCAGATTCAAACGTCGAAATCCAGTACGCCGAAGCTTATAACACATTAAGTACAACAACACAGCGGAAGAAAAAAATGAATATATCAATATATACAACATTGATACAATATCTAATACAATGAATATCACATAATCAGAGATACATAATAGCGGACAGATACAACAATGGAAAAGATAATACCAGCGGCGAAACAATATCTCCAATCCGATTTTCCAAAGGATAGAAATAAAAATAGACTCCAAACTGCATTCCAATCCAATGCTCCACAGATCTCTAATCCAATAAGCTCGAACCACCATCAAGTTGGACTTAAGCTAGTCTGATCCCGAATGTTGAAGAGAAGCACAAAGCGATAGCCAAAATCGAAAGACTTCGAGGATATCGAATCTACATCAACTAGCTGATTATCTGAAAATCTAACTCTAGGTTGCCCGTGTGGAAAATTGTTGGCACCCAGAGTTTAGAAAGGGCACAATAAACTCCAGGTCAGTCATGGGACTGGTATGAGCAAACAAAACAGTTTATCTTTTAAAAAAGAAATAAAAGGAAATCCGCAATGCTTTTTGGAAAATGAAACTACCATAAGGCCTCCCTCCACACACACAATGCAAGCGCACAATTGGAGGAGATTTCTCCTTATGATAATCAAACATGCTTGATACGCGAAAACCTTTTTATATTAATTTTAGTGCATAGTGGAAAACATTTCAAAAGTATAATATTAATCTTAGCCAGCATACAACCATTATTGTATGCCTACTATAGCTACCATCTAAACAGTGGGTCACCACCATAAGTAAATGGCAGGTTATACAACTAAAACCGTACAAGGCGCGTATTGGAGATTGGATTTCCAACAATGGTCAGGCTATGGAACTTCCTAGGCCACATGGGTACGCCTCTTGAGGGACGCCACGAGAACCTAACCGGATCTCTGCCAACACAAGGCCGGGTTACCTCTGTAACTAGGTAACACCACACAAGTATGCCACCTCGGTCGTTACCGACCTTTATCCGTGCGCTCGACACCAACAACCACAAAGCAATGTATTTGCAGTAACCACATAGGTTAAATATCTGGGCTCCATACCATGATACCACCCTTTTCTAGAAGGAATGGACATACCCTAAGGGCGCGGCCCTTAATAACCTTGCCACATCTTTCCTGTTTCGACCATTTCCGGGGTGTGAGGTCCTGATGCAATCTCGTCCCACAAAGCTACGCTTTTCACAAAAGCCATGCTTCGATCAACCAATGATCAGCAGCACTCAGCATGCCACATTACCTAATTGTGAATGTATCACTAGTAACCATCAACTACATAACCTTTGAGCTCGTACGTCTCAGAGAAGGGTGTTAAGCTAAGAGAATAAATTCTCCGCCACCAAACAGAAATGTATTTGATAGAGACCAGCTTTACATCTCAAAGTGTAATGCCAGACATACGTCCATACAAGTCTGTTTCGGGTTCGAACACAACCGAAGGCTCTTCAAAGAAGCCCTTGCAATCCGGATAATCCCTAATCACGTCCGGACTCCCCATCACAAAGGGTGATAAAATCTCTATACCGGCGCGACTCAGTGCAGAGACATTCGACAGGTAATCCTTTCGCTTTCAAAAATACCCGGTCTTCACCACCGTCTTCAAATGCTATCCATTTCGTCGTATCATTATTCGGAATGGGTTTTATGCATAAAGTCCTCCCCCGGCTAATTAGAATAATGAGCGATTATTTTTAAAAGCATATGGATATATGTGATCTTAGTTAAGTCACAACTTATTACCCAAAACCTTTCTTTCAAATGGTTTAAACAAATTACCATTTTAATCTTTTAAACAAGAAGATTCACTTTACAAAGTTCACCAATCTTTCACAAAGATTCATTTATAGTTTTCAAAACAATTCAATTCCAAATCTTTTATACAAAAGATACACTTTTAAGATCCTCTTCAATCTGAAAACAAAGTTCTCCAATCTTTAACAAAGATTCATTCATAGCTTTCAAAACTATTTACATTTCAAACTTGAAATCTTTTCAAAAACTGGAAGTTCTTTCGTTATATGAAAGCCATTATCATTTGAAAACAAATACTTTTTGTTTCGAAAAAATCCAATTAAATATACACAAGTTATAGCCTTTTAAATATAAATCTGGGTTGAATTTAAATTCCCAAAATAATACTTTTAAAATACTTTAAAATCCATATATATTATTGTATAACTTGTATACCCTTTCAAACCATATTTCCAAAACAATTTCAAAACTTAAACAAGATATATTATATTCAAACTAAATTTCAATTTCAAAATTTTCTTTTCAAAAGCTTTTCATATTCAACCCAATTCCAATTCCAAAACCATTTGGATTCAAAATTAAACTTTTAAAACCATTTCAAAATATCTGCGACTTAACCGATTTCTCGTGAAATCCATATTTGTGTGTGTGTGGTGTGGTCCAGGGGTTTTACACACAACAATACAATATCATCAATCATCACAGATTCAAGCACAACGATATCGATAAGCGGTATAATCTATAACGCTTATCTTCATTCACAGATTCACAGATATAAATTACATTCATCACAGATAAATAAATTACATTCATCACAGATAGATAAATTACATTCATCACAGATAGATAAATTACATTCATCACAGCTCGAATAAAAATAATTCATATTACAAAACATCACACATCAGGGATATCAAACAATTCAAAGCATTTCATACAATCCAAACATCCATAAGTAAGATCAATTCATTATCTGATTAATTTTAATCAGATTAATTACTTATGAATAAATTACTGATTCTGGTTAATTAGCATTAATTAATTACAAACCATTTTAATTAATTATCCTTTAATCATTTACTAATTAACCTTTAATGATAAATTAATTAACCTTTAATTATTAATTAATTAACCTTAATTAATAAATCAATTGATCTTTAATCATTAAATAATTAATCTTTAATTATTTAATTATTCTTTAATAAATAATCCTTAATTAATTACATTTATTTAATTAATTAATCACTAATTATTAAATCACCCCTTAATTACTTTCATTAATTAATTAATCTTTAATTAATTAATTATCCTCAAATAAATTATCTTAATTAATTAATCACATAAATTAATTAACCTTTACTTAACTTTTACTTAATCACTTGATTAATCAACTTTAATCATTAATTAATTTCTTTTTAATTAAGTAATTATCTTTAAGTAATTAAATACCCTTTAATCATCAATTAAGAAATTGATTAATTATTCTTTAATTATTAAAGAATTAACCTTTAATTATTTAATTATCCTCCAATTACTTTTTAATTCAAACCACATCTTATTATATTTTGAAAACCTTATGAATTTAATTACATAATTTATCTAATATATATTTACATAAACCAAAACGATGTTTAGAACATTTTAACCTTAAGTTTTAAAACCTTGGATTTTGTTCAAAACTTGTTTTTAACTTTACTTTTAAACTTTGAACTTTTTGCAAAACTTGAGTTCTTTGTTTAAAACTTGGAATACTTTCTTTCTTTTTCTTTAAAATTTTTAAAACCTGTTCAAAACAACCTAACCCGAGCCCAACACCTGATTTACCTGAACAAAAACTCTCAAACCCCGAGACACTCGCGTACGCTGCAACTTCGAGAAAAACCCAAACAATCTTCGAGTCATACCCGAGCACAAACTTCTTCCCGAACTTCGTCAAAGCCCAGATATACGAAATGCACCGTGCATATGCACGGCGATCCCCCACACCTCCTACCAACTTTCCGGCCTTCAACAAGTCGACATCGACCTCGCCATCCTCCTCGACGTCCCAGTTCAACAATTCCGTCAACCCATCGAAAACGAGCACTAAGTTCAAGATTGGAACCCAAACACTTCGATCGGAAACCACCCTCTCGCTGACGATCCCAGTCATCATCATCCACGCCATCCCGACCAAGCTTCACCTCGACCTCCAACATCGATCCCCCATGGACCGGTTCAACTCGATCCTACGATGACGATGAACTTGCCTCGACAAACCCACCTATAAAAACTAACAGTCGATCCCTAGTTCGACGATTTGTCGCCGCTCCCACCATCTATAAATTCTTCTACTATTTTTCCTGAGTTCGCCATCATTCAGGCCTCCACCCACCTTAATCTCGATGACCAAAACCTTGCCGATCGACGGCAATTGACCAAAATGCATTTATCGATCAACTACCAATATCTCTCTCGATCCCAAACAAAAATTTATGATTTAACTTCTAAAATTCATGATTTCTGATAATAAAACCTATTATATACCTGAAACAATGAATGATTTAAATCGAGAATTTGATATGTTTTACATTTTCACTGTCTTTGTTAATTTCCATATAGTTTATAAAAAAAACATACTTTAAACTATTTTTAGATTTTAGTTTATGTTTCAACAAACATAATTTGTTCAAATACTAAAGTCTATCAGAGATTAATTTAAAGAAATTTTGGAATTTTCTTGACTTGGGTTTAAAACCTGTAACTTGGAAACAGAGGTGTATGTCTATACACACAGTCACCTATATATACACATACAGGCATATGTACACTCATGCAAACACATTTCACAAACAAACATTCAATACTGATCACATGCAAACCAAAGTATAAATGGGTTTAAGAGTTTGCTCACCAGTTAAATGAAGACAAAGACCTGGAAAATGAATTTGAATTTGAATGCTGGCATTTGTTTTTGATCTGAACTTGCTTTAACATGAAACTGGATTTGCTTTTCTTATGTTTAAGTTGAATCTTGCATGATTATTGAGATGATCTCTGAGTTGTTGAGTTTTAATCTGAAATTTGTATTTGCTTCCAGGTTGAAGATTTTTGAACTGTTGTTTTTGATTTTTTGATTTATTGGTTTTGAACATTTTTCTTTCTTTTGATTTTTCATTTGTTTCCAGATTTCGAAATTAAGAATGAAGATGAAGAGAAGATTGATACATTAGCCTGGTTATTTCTTTACTTTATATTATTTATGAATTTAAATTAAAAAGAAGTTTAAATGGCCACTTGTCTATATTGTTTACACTTGTTAATATTGAGTATATTTAAGCCTACACTTGTTAATACAAGCAATTTTTATGTTTAAAACCTTTATTCAAATTAATTTATAATTTATAGTTTAAACCCTTTCTTCATTTTAATTTATGAAACAATTTTTTATCAAAATGTTTTATATTTTCAAAAGGTATATTCATATCAAACTTTATAATTATACTAACTATATTTATTTTTCAAGTATAAAAGAAAAGTAATTTATACCTTTTATCACATCTTATTTAATTTCAAAAGGTTAGTATATTTACAAACCAATTTTAAACATATATATGATTTCTAATTAATTTCCAAAAGATATGTATATTTTTAAACTTTTTTTAATTCTTGTTTTAATATCATATATACATTTTCAATTATTTATACAACTTTTAAATCCAATTAATTTTATAAAATATTTATTCTTGAATTTCCAAATCAAAATTCTATTTGAAATCTCTTTATACATATATATATATTCCCAAATATTCAAATTACTTCTTAATTCATTCACAAATTAACCCAAAAATTTATTTAAATTACCAATTTAAATTTGACTCAAAATCGGGATCGTTACAAATTCTCCTCCTTAAGAAAATTTCGTCCCCGAAATTTGCAAGGCAGGGAGACAACAAAGTATAGATGAACACTCAAAGATAGAGAATTGGTTCACCAGATCGAACAAATCGTCTATCCTAGGCAACGAATATTGATTCTTTATCATTTTCTCATTCAACTTACGATAATCGATACATAACCTTAACGATCCATGCGGCTTCTTAGGAAACACTGCGGCTGCTCCCTAAGGTGAACTACTAGGGCTGATAAAATTCTTGCCTTCCTAATCCGCCAACTGCACCTTAAGCTCCCTCATTTCAGTAGGTGTCATCCTACTTGGCGGTTTACTAACCGGTTCTGCTCCAGGCACCAAATCTATCCAAAACTCAATGGCCCGTTTCGATGGCAATCCTACTATGGGTTCAAAGATATATGTGAAATCTCTAACCATAAAAACTCGATTCAGCTCGTCATCTATCTCCACAACACCCAACAAAGTATTCACCTCACAGCTAGGGTTTTCTACGGTATATACAATCCGCTCCCTACAGTCTAGGTGTCTAAGCGATATTTTCCCATCATGGCAAAATAACTTAGCATCATACTTACTTAACCAATCCATACCCAAAATAATTTCAAATTCTACGAAATCAAACACATGCAAACTGCAAACAAAAGTATGACCTAACAAGTCAAACTTTAGGTGGTCACATCTCATCCCAAGTGTTGCATACCCTCCAATCGGATTTGCAACCCTTAAGGAAGTAACTAGGTATGAGGGCTCTAGGTTAAGCTTATCTACCAAACAACGAGATATAAAAGAATGCAATGCACCAATATCAAATAGAACACTAACTGCCATACCAAGAATCATAAGCGTACCTCCTAACACTGCTTTCCCTTTTTCCCCTGCCATGGGTCTTGAGGTAGCTGGCTCCAATGCATATACTTTGCCCTTCCCGTCCTTAGCAGGCTCCTTGCATTGGCTCATGTAATGACCCATCTGATCGCAGTTGAAGCATTTTACATTCTTCTCCCTGGTCACCTTCTTTGCTTCTCCAGAATGACATTCATTCGAAAAATTCCCTTTCTTGTCACACTTAAAACAGACAACTTCTGACCTTCATTTCTTCATGACTCCACCCTTCCGGGCTCCCTTCTTAGGAAAGAACTTCCTTTTCTGACTCTGCCCCACCTGGACCTCCTTCACCTTATTCTCCTCCACAAAAGCAATAATTTATTCATGCCTTAGAGCCATCTCTACTAGAACATCACAAGGATCCATGACATTGAGGTAATGTAGTCCTGGCCAATTCAAGTTTCAACCTCATAATGGACTTCTCATTTCTCTTAATCACGGTATCCATAGTGGCATGACCATATCTTTCCGACTCCTCAAACCTTGTAGCATACTCTAACACAGTCATCTCTCCCTGCTCTAACTTGGCAAACTTCCTACGCAAGATAGACTTTGCCATCATAGACATAAATGCTCCTTGAACCTCCTCTTAAACTCAGCCCATATCATCGAGGCTTCGTACACTACAACTGTCACAATATTCCACCGATGTAAAGCTGCTCCTTGAAGCTACCTCAAAGCGAGCCTACTTTTCTGCTCATCACCGACATCTGGTATTTTTATGTTGTGTTAACATCTGTGGATGCAGGACAAATAGGTTGGAGAAATCCGACTGGATTCCTCAAAATGTTGAATTTAATTTCATATATTGTGATATATGGATTGTGTAGAATAATCTGTTATAGATTATTGTTGTGATTGAATAACTGGATGCTAAAGTAGCACTGGCCTGAATTTTGGTATTTTAAATACCATAATATTATTTTTGGAATTTGAAGGAATTTAAAACGAGAATTTGAATATAAAAATATTTATATCGAAGTTTGGATTATGTTAAAAGAAAATTGATTTGGGTAAAACAATAAATTGATTTTTGGGTTGTATTTAACTATTCGTAAAAATATTTTAAATAGAGATTTTTAAATAATTTACATAAAAGATTTTCAAACGAGGATTTTTAAAACGATATTCCTAGAAAATATGAATGAAGTTGAAATCGATATTAAAGACAGATTGGTAGAAATGAATAGAATTTGTAAGGGATTGAATTTATAAAATGGAATTTATAAATTAGATTATTTTATAAAAAAGTGAAATTCAGAGAAGTTATATATTTATAAACAAAGTTATAAATAAGGGAAATCGATAACAGATGATAAATTGGAAGTATAAAAAATTCATAGGTGAATTTATATTAGAATATGGAAATAGGGTGAGAGAAATAATGGATACTATTTTTGATAAGTGAAAAATGGTTAAGAAGATCGGAATGGAAGTGATCTAATGCGATTCGAGAGGAAAGTATAAATTGAATTGGTTATTGAGGTTTTAAAAATATGTTTTTAATTCTAAGAAGTTGAGTTTGTTTTCAAAAGGAAAATTTTATTTTTAAAAACTATGGAATTTTCAACTAGTTAGGATTGTAATACTTTGGTAAATTGATTTTCAAATATTAAGTATTTATTTTATAAAATTATAACTTTTAAATTCAGCCTTGAAAATTTATTTGTTTATCTAAAAATAAGTTACTGGTGTTTATAAAAGTGTTTTTCGATATTTTAAAACTTTGCTTGAACATGTTTTAAAAATAAATTATTATTCTTTAAAATACTTATTTTATATATATATATATATATGAGTTTGAAATGATTTTTACTTTATTCTCTCGAGACTTGTAGGCGGGTTTATTTAACGAGAAGGTTTTATAAGAGAAGTTTTATAATGGGATGCTGGGAACTCAAGACATTTCCTAAATATTGAAATACCGAAACTTGAAAAAAAAAACGAATTCGATTTAAATAAAGAAGTTATAAATGATTTGATGGAATTATAAATAAATATAATCGGTTTTGGAAATTGTAAGAAGAAATTTATTAATAGTTTCGGAAATGTAGGAGATAAGCTAAGAAAATTCCTAAGTTTTGATACTTGAGATGATTTGGAAATATGGACTTAGAATATTTCCCAAGTGTTGGAATATTTTGGAATACCCTGTTATGGATTTAAATATTGAAATTTGTTTTCAAATATTGGAATATGGAAAGGGATTTGAATATATATATCTTAGTAAAGATATTTTGAAATAAACGTTTGAAGAATTATAAAATAAGGCCTAGTGACTGTTTATGGATGTTTTATTGATAGTTAAATAACCAACTATCAATATTGGCCAATTTCGTTAATCGTTTCGAAGAGACCAAGTTTTGATTTAATTATCCGAAAACCACTTCGATCCAGTTTGAACGTTACGAATGAATACCGTGAAGATGATGAAGACGGTGATTCGGTTTGTCCAGACCCAAGACAACTTGTATGTACGAATGCTATCAGAACATCGTCATTGGGGGGGCGATGAGCATTCTAAGTAGCATTGTTTCTTGAAAGGTAACGCTTAGCCTCAAGCCTCATCAACCGAGAATGACTAAAATAGGGGAGATGCAGTAAGGCTAAGTGGGTCGCACCCAATTAGGGTATGTTATCACTTTTCTAGATGTCCTTGAAAATCTATATATTATGGATATGGTTGTGCATGGAAGGAGCGCTCGATTGTAAGGGTGGGAACACCCGAGGTGATAACATATTTGGTCTATCTAGGTTAGTGGTAGGCCGGTCTTGTGTAGCAGGGGATCCCAGCGAGGTCCTCGGTACATTATTCTAGAGGTGTACTATGATGGGCGGTACCCCAGTGGCCCAGTCATTGTATGGAATTCATTCTCCAATAAGCACCGTACGGTTTTGATTGTGCCCAACTATGCTGAAACGTGAGATGCAAGCATTTCAGCTATTTTCTATTTACTTGGTTTAGACACTATTATAATATCAGACGATTTTGATAAAAATGTTTTGGTTATCGTAAGGTAAAAACCCGTCTTGTTTATGTGTGACGTGGTCTTACGAGATACCTTTGTTTTTCAAAGGATTTTGAAAGAATATAGTAATAATTCAAATTGAATGTGTTTCCTCACACTGGTTTTCTAGACTGACTCGGGTGTTATTTTATTATAATGCTCGGGTCAGACCGAGTATTACATATACATGATAGGATGCTATGGAGCTCAGGAGACGAGCTGGATGACCAAGACGTATTTTTTCCGTAATTGATTTGTATTTCTGCTGTGTTAGGACAAGTTATTATAACTGTCCATTTTTATATATTGAATTGTTGTACTCTGATGATTGTAAGTATATAAACTATTACAGATTCTTTTGTATACAAATCTGTTGTTATATATTATATTTTGTTCCACTGCGATTGTGAGATTCTGTATTTGTTGTTTCTATTTTTCTTCTACCTTTTCTTCTTCACCCTAAGGATTCGTATTCTTCATACACTTTGAGTTGAACTGATGTGAATTATGGTCGATTCAAAGGGGTACGGAGATATGGGCCTTTACATTTGGTATCAAAGTTGAAGGTTAAGCGAGAACCTTGGCTCTGGTGGGGATTACTCATTAGAGATAGGGTCAGTAGTACCCTAGAATGAGTTTGAGTGTATTAATAGATATGAGAGCGTATTTGTTAGTGAATATTAAATGGTTTATATTATGTTGATTTATTGGTCGAGTGGTATATAAATTCTGATCGAATAGTGGGATGCCACTTAAATCGATAGGAGTTTCTAAACACTTGAACGCGATAAACTGACACAATATGGTTTTGAAGCGGGTAAATGAAATAATTTTACCCAAATTATATTTTGATATAAAAGAAATAATTTTCTGAAATTATTATATTATAAATTGATGCGTTTGGATGTTATAACCAAAACAAGATTATAAAATTGGAAATGGTTTATTAAAACCAAATTAGATTGTATAAGTATGAATTATACAAGTGAATTAAAAACTAAAAATGGATTCAAACCGGAAATTAGAAAATTAAATCCTGGAGATTTTTGGAAATGTTTTCCGAAGTATTTTGAAATAAATAATAGTAACATTATTTTGGAGATATTTTTGAAAGAAAAATTGCTTTAAATGGATTTTGGAAGTGATATAGCACCGAACTCACTTAAGTCACTGGAAAATAATCCTAGTGATGACCGCAGCATTATCAGTATTCATTTTTGAGTTTCTAGGTGATGGATTGTTACCATAGTAATTTGATATGGAGATTTGTGTTTGGTAAACAAGTTTTGTTTAAATATTTCGAAAGGAATTGTTTTGGGAAAAAAATCAGGTTGATTTTGAAATTTGAAGGAAGTGGTTTGTTAAACCAAAAAGAGTATATATATATATATGTTGATTTCAAAGTGATTTGAAATATATACCGGGTGTTTGAATTCTAGAAATCCTTATTTAAAAGTTCTAAAGAATATCAGGAAATAAGTTTTTAAAGCTTATAAGTGGAAGATGATATTTATAAGGAAAGATGTGTGAAAATCAAATTTTGGGATTAAAATTTAAAGTGAGAAGGCAAAAATGGAATTTAACTTAAGTTGAATAAATTAAATTTTAGAAAAATTAATTGATTGTGATAATGAAAGGAATTAATGAATTAATTAAATGGATTGAATGTTAATTAGTTGAGTGAAGTTCTTCTTTATTCACTATCTGTCCATTCATTGTTGTTTTGTTTGGCTTTCTACTAACCCTTGGCTGACTCGGGCCTACCAGAAAACATAAAAATCTAACATCTATTAGATACTGCTCTTCTGGACGGTCTGTCCTTACTTACTTCTCCAGGTTTAACTGATGCTAATGGTTTTGCGGGCTCACCAATAACCTGTCTTTTTTTAGATTCCTTTCTATGTGTAACATAATTGTAGTCTTACTTGTACAAAGCCCTACACACTGGAATTTTGGACTAAATTAGCTAGGGGCTAATAGCTAATGAGTATAGGGGCGACCCTACACCAGTCCCATCTGGTCTTCTAATTTGAGTCATTTTCTTAGGGTTAACTACCCTTTAAATTTTTCCTTGAAAACCTTTTCAAAATGATTTAAACCTTTAAATCATACATATACAAGGAGATTATTTATATATACTCTTTGTTTTACTCAAATCACCTTTCCATGTTACATATTCTTTACACAAAACCATGTTGATGAAAACGTTTGAACTTTCAAAAGTACCCCTTTCGAATCCTTTGAAACTATCCCTTTCAATAGGAGTAAAACCTTAGACCGAAGGCCAAAACATACCTTTCAAAATCATACCTTTCGAAACCATTCATATTTATCCTTTCGAAAGCATTAAAAACAACTCCTTCGAAGGCTTTAAAACCTTAGACATCCTCTTTAAAACACTTAAACATTGCCTTTCAAAACCATTGGAAAACCTTTCCTTTTAGACCTTTCGAAACCACTGGAAAACCTTTCCTTTAGACCTTTTAGAAACCATTGGAAAACCTTTCCTTTAGAAACCTTTCTTTAAAACCTTTCAAAAGCATCAAAACATCAAGCCTTTCGAAAGCATTTGGGTTCAATTTTATAACATGTGGAAACACCTTTCAAAACCTTTAAAACCATTTCTTTCAAAAACATTTGGGTTCTACCTTTTATAGAGCAAAATGGTCATTAAAACATTCAAGTCGAAATCATCTCTTTCGAAAGCACTTCCTAAGTAAAGAAGTGATGGTGTTGAAACCATCCCTTCAAAAGCATTGGAGAGATGGCTTGATTTTTACAAACAAGGTAACCCTTTTGAATCCAATCTGGGTCGAAAGGTTAAAAAGCAGCAGTCAGGGGTTTCGACCTAGTCGAAAGTAGTTGTTTAAAAACAAAGGCGTAATCTCATAAAACCATTCTTTTTAAAGTTATTAACCCAGATGAAAGCAGACCAAGTTGAAAGTTATTCAGTCGAAAGAAAAGCAGGCGCATTTTCATTTAAAAGCAAAGTAGCGCTTCGACCCCTTCGGATACCTTGGTTTCAACCCAATACCTTCTACCTATATATAATTCACTACGTACCAGGTATCTGATACCATGTGCGTTGGTTTTGATGGAGTCGGAGGTGGAGGTATGGAGTCGGAAGCCTGGTGTCGAAAGCATTAAAATAGGAAAAAGCATGTAGATTTGACTTTGTAAACTATTTCTTTGTACCTAACCTGCCTTGTTTGTCGAATTATGATTGGTTGCAAAATTTTCTTTTCTAAAAGTACTGCCGATTTTTATAAATAAGAATTTGGATTATTACAAAATACCCCTTCTCCTTTTTATAAATATATAAAACATTGAAGTCCCATACCTTAAGTAATTTTATATATCCATTAAAACACTTAGGAAAGCTCTACAAAAATACGAAAAAATCATTTTTAATTTTTTTTACAAAAATTCCTAAAAATCATTTTTAATATGTTTTCTAACATATATAAATTTCAGACCCTAAGCCAATATAATTTGTCCATAATTAATTTTTAAACCCAAATTTGCATTTTCTTCACTAGAAAATTCATATGAAATCCACATTAATTCAGAAAATTATAAGAATTGAAACCCATTTCTAAAATATCATTTCGGATCTAAATTTAAATTCGCAAGACAATTGGATGTCATATAATATAGTTTTCATATCAAAATATATCACAAAATCTACGTGAATTAGCATAAATCATCAACAACATATAGATATACACTTTATCATCCAATACATGGCAAAACATTTGCAAATAATTCGAATTTCATTCCAAAAACCGAAAACCATTTAAAATTGAGATGTAGTCATTATTCACCTTAGCTTTTTGATTAAGGATGTGAGATTTGTTCTTGATTAAGTGATTTGATTCTTCCTCTTGAATTCTTCTTCTTTGCTCTTCCTAATGGTGGCCGACCTTAGCTCTATTTTTGTTTTTGAAAATAGAATGAACGTGTAGAATGAATTTCTAAGGGGTTTAGGCTATAAGGATATGCCTTGTTTCTATTTTGCCGTTGCATATTTCCTAACCCGTTTATTCTCTTTTTATTCTTTAGTTCACTTATTTAACATGGCACAGCTACCACTTTTTTAATCACAAATCTCAATCCATTAATCATCTTACATTATTTTATTTTATTTAACTAATTAAATATCCTAAATAACGTTACTAAAAATATGGGGTGTTATAGCTAATGCCATGAATGGCATACAATCTCGAATGATCACATTTTGCCTCGAATGGCACTCGATCTCGAATGATCACATTTCACCTCGAACAACACTCTATCTCAAACGATCACATTTCTCCCTAAACGGCACTCGATCTCGAACGATCATATTTTGCCTCGAACGACATCCGATCTTAAACGATCATATATCGCCTTGAATGGCACTTGATCACATATGATCATTATCCGCCCCGAACAACACTCGATCATCTTCCATCTTAAACGAGAACCGGTCACGACCGACCATCATCTGTGACGAACGACTATCGGTCATGAACGACCACCACTTAGGAACGACAACATCAACCTTTAATAAATGCCAGCCTCGAACGGGTATAGATTTAACTAACGGTCTCGAACAACAACAACTAACGATCTGGAGAGATCAATGAATTGGATTGACAAACGGATTGGATTCTGGATTGGAATATTTGGCTATTAGTGGATTATGGCTTTTGGATTTATAGCAATTCAAAACACGCCTTCCTACTACAAGGCATGTTTTGGAGGGAAAATGTTATCCCGCCTTTTGGTCAGGCCAGGATACCACGGATTCGGAGAAAATAGATTGATTGGAAATCGATTACAATTGAAACAATAGACAATAATTGAATGAATTCAGATAGACAATACTCAAAAAATGGCTAAATATGGAATTAACACTTCACTTAGGCGATGGATTGGACCAGATCCCCAATTTCTGACCTAATCAAGGTGTAATTAGTATAGGGTGACAAGGAAGGACACATAAGGCTACATTCCAAATTTCAAGTCGATTGGATTCATACGCTCGAGTTATGGACAAAAGAAGATGGATCTGTATCGATCGGATCAGTGGTAATTTTCTTGGAGTTGGACCTAAGAAAATTTGCTATTTGCTTGGAGTTGGCACATGGTTAGTTTGGAGTCGTAGAAATTTGAAGTGCTAGATCATGCTTGGAGTCGGATGCATGTTTGCTTGGAGAAAAACAATCGGCACCGATCTTTTTTCGTGCTTGGAGTAAGAATCACATTTGCTTGGAGAAAATTTGGATTTTAGCGGAGTTTAACCTTGGGCTAGAATTTTCAGCACCTGCTTTAAGTCAGAAAGGTGATTACTTTGGGCCTCGACAATTGTTTTTGCAATTTTCGACGATGATCGATCTATGACTCAAAATCTATAAAGGAAATCGACATAAAATTAGGAAGACAATTGCAGTACACCCGAGGGACCCACACCATTGATCGATGGGCCCCATGATGTATTTGGATCGATCGGTCATGATCCATATGGGTCGATCCATAAAATAATTCAAATCAATGATGATCAGTCAATATCTCACGAACGCAAAGTCAGAATGACATGACACTTTGGAAATAGTAAAATATTATGTAAAGAAACCTACCATATCGATCGCACATCATTTTGAGAAACTAGAATGATCGGCCTACATCGTTCTTGAACGATCATATCATTTCAGCCAGAATGATCCCAACTCCACGGAAAACGCGATATCTCACAAACGTTAAGTCGGAATGTTATGAAATTTGGAGCGCAAGTAGCTAACATCATGATGGACCCACCAAAATGATCGCTCACAAAAGGAGAAAATATGGAATTTCCATTTTTCAACTCAACTCCACGGAAAACGCGATATCTCAAAAATGGTAAGTCATAATTGCATGAAATTTGGAGAGCAAGTAGCTAACATCATGGAGGACTCAAAAAAAATGATCATATCTCCACTGGAGATAATAGGAATGATCAGCACTAACCATTGCAATGGTGTGCAATTGAACTAAAAATTGGTGGATCGGGTCGTACGGCTCTATAAGTTCTTTTGGCAAAATTTCAGCTCAATCCATGTACGTCTTCACCTATAAATACAGTGGACTTGGCTCACTACAAGGGATCTTCTTCTTCTTCCAATTGGATCTTCTTTTGGCTCTCCTTCATCATTTCTTATCTCTTCCTCCATTAATTTTCTAAGACAAAAACAACTGTACTTGTAATCTTACAGTATAAATAAAAGATTATTGGAGTGGATGTTGGTCGGAGTTTGCCAAACTTCTACAAAACTTGCATGTTCATTTACTTTTCTACAATCTATTCTATGATCTGTGATCCGTGGATCTATACTTCTCTATTTGGATGTAAATATTGGATATTGGTACTTTCACTTACAATAGGGTGTCTGTGCCCATTTTTGGCGCTAACAGTATATGATCTAGATTGATTAGAAATCATCCTTGCTTATGCTCATATATTCATGCTATATGTGGATCTATGTTATAAATTGACTTTTTCATCTTATTTTGATGAATTGCACGTTTGGTTGGATGAAATTACCTGTTATGCTATGATTGGATGTTATGCTTTGGTATTGTTTGTTAGTTTTGTGGATGCGTGGAAAGATAGGTTGGTGATTTGGGCAAATCAGAGGCAAAATTGGTTGGAATTGAACGAAATTTAGAGGGGTAGCTCTGGAGTATGAGAGGAGCTTTGGGTTCATGTCGCAGGTCTAGAATATCTAAGAATAGAAGTCGGTACCTACATGAGAGGCTGGTACCGAGTTCTGTAGGTCGGTCTAACAAGTCGGCGGTTTTAGGGAGAGAATTGGTGCTGCTAGTAGAGGTTGTCTAAGCTGATGGATTGGTGATTGGCTAAGTGTTGGAGGCTACGATGACTTGTTTTTTGAATATGAAGTAGGGTGCTTTGAAGAGAGGACTTGTTCTATGACATCTTGAGTTCTTTAGGGAAGTCGGGGTCAAAGTATCTGGGCATGGAGTACTTGAAGCAAGGAAGGAGTGAAAGAAATCTTGGCCATAGACCAGCTAAGTAGAGAGTTCAACACCGAGTTGGGAGGTCGGTACCGACTTCTTAGGTTAAGTCTAAATAGGATGGAACTTCTGGAAGGTGAAGTAAAGGTCTTATAGATCGCGCTGGAGGTGTTGGCTCGTTCATATTAGGTTGGATGATGATATCACTGCATGATGAAAAGCTATGGTCTTAAGATGTTGGCTCATGTTGGGAGTAGGTTCCGAAGATGGTGGCTCGTAAAGGGATGGGCCTTATGATCGGGGAATGTGGAATGGTTCCTCGTGAATAATGGAAACTGGATTAAGAAAGAAGTGCTAGGTATCCAAATGGAGCAAAGGTAGGCTTGGGTGTATGTGCTAAGGAATCATTAATGACTCGGAAATTTTTTAGTTGTACTCGAAGCAAGGGTATTGTAAGTAGGGATGCTCATGGGTCAATTAAGGGACCTGTATACCTTGGACCTGTAGCTTTGGGTCTAGTGTCCAGCTTTAGGCTGCGAGACATGTATCTAGCTTTAGGCTGCGAGATATGAGAGTACAATGGAGAATCACGATTTCCATTAATCCCTGGCTTGAGTGTCATATGAGTCAGCATATATTCAGAGCACATGGAGTGATAGTTAGGATTGTTTTATAGATGCCATGGTTGATTTGGTTGCTTTCTTTAGTAGGTTATCACTCTTAGGTATCAGGGGAAGTAGGTATTGCAGATAGGAATACCTGGAAGACTGATATCCTTTATTTGGTTTGTGGTATATCTTTATGATATTGTAGAGTAGCATATTATAGTGTTGTATCCTAACTCTTTGGTTGCAGGGACATGTCATGTATGGTTCGTGTACTCTTGTTCCTTGCCATATTTACCTGTTTAGTGTTTTGAGACTCATTTAACACTCACACTAGACTGTTGTTTAACCTAAGGTTTTATGCTTTGCCTCTTGTTATCTTGGGCACTCTTAATGAGTTGACTAGATAATAGGTGACGTAGTAGCTATTCGGAGGACGAGCTGGATAGAGCTATCTCGTATTATATACATATATGAAGCCTATGCTTATTCCACCGAGCAATGTCGTGGAGCCCATGACGGTGCTTGCTTATTACTATTTGTTGAGATAGTTTATTTGAGTTTATTTCTGTTGTATAAGCTTTATTCCATTTGATGTACAACTTTGTAGATCTATTGCTCTGATGATTTGTTCACATAGTTATTATTGCCTCTTCTGTTATATCTGTGTAGTATATTTTATCCATTCGCTATGAGAAATGAAAGGTTATATGTTATATTGGTTTATTTCAACCTCGATGGTCGTCCTATATCAATCGAGCATGGATATCGTACTATTTATATTCTATTGCTGCTAGTGGTATATGGCGGTCGTCACATAATACCTCTTCGTATTTCGAGAATTCATTTTGACATTATTATTTTTCAATAGCTATGATTTGTTTACCATATAAGATTCCACGGATGAGATTTATCCGCCTTTATTTTATCTCATCTTCATCTTCTATTTCCATTTTCATGCTCTCATAATCTACTACTATTTTCAAAGAAACTCTCTATTCTTATATTATTCTCGACAATCATCATCAACCTAATTCTTAACTCTTTAAGTATGCTTCTTACTTATTTTATTTTTCTTTACCTTATTCTTTCATCCTTTCTATACATGCATGTCTACCAAGGGTTTTTCCATGAGAAATTACCCCAATTTGTTGTTGTCTATAACGTGCTCGATTAAATGCTTTTGATTTTTTAGTCATTTTTTATCTTTTTGTTGATGTATCTTGTGCAGAATCAAAATGTTTTTAGGGAGTAATACACACATGTTAATGCACAATTAAGTTTTTAAAATGAAATTTGGTGATAGTGAAGACCTTTGGATAACATTCCCAATTCGATTTCTTCCCTTTTGTAGTCAATTATGTCTTACTATGCTGCCTTAAGTACCTTAACTAGGGCTAGTACTTCTCATAGAAATATTATCGCCATACTCTTCTCCAGTGAGCAAATTTAGAATATTTTAAATACTTTTAGATTTAGGGGTCATTCCTTTAGCATCTCTTCCAAATCTGACCATATCCATCTCCCTTAGGGCGGTTATACTTCCTTTACATCCAAACACCTTTGTTGTGGCCTATACCTGCCTTTGAACCCCATAGTTAACGGAGAACTTATTTATTTGGGTGTATCCCTTATCTAGTTGGCCCCGATTTCCATTATCTCCTAATATGCTCATATATTTTGTATGTTGAGCGCTTTGATAGCACTTGATTCCCTTCCTTTTCATGTCCTTTGCTTTCTCTAATTATTGCTCCGTAAGAAGTGGAGGCATGGACGTGTCAATACACCTTGCAGGAGAATCCTGCTCCTATTTATGTGAAATTTTATGACATTCAGGTCAAAATATCCTTCCTTCACACCTTTCCTCACAAACTCATCCTTCCTTAGTTCAGCCAATAATTCTTCATTTCAACCGAGGATGGGTTCTTACCTTCTTTTCACGTAGCGGGTAGTATAGCTTCACTTCTTACTTTTCCTTTTCCCCCTTTTTAAATGAAATCCGATCAACACTAACTTCATCGCTTTCTTTTTTAGCTTCTCTTCTTGCATTCTCTCAAGAGAAAAGGGACCTCATTGGAAAGCGAGTGATGATTTTTATGCTTTAGATGTCAACGTTCGTACTGCTCAAACATATTTACTAAAACCTTACCTTGCAATTATCATTTCCTTAAAAACCCCACTTTTTTCTAGATTTAAATTACCTTAGTCGTTACAATAAAATGGTGAAAATACCTACTTAGTGATACTGACATCACGCCAACGTCAATTTTTTGGCATTAACGCAGCATCAATAGGGCATCGATTGATTACTATCCATGAAAAATTACTGACGATTTGCCGATGCCTTATATAAGACATCAATAGGGTGTTTGTATGGCATTGCACCCAACTATATCTCTACTAGAATCATTTCCTCCTTCATGATTCACAAACGAGAAAAAACTTTCACTCACATCATTGCCTTCCCCACCCAGTCGAAGTCCCCCCCCCCCCCGATGCCTAGCCCTAGCCTCCTCTATCGCTGATTATGAGCACCGTTGCAAGCATCTCCTAGCCTTCCCCCATCGCCTAATTCCCCTCTGTCGCCTAGCCCTCCCTTAGATAACCATAAGCACCCCCTCTCTAACTATAGCTGCAGGAACCCCTGCACCGTAGGCACCCCACAAGCAACACCGTCACAAGCAATCACCGTTACAAAGACACTACCTCCGTCGATATGATTTAATGCTCCGATTCTCTTTTTGTTCAATTCTACGATTTGATATAGTTTCGTTGTTATAAATTCATTGGAAAATCATAGTTGGTATAGATTATTTAGTATGATTGTTCGTGTATAATTTTGTCATTTGTATTGTTTTGAAATTGTTTGATAAATTCATTGTTATTGATATAGTATTATTAATAAAACACCTTAGATGTTTAGTTTGGCTCCATCTAACAAGTACCATTTATGATTGTTATGTAGATATTCATTTTTTAACTAAAACATAAATCGATATTCGCATGATATTTTATGTATTGGATTTGTCCCAGAAATCGACAAGTTATAAATGCAATGATATTTTTGTTTTGTAAATCAATATTTCAAATCGAATGGTTAAAAACAATTTTGACAACGTATTCCTTTTGTTTCTCGTGTATGCTCTTTTGTGTATGATATAGAGAATAAGGGGAAGTGCTTTCAAAATTTTGTTAATCATTCGATTTTAAATGATTTACAAAATGTACATATCATTGCGTTTATAATGGAAAAGGGGATGGCCAGACATTAAAAAGTATAGAAATCCCTAGTTTATACAGCTTTGAAATTATTTGAGAATTCGATTACTTTATAATAAAATTTATAGTGTTATTGAAATTAATAGTAAAATCAATAATTTTATTAAATTATTAATAATAAAACTAACAATGTTCTTGAATGCAATACTAAAATTAATAATAAAATAATAATGTTATTGAATGTAATAAAAAAATTAAGAATGTTATTTAAACTAATAATAAAATTACTAATTTTATTGATTGTAATAATAAAATTAATAATGTTACTTAAATTAATAATAAAATTAGTAATGTTATTTAGATTAGTAATAAAATTAACAATGTTATTTGAATTAAATAAAATTAATAAAATTATTTGAATTAATAATGAATTTACTAATGTTATTAATGTTTGGTTTTATTAAATAGATGATAGCAATGTTATTATTCAAGTTTGGTTTTATTAAAAAATAAGAATAAAGCACAATTGTGTAAAAAAGTAATGTAATTTTTATTTAAATGTAGAGTATAAAAGATGGATTATTTGATAGATTGAATTTGGATATACATGAAACGTAAAGAAAGAGCAACGATACCATTGCATTTTAGAAATGGTGTAGATGCATTCATGAAAGTGGCATCTTGTAATAAAACACATATGAAAGATGTTCGATTTCCGTATTTGAAATGTTGTTCCCTGAAATTTATAGAGTATTGTACTATGATATTACATTTACACCAAAATGGTTTTATATCCGACTATCCCGTGTGGACATATCATGGAGAAGAATACTACATTGTACAAGAGTAGCCTGTAAATATGAATGTGGATTGTGATGAACCCCTTGTTGAAAAAAATGTAGATCTAGAAAATAGAATGACCGAAATAGTTCGTGATGCTGTTGGTCTAAGTATGTGGTCTGATGAACTAGATTTGGAGGAAGGTCTTGACTCGGAAGCAAAAAAGTTTTTTAATTTGTCAATGACATCTAGGTTAATCGCTATAAAATTCGAATATAATGCACTAGAAAAACTAATGAACATAATTATTTGCTTGTGTAAAGAAATGCTTCCACCAGGCACCATGTTGGCGGAGAATAGGTACTCCCTCAAAGTGGTCTCCGCCTTTGGATTGCCGTATAAAAAAATTAATACGTGTCCAGGTGGATGCATGATTTATTGGAAGGAAGATAAAGATCTGAAGTTGTGTAAACTTTATAAATAGTCTAGATATAAGTCGACGAAAACTAGTGGGAAAGTGTACCTTCCACCAGAATGCATTATTATTTATTATACAGAGATTGCAAAGGTTATAAGAAACTTCTGCTACAGTGAATACATGTATTTGCACAGTGAACGATAATGACATGAAGGTCTTTTATGTCATCCTTCAAATGCTGAAGCTTGGAAATATTTCGAAAGGACATATCCTTATTTTGCTAAAGATTCATTTAATGTTAGACTTGGTTTATGTATAGACGGTTTTGCCACATTTGCTTCATTCGGTAAGCCTTACTCACGTGGCTAGTTATTCTAACATCTTATGATTTCTCTCCTTGGATGTGTATGAAGAATCGATAGATGTTTCTAAGTATAATTGTTCATGGACCTAAAAATTCAAAAAATGGTATAGATGTGTACTTGCATCCTTTAGTAAATGAGTTGAAAGAGCTGGGGACAGAGGTTGTCATTACATGCAATGTTTTAAAAAAAGTAGTTTAGAATGTTTACTTCTTTGTTGTGAATGATAAGCCGTTTTGCTGCATATGGGATGCTTTCTAGATGGAATACTAGTGGTAAATTCGCTTGTCCTGGTTGCATGGATTAGAAAGAATCATTTTGACTTACAAATGGCGACAAACAGTGTTGGTAGAATCAACATTATCATTTTTTGCACATAAACGATCATTTTAGATTTGATAAAAAAATTCAAATGAAATACAACTATTATTTTGGAGCCATCTTCCAATCTGAGCAGTGAAGAAGTGTACATGCTCATGCAAGATTATCTTAAAATACACAAGATAGCAAAAGACCCCAAAATTCCTAGTCGAGGAGAGTATCACAATTGGTATAAACAAAGTATATGTTGTAAGTTATCGTATTGGAAAAATCAAACTTCAACCTAATATAAGCGCAATGCATAATGAGAAAAATATGTTTGAGAACTTCTTGAGCACAATAATGAACGTGTAAGGTAAAAAGAGATAATTTAAAGTTAAGAAAGGATACCGTGTTATACTGTTAATTGTCTTGAGCTTAAAATTGATAGCAAACGACTAAATTTCAAATGTCTTACTTGTTACAAGTTGGTAAATAAACATCAAAAAAACTATTAGAGTGCATTCAAAATTTGACGTTTCCAGATGAAATTGCTTTTAACATGAGAAGATGTGTTGATACGAAGGATCTTCAAATATCGGGTATGGAGAGTCACGAATGTCATGTATTTTCAGTGACTTTTTCCCAATAGTATTCAAGGAGCATTTGCAAACAAAGGTGTGAATGCCTACTACCGAGATTAGTTTGTTCTATAAAGAGTTCTGCTCAACCACATTTAATAAAAGTAATTTGATAAAACTGGAATTGGATATACCCAACTTATTGTGTAAATTGGAGCAAAATATTTCATCGTGGAGTATTCAACCTTGTGGAACATCTACCAACTAAAGTTTTAATGCAAGGACCGTTGCAGTACGGATGGATGTATTCTTTTGAGAGGTATGTAAAATACAAGTAGGATTTATTTTTTTCGAAATCAATAGAGTAAAATGCTTAGTTGATAACTTTTTGGTATGAAGGTATTCGGGCCACCTTAACTAAAATGAAACAAAAAGCACATGTTAAAGGTTCAATAGTTTAAGTATACATCGTTTACTCATTATATTAATGTGTAATAATTTAATGTAATGGTTGTTGATAATGAAATCAATGATATTTGTTATAAAACTCTTGCGTTTGGTTCAATGACGAAGTACATAAAATGTCCAATCATGTACGTAAACGACTTTAAATTTCGCACAATAAAGTTTGGAGCTAGTAAAACAACTTACAAAAGTGGGGTATGTGTTAAAGGTGCGAATAGGGTGATGATTTATAAGATTATTATGGAGTGTTATAAGAAATAATTGAACTCGCTTATTCTGCAATACCGGAGCTTAAAATATTTTTATTCAATGCGATTGGTTTGATACTACTCCTTATGTAGGAGTACATCGTATACATAAGGATTTTCCTCTTGTTGAGGTAAACGATAAAAGGCGATATAAAGGAAACGATCCATTTTTCCAACGATGCAAGAAACATGAGTTTATTATGCACCTTATACTGCTATGAACAATAATAAGGATGACCGATGGGCTGTCATTAAAACATAGCCTAGATGGTCTTTCAACAAGAATGTGATCGTAACTAATGATCAACCGTACCAAAATGATCTGAAGGACAACGAAATACTCCAAATAACATAAGATGTCGGTAATATACAACCACTTAACAATAAAGTATTTGATGAAGTTGAATTAGATGAAGATGTCGAGGTAGATAATGATGATCTTAAAGCTAATAAACATGAATATGATGATGAGATTGTAAATGTTTATATTGATAATAATGCTGACAATTGGTAGCTTATATGTTATTTATTGAGAGACTATTTTTATATATGCACGTTATTTTCATTTTTCTCTGTTTGGCGTGCCAAGTAAATGTACATAATTCAGACTAGTTCTAATTGCTACACTAGTTGCATGTCATTGTAAAACACGGTTACATATCATTTATTATATTACGTACATCTATATATGAATTAATATGATAACCATGTCTGGTCGACGTCGACACAACCATGGTGCCTCATCATCATTAGGTTAGGGTGGCTTCCACTGGTTAAAGCATGATGACATCGATGCACATTTGATGTCTCCATTTATTCAGACCGTTGATGCTCCTATTGAAGCTACCGATCCATCCACTCATGCATTTGATATAGATTATGCCTCCGTCTACCAACTAGATGTCTTCCAGAGAGAACATGGATCACGGTAAGCAATTACTTGTCTGAATATTACAGTTGAAATCGTACACACACTAATATTAACACATATACACTCACATAGGCATACATACATTCATATATTCATGCATATACAAAAAATTACTAACTAAATATGCACACACACACACACATATATATATATTTATTTACACACACACACACATATACATATGTGTGTGCGTGCATGCACATGTGTGTGCAGGTATGATTTCACCAACGGTACCATATCAGATGCCATCCATGATGGCTGCTTACACAAATCACACATTTTGGCCCATATTTAGTGACATTCCCAATGACATGAAGAGTCATGTTTAAGGAATTTATGGTAAAATATTTTATTAAGCAACACACTATACAAATTTGTATGGCATTTTTTCATAATATATTTAATTTTAATTTATAGAGGAAATTTACTTAGAGAGAGGACATTTCTGAAGACCTTATGAGAAATGCTTCGATGACTGCAGAATCCAAAAAATACCGAGAATGAACGTATGGTATGAGCATGAATAACAACTGGGAAGTGTTCAAGAAGATAGCAAAACAGAATAGCGAAGTTGGAAATAGAAATCCTATGTTGCATAGTGATGGCTCTAGATCATATGCAGATCGTCATGGCGATCTGGTATATATTTATGTGTTAAATTTATTTGACATATTAAATAAATTAAATTGGCTTATATGATAATGTATTTGATTCAAATTTCAATATGAAGAGCAGCATCGTGAGCCTACACCTTCCTAAGTCTATTCCAGGACTCATAAGTTTGAGCCATTGAATGGGTCAACCACTAATAGCTTGGTAGATGATGCTTCCTGTAACGACACATAATTTTTCGATAATTAAAAACACTGAATTTAATAAGGTTTTATAATTTAATATTGGAAGAAATAAAATTTGTGATTTATTAATGTGAGAAAAATTAAAAATTTAAGGTTTAATAATGAAAAGAATAACTAGAATGTAATGTTAGTAATTGTTATCTCACCCTTTGGTCAAGGCTGGAATATCAAAAAATTAGCTGGAAAAGGATGGATATCAGGATTGGAAATTGAGTGGGAACAAGGCTGTGATCGATGTCGTCAGAATTTGACCGAGCTCCAATCAAGGCGAGATCGATTGGGAACGATGATCAAGGCTAGGAGAGGCTACGTTTCAAATTTCAGGTCAATCGAAGTTCGTATGCTCGAGATATGGATGGGTTAAAATACGTGAATAATGGTTCGTATCGATACATTTCGTATCAATCGGCAGGCAGCACTTCGAACCGATGTTGTTCGTATCGGTCCGGCATAGGTACGAACGTGTTATTCGTATCGATCAACATGGATACGAACAGTGCGTTCGTATCAATCAGCTAGGAAGGCTAGATGGATTTCGACTTGATGGCAGTGGACCCGGATCGGATAAGTAAGCGTTTTATGGTTTGTTCGACTCGATCAGTTCGTACCGATCAGGGTGGAAAGTTGGAGCTTACTTCGAATCGATGTACTTTGCATCGATGCAGTGCGTATCAGTTGGATGGGCGCACGGGTGAACTTTGTATCGATCATTGCTGGGTCGATACGGAATGGAAGCAATGGTTTCAGGGCTTTAGTTGGATATATCATATAGATTGCTCGTGGGTCGATACGAGCAACACGCTTGGGAAGGGTACGACGGAAGCAGGTTTTGTGGATACGAAGTAATGGATTCAGGGATCGAGGGAAGATGAATACGAATGGGCATGAAGCCTGGATGCGAACTGGAAATATGCAAGGATCGAGGGAAGATGCGTTCAATGCGGCGTAGAAAATGGATCGAGCCTTGTAAGTAGCGCCACGTCATCGACAAGCATGTGCGCTGTATCGATACGATCCGGTATCGATACGAAATTGACCAATGCGAACGTAATACCACACGAACACTACATCTCGTATCGATCATACCTGGAGATCTACAAGTCCAAATGCTATGAAATTTTCACAGGAGCTTACGTACAAGCTAAAGAATGTTCACACCAAGTTTCGACTCCATTGGACAAAATCTTGATCGATATGAATTACGTTCGTATCGATCACGGATCGAGTCGAAACTTCATGGGATCAATCGTGTTGGCCCACTCACATGCCAGAAAAAGTCTCCCGAGATTTGAGCGAGATATTTGCATGGAGCGCCTATAAATAGAGCCCCAGAGCCTACAGAAAAAAGGATCTTTTGGCTTTTCAACGTCCAGACTCTGCCCGATCCAACTTTGCACTCCATAGCTGCTGTTATGCTCGAATTTTATCATTATAATCTGCTGTAATCAGTTGTAACCAGCAAGGAAAGTCAATAAAAGATTAACTTTTGGAATGGACGTAGGCCGGAGATAGCCGAACCACTATAAATCCTGTGTCTCTGTCTGTTTCTTTCCGTTTTAAGTTTATTATTCTTCATTTTTTATCCTCTACATCACTTAGATCTATGATTTGTGATCATATACTGTTGATTTGTGTTCATACACTGGTGCTTTCACGACATTTGGGGTTTGTGGCCAATTTTGGCACAAACAGTAATGTTAATTTAAGGCAATTGATAACTATTTTAATATAAGTCCAATTAATTGAAATGATTGTAAAGTCATAATAGGTTATAGATTGTAAATAAAGAAATAAAATTTAATATTGGAGTCAATGTTGAAATTATATGTAATAAATTGGAATTGGCTAATATTGAAAATGAAATCAGTGATGTGTAAGTAGTTATAACATTTGTTGTAGATAATAAACTTATAAATGTGATTAAACTAAGTAAAAGGTGACAATTGTTATATGCTACCTATTTATTTAATCTATTGAATTAAATTGGAAATCAATTGCAATTAAATGTAATTAAATATTACGTTAATGTAAAGTAAGATGATAATTGTATAATATTAGTGTAATAAGATATAAACCAATGTTTACTATGTCCATAAAGTAATGATTGATTGAATAAAAAGATTGAAATCAAATTAAATCAATTTATTGGGTTTTAAATTATAATTAACGAATATATTGCAATTGAAATTGGAACGCTATAACTAGGCCAATATTAATAATTGAAATTTACCTGGAAAATTTGTTTTAAAGGATTATAAGTTTATATGTAGTCAAAACGATAAAAATTGTTGACTTTTAAATATAAAATTTAAAAGGGTGATTTAATTAATTTAATAATAATTTATTTAATTAACGTGAAAATAGTCATTTTGGCTACTGCCTCGAATTTCAATGAAACCAGTTTCATCGGATCCGTAATGGTGAATTATTGTAGGATTTCAAGTTTCGTAGCGATCGGACTTGTCGTTCGATCGTGCGGCCTCGAAATGCGTATAAATCAATTTAATTGAATTCAATTAAAATAAGCTAATTTTAAAAGCTAACTTCTTCATACGATGGAATTAGGACTTGAGACATGTTCCATTTAGTTTAAAAATATCGAAAACATCTATTTTGATATATGGGATGACCCACTTCCATTTCGGAAGCAAAACGGGCTTTTGGGGTTGTTATTGCCATTTCAAATCAATTCGATACGTGTTTATTTTCTTATCGGGCTTTGTTCATATAAATAGTTCTATTCTAACCCTAGCAGCCTTTTTATTTCTCATTTCTATACGTACAATTCTCTTTGGCTTCTCCTTCTCAATGGCAGAAACTCTATTTTTCCCATATCCAAATTCAAATCAAAATTCAATTTCAAAATTCAAACTCCTCCAAACCCTATTATATTATATACCGTTTTCAAGCTATCGATGAGCATAACTCACTGGCGCAATTCGTTTTTCGATTCAATGCACCGTTTGTCCAGAAATCGCCAATTTAACCTCAACCGTCAATTCTAGGTTTTGACGATCCAATGGTGGATCGTCGCCCGATCGACGATCAGGAGGCGCCGTTGGGAAGAGGAGGAAGAGCAGCTCCTATTCATGGCGTTCATTCATCTCAAGGTCATCGAAGTTCACCAAAAAGCAATGATAAAGGCAGCGACGCGATTTGGTCGGAGGCCTGAGGGATGGCCGCGTGGCACCTGTGGAGGTGCCTAGACGTGCGCAAGAGCGTGGCATCATTTGATGCGGTCGAAACTCTACCTAGCGGTGGCAAAGTTGATGAGATGGTGACGGCTGTATGGGTTTCATGAGGTCGTCATTTTTAGCTTAGGGTTCAAACACGGAGATCAAGCTGACGTGGCCTAGCATAATAGTGTACGTTTCTTTTACTTTTATTTTATTAAAATTTTTCATCTCGAATGTTCTAATCTCAATATCCTTTACATACGAGGTCGGATTCACGTGCGGTTTGTTTCATTGGGATCGTATCGAAATTCCAGACATTTTGGCATTGGTTTGGACGAATTCTGAGACTGTTCAAATTTGGGCTTTATTTTGGATTTCAAATCGATTTGAAATCAAAGTTGAGTGTTTTAACCCACTCACAACTACTAAATTGTCTTATGTTAGTTAAATTGAATTTATGACATGATTAGAAGTTGATTGGTTACTGTTTGATATATTTAAATAGTCATTCCAGTTAAAGTTGACTTTTGTTGAATATAATTACCATTTAATTTAATATTGAATTTTAAATTTTAAATCGCCATTTAATACCTGTTAGTGATAATCAGTTAATTGTTGTTGTTTATTGGTTGATTTGAATGATGATTGTGATGGATGATGATTGTTGATATTGGATGACTGGATGTTGTGTTATTTTATATATATTGTTATCACACTGCAAGTTCCCTTAGTTTATTGTTCAGAAAAATCACTGTGGGTTGAAATGATACATACCAGAACGATCTGATAGATTAGGAAAAAATCATTATGGGTAGAATTGATAGACTCGAACGATTTTATGGATTTTGAAATTTAATTCCGGATTGCGGGTTGAAATGATACATACCCGTAAATTAAAGTTTATTGCGGGTTGAAATGATATATATCTGTATCACTTGACCATAGGGTAGAAAATTATATACGGACACCGGATTGGTTAAGTTAAATGATTTTTAAATCCTTAATTTTTGAATTCAGTTAAATGATAGTTTGAAAATAAAATTTGATTTATATAAACTGAATTAGTTTCGAAAATACAAGCTTTAAATGTTGAAATTTGAATTGGTTTAACTGAATTGTTTAAAGGATTTAAATTGAAATTTTATGTTGATTTTGAAATATAAATGAAATTTATCGAAATTGACTTATTGAAAATGTTTGAATAATTGAATTTTGAAATCTACTAAATTTGAAGTTGTTTAAATTTATAGTTCAAAGATGGATTTGAAATCGACATAGATTTAAATGGTTTTATTGAGAATCTGGATTGAAGGATAAAATTAAGTTTGTTAATTTGAAAGCTGGATATGGTCCAGATTTGTTGAATGGAAGAAATAGTTTAATTTGATATTACTTTCGAATTAATTATTTTAAATATAAATAGTTTAAAAATATATTGTTTTAAATTCAGATTTATTTAGATTTCAAGTCATTTTATATTAAACTATTAAACTATATTAAACCAATATTTACCTATTTTAAACCATTTGTACTAATTTAATCTATTTTAAGCTATTTAATCTATTTTAAACTATTTTAACCTATTTTAACCTATTTAAACTATTTTATCTATTTTAAACTATTCAAACTATTTTAAATTGCTTTAAACTACTTTTAAAGTATTTTAAACTATTTTAAAACTATTTAAATTATTTATGACTATCTAAAATATTTTCTAAATTTCAGACTGTGTAAAGTTGAAGAGTTTATATTTAAATCCTTGATTTAAAAGCGAATATGGTCAAATGGTGTTATAACCTAAGTTGGGATTTGAAATTATATTTTCTAGTGAAATAACATATTTGAGTAAATATGATGATTTTGAAATGAGGATTTAACCTATTTTGTCGATATGATTTCGAAAGTGAATATGATTTCGAAAGTGATATGGTTTGAATCGAATATGATATTCTGATCTCAATTATGAATTGGATTTGGAAATGTAAAAGAACCATCCGGTGTGAAATAAGCGTTTGGTTGTTAAAGAGACCGGGATCAGATATTGTCATACTCTCTGCCAATACCGAAAACCAATTTAACAACTGTGTATATTGTGGAGATTCCAAAATGAAGTAGGATGGTTTGGAGAACGATTATATATGAGGTATTAAAGTAGCCTTGACTCCCGCGTGTCGGCTTGATGTGACTAAAACAGGAGCTATACCTGGGCTAAGTGAGGTCGCACTTCCGATCGGACATGCTTCTTCGATACCATATATGACTTTGTGATTGATTTGGTGGCCACCACTCGATTTGATTATATGAGTGTGTTCTGAGGTGGACAGTAGGAGCTGATATGCGTTACCACCAGCTCGGTTCTATAAACGGTAGAATCCTACCCTGGCATTGCCTCGTGTGCCTTGTCACATGCCTTATCGCGCCTTCTACGAGTTTGGTTTTTGTCGTACCTATGGAGTGCTCCCTGATAGCCCACCGGTTTGGTGGAGTTTACAGTACTGTATAGACTACAACATTATATAAAATGTGTTAAGGGGGATATGGGTAACGCCTTAATGCTATTTTAATACTTTACTTTACTGTAGACACTATTATAATAGTGTATTGTATTATGTATGTAGATAGTTTAAAGGATTCTTAGGAAATGGAAATCCCGAACATCTCTTAAGTTATTGCACTCACGTTAGACACTGGATACGAGATATCAAAACCTGTAAACATCTCTTACGCCGTCACACTCATATTTATTTACCGTTGATTTAACTTACATAAGATCTTTTAGTTCTGACTCGAGTTTTTTGTCTTTCCAATTTGCTCGGGTCAGTCTGAGCTTTCCAGTGTATCGAAGACTGCTTTTCTGGAGGACGAAGACGGAGTTTGTATACTATATTATTTCTTTTATTTATTCCACTGCATCTTGTTATTCCGCTGCATTATTTATTTATTACTGCTGTTTGTACTCTGATTCTGTATTGTAAAAGTATAATCAAATGTTATTTGTAAAACAGCTTCATGAACTGTTTATTTGATTATTATATTTTATCATTCCGCTGTGAGATTCTGTGTTTGTTTCTTTCTTCCTTTGCTTTTTCTTATTTACCCCATAACAATCCTCCCTTTGAATGGTTTGAGTCTGACGTATGTGGTTTATTGTCGATTTAAACCGTCCAAAAAGTTGGGTCATTACATTTGGTATCAGAGCTTTGGTTTAGCGATAACCTTAGCTTTGTGGGGTCTGACTCATTAGATAGGGTAGTAATACCCTAGAATGAGTTTGTCTGAGTGTATATATATGAGAGAGCATATTTGTTAGTGTTATAAAAAGGTTTTATATTGTGTTACTTTGTTCTGTTTAGTATTTATAAATTCTGGTCGGTACATATGACGCTATGGTATCGATAGGGATTTCTAAACACTTAATAGGGCAGACCGACACAATATTGTTTTGAAATATAGGTAAATGAAATAATTTTACCTAGTATTATATTTTGGATATAAAAGAATAATTTTATAATGATATAGTTGGATGCAATATGTTGTTTGTTAGGAAGTGAAATTTTATAAATATTGATTGTAAAATAGGATTTACAAGTAAAGTAAATATAAATTGGGATTTTAGAATTTAAGTTCCGGGATTTTGAAAATTTCTTTCAAAAGATTTTGGAATATAATATTAGTAATATTTGGAAGTATTTTCTGAGATAAATAATTCAATATGATTTGAAAGAAATGTTTAAAGGGATTCTGGAAGGAAATAAGTTCTGCACTCTCCTCTCTATCGTTGGAAAATAATTTCGGTGATGAGTGCACGCATCATCAACGTTCATTTTTGAGTTTCAAAGTGGGAAGACTGCTGTAGTAGTTTTACTACACATCTGTTTTGATGAATAAATCTTAATTTTGAATTCCTAAATATGATTTGATCTATAAAGGATATAAATATATATATTATTATTTCCAAATTGACTGAAATGAATCCGGGATTTATTTCTTAAAGCTTTCTGATAATTAGTAGTTTCAGTTATTGTAATAAAAATGAAATCTTGACTATAATAATAATTGGAAACTTCTAAAATGAAAAATAAGAAATTGGATGCTAAGTGAATAATGAAATATATAAGAAATTGAAAATTTGTAACTGGTAGATATGAGAAAAATAAGAAGATGTAACGATTGAACATTTTGTTAACTGTAAATAAAAAGGATATGAAAAATAAGAAATTGTAACCGTTGAACATTTTGTTAACTAAAATGAATAAAACAAACTAGTGTAACATCTAAAGACCTTATGAGAAATGCTTCGATGACTGCAGCATCCAAAAAATACCGAGAATGAACGTATGGTATGAGCATGAATAACATCTGGGAAGTGTTCAAGAAGACAGCAAAACAGAATAGCGAAGTTGGAAATAGAAATCCTATGTTGCATAGTGATGGCTCTAGATCATATGCAGATCGTCATGACGATCTGGTATATATTTATGTGTTAAATTTATTTGACATATTAAATAAATTAAATTGGCTTATATAATAATGTATTTGATTCAAATTTCAATACGAAGAGCAGCATGGTGAGCCTACACCTTCCCAAGTCTATTCCTGGACTTATAAGTTTGAGCCATTGAATGGGTCAACCGCTAATAGCTCGGTAGATGATGCTTCCTGTAACGACCCGTAATTTTCCGATAATTAAAAATACTGAATTTAATAAGGTTTATAATTTAATATTGGAAGAAATAAAATTTATGATTTATTAATGTGAGAAAAATTAAAATTTTAAGATTTAAAAATGAAAAGAATAACTAGAATGTAATGTTAGTAATGTTAATTTAAGGCAATTGATAACTATTTTAATATAAGTCCAATTAATTGAAATGATTGTAAAGTCATAATAGGTTATAGATTGTAAATAAAGAAATAAATTTAATATTGGAGTCAATGTTGAAATTATTTGTAATAAATTGGAATTGGCTAATATTGAAAATGAAATCAGTGATGTGTAAGTAGTTATAACATTTGTTGTAGATAATAAACTTATAAATGTGATTAAATTAAGTAAAAGGTGACAATTGTTATATGTTACCTTTTATTTAATCTTTTGAATTAAATTGGAAATCAATTGCAATTAAATGTAATTAAATATTCTAACTATTTTAAACTGTTTAAACTATTTTAGTCTATTTTGAACTATTTTAATCAAGTTAAACTATTTAAACTATTTAAATTATTTTATCTATTTTAAACTATTCTAACTATTTTAAATTGCTTTAAACTATTTTTAAAGTATTTTAAAGTATTTTAAAACTATTTAAATTATTTATGACTATTCAAACTATTTTCTAAATTTTAGACCGTGTAAAGTGAAGAGTTTATATTTAAATCCTTGATTTAAAAGCGAATATGGTCAAATGATGTTATAACCTATGTTGGGATTTGAAATGATATTTTCTAGTGAAATAACATATTTGAGTAAATATGATGATTTTGTAATGAGGATTTAACCTATTTTGTCGATATGATTTCGAAAGTGAATATGATTTTGAAAGTGATATGGTTTGAATCGAATATGATATTCTGATCTCAATTATGAAATGGTTTTGGAAATGTAAAAGAACCATCCGGTGTGAAATAAGCGTTTGGTTGTTAAAGAGACCGGGATCAGATATTGTCATACTCTCTGCCAATACCGAAAACCACATTAACAACAGTGTACGTGGTGGAGATTCCAGAATGAAGTAGGATGGTCTGGCGAACGATTATGTATGAGGTATTAACGTAGCCCTGACTTCCGCGAGTCAGCTTGATGTTACTAAAACATGAGCTATACCTGGGCCAAGTGAGGTCACACCTCCGATCGGACATGCTTCTTCGATACATATATGGCTTTGTGATTGATTTGGTGGCCACCCCTCGATTTGATTATGGGAGTGTGTTCCTAGGTGGGCGGTAGTAGCTGCTATGCATTACCACTAGCCCGGTTCTGCAAACGGTAGAATCCTACCCTGGCATTGCCTCGCGTGCCTTGTCACATGCCTTATCGCGCCTTCTACAAGTTTTGTAACAACCCATAAATTTTGAAAATATTTTAAATTAAAATTTATTTGAAATTTTGAATTTGACTATTTTAAATTTGATAAACTTGGAAAATTTAAAGTATAATTTTGAGTTTTGATGTGAAATGTTTTCCAAATTTAATAAAATAAAGATTTTTCTTAAAATACAAATTTGGTCAACTTTGGTCAAAGTTTGACTTTCTGTGAAAATTTTAAAATTTGAATTTTTAACTTTTACTTTTTTTATGAAGATGAATTTAATTTTTACATTTTTCTATTTTTTCGTTTTGTTAAATTTTGATGTTTACTTCTCAAATTTTGCAACTTTTGGCGTATTACACGAAATTATTTTTCCTATAACTTCTATCTTATTTACATGTTGGTTTGTTTGGGCTTGTACTAATGGGCTGGAAACCTCTTTAGTAAATGAAGGCCACATGTTGAGATGACTATATAGCATCTCCTAGGGTTTTGGTTAGACTCCATATCCATTCATTTGTGCCTCCACAGTAAAATGTAAGTCTTCTTCTCCTTCTTCTTCCTCCTCTTTCCAAAACCTTAGATCTTCTTCTCCACCACTCCTCTTCTTCCATAATTTTCCATCACCTTCACCACCTCCTCTCACCTTCTTCTCTTCTCTCATATTCTCCACCTCTTCCCAAAACCCTAAACCTTCCTCTTCAAACCCTAGCCGTGACCTCTTCCCTACCCAAAACCGACCACCATCGCCAAATAGCATCCCCATAGCCGAGCAGAACCCTTTGCCTCCCCTTCCTTTTGCCTTCCTAGCCGTGAGCCTTGCCTTAGAGATGATGGACGAACCCAAAAACCTAGCATAGCCGAACCCAAATCCCTAGGCCGAGCCCTTTTCCACCACTTTCCAAACCCTAGCCTAACCCCAAACCTAGCTATGGCCGAACCCACCTAATCCAAACCGAGCCTAGACCAAACCAAAACCACCTCTAGACCAAGCCTATGCAAACCCTAGATAAGCCCACTTATGTATTTTGCATATATATAATTTTCTATTTTTATTTTTCTATGAGAATTATTTGTTTACGTATGGAATTTATTTTATATTTTTTTATTAGCATCGGATTTGGATTCTCCTCTCACTCAAACTGGTCCGTAGTTTGTTGATTTTGTGTTGCGCTTTGAATCACTTTTCCAACCAAAGAAAGGTGAGAAATCACACTTGACATACATACTTATTTATTTGATGAATTGATGACAATTGAATTGTGAGGATATGTATATGCAAGTTTGACATTTCACCTATGATTTTATCATGTTATTTCATGCGTTATATCATGTTATTTCATATGTTTATATCATATTACTTCATATGTTTATATCATGTTACTTCATATGATTTTATTTTGTTATTTCATATCGTATTATGTCTGTTTGATCATATGTCATGATATGTTGAATATTTTTATGTTTATTTAATATTCTGGAATCACACTGCAAGTTCCTTTACTATGGGTTGAAATGATACATACCCGAATGACCTTTGGAGTAAGGAAAAATTGTTATGGACTGAAATGATAGGCTTGAGAAATTTTATTTGACTTGGGATTGCGGGTTTGAAATGATATAAAACCCGGAAATTTATAAATTAACGATTGAAATGATATAAAACCCGGAAATTTATAAATTAAGGATTGAAATGATATATGTCCTTATTTACTTGACCCTAGGGTAGAGAATTTTATACAGACTCCGTGGTTGATTTTAAAATGACTTACTAAAAATTATTAAGTATTTAGGATTTTTATATATGGACCTCAACTAAAATTTAATGTAAGAATTGCTGAAGAAAAATTTGTTTGTGTTAAGATTTTATAAGAAATAAATAGTTGGAAATGTAAATTTTGGAATCTAATTTACAGTATGAAGGTTAATTGAAATTTTATAAGCTGATTTGACTTAATAATAGTATTTTATTCTAACCTATAAATTGTATGTTTTAATTCATTGTAATAAGTGATTAAAATGATCAATGTTTTGCGAAAAGAAATGTAAGTTAAACGTACATTTGATATGTAAGTTTTAACCAAATGAAATGGTATGATTTGGGGAATAAGAATGATAAATTTCATTTACTGAAAAGGAATTAAAAATGTAAGTAAAAATACGTTTAACTTGGTTTAAAGATTTCTGTTTTAAAATTTGATGTTTAATAACAAAGTTATTTGACTAAAGGTGTGGTTTTTTTAATGACCAAATAGCTAAAACGTGAGTAGTATAATAGGAATGATATAATGACTTTGATAAAAACTGCATAGATATGTACTATTTGTGTTTTTATAAACTATTGTAGTGGGAAGTATTACAGTATTCAAAACTGCTGCGATTTCCTTACTGCAACAATTCTGCACTGCTGCGATTTCCTTACTGTAACAATCCTGCACTGCTGCGATTTCCTTACTGCAACAATTCTGTGCTGTCGCGGATTATTACAGTAACAGTTCTGCACCGTTGCGAATTCTTACAGTAGCATTTCTGCACTGCTGCGAATTCTTATAGTAGCATTTCTGCACTACTGTGAATTCTTACAATAGCATTTCTGCACTGCAACGTTTTCTTAAAAGTGACATTTTCTGAATGCTAAAAATTTGTCTAAAGGGTTATAGTTCCGAATGTTATGGTTCTAAAGGTTACATTTTTAAAGTGCTATGATCTCTAAATTTTTACGTTCAAAAAGGTTATGATTAAATGAATTTGGAAGTGTTACTACTTTGGAAAATGAATATATTTTAAAGAATAATGTTATGGAATTTATGTGGTTTTGAAAGGAATATGTTTGATATGAAATATAAAACCATTTGAAATTTATATAACCACGAGTTATAATAACAATTGGTTGTTAAAGAGACCGGGATCGGATATGGGCATACTCTCCGTCGATACCAAAAACTACTTTGACAACTGTGTACGCGGTGGAGATTCCAGAATGAAGTAGGATGGTGGCGATGATCCTAAAGGTATATTTACGTGGACCTAACACCCATGAGTTAGCATAAGGTGGCTAAAACAGGAGCAATCGACGGGCCAATGAGGTAGCTCCTCTGATCGGACACACTCCATCGTATGCCATTCTATTACTTTGTGATCGTTTTGGTGCGCACCTTTGATTCGGGAGTGTGGCTCGAGTTGGGCGGTAGTTGCGGCTATGCGTTACCAACAGTCCGAAAGTGTAATTGGTATATCTACCCTGGCATTGCCTAGTTGTGCCTTGTCACCTACCCTAGCGCGCCTTCTACGAGTTTGTTTTATGTCGTACCTATGTGGTATCCTCTGGCGGCTCCAGTTTACGGGGAGTTACGGTACTGTATAGACTATTGGCATACCTAAAAATGTGTTAAGGGGGATATGGGTAACGCCTTAACGTATTTTAATAGTTTACTTTACTTTAGACACTATTATGATAGCGTATATTACTACATAGTAGATAGTTTAACGGATCCTTAGAGGATGGGTGATCCCAAGCATCCTTTAAGTTACTGATGCATTTCTTTTACAGTTCAATTGAGTTGATTTACATTTTATAAGTATGTATGTCCTGACTCGAGTGTTTTGTGTTTTTGATTTACGCTCGGGTCAGCCTGAGTTTCACATCTTTGGAGCTAGAGATCCACCGGAGATTTAGCTGTCTACCTGATATTTCTATTCCAATTATTTCCACTCAGCTTTTGCTTTTGTGTTAGAGAACTTATGTACCTAGAATTTCCAAATGTATTTGTTTTCAGACTATGGTATTTTGTATCTGTTTGAGACTTTGTATCTATTAGCTTCATGAACTACTATATTTAGTTTATTCCGCTGCGAGTTATTCTGATATTCTATGTCTGTGATTGATTTTATTTGCCCCAAAATTTATTAACAATATATCATTTTGAATTATTCAAGTCTGACATGTGTGGATTTATTGTCGATTTGAATGGTCCAAAATGGCGGGATGTTACAAGTTTGGTTTTTGTCGTACCTATGGAGTACTCTCTGATAGCCCACCGGTTTGGTGGAGTTTACAGTACTATATAGACTACGATATTATATAAAATGTGTTAAGGGGGATATGGGTAACGCCTTAACGCTATTTTAATACTTTACTTTATCGTAGACACTATTATAATAGCGTATTGTACTATGTATGTAGATAGTTTAACGGATCCTTAAGAGATGGAAATCCCGAACATCTCTTAAGTTATTGTACTCATGTTAGGCACTAGATAGGAGATGTCAAAGCCTGTAAACATCTCTGACGCCCTCACACTCATATTTATTTAAAGTTGATTTAACTTACATAAGATCTTTTAGTTCTGACTCGAGTGTTTTGTCTTTTCAATTTGCTCGGGTCAGTCTGAGCTTTCCAGTGTATCAAAGGCTGCTTTTCTAGAGGACGAAGACGGAGATTTGTATACTATATTATTTCTTTTATTTATTCCGCTGCATCATGTTGTTCCGCTGCATTATTTATTTATTACTGCTGTTTGTACTCTGATTCTGTGTTGTAAAAGTGTAATCAAATGTTATTTGTAAAACAACTTCATGAACTGTTTATTTGATTATTATATTTTGTCATTCCGCTGTGAGATTCTATGTTTGTTTCTTTCTTCCTCTGCTTTTTCTTATTTACCCCCATAACAATCCTCTCTTTTGAATGGTTTGAGTCTGACGTGTGTGGTTTACCGTCGATTTAAACCGTCCAAAAAGGTGGGTCGTTACACTTCCACTTAGTTTGCGGTATGTTTTCTGTAAAACTTCATTTACATAATATTTACATGTATGTATAAAATTCTAATGAATACTTAAAATTCAAAATAAGAAAAATATCGGGCTATATCTGAGGAGTTCAAGTCAAGATGGGAAGATAACAAGAGAAGTAGACGAAGATGTATTCCATACACTCATTAGAGCTATTACCAAAGCATGGATTGTAAGCCCAACTACTACAATATCCAAAGGTAATAGCTTAAACATTCATCATATATATATGATATTAAGTATATATGTATACAATACTGTATACACATATATGTATAGTATATTATATGTACGTATACATTGGTTATAAATCTTAATAACCACATGCATCTATATGTATTCTATATGAATGCTTAGTATAATTATTTTACTTAATCCTTATTTTCTACTAGATGTTAAAAATCATCGTTTAAGTAAAAAATAAAGTGTAAGTTAAAATATATAAGTTAAGTCACCCGATAAATTAAACAAATATATAATTAAGTTAAACTATAAAAAAAATTCAATAAATTAAAAAAAATTATTTGAGTTAAAATGAAGATTTTGTCAAATCACGCAATAAATTAAACAAATATATAAGTTAAATCACTAAATAAATTAGATAATATATAATTAACTTAAATTATAAATTTTTATTTCAATAAATTAAAAAAATTATTTGAGTTAAAATATAGAATTTTTTTAAATACAAATACAATAGTTTAAATAAAAATTTACTTATTGTTAACAAACAAATTTGGTTAAAATGTAGAGATCATTAGCAGATAGAGGTGCAACATTTAATACTGCTATAAAAGAAAACAAACGATAGTTGAAGTACATGTCGGTAAGTTGGAGAAGAAGCTTGGTAAACTTACCGATGCATTTATGCAACAGTTTCCAGATGATGACATTTTTTCTAATGATGACGGTGTTGATGGTGATGTTGGGCAGGGTTTGAGGGGAGCATGTATATTTGTGTTGGTAAGATATTTCATATTAAAATAATTTCATATTATGGTATTTACTGTTTTGGATATTTTTGATGTTGGACATTTATGCTAAGATGGTGATGTTGAACATTTGTATGTATGTACATAGATATTCGGTTGGATATTTATGTTTTCAATGTGTGTTTATGTCTATATTTATGTTGCTATTTGTGTTGGTTGGATATTTCTGATGTTGGATGATATGGTTTGGTGACTTATGTATCTTTATGAAGTTGGATGATCTTAATTGACATATGAATTTGTGATATTATTGTGTTATATTAGTGTGATTATGTATCATATATATATATATATATATATATATATATGAATTTGTGATTGAGGTGAGAAATGTAGCAGAAATGCTCCAAAAATGTTTTAGCAAAGGTATTATTATGGCATCAGAAAATCCAGTTTTAACATTTTAATTAGGCATGGTATGGCATTAGTAAGGCATCGGTATGACATAAGAGGATCCAATTTTAGTATTTTAATTAGGTTTTGACATGGCATCGCAAAGGTGTTGAAAATGAGATGTTTGCTTGGCGTTGTTAATAGGCATCGGTATGGTGTCGGTAAGCACTCCACAACAGACGTCTTCAAGGCGTCGAAATTTATTTTATGATGCCCTTTTTATCAACGTCTTATATGGCATCGGCGTGGTATTGAAAAACTATTTACGAACGCCCCGCCGACGCCATTGGGGCATCAATGAACAATCTAATTTTGTAGTGAGTGCTAGACTATATGATTCTACAGGAAAGGCCATTAGCTGCACATTTTTATTGGAGTAGGGTATTGAATTAATTACCAATTTTATTATATTGTCTTATATAGTAGTTTCTTATTCTTGTTTTCTCTATTTCGCAAGTATAATGTCTTCACAACTTAAGAGTAGATTTTTTAGCACCTTCGCCTTAGTCCCAAGCATTGGTCCTCTCGTTAGGAAATCTGGATTGGCATAATGTAAGGGTTAAAAAAAGACCCTGGGATGATACTACTGATCCAAGGAAAAAGGCAACACTTTCCAAGGACCTTCACTCTAGAGCTCCCATTTCTTCAAATCCACCTCCGTCTATGTCTCTTTTTTCTTAACACAGCCACATTCCTTCTATGGATGCACTATTTTTACCTTTATGAACGAATACTATAGAGTTGGATTTGCAGTTGGAATGTTTAATGGTTGCCAACTTTTTTCATCCAACTCCCCACCCTGCATAAATTTTTCCTCATTCCTGTTGCTCCGATGCGAACCTCTATGAATATTTTAATAGAGGTTGCTTTGGGTAGTTTATGCTGCATGATATTTACTTATATTTGTTTCTTTTATTTTAATTTTTTATTCATCTCTTCTTAAAGAGTGTTGCACAAGTGGTCGAAATGAATAAACATTTCGACTATACCAAGGGTGAATCAGACTCTATTTATTCCAAATTTCTCTTGTTGAAGCTTCTCACTCCTAATCGAGAGTGAGTGAAATTGTTTTGCTCAAGGGTAATCTTGCTTCTTTAAGGATTTGGGAGACAGTGTTGTAGGTCGCAGCTAACAATGCGGCACAAGAGGCAAAGCCAGCTCAGGAAAAACTAGCAGCCACTGAGAGAAAAATGTAGGAGGCAAACCTATAGCACAACAAGGCCCTGAAGGAAAACATTTATGTCATGCTCTATCGTATCAACACTCTGGCCAAGTGGTAGTTCTTCGTAGGTAGGGTGGATGACATGGATACTGAGGTTCGCCTCCCTTTTTGTGACGACCCGTAGATTCATCATTTCAATTTTTTTTAAAAATATTCAAATATATGATTTTTTCACATAAATGATAATGTTTTGAACAATAAATAATATTGGTAATCTTATTTTGAATAAACATTTACAAAAATATATACTTTGGAAGATACATTGATAAAATGACCAAAAACCGTTTTATCAACAAACAGCTCTTAGACCATCCGAAATCGTGCATGGAGCTGGATACATACACTCATCTATATATATAAGTGATAATATGTAATAAAATTATTTATTCTATTTTTAAAAATAATGTCTCTTTACGACATCATCGATGATATCGCTATTTTGAAATAAATGATTCTTTGAATTTAAATGATTTAATAATTATTTTAATTATTAAATAAGCCCTTTTAATTATTATATAATTATAGAAATACTAATATCAAACTTTGTTTACAAATACACACACACATATACATCCATACATACACATACATACATACATACATACATAGATATATATATATATATATATATATATATATTTAAATAAGAAGTGAAAATATGACCGAAAATCGAAATCGGAATCCGTAATGATTCAACTTAGAAAAGTGATGCAACGTTGTGAATCATTTGAGACATACATATGCACACATACATGAACACATTCACATGCACATGCAAATGAATACATATATACATACTAATATACTTACACGTTTAAATATATATACATTATAAAATATCAAGATATTTTCCTAAAAACTAAACACTTAAGCAAACCAAAGTCAACCTTTTACATACAAAGTACAAACAAATAGGTACACACACATATGGGGGGTTCGTCCGAGCATGATGACATAAGAGAGGGTAAGGTGGTAAGCAAATGGTAATGTATTTGTGTAGAAATATCATGATATTTTACTCCTTACTATTGCCTATAAATAGAACCCATCTCCATTCACTTCATTTCGTCATAAAAATTCCTAAGCTTCTTCGCTTCTTAAACTCTACATTAACGACCTCTTGCATAAGAAAAGTTATGTCAAAATTTTTGGCAAAAAGAAATTAAAATTATATAGTAAGTATATATTATCAAAACTCGTCAAAACTAAAGCAAATCCACTTCTTTTCCACCTCTAAGACCACGGCCACACCTTTCACCACCCAAGGTCGAGCCCACCTTCATTAGCAAGCATAGGCCGAGCCTTCCCAAAGGTCAAAGGTTTGATTCCATAGGCTCCAGTGCGATCGTAGTGGAGCTATAGCTGTTTTAAAGTTAGTTAGATCGAAAAACATGAGAGAACTCTATATTTATATAGATGTATGATAATAATGATATGATATGATTGCTATGAATGTTTATTATGCTTTGATCATCAAGTATTGGTTGTTTTAATATAGTTGTTTAATTGTGTAAACAAGTCACGTTAAATACACGTCGATATTACACAAGCAAATCACTTTTCGAATTAAGTTATAAAAGTGATATGGAATTATTCAACCCCATTGAAATGATTTAAAATGGTTTATAAATGTTTTATAAACACTAAAATCCAATTTGGTGAAGTTTTGACAAGTTAGAAAAATTGAGTCAAAAATAGGCGCGTCGCGTAACGGCAGTTCGCGATTTTGCACCATAGAAAGTTAAATCCATTTATATGATGGATTCGGAGTTGAAATATTTTGCAATAAGAATTTTCCTAACTTTTATAGTCATAGTTTTCAATGAAAAGAAAATTTCAAGATTTCATTTAGTAGATTTTGAAATATGAGCAAATCAAGTTTTCAAAATAGTCGCACTTTAGCAGTTCGGAAACCAAAGCAATAAATTCTTAAAAAATGATATTTTAATTCTTTAAAAATATGGGATATATTCTATAAACCTTTTAAATATTTTAAAAGAGATTTGAGTTATAAAAATGGATTTCTAAATGATCGAAAAGTTGTTTGATCAGATAAGCCTTAAAAGCACTGTTAGTAGCACTATTTGCAGCACTTTTAATAACCTTTGAAATATGGCTTTAAACTTAAGTATTCTTTTTCAAATGTTTTATAAATGTTTTTAAATAAATAGTTAAATATTTTAAATATGATTTTAAGGTTTTATAATTTATTTCAAAAGATTTTAAATAAATGATTTAAAGAAAAGCTGTTAAAATTAAGTGATTTAATCTTGGCTCTAAAAGCCAACGAGTAGACTGGATTTTCCTATTTGTGAGATCCAACTGTGAGGTGCTTCAACTATAGAGATGTTCAAGAGCAACCAATGCCCTAGCACACCTAGCCTTTTTCTTGGGCAAGGAATAGATAAGGTTGAAATGTCGGAAACGAGGCAAGTATAAAAGATTTAATTTTCCAAATTTAATGCAACTTGGATTGTATAGAAATAATCTTCTTATACTTGCTATTAAAATTCCAAGGAAGGAACCCATACTATCCATGAGAACTTAAAAGATGATTTCACCGTTATCCGACGGATAGTAAAGGTGGAATATAAAAATTGATGTTGAGTAGAATTAGTATAATTTCTATTGATCCTTTTTACTCAATAAGGTCGTGCAATATGATTTATGAGAAATTATAATGATTCGATATTTCCATAGTTAAAGAGAGGTTTAATGATTCCATATATACCAAAAAGAAATGTTTTAAAGTTATGTATCTCTAGAAGAAATTTTTGATAAAAATAAAGTAATTAATTAAATGATAAGCACCTATTTACTTAACACCTTTTTTATCGACAATTGGTTTGAAGGAACCATGGTCGAATTTGAGTAATTCTTATCTGAAAACTACTTCGAACTAATTTCTATATTTGAAGTGAAGATTTGGAATGATAATAAGTGAAATGAAGTGCTGCTTGTCACTGACCCTCGGGGGAAATTTCCCATTTCATATATATGTGGTAGTAGTATCTTCATTTGATCTCCGATGCAAGGGCTGCTCGCTACTAATCCTAGGGATGATTCCCGATAGGATGTGGTAGGAGAGTTCCTTTGGTTTGTCTTGTTCCTAGACAACTTGTATGGACAAATGTCTGACATTGCATTTACAACATACACGTACATTAATTTCTACGAACGTACATCTGTTTGGTGGTGTAGGAAGTAACTCTCCTATACTCAACACCCTTCTCTGAGAAGTACGAACTTAGAGGTTGTAAATTTGAGGAAATCAATGATGTGTGATGGAATTGGTGCTGTGGCATTCAAAGTGGAATGTGCTACGTGAAAGGTAATCCTTACCACAGGCCTCATCACCCAAAAATGGCTAAAACATGGCATGCCGTAAGGCTATGTGGTTCACAACCATTAGGGAATGGTCATCACCCTTTTAGATTATTCTCTATATGTCGATTATGTTGTGTATGCTATAGGATCTCGGATAGGTTGGTTACGACCGAAGTGATGTCATATTCCGTTCTATCCGCCACTAAGACGGGTCTGTGGGTAGACCAGTCTTTTCAAGTGCAGAGGTTTAAAGTTGTTGATCCTCCGTAAATCCCTCTAGAGATGTACTATATGGAAGGTAGTTCCTTACCTGCCATTGTATGGAAATCCATTCTCCAATAAGTTCCTTCGGACTTGATTGTAGAACCTAGTATGCTGGAATTTAATAATGTAACTATTTTGGCTAAGATTATGTATATTTACTTGAAAAGCGTTTTCAAAAGAAAGTCAAAAAAAATATCCATAAATTTTACGTAGCAAATGATTTGGTTATCATAAGGTAAAACCCATTCCACGTTTATGTGGGGCGTGGTCTTATGAGATACCCTTTGTTTTCAAATATCCAAAATTTGAGTTTCTCATGCAAGTCCCATGACTGACCCGGAGTTTATTTTCTTTCCCCTTAAACTCTGGGTGCCTTATTTTTTTAGGCAACTTAGTAGTTAGGTAGCATGGAACATTTTAGGAGAAACTTGGAGCATTTTGAATAGAGCATGAAGCTGGAGGGTCCTATATAGATAGTCATCTATTTCTAATTACGCTATATTTTTGTTATGTATCTACCAGCACCTATGAGGATAGGCAGTTATAACTATCCTAGCCGGATTAGTACTTACTAGTACTCTGATGGAGAAATTTAGAGTAATTGCATGTACTACTCATATGTAAAATTAAATGTTAAATGCGATGTGAGATTCTATTTTGTTTTGTCTTCTATCTTTATTTTCTTTACCCCATGATAATCTTCCTCTCCGACACTTGGATTTGTGGCACGTGAATATCGAGGATGTATTAGTGTCGACTTCTAAAAGTCGAGGAAGTGGGTCGTCACATTTGGCATTGGAGCTTATGGTTGAGCGAATACCTAAGCCTGGATGGGGTCAACTCATTAGAGATTTGGTTAGTAATACCCTAGAACGAGCTTTGTCAGAGAGAGCGCATATTTGAAATTTTTATCTGAATAATTATATTCGAGTTTATACCCATTCCCTAAGATAATTTCATCTATTTTCCTAAAGATGTTTTCTTTCTATATGCAGATAGTAGAGATGAGTAATAGAAGAGGACAAAGGGGTGGTAGCAACACTACGGTCACTAACAGTCGATCAAATGCTACAATAATTGAGTAAGTGGTAATCCCTGTGCAACTTCAAATTAACTTTGCTACTCTATGCAAAGATTACACCAGTTTGGGTGGTAAACCATTCAAAGGAACATAGTCCATTATTGAAGTTCAGGCTTGGATCTGTTCTTGTGAAAGATTTTTTAAGGAATTGAATATCAGGAATGAGTATAAAATGTTCTTAGCTTCATGGAAGTTACAAGAAGGGGCCGTAGCATGCTGGGAGTCCATAACTCTAAATGATTCAAAAGATAATTTCTCATGGGAACGGATCAAGGAAGTCCTGGAAGAACAATATATGCCAGCTATAGGAAAATCCCACCTTTATCAAAGTTTTATGGATTTAAAACAAGGAGAGATGTCGGTGAAAGAATATTCCAACAAGTTAAGTGAATTGTCCTATTTTAGGACGGCTCTGATAGATACTCCTTTAAAGCAAAATAAAATGTTTATGGAAGGGGAAATATCAAGACAGGATGACCGGGCATGTTAAGGGAACCTTCATAAATTTAGTAGACATGAGTTTTTGATATGGAACTCTAGACAAAAAGAATCCGCCTACTACTCAAAGCAGCAATAATAACTAGAAAAGGAGGAAGTTCAACCATTCTTGTAAGAAGCCATGGCAAGGCAAGCCAGAAGGAGGTCCGCAAGAAAATAATTTAAAGGTGATTACTTGTTATAATTGCCAACAGAATGGTCATTTTGCCACCACCTGTAAGAATCCTAAGGCTCAGGACCGACAATTGTCACAAACCAGGGCACTAGAAGAAGATTGCCCGTTGATAAAGAAAGGAGAACAGGTCGGAGTTTTTGCCATTAAAGATGAATCCTCAACTTCAACTGATGCGAAGGGCAAAAGAGTTTTAGAAGGTAATATCTCCATTAATGAAAATCTAGTTATAGTATTATTTGATACTGGGGCTTCCTGCAGTTTTATTTCTAAATAATTAGTTAATAAATTGAAACTTACCACAAAGATATTAGATACCCCTATCTATGTCTCTAACCCCATAGATGGTAAAACTAATCTCGGTATAGTTGGTGAAAAAGTACAAGTTGCCTATCAATCCCAAAAAATTTCATGTGACTTAATAGTCCTCAATTTTACTGTATTTCAAATTATATTCGGTATGGATTGGTTGTCTGAATATAAGGCTATTCTTGATTGTGTGACGGTGTATTTGGAAAATAAAAGAAGTGAACCTTTTAAAATAACGTACGAAGAATCAAGTCCGGTAATGGATAGTTTTATGTCTGCTCTAAATTCATTTCAAAAACGTCTAGAAGAAATACTAATCGTTAAGGAATTTTTGGATGTTTTTGAGGAAGTTAAAAGTTTAGCACCCACATAGGGAAATTGAGTTTTGAATTGACTTGATTTCTAGTGCGAGGTCTGTTTTTCATTCTTCTCGAAGAATGGCCCCTAAGGAAGTAAATGAATTAAGGAATCAAATGGATGAATTGTTAAAGAAAGGACTAATCAGACTAAGTTGCTCAAGTTGGAGCTCAGTAGTAGTTTTTGTTACATTGTCAGACGGTCCCTAAGACTTTGTGTAGACTATCGAGACTTGAATAAGCAAACGATTAAGAACAATTATCCTCTACCATGTATTGATGACTTGTTTGATTGACTTCATGGTGCTCGAATATTCTCCAAAATGGACCTAGCTACAGGATTCCAACAAATAGGGATTGCAGAAGATTACATTCCTTTAACTGCGTTTAGAGGACCAAATGATTTCTACGAGTGGTTGATTATGCCTTTTTGGCTAACCAATGTGCCTGCTTATTTTGTGGACCTTATAAATAGAGTATTCAGAGATGTGCTCCACAAATTCGTGTTGGTTTTTATTAATGATATTCTTATATATTCAAAGACCGAAGAAGAATACGAAAGGCATTTAGAGATTGTACTAGAAATATTTAGGAATGTGCTCAAGACTAAGTTTTCAAAATGCCACTACTGGGGAAAAAAGGTAAGGTTCCTTGGACATGTTGTGTTAAAGGAAGGAACCTCAATTGATCCTGGGAAAATTACGGCTATTTTAGATTGGAAGCAACCACAAACCTCGAAGGACATTCGCAGCTTCTTAGGATTGGCAGGATACTACCGGAGATTTATTCAGGACTTCTCCAAGATTTCTCATCACTTAACGAATTTGACTATGAAGGATATTAAATTTTAATGGACGCCGAAATGTGAAGAATCATTCCAGGAACTTAAGAAAAGGTTAACTACCGCTCCAGTCCTGACTATTATTGATGAAAGCGGCAGTTTAACCGTTTATACTAATGCTTGTGGTGAAGGAGTGGGCGCGGTACTGATGCAACATGGAAAGGTTATCGCATATGCTAGTAGGTAGTTAAAGACGCATGAGCGAAATTATGCAACACATGACTTAGAACTATTAGCCAATGCATTCGCACTAAAGATTTGGAGACATTATTTACCGGGTAAGAATTTCTCATAGTTTATTTTGGTAAATTTTATTTGACCTTGGTAAAAAATATTCCATCTTTAAATAGGTTAGAAGTTCGAACTCTTCATAGATCACAAATCTTTGAAGTATCTTTTCACTCAGAAGGACTTGAATGTGAGACAACAACATTGGCTAGAATTTCTCACATCATATGATTTAGATATCCTATATATGCTCGAGAAAGCCAATGTGGTAGTGGATACATTAAGTAGAAAGCATGCTGTTATAGCTTATTTGATAGTACATCCAACTTTGATTAACCATATAAAAGAGAACCAGCTTCGAGATCCGTTTATTCCAGAGATGGTCAAAGTAGTGGAGAATAATACAGCACCAGGAAGATGGATAGGATTCAAGGTGGATGATTAAGAAATATTAAGGATGAATAGAAGAGTATCTGTCCCAAATGCCGATGGGATAAGGAAAGAAGTATTAATAAAATTTCACAATCCTTTACTTTTAGTACATCCCGGAGTTACCAAATGTATCGAGATATGAAGAAGACTTTTTTGTGGGATGGTATGAAGAAGGATATCTCTATCCATATTAGCAGATGTGCAAATTGTCAATATATCAAAAGCGATCAGCAGAAGAATGCTGGATTACTCCAACCTCTTAAAATTCCGACTTGGAAATGGGACCAAATATAGATGGATTTCATCGACGGCTCACCTCAATCAAGAAAGCAAAATGAAGGCATTTGGGTTATTGTAGATCGATTGACCAAAAGCGCAACTTTATCCCTTTAAAGCCAACAAGAACAGCTGCAAGTCTTATAGAAATATACATGAGGAAAATAGTTCGATTGCATGGTGTCCCAAGTAGTATAATCAGTGATCGAGAACTAATCTTTACCGGTATGTTCTGGGAGGCATTACAAACAGCTTTAGGAACGAAGTTGGGTATATGTACCGCATACCATCCCCAGGCCGACGGGCAACTGAAAGTGTAAATCGAGTATTAGAAGATCTCGTAAGAGCTTGTATCTTAGATTTTAGAAATTCATGGGAAAAATATCTTCAACTTGTGGAATTCTCTTACAATAACAGATATCAAGTAAGTTTTGGCATAGCACCGTACGAAGCTCTATATGGTCGTCCATGTAGATCCCCAGCATGTTGGATCGAAACTGAAGATCAGTTAGTACTTGGTCCTGATATGATTCGAAAAGCCTCATAAAAGGTAGACTCAATCAGAAAGAAGATGAAAGAAGCCCAGAGTAGGCAGAAGAGTTATGCTGATCAAAGATGCAGAAATTTGGAATTTTCAGCTGGAGATATTGTATTCTTGAAAGTCTCTCTGATGAGAGGGGTGGTACGGTTTGGACTGGTAGGGAAGTTAGCACCTCAATTTATTGGACATTTTCCCATTCTTGAGCGGATTGGCCCAATAGCTTATCATGTGGAATTGCCCAAAAGGTTATGTGGTGTGCAAAATTTCTTTCACGTTTCCCATCTACAGAAATATGTGCATGATCCGGAATAGATTATAGAAACAACTACCCAGGAAGATTTAGAAGTAGAACCAAATTTGGCAATTATCAAACGACTAGTTCGAATCGTCGATCACGATGAGAAGAGATTTAGAAGGAAGGTGGTAATGTTGGTTAAACTTTAATGGAGTGATGATGCTGAAAACTACACATGGAAAACATGGAGTAGAATGAGGAAAGCTTATCTTGAGTTTATGATTAATGTATAGTTTGCAAGTGGTATCGAGATAGTGTACTCATCGCCATTGGTTCGGTCACTTATCATAATATATATTTCCCCATTGTCACATATATATTCCTTTTTCGAGCCAATTTTTTCTTATCCTTAATTTCGAGGACGAAATTCTTTTAAAGGGGGAAGTATGTAACGACCCGCAAATTCATCATTATAGAATTTTTTTTTAAATATTCAAATATAAGATATTTTAATATCAATGATAATGTTTTGAATAATAAATAATATTGGTAATCTTATTTTGAATAAATATTTTAAAAAGATAAATATTTTGGAAGATATATCGATAAAATAACCGATAATCGTTTTATCAACTAACAGTTCTTAGACCATCGAACATCGTGTACGAAGCTAGATATATACACTCATATATATATATATATGAGTGAGAATATGTAATAAAAAAAATTATTTTATTTTTGAAAATAAAATCTCTTTATGACATCATCAATGAAATCACTATTTTGACATAAATGATTTTTTGAATTTAAATTGAGTTTAAATGATTTAATAATTTTTTTAATTATTACATAAACCATTTTAATTATTATATAATGACAGAAATATTATTATCAAACTTTGTTTACAAATATATATATTTTTATGTATATATATATATTAAATAAGAAGTGAGAATATGATCGGAAATCGAAATCGGAATCTGTAACTATTCAACGTAGAAAAGTGGTGCAATATTGTGAATCATTTGAGATATACATGAACACATCCACATGCACTTGAACACATATATACATATAAATATACTTACATATTTAAATATATATACATTACAAAATATCAAGATATTTTCGTAAAAACTATGCACTTAAGCAAACCAAAGTCAAACTCTTACACACTAACAACAAGCACTTGGGTACGCACACATGGGGGGGTTGGGAGTTTGGCCGAGCATGATGACATAGGAGGGGGCTAGTGAGCAAATGGTGATTCGTGTAGAAATATCATGATATTTTCCTCCTTTCTATTGCCTATAAATAGCACCCATCTCTCTTCACTTCATTTCTTCATAAAAATTGCTAAGCTTCTTCACTTCTTAAACTCAACATTAATGGCCACATGCTTAAGAAAATTTTTGTCAAAATTTTTGGCAAAAAGAAATTAAAATTATATAGTAAGTATATATTATCAAAACTCTTCAAAACCAAAGAAAATCCACTTCTTTTTCGCCTCTAAACCTACAGCCACACCTTCGACCACCCAAGGTCGAGCCCACCTCCATTAGCAAGCATAGGCCAAGCCTTCCCAAAGTTCCAAGGCTCTATTCCATAGGCTCCAGTGCGACCGTAGCGGAGCTATAGCCAGTTTAAAGTTAGTCGGATCGAAAAAAAGGTGAGAAACTCTATATTTATATAGATATATGATAATAATGATGCGATATGATTGCAATGGATGTATAGTATGCTTTGATCATCAAGTGTTGGTTTTATTGGTATAGCTGTTTAATTTTGTAAGCAAGTCACGTTAAATACACGTCGATATTACACAAGGAAATCACTTTTCGAATCAAGTTATAAAAGTGATATGGAATCATTAAACCCCTTTGAAATGATTTAAAATGGTTTATAAATGTTTTATAAACACTAAAATCCAATTTGGTGAAATTTTGACAAGTTATGGAAATTGAGTCAAAAATAGGCGTGTCGCATAAAGGTAGTTCGCGATTTGGCATCGTAGGAAGTTAAATCCATTCATACAATGGATTCAGAGTCGTAATTCTTTGTAATAAATTTTTTTCGAACTCTTATAATCATAGTTTTCAAAAAAAAAGAAAAAAAATCGAGATTTTGTTTAGTAGATTTTGAAATATGAGCAAATCAAGTTTTCAAAATAGTTGCGCTTTGGCGGTTCGGAAACCAAAGTGATAAATTTTTAAAAAATGATATTATTAATTCTTAAAAAATATGGGATAAATTTTGTAAATCTTTTGAAAAGTTTTAAAAGATATTTTAGTTATAAAAATGGATTTATAAATGATCAAAAAGTTGTTTTGATCAAATAAGCCTTAAAAGCACTATTAACAGCACCATTTGCAGCACTTTTTACCGCACTTTTAATAACTTTTGAAATATTGCTTTAAACTTAAGTATTCTTTTCCAAATATTTTATAAATGTTTTTAAATAAATAATAAAGTATTTTAAAGATGATTTAAAGGTTTTATAATTTATTTTAAAGAGTTTAAATAAATGATTTAAAGAAAAGTTGTTAAAATCTAGTAATTTAATCTTGGCTCTAAAAGCTGACGAGTAGACTGGATTTTTCTATTCATGAGATCTGGATGTGAGGTGCTTGAACTTAGTGTATGTTTAGGAGCAACCAGTGTCCTGGCTCTCATGGGCTTTTTCCTGGGTGAGGAATAGATAATTGAAATTTAGGAAACTGAGTAAAATTAGTATAATTTCTATTGACCATTTTTACTTAATAAGGTTGTGCAATATGATTTATGAGAAATGATAATGATTTGACATTTCCAAAGTTAAAGAGAGGTTTAATGATTTCGTATATACCAAAAAGAAATGTTTTAAAGATATATATCTCAAGAAGATGTTTTCAATAATAAGAAAGTAATTAATCAAATGATAAGCACCTATTTACTTAACATCTTTTTTATCGATGATTTGGTTCCATGGAACCGGGATCGGATTTGAGTGATTCTTATCTGAAAACCAATTCGAACCAATTTATGTGTTCGAAGTGAAGACTTGGAATGATAATAAATGGAGTGAAGGGCTTCTTGTTACTAACCCTCGGGGTAAATTTCCCATATCATATATATGTGGCAATAGTATCTTCATTTGATCTTAGATGCAAGGGCTGCTCGCTACTAATCCTAGGGATGATTCTCGACGGGATGTGGAAGGAGAGTTCCTTCGATTTATCCTGTTCTTGGACAACTTATATAGACAAATGTCCGACATTGCATTTCCAACATACACGTACATTAATTTTTACGAACGTACATCTTTTTAGTGGTGTAAGAAGTAACTCTACTATAACTAATACCCTTCTTTGAGACGTACAAGCTCAGAGGTTGTACATTTGTGGAAATCAATGGTGCGTGATGGAACTGGCAATGTGGCATTCAAAGTGGAATGTGCTATGTGACAGGTAATCGTTACCTCGGGCCTCATCACCCGGAAATGGCTTAAACATGGCACGCCGTAAGGCTATGTGGTTCACAACCATTAGGGTATGGTCATCACCTTTCTAGATTACTCTCTATATGTCGAGTATGTTGTGTATGCTATGGGATCCCTGATAGGTTGGTTATGACCGGGGTGATGTCATATTCGGTTCTATCCACCACCAAGATAGGTCTACCGGTAGGCCGCTCTTGCCAGGTGCAGAGGTTTCAAAGTTGTTGATCCTCGGTACATCCCTTTAGAGATGTATTGTATGAAAGGTAGTTTCGTACGTGCCATTGTATGGAAATCCATTCTCTAATAAGTGCCTTCGGACTTGATTGTAGAACCTAGTATGCTGGAATTTAGTAATGTAACAATTTCAGCTAAGATTATGTATATTTACTTGAAAAGTGTTTTCAAAAGAAAGTCATAAAAAATAATATCCCTAGATTTTGAGTAGCAAAATGATTTGGTTATCCTAAGGTAAAGACTCATTCTGTGTTTATGTGTGACGTGGTCTTTTGAGATACCCTTTATTTTCAAATATCCGGAATTTGAGTTTCTCATACCAGTCCCATGACTGACCCAGAGTTTATTTTCTTTTCCCTTAATTCTAGGTGCCCTATATTTCCAGTCATCCAAGTAGTTAGGTAGCATAGAGCATTTTGGGAGAAGCTCGGAGCATTTTCAAAGAATCATGAAGCTGGAGGGTCCTATGTAGATAGTCATCTATTTCTAATTCCGCTGTATTTTTGTTATGTATCTACCATCACTTGTGATGATAGGCAGTTATAACTATCCTATCTGGATTAGTACTCGCTAGTACTCTGATAGAGAAATTCAGAGTAATTTCATGTACTACTCATATGTATAATTAAATGTTAAATGCGATGTGAGATTCTATTTTGTTTTGTCTTCTATCTTTATTTTCTTCACCCCATGATAATCTGCCACTCCAGACTTGGATTTGTGGCACGTGAATATTGAGGATGCATTAGTGTCGACTTCTGAAGGTCGAGGAGGTGGGTCATCACACTTTCCATAGCCTTCACCAGGCTAAGCAGAGACTCTAAATCTACCGCACTTAGTGGGTTATGGAATGGTCTAAGGTGTTAGAACATTACGAAACTACTTTTGCGGTGACTACAGAGATTCCAAAGGAGGATGAAGCAAGGGACAGTGCCACCTTCTCCTTATCACTGGTTGAGTTTGATCTCCTCCCATAGGATACAACAAATACAATTTCTTAATCCTAAGAAAAATTACTACGTTTAAGGAGGAGCCAGGCTAGGGCTATATGATTGACAGCTCGGGAGGATCACATGCTATTAGTTGATTTTAGCTATAATAACATTTATCAAGCAAGTATAGCCTTGGCACCGTTCGAGGCATTGTATGGACATCCATGCAAATTTTCATCTTTTAGTAAGTGACCACTAAAAGTCATACATGAATCATACATATATAGTTATGGACACTATTAAGAAGGTGGACCTGATACGAAAGAGGATGAAAGCTTTATGGGATAGACAGAAATCATATGCTGATAAGAGGCATATAGAGCTATGAAGGATCATAAATAAACCCTGAAGGGGTGGTGAATAAGGTATTTAAAAATAATTCATAGATAAACAAATAAAATAAAGTATGGAAACGTAAGATGCAAAAAGTGAAGAATACATATATATTCCCATCTTCAGCCACTTCTCTATAGTGCCCACTGAAAGAGTTAGGGATATGCCTTAGTGGTGATTATGTAATTTGTTCCATATAGCGGTGTTTGGTTTTTTATATACTTTGTTATATTATGATATAATTAATTAAGTAACTAATTTAAAGTACACAAATAATAAAATCCTTAAATAAAATACTACTGTAGATAGTTCATGAGTAACTAATGGCAATGAAATATAACATTTTGTTTTAAATATTCCTTAGCCAAGATGTTTCGAGAAAGGATACCGATATATCCATTGAGCCTAGAGTATGTAATGCTCTTCAAATATTGGGCAGTGTATTACTCATGGTTGCTGGGGTATCAAGGGTTACATACTTATAGTTATTGGATAACTATAGAATGACTCGATCGAGAGTTTCCTATTGGTTGATAATAACTAGGTCAAACATAAAATCTCAATGTCATGTTGTTGCATATTTCTCTCAACTTGAGAATACCGAGGAACTTCTTGGTGGATACTCCACTTTAATTATAGGTAAACCATGACATGACGACCATCGAGTGACTATAATTGGATTTGAGTTTAAGCATAAGAAGTGGAGCACTATTCAATGGAGAATTCATCTCCTTAGTTGTATGAGGTTTGTATCACGATCAATTGTAGTCAACTCAAAGTCAAAATCACTGACCAAATCAGAATGTTTAATAATAAATGTTCTATTGAAGCTAGGATTTTGTAACTAGACTGATCGGCTGAATGCAGATATTATTAGGGTTTTGATCGATACCAAACTTTATATATCCTAAAAGTGATATAGTGTTTATAAAGAGAACATGTGTAAATTATTGTAACTTTGTAGGACCGCTTAAAATAATGTAAAATATGATTTTACCGAAAAGATCTATAAATGATGAATTTTTTCAAACTGTCATACCACTAGTAAGATGACGCATGAGTGTTAATATTTGAATTGTTCAATATCAGTCGTTAACAGGATTCACACCTCTAAGTCACACTGCCATATTTGTGAATTCTCTGAAATACCACACAATTTAATCTGTTTATAAAATGTTATGATTTAATTAAATTAATTAATATTTAATAAATATTAATTATCAATATAATTATGTTTGGGGTGCTATTAGTAAAAGGGGTAGATCCTAGAATTTCTTGGGTGCTATTAGTAATTTGGATGTATATAAAGAAGTAATATGTGCACATATCGATATATGATATATACATATATATATATATATGTATGTATGTATGTATGTGTGTGTGTGTGTGTATCTATATATATCTATGTATGTATATATATAAACAAGCTTTAAATATTAATAATTATTTATTTAGGCTTTGAGATTCTTATGGTCCATGCGGACACCAAGTATGGCTGACCATAGGAAAGGAAGATCAGGATATAGATCTGGATCTGAGTTTGAGTTGGTAAGAGAAAATTAGTAAAAGATGGTATATTTTTTCTCCCTTTTCTCCCTATTAGTACCAAACCAAATGCGTTTATTTTATACTTTTGCTCCTTCATTTTCTTGCCGCCATCTTCAAGCCTTGCCCTCCCCTTGGCCATACCCCATAACCCATACAACATGAAATAAAAGATAAATTTAAGTGGTTCATTGGATTCTAGCAAAATTAGGTGGTGATTCAAGGATTCTAGGAGGCTATTCACATATCGGAGTGTCACAATAAGCTGGATCTTCTAAGGTATAATTCTCATAACTTATATTTATATATGTCACCTACCTTAGTGTGTTTTTATGTTTGCATGTATATCAAATAAATATTTCAATCATTTGGTATTTAAAATTAAGTTATGATCAGTTTTAAAACTATAAGGTAATTGTAAATGAATAAAGTTAATTATATATATATATATATATATGTGTGTGTGTGTGTGTGTAATATTGTATTTGGCCATAATATACATATATTCGACCATAATATACATATATTTTATATAAATTCAAATTAAATTTTGCATTATAATTTATTATTTAATATTTTCGAATATATTAATTATTATAATTATTTGACTTAAAAAAATTAAGTCCGAAAACATTACAAATAATAAAAAAATATTTTATTTAGTTAAATTAGATTTATACGTTTACATACATTTATATTTTATTAAATTCATAAAAACGAATATATTATTACATCTATATATATTTGAATTCTTCACATACAAATATTTATTTTAAATATTTTGAATTTAAGATATTTTAAATTATCTTATTATTCTAAATTTTAAATATCTTTGACTTAGCAAAGTTGAAATTGAACTTAGAAAATTTTAAATGTAAATCTAATTCAAATTTATATGTTTTACTTGGTCAACCAAAATTTAAATATGTCTAATTTTAATTATATAAGTATTCTCATATAACACACAAACATACATGTTTATGTTTGCATGGAAAGTGGACAAGACCTTCTATTGAATCTATAGCAATGAAGAAAACAGAAAGAAAATACTAAAAAATTAGAATATGCACAGATTTATAATGGTATAGGTGTAACAGGCCTACATCCATTATCTATTTTTATTTCCATTCTCGTTTTTGAGCTTTTACAAATGTTTGAATGTAGAGTACAATGATTTATTATCAAATACTGGATTTATCAGGCTATATTCGGTATGGCCTGGTTGCTCCCAAAAAGTTGTCCTGGGGTTGGTAAAAGCTTGGATATTTATAGAAATGTAGAGAAAGGGGGTCATCTCAATAATTATGTAGTTTGGCTTTAGCTCCATATCAGATATGATATATTGTTCGATGCTTGTACTAGTAGACAAGAATTCCTATCCGTTAGTGTTTTGCGCCGAAGAAGAATTCATGTCTAATGCACCGCCTACCGAACAAGAATTCCTGTTTAGTGGTATGACTACCGGATAAGAATTTCTATCCGGTATATCTCCATTGTCGGACAGCAAACTAAAGGACCACCAAACGGAGTGTGTATTTAAGATTACCCTAAGCAAAGTAAACTGGTTAGCCACCGGACCGATCATAGGTATACTATGTATGCCTTATTCCTCCTATCCCTTCAATCAATCTTCTGATGTCTTTCCTTCCCTTCATCTGGGGTCCATTTCATTGTAATTAAACCTCATGGGTGCAAATACCCATAACACTTTCCCATTTAAAGCTTGGTTAGTAGAATATGGAGCGAGCTTTGTTTGATGCCTTATCAAATTATTGAACACCTAACATTTCATTCACATCAGTTCGACATATTCGGCTCGGTGCTAAAGGTGGGTTCGACCGTTTGACATCCTTGGTTGGGTTTTAACTTGCAGGACAACATCTTGTATCCGGTTGTGTTTATTTGGTATCAAACATACTTGGTTGCTTATATAAAGGCCATGCCTACTTCCAACCGATCACCTTTATTCATATTCTAGCATGCCTCATCTCCTGCGCCTGCCCTTCTCCCGAACTCACTGCTGGTGCCGATTCTTCCCCAAGCATTTTAAGGTGTCCACGATCATCATCTCAACTTGTGATCCACTTCAGTATGTCTTCTATTGGTAATTTACTCATTTCTCTAGAGTTCCTTTAATCCATTTGCCATGAAGTATTTTTTGTTCAGTCTAGTATTGGGAGTTTAGGAATTCTTGTTCGATCTCTCCAAGTTCTAAGGGTTGTAACATAGTTTTAATTTGACAAGTTTAGGACATTAGCTATAATATAAAAAAAATTCGATTCAAAGAGAATTAGGGCTTTTAATTGGAGCTCTAGGATGTTTACACATCAACCAAATATAGGTCAGTGACCGAATACGGGTAAACGTCCATAAGATATTACGCCTTCTCGGCAGTATACTTGAAACCATCTCAGACATTTCACTTTGCATTATCCAACATAAGAGAACTTATTATGTGGTTATCCGATCGTTGTGCTAAATAAACTAACAAGGTGGTAGGTTGCGCCATACTATTTAGCCGTCAATTTACTTTTATTAGGAGTTTTATGCCAACGGCATCTTATAGTTTACTGTATTACTTTTTTACATGCACACATACACAAGCAAACACTCTCCATGATAGTACATGAGATAGGTTATTTTATCAAATAGGTATGTCAACGTTTCGCAAGACTCGTTCATCGAGTGCTTCTAGAGATGGGCTCTCTTGTCTTCTGGTCCTCCGAATCCTGTGTCATCGGGTGTCGGATCGGTTAGCCCAGTTTTGTTCGTTGTCTAGTTCATGGATATGGACCGCTATAGCTGTTGGTGGATCCTATTGAGTCCTTAGCTTCCACTCTAACCGCTAGACTATTAGACACTATCGCTGCTGCTCACGGCCTTCCTAGGAACGATATGTTTTTACCTACCTTTGAACAGCGGGCTCATGCCCCGTCGGAAGGATATATGGCATATTTAAGGTATTATTATATGGTTAGGGCCCCGCCTCCTTTTCCTTTGTGTATCACAGGCTTCCTCGTGTATTTAAAAATCGCCCCTTTCTAGCTAAACCCTAATGGCTACACCATTCATACCGGGCTTATACGCTATCTTTATGAAGGAGTTTCAAGTTCCCCCTACCCACTGGCATATTAGGTTCCTGCATGTAGTTAAAAGAAAAGTAGTGTGTTCTCCTTTTCTCTATCTCGAAGCATGGAGTATGTTCAAATGAGTAGATTTTCAAAAATTAATGCAGTTATTTTTAATGTGTTTATTTGTTAGGAAATGATAATATTCAAGTGTTGTCATTTAAGGTAGATCATCTAGTTTTGGGGCATTTAATATTGTTAGTGATTTTTTAGGAATTTTCCTTTTTATAGCATAGGTTAAGTAGATAGAACTGTGGGATATTGAAAACAAACACCTATGAATTAAGTTTTATAATTTGACTATAAGACGTTCGATGTTAATATTAGGTTAAGATTGGATTTTAATAAAAGATATTTATTTAAAAGAAAGGTAGAATATTTTGGGAATAAATATTTGAGAAATAGTTTTTTATAAAGGAGTGATTTTATATAAATTTGTATTATAAAAATGTGTTTTTATAAATAAATGTTTTTGAGGATTCAATTCCCGGAGTCTTGAAGAAGATTTCAAACATTTTATGGAAAAGGTAGTAATATTTTTACTTAAAATTAGATTTAGGTATAAATATTTTGGAATGAAAATTTTCAAGTAAGGAGTATTTTCTTTGAATTAGTTCGAGGAAATGTGTGTCAAATCATTTTGTGATGATCTGAATAATCCACTATGTGGCGGTCGGATGTTTGCCTAGACAAATGTTGTAGTGCATGTGACGACCGACCTTTCTGATCCCTGGGAACGACACTTAATACATCCTTGGTATTCGTGTGTCGTTGCCCAAGCACCCGAAAGATAAGTTTTCTTAGGGTAAAAATAAAGAACAGAACAAGACATAATAGATAATCGCAAATTTTTTAGATGTAGTACTTTTTTATAACTCTGATAACTCCTTATAAGGAGAAACCTTTTGTACTATATCATTTTATATTATATGTAATCATTCCGCTGTGAGGTTTAACTATTATGTCTTGTTCTATTCTTTATTTTACCCCAAGACAAATTATCTTTCGGATGCTTGGGCAACATCATACGAATACCGAGGATGTATTAAGTGTCGTTCCTAAGGATCAGAAAGGTAGGTCTTCATAGATGGTATCAGGGCATAGGTTTAGCGAACCCCTAAGCCCTGGTGGGGTAAAATCTCTAAGGATAGGATTAGTAATATCCTAGGATAAGTCTGAGAGTATAAATATATAATGAGAACTTTTAAATCGAATTGTTGATAAATAAAGCTAAGTGTAAATTGTTTTGGGGTTTTAGTAAACGATGTTTAAAATGACATTTGTTTTGACCCTTGTTTTAATACAATTAGTATTATAAATTTTTCTTTCCAAATAACGTTTAAAGAGTTTTTGGAGATTTTAAAACCTGAAATTGTTTGGAATGAATTTTACCCTTAAACAATATACGAGGTAATTTTACACTGATTTAAATGGGTTAGATTAGATTTAATTTAATTTGATTGATTTTGTTTAATTGAATTTGATTGATTGATTGTATGGTCTTCCATACCGTAGTTTACAAAGTTAAAACTATAAACCAAGTTTTTGAATTGTTGTTTAGGAGGACATAAATACTGGTGCTTTTGAAAAAAAGGGATTTTGAAAATTTTTGGAAAGAAATAATGATTGTTTACTCTAGTTGTTGTATTTGGAGGAACTAGAATACAACTAGATGCTTCATGTTGTTTTGATTCTAGAGTTTTACATGTTTTGCTAGGAGGACTCCTCCTAATCATTTTTGGTTTTGGTTTTGGTTTTAGTACATTTCTTTTTGAAGAAATTTGAAAATAAAATTTTGAATATAAGAGCCTGGGTATTTAGTTCTAAATTTACCTTCTGATATGACTGGATTATATCATACTAGTTTATGTTGAATAAGTTAAGTAAGATTAAGGTTAACTAATTACTTAGTTATGAGGCGTTTTAAATTTAACTAATTACTTCGTTAATGGTTGTTTAAATTAATTAATCATTTTGTTTAATGGTGTTTAAATTTAATCAATCATTTTATTTAATAATGTTTAAGGAAAATTAATCATTCAGTAATGATGAATTAAAGCTAATTAATCAATTTGCTAATGATGCTTTTAAATTAATAAATTTTTTTGATAAATGATTTTTAAAATTTATCAACTTGTTTTAAATCTAATTAATCTTTTATTTATTGATGTTTATAATTAATAAATCATTTTTGAATATTGAGATTTAATTAATTAATTAATTAATTTAATTAATTATATTTAAATTTATTAATTAATTTAAATAATGATTTTTTAAAGGTGATTTATCATTTTTAATTAATGGTTTTGGAGTTAATTAATCAACTTAATTTATGAAGTTTCAAAGCGAATTTATCAAAGTAACCAAGATGTTTTGACTTTGTTATTCATTTTAAATAATGATAATTAACTATTCATTAATTTAATTAATTATATTTTACCAATTAATTGGATTAATAAGGTTAAAAGTGGTTTACCCTTTTTATTATTTAAAGACATTTGAAGTCAAAAATCAAATTGTGTGATGAAGTTTAAAGTTAATTAATCAATGTAATAAAGATGTTTTAAGTTATTAAATCCCTTTTAAATTGATGTTCTGAAGTTAGTAAACTCTTTTAACAAAGTGTTTTAAAGCTAATATTTGTAATGTGAGACCAAGCACGAATTTGGGTTTTTAAAAGAAAAGGGTTTGATTCGTTTATGGAAATGAATTAATTTCCATAAAGCGATTCACTTATATGGGAACGATTTATTTGTATACTTAGCAGTAAATGTCGAAGAAGTAGACTTGTTGCTATTTCGAAAGTTAAGAATAATCCTAAGACATGACTTTGAGGTAACACTACCTTGACTTGTCCGGTATTATTGTTAACCAAGAAATAGTACAAGTTGGAATTCGATGAGTGGTGATAAGTATACAAGACTTAATTTCCATATACGATCGTTTTATATCCTTGGTAGTTGGTTTCTTAGCTATCGGTCATTTCAGCTTCATTATTATCGTCATTTTAAGACGATGTGTTGCTTCGTTAAGCTTTGATATCCTTTGTTGGAAATGACTAAAACCAAAGAGCTAGTGGGGGCTAACTCTGTGGGGTTGCTCCCATTAGGGTATTTTCACATCCACTTTAGATTGGATTCGGTGTTGCGCATTGAGATGTGAAGTACTCAAATTCCCGATAACAGTTGGTGGGGTCCGGCTTGAAGGTTTCCGAGAGCCATCGGAGTTCTCAAGTATATTTTTAGAGGTGTACTTTCGGTATGGGGGGCGCACCCTCCTAGTCATTGTTGGAAAAATTTCCTTTCCTTATTTGATTCGAACCTTTGAATCTGTTTTCTTTAATTACAATGGGTGGAGTCAACCACTCTTCGCGGTTTTCAATTATTGGTTTTGTCCATTCTATCCATGTTTGTATTTGATCCCTATTGTTTATTTCCATTTTTGTTGTGTGACGCCCCACCTCTATACCCACGCTAACCAAGAACACTACTGTGTAGTGCTGTCAATTAGCACGGAGAATAAGGCTGTTGAGGAGCGACCATCCATGTAACTTCTTTGTGCGAGCACCGATATGTCAGATAGAATAGAATGCATATCTTTTAAGGAGGAAATCCGACATACCGATACAAACACAAAGCTATCACACGGTGGCTATATATAATCTTCGGAAACAAATATAGAAATAAACATAACACAAATCAGTCACAGACAATTCATATCACAAAGGCGGAAATAGATATGAATATAACACATGGAAGTGTACATCAGAGTAGTGGTCAAATAAGAACCACAATAACACAAAATAAAAGATACAAGTGCAAGACAACAGAATATGTATACATCAAGGAGTCTCAATCTCAAATGTATACGACAAAAACTACAAAACTAGAGTAGCTAGCCAAAAAGTCGGATGATGGCTCCAGATAGGAAGTCAAGGAAGCACCTGTAAAATCTCAGTCTGACCCGAGTATTATTTAAGAAGAAAATAATAAACGGATCAGTCTAGCTATAATTATCAGATAAAATGAGATAGAATATGAGATATGATAATAGAACGTATGATAACAAAAAGGTGTCATACTATGATAAGTATACATTAGAAATCCCACAAAAGTCATACAATATCTCAATAATCTCAAAACAGAGAAAAGAATGTCATATTCTTAATTTAATTCACCAAGCCACAATAAAATGACATACTCATCAATGTCAATGGTAAAAGCTGGTGAAACATAAAATTCCAGAAATCAATAATTAGAAATCCAGAAATCACAAGAAAGAGGATGGCCAATCCTATAAAAATGAGCCGAAGCTCCTCCTGACTGGGTATAGTCCCCCATTGCGGACTTTGAGCCGAAGCTCCTCCTGATGAGCCGAAGCTCCTCCTGACTGGGTATAGTCCCCCATTGCGGACTTTGAGCCGAAGCTCCTCCTGATGAGCCGAAGCTCCTCCTGACTGGGTATAGTCCCCCATTGCGGACTTTGAGCCGAAGCTCCTCCTGACTGGGTATAGTCCCCCATTGCGGACTTTGAGCCGAAGCTCCTCCTGATTGAGCCGAAGCTCCTCCTGACTGGGTATAGTCCCCCATTGCGGACTTTGAGCCGAAGCTCCTCCTGATTGAGCCGAAGCTCCTCCTGACTGGGTATAGTCCCCCATTGCGGACTTTGAGCCGAAGCTCCTCCTGATTGAGTCGAAGCTCAATAAAATGAAGTACAGTCCTTCACATGGACAAAGAGACATCGCTCAATCGCTAGTCTAAATCACAAGAATGATCGTCATGATCATAAGGAAGTGTCAATTACACCAAGCTAGTAAATATATGAGTTTAGCTTCATGTCCCATAACCACTTGCTTAACTTAAATATTTACGAACAAGCTGTAAATCTTCACTAGGAAATTGTCACGAAAAGGGTTCAATCGAACAAGTCCAAGAGCTAACCGACGAAGTGAACGCAAGCGTTTCATACCACTCGTTTTACTAAGTCGTTTAAGTCGATTTCTCATTCGAGTGAAGTAAAGGCTTATATATATTAGTAGATTGGAAATCGGTTTGAGAAAACGAACTTTTGATATTAAAAATAGTGTTGAAATCGATTTGATGAAAGAGTTTTGATATTTACTACTAGTATTAAAACCTTCATATCTTTAAAGTGACAAGTCATAAAACGATTGTTGGAACAATCTATCACAAAAATTCACATTCGGAGACGTGAATAAAATCCAAATAAATCAATTCTCAAAACCATCAAAGTAAGAAGTTCGGTTAAATGGCTTTCGGATAAGATTGCCTACGCAGAGTAATACGGGGTTCGACCTGCCCGGTCAGGTCGCGGGGGTGCAGGGGGCAGCGCCCACGGCGGGGTGCGGGGCAGCGCCCCGTCAAAACGGTACGACTTAGTGAAGACAAGCGACCTAAGTTTAAAAAGGCGGGCGACTTAACAAAGTGGCCGATAATAAATGATAACAACAAAAAGGGAATCAACACGAATTGATTAGAGTTGGAAATTCAAGCACAATAGGGAAATAGGCAAAAGACTGCAGATTCAGACGTCTGGAATAATTGGTTCAGACGTCTGAATCTGGAAAATGAAATATTTTCCAGAACACAGAATTCAGACGTCTGAACGAAATATTTCAGACGTCTGAAATAGGCAGTTTAAGCCTATTTTCTTTCTGTTTGAAATCGAGCCAATTCAGACGTCTGGGGCAAAGATTCAGACGTCTGAATCTGGGAATAAAAATCTTCCCAATATAGTATTCAGACGTCTGAATCTTACGTTCAGACGTCTGAAACTGGGGTTCAGGGCATTCCCTGAACCTAGACCAAAAATGGCCAAATGAATACCGGAAGCGATCGATCGAGCGACAACGACTAAGGATTTATGCCAAGCGACAACCCAGCCTTAACGGCTCTTCGACACGCCTCAAATACCAATGTCCAAAGATCCATAAAAGGATTTTCATAGATTTTAATTTCAAAACACCAAAAATTGGAATATACACCAAATCAATCCAAACCAAAATCAATTGCACAAGAATAAGTGTTAGGAATTCATACCTAACAATCGAAGATAATTATTGACTTAGATGTGAGATAAAAATCTCACCTTTTCACAAAAACAATGAAGAAGGAGCTTGAAAGCAAAGGGAGAATCAACCACTCTTCAACACAACCCAAATGAGCTTGAATCTATGCTCAAAAAGAAGAACATTCCTAAAGTTAGGTTTAGGATTTCTGAAATTGAAAGGAGAATGGGTTGGAGAAGATGAAGGAGATGCTTACCAATGGGTTCTCTTAGAATTTGGAGCTAGAACTAGAATTTGCAAGAGGAACTAGGGCATGGAGTTTTAATTTCCAATCTCTCCCACCATTTTTGCTTTGAAACTGAAAAGAGGAGGAAGTGAGGATGAATGGGGAGGGATGGTTCAGTTTGGAGGTTAAGTTGGCAAAGGGGCTGAACCCAAAACCAAACCCAAAGTGCAAATGGTCAAATTTTTGACTAGCTCCAAACATATCAAAGTTTATACTCAAAAAGGTCGCAAACGGCATTTTGGACTCAATGGAAGTGGTCTCGAGTCCCAATTCGACTGTTTGCAAAAAGTAGCTTTTCGGACCAAAATCCGACGAACGATGAAATATTTAAATAAAATATTTAAATATAAAATCGATAAATATGCAGGTTGTTACATGTTGTGTTTGGTTATTTTTTATGTGGGAGAAAACCCGTTCCGCGTTAGCGGCGTGGTCCCGTATGTTATTGTTTAAATACACTTCCTTTTGTTTCAGAGTTTTACTCATACCAGACATTTTGTCCGACCCAAGTTATTTATTTTCCCTAACTCTCGGGTACTCAATTATATTTGGGTAGTCCGAGAATAGTAGGTTTTCTTTGGAGCTCTTTGAAGACGATAATCGAGCAGGCGGCTCCTTAGTTATCTAGTTATTCATTTCCGCTGTATAGTTATTTATGTGTGTTTTATATCTAAAAATGTAAAGTCCGAATGTATAACTGCAAATTTTTTAGATGTAGTACTTTTTTTTATAACTCTGATAACTCCATATAAGGAGTAACCTTTTGTACTATATCATTTTATATTATATATAACCATTTCTCTATGAGGTTTATGTATTCTATCTTGTTCTGTTCTTTATTTTACCCTAATACAACTTATCTTTTCGATGCTTGGGCAACATCACACAAATACCGAGGATGTATTAAGTGTCGTTCCTAGGGATCAGAAAGGTGGGTCATCATAGTGCAATTAGTAAATTATTCTCTTTATCATTGTACGATCGAAACAAGTTCAAATTCGAATGAACCCAAAGCAAGTTGGTAATAGATATTTTGTTGAAACTATTTGTTTGGAAATATGTAAAGCATTGTCTCAAAATGGGGACTTTGAAATAGAAGAAGTATTTTTATGTTAACGAGTTCGAGTGGCCCAAAAATAACTAAAAATGGGATAGAAATGTGTTCGGATGGTAAGCACTTCTCTTAAGTATTACTCTACTTGGTAAATGAATTTATGGTACTATTTGGTGAAACGCGGTTCCTTAGTATCATTTTGGGATTGCTCGGGCTGTGTGTATATTTTATATGGTTAAAAATATAGTATCATTTCAAAAAAGGTTTTGAAATAAAAACGGGTATTTGGATCTTGAGTTTACTTAAGGGAAATAAATTCAAAATAAAAAAGGTTTGAACCAAATAGTTATATAAACTCTAAGGATAAAGTAGGGTATTATACAAGTTAAACTTAAGTTAAGTGTTTATGAAATGTTTTCATAAATGATCTTAATAGTAAAAAAGAAATTGGTATAAGTAAGAACCAAGAAGAAAAGTATGTAAGTTATTTGTAGATTACTCTATCCCACGGTTCTTGATCCAAGATTCGAGTACATGGCTTTGAGGTGATTATGCCAACCTGAATAAGGATTTATCACTTGATTCTTGACGGTGAACACTTGGTGAGGGTTCTTGATATGTTACCAATGTTTTTTTATTATAGTATATGGCTATGTAAGGAGAATGGAGGTTTCTAATCAAGGAACCTGATCTTAGTCTGCACTAGGGAAGTCGAGTGAGCAATACTATTTCGAAAGAGAAGTTTGTGTATTCAAGCAAGTGATCGAATTAGATATTGCATATAGATGATCTATATACATCGTATGGGGCTATGAAAATTTTAAGTATTTATGTGGGCTTGTTTCTTTCTTGGTTTGATTATGGTGAAATTTCATGATCGAAATTCTTTTAAGGGGGAGAGAATTTAACGACCCGGAATTTTATCGCTTTGGTTTGTGAATATTTAATTTATTTTAAATATTAAATTAATGATTTTAATAATTAAATAACTCTCTTTTAATTTATAACTAATATTAGAAAGAATTCTGTTTATATAAATAGATAGTTCGATGGAAAACTGAAAATGTGACCGAAATCCGCTTTCCGAATTTTCAGCATTTTATCAAATGACAAGTTATAGAAAGTCGTAATACCCCTGCATATGCTCTAAAACAACATTTCAAATGATTTGAAAGTTAGCAAAACATTTTTTATTAATAAGAAAAAATGATTAAAATAATAAGAATCAAATATATTTGAATTTAAATAATGGAAGGATGGATTTGAACCTGAGTTCGCATTTCATGATTCCTTAAGTATTAAAGTTAACAAAGGTACATGTATCACTCCATTGCCCAACATGTTCTTAAATGCTTGAGATTTGATGGAGGAGTTGAAAATGAGATTAAAGGCATTTTGGGTTTTTATATATCTTGCATGTACTTTGATTTTATATATCTTTACTTCATCTTATATATGTATGCGCTTCCTTTGCTTTATTTCATTTTCACCTTCCTACTTCTTAACTTTGTTTTTCAACTTCTATACCTATTATAAATTTAAAAAAATCCTATTCTTTTTAACTCAAAATAAAAAGTTTCTACTTCACAAAGAGGACTTAAAAAGTTAAGCTTGGATTTTGCAAGGTGAGATATTCAAATCTTGTTTAGATATTTGTGAAAGGATGTCATGAAAATTTATTTATAGCTTGAATTAGGATTTTCATTTGAATCTCATGTTTAAGTAATAGTTTTAAAAATTATATTTTTATTTATATTTGCTTTAGAATGAAGGAATATGCTTACTGTAAATACAAACATACATATAAATATAAACGTATACAAACACTGTTCCATCTCTTCTTCCCTTACTTTTCTTTGAAAATAAAGAAGAAAACCTCCTCCTTCTCATCTTCAAAAATCAACATCTCCTTCCTTGTCCAAAATTAGCCAATGTGTTCAATTGTGAAGTTGTTTGGTTTGGTCTCTAGGTTTTTTTTTAAAATTAGTCAGTTGGCATTTCGTCAAGTATGGTGTGAGAGATTGGTCAATAACAACAAGGAATCAAGTAATGTCTGTTTTTCGACAAGCTCAATTTGTTGAGAGGATAATTCAGTCGGGTTCATAACCAGGAATCGTTGTATTTAAGCCAAGTCTCATGATTTTAGGTGGTCGGATAGGCCGTGCTGATGAGATGAACCATTTCGGTCATTTAGCAATTTCAGGCAAGGTGGTGGTTTAGAGGAGGGACGGTGGTGGCTGGAGCAGCCTTGGGTTGAGATGAAGGTGTACCAGTGATTGCAGGTGGCGTTGGCCTTAGGTTATGTCCCGAGCTCAATCTGGGGTTTCGATCTGCTTTGGTGGATGGGTTCGAATTCTCATGAGAAGTGGCAATAGGAGGCATCAAGTTTGAAAAGTGCTCGACTAGAGGAGCAGGGATTGATGGGACATTGAGTGGCAGTGGTGGCGTTGGTCCATGTGGCATTTAGTGGGGGGTCGAGCTTAATTTCCATGCTCGAGTAGGACTGGGAGCACGTTTTCTAGAATTTGCGATGAGTCTTTGAATTGGGCAAGACGACACTGGAGGGTGTCGTGGTTGTGCCATCGTAATGAGCTCAAGTAGGGAAATTTGTGGGTAGGTTTGGCGTGATGGTCGAAAGTCGAGTGGGATGTGTACTTTCACTATTTGCATGTGCATGTGTGTGCATGAGAGTTTGGCTTCAATTTTTGTTTGGGGAAAACTTGAATTTAGGGATTTGAGTTTTTAAAGAGAAGGAGTTTTGCTTTGTTGGGTTTGGGTCTGGTAGGCTTGGGCCGAGTTGGAGTGTGGGGGTGTACTGTGTTTTATAGGGTTTTAGTTAATTAAACTTTAATTTATAGGTTAAACCCTGTAAAATCGTATCACACCCATACGGAGTCCGTTTAACCTACGAATTTTGACACTTGAGTCGTATTTACTAGTATTACACTTTAGTATAATTATTTGGGAATTTTGATAAAGGAAAATTATTGATAAATTAATAGTATTAGAAAATAATTACACAGTTAGTTAATTATATTTTAGCATGGAAATTCCATAAGCAGAATAAAACAGCATTTTACTATATTTAAATTTAATCGATTATATTGGACATCTATTTAGCAGAATAATTCCTCGTTCTGCTATTATATTAATTTGGACATTTAGTTATATGATAGTTGACTTGGAAGATGATGTGTTATCTACCGTTTGTTAATTATAAATTTTAATTACATATATGTTGCTTATGTAAATATCAATGATATGTTATGGATTATTGAACTGAAAATGAGTGATAGCTTGTTTAAGTGCCATTTGGGGTCGCTAAGCCTCTTTCCAAATTTAAAAGGAAATGTATTTAAATTTACTTTAACTTTATAATATTTCAAAGTAAAATGTTTTCTACATTTAAATGGTTAAGTTAATATTATTTAAATTATAATATTTTTAAGTTAGCAAATTATTTAATGATGATGTTTTAAAGTTATTAATTTTTAATTATTTTTTGAAAGTTATTTAAAGTTAATTAGTTATTTTATTAATGATATTTAAAGTTAATTAGTTACCTTGTTAATGATATTTAAAGTTAATTAATTATTTTGTCAATGATATTTTAAGTTAATTAATTATTTAATGATGAGGTTTATTATTAATTAACCATTTTAATAATTAATTAATTTATTTAATAATGGTGTTCAAGTTAATTTAATTAATTTAATTATGTGTTTTATATAATAATTTTATTTATAAAAGGTGTTTAAAAATAATAAATTATTTTATAAAGAGCACTATTTTTGCATGAAGGGTTTGTTTAAGTTATAAATTGGAAAGAGATCTTGGAATTTGGAAAGGAAGTTTTGGATTTATATATCTGCACTAAAATTGGTCACAGACACCCGATAGAGTTCTAGTAGAGATCAAATGAAGAATAAAATTAAAACAGAGCAAAAAAAGTAAATCAGACATAAATTTTTAGTGGTTCGGCAATCTTGACCTACGTCCACTTGGTTATTTTTTCAATCTTGCACTAGTTGTTTGATTACAAGAGATTTGGATCAACTGTGATCCAGTGTTATAAGAATAAAGAATAGTAATGGTAGAGCCTTAGCAGTAGAAAGGAAAGATCCTTATCATGCAGAATGGTCGCTGTATTTATAACGGAAGACGACTGAATATCTTCCTGAAATTTCGCAAGTAAAATCTCACGGAGTAGACGAGGTCATCTCAGAAGTTTCATGGACCAACTCCTGAGGATAGGGGATCGACTTCGATCGGTCCAAATGGCCATGTGGCACCATGTGATCTCTTTAGTAAGTCTGCCTTGATATTGGCTTCATGTTTGCAAAGTTAGTTTGCATCGTCGCCCACATGTTATTTAGAGATATCGATCGATTTTCATTGAGTTGAACTGCTAGGCTAATATGATCTATGGCGACCCACCTTTTTGGACGATTCAAGTCGACAATAAACCACACATGTCTAACTCAAACCATTCAAAAGGGAGAATTGTCAATGGGGTTAGTAAAAAAAATAAGAGAAAAGAAGAAAACAAAACATAGAATCTCGCAGCGGGATTAACAAAATATAATAATCAAATAAACAGTTCATGAAGCTGTTTTCCAATATGCATTTGATTACGCAATTTTTACAACATAATCCAAGTACAAACAATAACATACCAATAATGATGCAGCAGAATAATACGAATAATATAATATACCAAATCCGTCTTCGTCCTCCAGAATAAGGTCTTTAAACACTGAAATGCTCAGGTGATCTGAGCGTAATGAAAAGAAAAAACACTCGAGTCAGAACTAAAAATTCTTATGTAAGTTAAATCAACGGCAAATAAATATGAGTGTATTAGCTTTAGAGATATTTACGGGATTTTACATCCCCTATCCCGTGTATAGCGTGCGTGCAATAAAATAAGAGATGTTATGGGATTTTCCATCTCCTTAAGAATCTGTTAAACTATCTATATGTAGTAAGATACGCTATGTATATAGTGCCTATCAGTAAATTAAATATTTTTCTTAGCCTTAAGGCTTTACATTGATCCCCCTTAAAATATTTTTAAGCAGGTAGTCTATGCAGGTCCTGTAACACAACCAGTAACGTCGGTAGCCAGTGAGTCCCATATGGGTACCATACTAAACGTACATAGTTGTTAAAGTGGTTCCAATATTTACAGAGAGTATGCGAATAAGAGGCCCCGGTCTCTTTAACAACTAAACGTCATTTTTCACACCGGTTGGTTCTATTACATTTCGAAAACGGTCCAAATTTGATATCAAAATATCATATTCACTTCAAAATATCGCTTCATTTCAAAATCATCATATTTACTCAAAATATGTCATTTCACTTGAAAACATCACTTCAAATTACAACTTAGGTTATAACCTCATTTAACCACATTTGCATTTATTTAAATCAACGATTAAAATATAAACACTTCAACTTTGCACAGTTTGAAATTTTGAAAAATAGTTTGAATAGTTATAAATAGTTTTAAAATAGTTTAAATATTTTAAATAGTTTAGAGATTTAAAACAGTTTTAATATAAAATGATTTAAGAATTGAAAATGGTTTATATAGTCAAATAGTTTGGAAAATCTAAACAATTTGAATATTAAAAAGAATAGATTTTAAACAGTTTATATTAAATTAATTTATTTTTAAAATATTATCAAATCAAACTATTTCTTTCCATTTCAACAAATCTGGGCCATGTCCAAATTTCAAATCAACAAAACTAAATTTCCAATCTTTCAATTCAATTGACTCAATTTCAATTTAGCTTCAAATCAACTTGATTTCAATTTCAATTCGAAATAACTCCAATTTTCGAAACGTTCATTTTTAACTTCAAATTCGATTCAACAATTTAATTCAATGATTTAAAATTCCAATTTAATTCTTATTTTAAACCATTTCAATTTATATCACTTTCAAGTCCAATTTCATTTACTGATTTAAAGCACTTAAATCAAGTTAACTCCATTATTCAATTTTAAGGTCCAAATCTTCAAAATAATTCAATTTTCCGAATTAAAGCCATCAATCGATTATAACTTTACATTTCCAATTTAATTCTTTAAAACAATTGCTTTTAACTAATTTCAACATTTCGAAGCTTGAATTAGAAAATAATTTAATTCATATAAATCCATAATTTGTTTCTTTTAAACAATATTATTTAATCAAAAATCCAAATTCAAGATTTTTAAAACCATTTAATTTAACCAATCCGGTGTCCGTATATAATTTTCTACCCTATGGCCAAGTGATTGGTTATTTCAATTTTAATTATCGGGATGGATATATATCATTTCAATCCAAATCAAGGTGTCATAGGTATATATCATTTCAACTTATTTCTTAATTTATTCAAAATAATTTAAATAAAAGTTTATATGCTTTCAATTAATATACAGGGAGATAACAGGGATATATACAATTAAATAAATATCCAATCATCCAAAACGTCAACAAATAGTCATCCATCACATTCAATGTCCAAATCAGCCAATAGTTCACAACAATTAACTAGTTATCAATATCAGGTACTAACTAGCAATTAAATTCAAGATTAATTTAAATGTCAATTTAATTCAATATAAATTCAAATTAAATTTAAATGACAATTTAAATCACCAAACAGTAATCAATAAAAATTTTATCACTTCATAAATTTAATTCAAGAAACATAAGAAGATTCATTATTACGTGAGTGGGTTAAATCACTCACCTTTGATTTATAGTCGATTTAAAATCCAATAAAAGCCCAAAATTTGAACAGTCTCCAAAATCAACCAAACTAGTTCCGTGTTGTCTGGAAATTCGATACGATCCTAACAGAAGAAACCTCGCGCGAATCCGAGTTCGTATGTAAAAGTTATTTAAGTTAGAACATTGAAAATTTAAAATTCAAATTAAAATAAACAAAGGGTAATTTAGTAATTAACATCACCTTCTCAAACGCGGCCTATCGAAGCACGAACTAACAGACCCAAAACCACCGACATCACCTCCAAAATTGCTACACACTGTGCTATGTGACCACGATTCGAAGCCACCGTCGAGCTCGCCACCTCCGGCCAACCAACCCCCTTGACCTCGTGACTGCCCTCCGTGCCTCCAGGCGTTCTCCACCGCCGCCCTATTATCTTGCAGATTCTGGCAAATTGGGACACTGTTGAGGCAAAGGAACCATAGGGATGAACTCAGCTTCATCCCATCTACCTGATGCAACTCCCCGATCGTCGAATGGTCGACGATCCACCATTGATTGCGAAACCATAACAACGAATGGCTGAGAAAGATCGCCAAATTCTGGACAAACGGAGCCTCCAATCGAAAAAAGAATTGCAGACGCAGATTACGTTCGTCGAGAGTTTCACGACGATATATTATATGATAGGGTTTGAGGTGTTTGAATTTTCGATTAGATTTGGAAATGAGAATTGGGGTTTTGGAATGTCTGCCATTAAGAAGGAACAGATAATTGAATGGGTAGATAGAAATTGTACGTACAGAAAATGAAATAAGAAGCTGCTAGGGTTCATAACAACCTATATATAGATAGAGATGGATGAGAACGGATGGAACATATCGAATTGGGTCGAAACGATAACAATGACCTGAAAAGCCCGTTTCATTTTCGAAACGAAATTAGATCATCCAATATATCGAAATATATGTTTTCGATATTTTTATACTCAATGGAACTAGTTTCAAACTCTAATTCTATTGTATATAGAAGTTATCTTTTAAAATCAAATTATATTCATTTATATTCTTTTAATTGATTTCTACGCGTTTCGAGCCCGCACGATCAAACGATAAGTCTGATCACTACGAAACTTGAAATCCTATAATTCACTATTATGGATTCGATGAAACTGGTTTCGTCAAAATCCAAGACAGTGGCCAAAAACACTAATTTTACATGTTAATTAAATGAATTATTATTTAAAAATCAATTTGATCACTTTTAAATTCAAAATTCAGAAGTTAACAGCTTTCATCATTCCTGGTTAAATAGGATTTAATAATCTCTTAAAATACAATTTTCTATGTTAATTCCAATATTTGCAGTACATTAGTTTTAACGTCTAATTACAACTGTAATAACATCCTAATTTATTATAATTTAACTTCCAACAATTCCTTTTATTTTGATTTAAATTCTTATATTAAATCAACTATTACCTTATGAATTAATCAAACATAAGTTTCCATCTTATTATTCTCATCACTCTACAGTTAATGTCTTTTTTTACATTAACTGCAATATTTAGTTACATTAAATTTAATTGATTTCCAAATTAATACCAACATATTAAATAATGAGATGATAAATAAACAATTGTTACTTTTAAGTAATTTAATCACATTTATAAATTTATTGTTTACAAACAAAGATTATAACCACTTACCACATCACTGATTTTGTATTCTATATTAACCAATTTCAATTAATTATATGTAATTTCTCTTTTTAATACAACATTAATTTTATTCCTCACTAACCTTTATTATTACCATTAATTGAAATTACGTTAAAATAGTTGTCAATAACATTGAACGACTTTATTAATTTATATTCTAATGATCTTTTTCCACTGATAAATCATTAATTTTATTTTCCCACAATATTAAATTCCAAAAATCTTATTAAATTTAATATTTTTAATCATAAAAAATACGGGTCGTTACAATCTCCCCCACTCAAAACCTTTCGTCCCCGAAAAGGAACAAGAAAGAATCAAAAAGTTTGGTATATTTTTATTTAAAATAATCAATTTATAAACAATTAACTTACATATTTAAGTTTAACAAAAATTTGAAAAATAACACAACTTCTCCAAAAAATTCTAAGTCCTAAATTTATGGAAAATTTCGGCAGAGTCTCTTTTGCGTGGTTAGGTCCGGAAAAATAATAATTTCAATATTTATATCATATTTCAAAAAATAAAACATCGCAAACCATGGGAAAAATAATTAAATATCGTTCCAAAACCGTAATCCGAAAATGTACCTATTTGTCGGGCAAAATAACTTTATTTATTAAATCAAAAGCAACTGCTATTGCTTCCATAAACCTGTATCTTACTTACATAATCCAAAAAGAGTTAAAATTATGCAGAAAAGGTAATACTTTAGTCGTTTCAATTAATAACACAAGCAACATACAATATATAATAAACAGATGCAAACAATAGTAGTACAACCATCATATGCAACAAAAGAATTCAACATGCATCCATAACAACCAAAACTAATGATTTGTTCAGGTTTAGAAACCTTTCATCATACAAGAATGATAAATAACTACCAAATGTACCTTACGCCCAACAGCCTTAGATAATTACTTAATAGATTATTCATACAACCTTAAACAAATTGAAGTATCATTTCCCAAACATCCCATAAGCCAAACAACAAAGAATTAAATATTATTTAAATTTATTCTATTAGTTTCTTTTCACATCATTTCCTTTTCATTTATTTTATTTCTCATTCATTCATACAAGATTATCTTTTATTAATTTACCTTCATTATTTACATAGATTATTTCCCAATCAATATTTAGAACATCAATAAATACATCTTAAAGTTTTACATAAGTGTGACGACCCGGAATTTTTGTATATTTGAAATTGGAATATTTAATTAATTTTAAATATTCAAAGATAAATTATCAACTTAAATTTCAAATATACAGTATATATTGGATGATTAATTGTTGAATTTAATTATTGGAATTGGGTAAATTATCGAATCCGGAGTTTTGAGCTTGTTAAAAATAATTTAAAGGTTCGAGAAATATATATTGTTAATACTGAAGGTGATGAAACTTTTAAATTTAAATTTAAAGATATTTTGATCAGTTTTAAAAATATAACGTTTAAATTGAAATTAAAAATAGCCTTCCGAGGCATAGTCTCGGATTTCGACGAAACCAGTTCCATTGGATCCGTGATATTGTATTATTATCGGATTTCAATTTTTATAGCATTTGGGAATAGCGCGTGAGCGTACAATATATAAACGCACTGAAATTTAGGTTAAATTCAATTTATATTTGTATATTTATATTCTTATACAAGCTACCTTCTCCAGCTGACGTTCCTTCACATCGACGTTTTAACATCTCTATCCACATCATTGTAGCTTGTCTAGTTGAGCACGAATCTCTCTCGGTCAAACAAGAAGCTTCTCGCGAAAGCTAGAAAACCAAAGATAAAATATACGAACATCCCTTAGTCGTTAAAACCTAACACTTCAAAAACAAAAATAATGGTGCCAAAGCAAATTTCAATCTCGTTCTTTCCCTTCTCTAAATCGAACAAATTCGTTCGATCGTTTGAAATAAATGGCAGCTGCTCTCTTCCTCTTCAATTCATGAACCAAACTCAGTTTTTCTTTTTCCTCTTTCAAAATCAAAACCGATTCTCTTTATAAAAAAAATGGCGGAACAAAATCGTTCCCACGTTCGTTCGAAATCGAGAACGAAGCGAGTTCGTTCAAATCTCTCGTGGGGGGGAAAGGGGCCGAGATAGTAGGGTTCAACTGTTGAAGTTGGGTTCGCAAGAGGCGACGGGGTAGTGGTGCACGCATGTGTTCAATCTGAGAGGGATCGCATTCGATCAAGTCGCGATACGAGATGGGATGGGGACTGCGGTGGCGAAGTCGTGACAGCGAGGGGAGTTCAATTGAACTCGATGGATGCTCGATTTTCCTCGGCAAAGCAACTCGTTTTGCTAGGGTCTGGTGAGTTTTGGCATTTGTTGGGGCGTTTGAGGGTAGTGGAAATCGTCGGGTCGAGTCAGAGGCTTCGAGATGGGGCTGCGGCAGTTTTTGATTGTGCCAGAGATGATGTGGTGGAGCCATGTGTTTGCAGTCGCGATCTTGGTTGCGTGAGAGGATGAGGCGAGGGTTTCGGGAAGGAGAGTCAAGCTGTAAGGTATACCAGTTATTCATTTAAATTTAAATTCGATTTTTGTGGATATGTTCGGAAACAGGAAACTTTAGTTTATTTGAATTTGATTAATAACAAATGTCACTATAAACCGTATCACTTAAGTATTTTGTGGCAGACTATGGAAATTGAGTATCAGACATATTTTGTTATGAAATATGTATATACATATTTAAGTAACAGAAGTTACTATAGATTTTGAAAAAAATAAGGATTTAAATAGGAAAATGATAGATGTGGTGGTTAAACTGTTTCAATTAACTTATTCAATTTTTGGACTAAAAATAATTGGTTTAAGGGAATTTTTAGTTTAAGAATTTAAGTCAAATTAAATAAGTGAATGATAATAAATTGTTTGATTCAAGTGTTAATAAATTTATATAATATTTATACAAGGTCAAAAACAGTGAGAAAACCATGGCAATATGGAAGTGGATTGCAAATGAAAAGCAAAGGTGAGTTAATCTCACTCAGTTGAATTTTTAATTTAAATTTAAATGGTTAAATTTAATTGATTGGATGATTGCATTGATTGATGTGCTATATATATAGTAGTATATAGCAATATATACATATTGGTATATGTATATATTGGAATTGTTGATATTCCCGCATTATATAGCGGATGAGACCCTATGCGCCGCATAATAGCGGATGATATTTATTTAAATCCCATATACCGCGATATTCCACCTCGAAGTGGAATTGGTATTGTGCTAACGTCTGTGGATGCAGGGAAACAGGTTGGAGGGATCCAACTCGATTCCTCAAAATTTTATTTTATTATTCTGTGATCTGAATATTGATATCCTATGATGATTTGATATTGGATGTTGTGGTTGATTTGAATTCCCAGTATAATAAATTTTGAAAATCTATGGGATTGAATTTTTTTTTGAAAAAATAAAGAATAAAAATTTAAGTAAATTGGAATAAATTTAAAGGTGAATTGGAAATAAGATAAAATGAAGTGAATTAGAATTTTAGTAAATATGGGAAAAAGAAATTTAAAGTTTACTGAGGAGTAATAAAATTTAAAACTCAAGTGATATTGTTTTTAAAGAAATAGAAAAATTTCTTTTAAATTTAATGATTTAATATAATTTAAATGAAAAGCGTAAATAAGGAATGTTGGGAATTTAAAATAGGTATTTTCAGTAAAAGGGGGTTTTAAATTCACAAATGAGAAATAAAATTTAAAAGGGTGTTGTATTTGAAATAAATAAAGTAAACAAGGAATTTTATTCCAAAGTAAAGCAAATTTGAAATCAATTGTAGAATTGATGTAAATGTTGGAATTTGAAATTTAAAGAGAAATGAGATTTTGGAAATTTATAAACTGAGTTGATAAAGTGAAATAAATGTCGGTGGACATTTTAAATATAAAATTCAGGATGGGAATTTATAAAGGAAGGAGAATTGGTTTAAGAATAAATAATGATTTATTTTTAAAAGAAGTGGAAGAGAAGTATTTTCTGGATAGCCAAGTACATTTGGTTTTAAAAGCAAATTTTAAATATTTGCTAAAGATTTATTGTTATTTTAAAAATCAGGTTTAGAAAATCTATTATTTCAAATGTAAATTTTCAAAAGTAAGTATTTTTCAAAACTATTATTGTAATAGATATAAAGGTGATTTGATAATACGTTTTAAAAGGAAATTTGTTTATATTTTTAAAAGGTGGCTTTATTTTAAATGTTTTTAAAATATATATTTGAACTTAAGTTTTAAAGTAGTTTTCAAAGGTGTTTTATAAAGTATATTTATAATAAAGTGTTTTAAAATTATTTTAAAATCTAAAATGGTTTGTACTTGGTGTTCCAGTGAAAATAAATATTTGGAAAATTATTCCTTGAAGGGAATATAGTTTGAAATTGTTTCCAATGGGGATTGGAAAGGGAAATAATATTTGGTGAAGATATTTTGGGAAAAATAAATAATGTGGGAAATTATTTATTGTGTGATGGTTGCTTGTGGATGTTGATTGATAGTTAAATAACCGACTATCAATATTGGTCAAATGCGCTGATCGTTTCGAAGAGACTGGGATCGAGTTTCTATACCGGGATTCTAGGTCTGGAGACTCGAATACCACTTCGATTCGGTTTGTACGTTTCGTGTAACGTGTTCGGAGTCGAAGATGGAGCTGTGAAGTGCAAGGGCTAGTCGCTACTAATCCTGAGGATATTTCCAAAATGGATGTAGTAGGAGTAGTGCCTTCGGTTCCGTTCGGACCCGGGACGGACTTGTATGGACGAATGCTTGCGAAACATCGTCAGCGGACGATGGGCATTCTAAGGGATATGTTCTTTAAAGGTAACGTTTAGCCTCAAGCCTCATCAACCGGGAATGACTGAAAATCAGGGGTTATGCAGCAAGGCTTCGTGGGTAGCCCCCACTTGAGAGTAAGATCATCCCTGTCTAGATGTCCCTTTTATTTCGGCTTAGTGGTGCGGTTGCTGATCCCAACCGTGGGGTGATTTTATTTGGAATTATCCAGTAAGGGATGATTCCGGCCTTGTGTTGCAGGGGAGCGGGCGTACTCCTCGGTACTGTGATCTAGGCCACGTACTGTGATAGGTGGTACCCCAGTGCCTAGTCATTCGTTGGAAATCCATTCTCCTTACGTGCCTGTACGGTTTTGATTGTGCCCAACTATTGTTGAAATGTGAGATGCAAGCATTTCAGCTAGATTCTATTTTACTTTCAGTAGACACTATTATAATATCAGAGGATTTTGATATAAAGTGTTTTAGCTATCGTAAGGTAAAAACCCGACATGTTTATTTGTGGCGTGGTCTTACGAGATGCTTTTATTTCAAAAGGATTTTTGAAACTTTAGTAATCAATTGAGTGTGATTTTCTCACGCTGGTTTTCCAGACTGACTCGGGTATTGTTTTATATGATGCTCGGGTCAGACCGAGTATTTTAGGATACAGGATATGATGCTGTGGAGCTCAGGAGACGAGCTGGATGTCGATACGTACTCCCGTACTTGTTATTATTTTTCCGCTGTGTATTCAGTTGTATGTTATGGATGTTGATGTACTCTGATGATATATTCTGATGATGTATTGTATAAACAGATATAGTTTTGATTTGTGTAAAGATCTGTTGATATATATTATATTTATTTCCGCTGCGATGGTTAGATTCTGATGTTGTTTTTCTTTTATTTTCTTCTTCTACCTCTTCTTCTTTAACTAAAATGGTTCGATTTTCCGGGTCTGGAAAGTCGCGTCGTTACAGTGGTATCAGAGCTTAGTTTGGCGACAACCTTGGCTCTGTTGGGAATTTTGAGAGTACTAATAGATATGAGCGCGTATTTGTTAGTGAATATAAAATGGTTTTATATTGTGTTGGTTGATCTATTGAGTGGCATATGAACCTTCGTCGGCACAGTCTGCGCAACTGTATCGAAGGGGTTTCTAAACACTTGAATAGAACAGTTCGACACAATATTGTTTTAAATGGGTGAATGAAATAATTTTGCCCAAATTATTTTTATATATAAAAGGATAACTTTTGTAAATTAGATATTTGGTTGCTTGGTTGTTAGAAAGCGATGATATTAAATTATTATCATCATTGTGTAAAAAATTGAATCAGAAATTGGAAAAGTATAACCAAAGTTAAAGAATAAAATTGATATAACAAATGGAATTTGAGAATATAAATTATAAATGTAATTTATAAGTTGAAATAAAACTTCATATACAAATGTGAATTACAAATGTGATTTATAATCAAATGAGATAAATTCATAAACAAATGAAATTTGCAAATGTAAATTGTAAATGTGACTTATAACTTGAAATAAAATGTGATAGAATTCCAGAGTAATGTTTGGATATAAAATTGAATGGATTTTGAATTTGAAGTTTTGGGAAAGGTTTAAATTCCTTTGGATTTAAGAATAGTTTTAAGGTTTTGGGAAATAATGGTGATATTATTTCATGACTATTTTTGGAATTGAATTGAAATCTGGTGGGATTTGGGATTTAAAAATATTTGAAAAGTTTTAAAGTGATAAAAGCATTAAATTCTCTTTCGGTCGCTGGAAAATAATTTCGGTGATGACTGCAGCATCATCGATGTCTATTTTCGAGTTTCCAAAGAGAAATTGCTACCAAACTGTTTTAAATTGGAAATGATTGTGAATTGGGTTGATTTTGAAATTCAAAGGGAAAATTGTTTGGTAAAAGCAGATTGTTTTGGAAATTGGGATTTGATGTGATATACCAAGATGTGTATGAGTTATTTATGGATTCAAAATGGTTTTGAAATAAAACCGGGCAATTGGAGTCTGGGAATTCTATTTAAAATATAAATGTGGGAATTTAAATGAATCAACAATATAAAGTATAGAATGAAGTTGATTGAAATAAGAAGGGAATGAAAGTTTAATTCTGGGATTATAATTATGAGATGAAAATAACTAAATGGGTAATATAAGTTGGTAGATAAAAGAGTTAGAGAACTTGAAGGTGAATGAATTGTAAAACTTGTATAAAATTGTATCCTGGAATTAAAATTTAATTCAAGTATATGAAGGTGAATAAAATGTATTTGAATTTAACTTAAGATAAGTTAAATAAAATTGAGATTTGGAATTGAATTAAATGTAAATAGGTTGAAGTTGAATTGAATTGGATATAAAGGTAATGTAAAATGCTTATAATTGTGTAAAGAAATTCATATTCTTAAGTTCTTAAGTGTAATAATTTGAGATTTGATTGTAAAGATGAAAATGGACTTAAATGAATAGTCCCAGATCTTAAGTAAATAAGTTAAAACTTATGAATAGAAATGAAATTGTAAGTCATAAATGGGAATTCATTTCCTTGAACCATTAAGAGTTATAGTTTGAAATTGTAATTATCAAATGGAAACGAATAAGATGAGCAATCTTAATTTTTAAATAAATCCAAACTTGAATTATAAAACAAATCGAACTTAAGAAAATTAAGTGAAGTGATATTTGGAATTAAAAAGCAAGTATTTAATTTTAACCAGTGGAGGAACTAATTAGATTATAAATTAGTTAATGAAATTGAATTGTGAGTTAATGAAATTGGGTTAAAATAGCGATGGTTTGGATTGCGAATGAAATCCAAATAAGTGAAAATAAATTGGAAATGACCTGGTTATTAATAAAATAATTCCAGATGAATTGAGTATGGAAATTAAAATTCATAATGATTGAGTGAATGAACCACTTATATTAAATAAATAAATGGATGGAATTTGATTAAATAAGAATCAAATGAAAGATGGAAATAAAACTTTAAAGGGTTGGTTAAATGGAAAATAAACTTAAGTTATTGACTTAAGTAAATGTTGAATGGAAACTGAACTCAACAGAGGAGTGGTTTAAATAAGTTGAGAAATAGTTATTGAATGAATTAACTTGGATTGTTTTCGAGCTAAATAAAATTCAATCTTTGGAAGTTGGAGATAAATTGAATTTAAGGAAAAATTTGGAAATGAAGTAGTAAATTGAAGTAAGTTGGAATTCATATGAAATGGGAGTTCAATTTGAATATATACACTTCAGTGGTGAAGTAGTAAATAAATATAAGAAAAAAATTTATATTGAACTTAAGAATTGAAGAATGAAATTCTTAAGAAAATTGGTATTGGAAATATACTTAGTAATTTTGGAATGGAAAAATAAAATAAATATACTAAGTGAATAGTTGAATTAAGACTAAAACTGAAGTTGTGAAATGGGATAGTTGTGAATAAGGGGATAACAATCAAAAAGGAATGTGAATAAAGGAGAATTGATATAACTGATAATCAATTGGAATTTATACATAAGATGTATGTATATTATTTTATTCGCATAGCTATTTGGTCCAGATGTCGAACACAGAATTTCGAGATAGTTTTATCGATCCGAATTAGGATTTTTCACTCGATTTTCAACGGCGAGCCTGGATATGGATTGTTGATTGATTCTGGATATTCTCTATCATAGTTTGAGGCTATGCAAGGAGAATGACGGTTTCTGATCAAGAAACCAGATCTGAGTCCGCACTAGGAAGTCGGGTGGACGATACTAGTTCGGAAGTGAAATTGTGTGATCGATTGAGCGATCAAATGTGATATTGCGTACGGATGATATACGTGCATCGTACGGGCTTAAGTAAAACAAATATTGGAAATTTCTAAAGAAAAGTATAAAATGACTTTGGAATTGTGATTGAATATTATTGCTTAGTAGGATATACAGGTGTATAAAAGCAATGGATGAATTGGGATTTTTGATTTTAGAAGATAAAATTTAATGGCCCGACAAAAGGTATGTATTTGAATTTCTATATGAAATTTGATTGGGATTTTGATCCAGCCACTTGGATTTTTGTTTTCTTTTTGAGATTGGGAGGCCGTAGAGCCATTTTGTAGTAGTACTGAGCTAGCCGCGCAAAGGAGACGCTGGCAAAAATTTTCAAAAATTTAGGGAGTTAGAAAAATTTTGAGAAAATTTTGATAATTCAAAAATTTGAATTCAAATTTAAATTTGAATGGATAAGTAGGTGGTATGGGTTGAACTTATGAATAAGTTTGGGAAGTTAAAAGATGATTAGTGTATCATTAATAAAAGATTGTTGGGTATTGTTAAAACGGTTTGAATTTGGAAAATAGTTAACGGGGATTGAATCATTTTTCCTAACTAGTAATTTCGGGGACGAAATTCTTTTAAGGGGGGAGGAATGTGACGACCCGGAATTTTTGTATATTTGAAATTGGAATATTTAATTAATTTTAAATATTCAAAGATAAATTATCAACTTAAATTTCAAATATACAGTATTTATTGGATGATTAATTGTTGAATTTAATTATTGGAATTGGGTAAATTATCGAATCCGGAGTTTTGAGCTTGTTAAAAATAATTTAAAGGTTCGAGAAATATATATTGTTAATACTGAAGGTGATGAAACTTTTAAATTTAAATTTAAAGATATTTTGATCAGTTTTAAAAATATAACGTTTAAATTGAAATTAAAAATAGCCTTCCGAGGCATAGTCTCGGATTTCGACGAAACCAGTTCCATTGGATCCGTGATATTGTATTATTATCGGATTTCAATTTTTATAGCATTTGGGAATAGCGCGTGAGCGTACAATATATAAACGCACTGAAATTTAGGTTAAATTCAATTTATATTTGTATATTTATATTCTTATACAAGCTACCTTCTCCAGCTGACGTTCCTTCACATCGACGTTTTAACATCTCTATCCACATCACTGTAGCTTGTCTAGTTGAGCACGAATCTCTCTCGGTCAAACAAGAAGCTTCTCGCGAAAGCTAGAAAACCAAAGATAAAATATACGAACATCCCTTAGTCGTTAAAACCTAACACTTCAAAAACAAAAATAATGGTGCCAAAGCAAATTTCAATCTCGTTCTTTCCCTTCTCTAAATCGAACAAATTCGTTCGATCGTTTGAAATAAATGGCAGCTGCTCTCTTCCTCTTCAATTCACGAACCAAACTCAGTTTTTCTTTTTCCTCTTTCAAAATCAAAACCGATTCTCTTTATAAAAAAAAATGGCGGAACAAAATCGTTCCCACGTTCGTTCGAAATCGAGAACGAAGCGAGTTCGTTCAAATCTCTCGTGGGGGGGAAAGGGGCCGAGATAGTAGGGTTCAACTGTTGAAGTTGGGTTCGCAAGAGGCGACGGGGTAGTGGTGCACGCATGTGTTCAATCTGAGAGGGATCGCATTCGATCAAGTCGCGATACGAGATGGGATGGGGACTGCGGTGGCGAAGTCGTGACAGCGAGGGGAGTTCAATTGAACTCGATGGATGCTCGACTTTCCTCGGCAAAGCAACTCGTTTTGCTAGGGTCTGGTGAGTTTTGGCATTTGTTGGGACGTTTGAGGGTAGTGGAAATCGTCGGGTCGAGTCAGAGGCTTCGAGATGGGGCTGCGGCAGTTTTTGATTGTGCCAGAGATGATGTGGTGGAGCCATGTGTTTGCAGTCGCGATCTTGGTTGCGTGAGAGGATGAGGCGAGGGTTTCGGGAAGGAGAGTCAAGCTGTAAGGTATACCAGTTATTCATTTAAATTTAAATTCGATTTTTGTGGATATGTTCGGAAACAGGAAACTTTAGTTTATTTGAATTTGATTAATAACAAATGTCACTATAAACCGTATCACTTAAGTATTTTGTGGCAGACTATGGAAATTGAGTATCAGACATATTTTGTTATGAAATATGTATATACATATTTAAGTAACAGAAGTTACTATAGATTTTGAAAAAAATAAGGATTTAAATAGGAAAATGATAGATGTGGTGGTTAAACTGTTTCAATTAACTTATTCAATTTTTGGACTAAAAATAATTGGTTTAAGGGAATTTTTAGTTTAAGAATTTAAGTCAAATTAAATAAGTGAATGATAATAAATTGTTTGATTCAAGTGTTAATAAATTTATATAATATTTATACAAGGTCAAAAACATTGAGAAAACCAAGGCAATATGGAAGTGGATTGCAAATGAAAAGCAAAGGTGAGTTAATCTCACTCAGTTGAATTTTTAATTTAAATTTAAATGGTTAAATTTAATTGATTGGATGATTGCATTGATTGATGTGCTATATATATAGTAGTATATAGCAATATATACATATTGGTATATGTATATATTGGAATTGTTGATATTCCCGCATTATATAGCGGATGAGACCCTATGCGCCGCATAATAGCGGATGATATTTATTTAAATCCCATATACCGCGATATTCCACCTCGAAGTGGAATTGGTATTGTGCTAACGTCTGTGGATGCAGGGAAACAGGTTGGAGGGATCCAACTGGATTCCTCAAAATTTTATTTTATTATTCTGTGATCTGAATATTGATATCCTGTGATGATTTGATATTGGATGTTGTGGTTGATTTGAATTCCCAGTATAATAAATTTTGAAAATCTATGGGATTGAATTTTTTTTTAAGAAAATAAAGAATAAAAATTTAAGTAAATTGGAATAAATTTAAAGGTGAATTGGAAATAAGATAAAATGAAGTGAATTAGAATTTTAGTAAATATGGGAAAAAGAAATTTAAAGTTTACTGAGGAGTAATAAAATTTAAAACTCAAGTGATATTGTTTTTAAAGAAATAGAAAATTTTCTTTTAAATTTAATGATTTAATATAATTTAAATTAAAAGCGTAAATAAGGAATGTTGGGAATTTAAAATAGGTATTTTCAGTAAAAGGGGGTTTTAAATTCACAAATGAGAAATAAAATTTAAAAGGGTGTTGTATTTGAAATAAATAAAGTAAACAAGGAATTTTATTCCAAAGTAAAGCAAATTTGAAATCAATTGTAGAATTGATGTAAATGTTGGAATTTGAAATTTAAAGAGAAATGAGATTTTGGAAATTTATAAACTGAGTTGATAAAGTGAAATAAATGTCGGTGGACATTTTAAATATAAAATTTAGGATGGGAATTTATAAAGGAAGGAGAATTGGTTTAAGAATAAATAATGATTTATTTTTAAAAGAAGTGGAAGAGAAGTATTTTCTGGATAGCCAAGTACATTTGGTTTTAAAAGCAAATTTTAAATATTTGCTAAAGATTTATTGTTATTTTAAAAATCAGGTTTAGAAAATCTATTATTTCAAATGTAAATTTTCAAAAGTAAGTATTTTTCAAAACTATTATTGTAATAGATATAAAGGTGATTTGATAATACGTTTTAAAAGGAAATTTGTTTATATTTTTAAAAGGTGGCTTTATTTTAAATGTTTTTAAAATATATATTTGAACTTAAGTTTTAAAGTAGTTTTCAAAGGTGTTTTATAAAGTATATTTATAATAAAGTGTTTTAAAATTATTTTAAAATCTAAAATGGTTTGTACTTGGTGTTCCAGTGAAAATAAATATTTGGAAAATTATTCCTTGAAGGGAATATAGTTTGAAATTGTTTCCAATGGGGATTGGAAAGGGAAATAATATTTGGTGAAGATATTTTGGGAAAAATAAATAATGTGGGAAATTATTTATTGTGTGATGGTTGTTTGTGGATGTTGATTGATAGTTAAATAACCGACTATCAATATTGGTCAAATGCGCTGATCGTTTCGAAGAGACCGGGATCGAGTTTCCGTATACCGGGATTCTAGGTCTGGAGACTCGAATACCACTTCGATTCGGTTTGTACGTTTCGTGTAACGTGTTTGGAGTCGAAGATGGAGCTGTGAAGTGCAAGGGCTAGTCGCTACTAATCCTGAGGATATTTCCAAAATGGATGTAGTAGGAGTAGTGCCTTCGGTTCCGTTCGGACCCGGGACGGACTTGTATGGACGAATGCTTGCGAAACATCGTCAGCGGACGATGGGCATTCTAAGGGATATGTTCTTTAAAGGTAACGTTTAGCCTCAAGCCTCATCAACCGGGAATGACTGAAAATCAGGGGTTATGCAGCAAGGCTTCGTGGGTAGCCCCCACTTGAGAGTAAGGTCATCCCTGTCTAGATGTCCCTTTTATTTCGGCTTAGTGGTGCGGTTGCTGATCCCAACCGTGGGGTGATTTTATTTGGAATTATCCAGTAAGGGATGATTCCGGCCTTGTGTTGCAGGGGAGCGGGCGTACTCCTCGGTACTGTGATCTAGGCCACGTACTGTGACAGGTGGTACCCCAGTGCCTAGTCATTCGTTGGAAATCCATTCTCCCTACGTGCCTGTACGGTTTTGATTGTGCCCAACTATTGTTGAAATGTGAGATGCAAGCATTTCAGCTAGATTCTATTTTACTTTCAGTAGACACTATTATAATATCAGAGGATTTTGATATAAAGTGTTTTAGCTATCGTAAGGTAAAAACCCGACATGTTTATTTGTGGCGTGGTCTTACGAGATGCTTTTATTTCAAAAGGATTTTTGAAACTTTAGTAATCAATTGAGTGTGATTTTCTCACGCTGGTTTTCCAGACTGACTCGGGTATTGTTTTATATGATGCTCGGGTCAGACCGAGTATTTTAGGATACAGGATATGATGCTGTGGAGCTCAGGAGACGAGCTGGATGTCGATACGTACTCCCGTACTTGTTATTATTTTTCCGCTGTGTATTCAGTTGTATGTTATGGATGTTGATGTACTCTGATGATATATTCTGATGATGTATTGTATAAACAGATATAGTTTTGATTTGTGTAAAGATCTGTTGATATATATTATATTTATTTCCGCTGCGATGGTTAGATTCTGATGTTGTTTTTCTTTTATTTTCTTCTTCTACCTCTTCTTCTTTAACTAAAATGGTTCGATTTTCCGGGTCTGGAAAGTCGCGTCATTACAATAAGTTTCTTTGCAGCTTGATTCACATTAATTTACTTGCATAACTTGATTTCCTTTTAATATTAATATTCATTAATGAAGTATTTCATACTTAAGTTTTTGTATTCTTTTATTCACTTTTATTCCTTCATATATATTATCATTTAATATTAAAACTCTTTATGAATAAATTAATATTAAATCTATTAATGAATCAATCAAACATTTTCTAAAGTTTATAATCATTTGTTGAAATAGTATTAACTTTTTACTATTCAATTTAATTACCAAGCATTTCAAAACATTAACTTATGTTTATAACATTTCTTGTACATATTAATTTTTCATTTATAAACATATGTTCATTTTGAAGCATTTTTGTTATTAAGCTTTTACTCGTATAATATCCTATTGCATATTCATATTTAACATTACAACTTTTTAACATCTCTGGTAAGTTTTATGTATGTTTCCAGAATGTAATTGAATGTTATACAGATTTATCTTATTCATTTTAGTTAACAAAATGTTCAATAGTTACATCTTCTTAAATTTTCATTATCTTTTAATTTAAAAGTTACAAAACTTCAATTTTTTATATTTCCATTAAACAGTTACTTTTTTACCTCAGATTTCAATTTGAATGTTTCCAACTTATTAAAATAGTCAAGATTTCATTTCATTACAATAATTGAAATCCCTAATTTTTAGAAAACTTAAGAACTAAACACCTGGTTCATTTCTAATCACTTTGAAATAATATATACTTGTATCATTTCAATATATCAAATCATACTTAAGAACTTAATACAAAATTTGATTATCAACAAATGTGTAGCAAAGCTACTACAGTGGTCTTCCCACTTTGAAACTCGAAAATGAATGTCGATGATGTCGCGATCATCACCGAAATTATTTTCCAACGACAGAAGAGGGGAGTACAGAACGTTTTTCTTTAAAATTCTTTTAAAGCATTTATTTCAAATTCTGTTGAAAATATTTCTATCCGAAAATACTACCAAATAATACTAATATTGTATTCCAAAATCTTTGAATTCCAATTTTAAAACAACAACATTTAAGTTCTCATGTTTCTATTTAATTCGTTTATTTGTATATTTACATTTTCTTATAATATACAATAGTTAATGGTTTTAAGAACCTTGTCTAACCAAAGAATAAATGACAATAATTAAATATTATCATTTACCAACAAAAATAACAAAATCAATTTATGGAAAATTATACATACATATATATTTTGATATATACAAAATATAATTACTGGGTAAAGTTATTTCATTTACCTGTTTTAAAAACAATATTGTGTCAGTTTACCCTGTTTAAGTGTTTAGAAATCCCTATCGATGCCATAACATCCCATGTACCGACTAGAATTTATAAATACTCAACAGAAGAAATTAACACAATACAAAACATTTTTATATAACACTAAAAAATACGCTCTCTTATATATACACACTCAAACTCATTCTAGGTATTATAATCCTATCTCTAATGAGTTAACCCCAAACAGGCTAAGGTATCTCTAAACCAAAGCTCTGATACCAACTGTGGTGACCCACCTTTTTGGACGATTCAAGTCGATAATAAACCACACATGTCTAACTCAAACCATTCAAAAGGAAGGATTGTCAATGGGGTTTAATAAGAAAAATAAGAGAAAAGACGAAAAAAAAATAAAGAATCTCACTGTGGAATTGACAAAATATAATAACCAAATAAATAGTTCATGAAGCAGTTTTGCAATATACATTTGATTACACAATCTTTACAACATAACCAGAGTACAAACAATAACATACCAATAATGATGCAGTGGAATAGTACTAATAATATAATATACCAACTCCATCTTTGTCCTCCAGAATAAGGTCTTTAAACACTGAAATGCTCAGGCTGACCCGTGCGTAATGAAAAGACAAAACACTCGAGTCAGAACTAAAAATTCCTATGTAAGTTAAATCAACAACATATAAATATTAGTGTATTAGCTTCAGAGATATTTTCGGGACTTTACATCTCTTATCCAGTGTATAGCGTGCGTGCAATAACTTAAGAGATGTTACGAGATTTTCCATCTCCTAAGGATCCGTTAAACTATCTATATGTAGTAAGATACGCTACATATATATAGTGTCTATCAGTAAAGTAAATATTTTTCTTAGCGTTAAGGCTTTACATTGATCCCGCTGAACACATTTTTAAGTAGGTAGTCTATGCAGGTCCTGTAACACAACTAGTAACAATGGTAGCTAGTGAGTCCCCTATAGATACCATACTAAAACAAAATCATAGTGGGCGGGAATAAGGATAAAGAGTATGACAAGGCACGTGAGGCAATGCCCAAGGTAGGATACTACCAGTTCAGGTCGCAGGGCTGGTGGTAACGCATCGTAGCTACGACCCAAAATCAAATCAAATCAAGGTGCACCGATCGAGCCAACATCAATAGTAATACAAAGAGATGTGTCTGTTAGGGGTAACTAGCCCATTTGACCCTGACAGGCTATCATGTTTTAGTCGTTTCAAATTGGCACAAGTGTCGGGGTCATCAATCATCGTTCTCTTTCTTAAAATCCAGCAAACGTTCGCTAAATCCAACCACTTCATTCAGGATCATCCACCACGTACATAGTTGTTAAAGTGGTTCTAATATTGATAGAGAGTATGCCAATAAGAGGCCCCGGTCTCTTTAACAACCAAACGTCATTTTTCGCATCGGTTGGTTCTTTCATTTCGAAAAAGGTCCACATTTGATATCAAAATATCATATTCACTTCAAAATATCGCTTCATTTCAAAATCATCATATTTATTCAAAATATGTAATTTCACTTGAAAACATCACTTCAAATTCTAACTTAGGTTATAACCTCATTTAACCACATTCACATTTAAAACAATGATTTAAATATACACACTTCAACTCTTCACAGTTTGAAATTTTGGAAAATAGTTTGAATAGTTATAAATAGTTTAGAGATTTAAAACAGTTTTAATATAAAATGGTTTGAGTATTGAAAATGGTTTATATGGTAAAATAGTTTGGAAAATCTAAATAATTTGAATATTAAAAGAATAGATTTTAAACAGTTTGTATTAAATTAATTTATTTTGAAAATATTATCAAATCAAACTGTTTCTTTCTATTTCAACAAATCTGGGCCATGTCCAAATTTCAAATCAACAAAACTAAATTTCCAATCTTTCAATTCAATTGACTCAATTTCAATTTAGCTTCAAATCAACTTGATTTCAATTTCAATTCGAAATAACTTCAATTTTCGAAACGTTCACTTTTAACTTCAAATTTTATTAAACAATTTAATTCAATGATTTAAAATTCCAATTTAATTCTTATTTTAAACCATTTCAATTTATATCACTTTCAAGTCCAATTTCATTTACTAATTTAAAGCACTTAAATCAAATTAACTCCATTATTCAATTTTTAGATCCAAATCTTTAAAATAATTCAATTTTCTGAATTAAAGTCATCAATCGGTTATAACTTTACATTTCCAATTCAATTCTTTAAAATGATTGCTTTTAACCAATTTCAATTTCAACATTTTGAAGCTTGAATTAGAAAATAATTTAATTTATATAAATTCACAATTTATTTCTTTTAAACAATATTATTTAATCAAAAATCCAAATTCAAGATTTTTAAAACCATTTAATTTAACCAATCCGGTGTCCGTATATAATTTTCTACCCTATGGCCAAGTGATCAGTTATTTCAATTTTAATTATAGGGATGGATATATATCATTTCAATCGAAACCAAAGTGTCATAGGTATATATCATTTCAACTCATTTCTTAATTTATTCAAAATCATTTAAATAATAGTTTATATGCTCTCAATTAATTATACAGGGTGATAAGAGGGATATATAAAAATAACAAATCCAATCATTCAAAATGTCAACAAATAGACATCCATCACAATCAACATCCAAATCAGCCAATAATTCGCAACAATTAACTAGTTATCAAGATCAGGTATTAACTAGCAATTAAATTCAATATTAATTTAAATGTCAATTTAATTCAATATAAATTCAAATTAAATTTAAATCACCAAACAGCAATCAATAAAATTCTTATCACTTCATAAATTTAATTTAACAAACATAAGAAGATTAAGTATTGCGTGAGCGGGTTAAATCAGTCACCTTTGATTTATAGTCGATTTAAAATCCAATAAAAGCCCAAAATTTGAATAGTTTCCAGATTCAACCAAACAAGTTCTATGCTGTACGGAAATTCGATACGATCCCAATGGAAGAAACCGCGCGTGAATCCGAGTTCGTATGTAAAAGTTATTTAAGTTAGAACATTGAAAATTTAAAATTCAAATTAAAATAAACAAAGGGTAATTTAGTAATTAATGTCACCTTCTCAAACGCGGCCTATCGAAGCATGAACTAACAGACCCAAAAGCACCGACATCACCTCCAAAATCGCGACGCCCTGTGCCACGTGAGCACGATCCGAAGCCACCCTCGAGCTTGCCACCTCCCGCCGACCCCCCTTGACCTCACGACTGCCCTCTACGCCTCCTGACGTCCTCCGTCACCGCCCCCTTATCTCGCATATTCTGGCAAATTGGGGCACTATTGAGGCAAACGAACCATAGGCATGAACTTAGGTTCGTCCTCTCTACTTGATGCAACTCCCCGATCATTGAATGGTCGACGATCCACCGTTGATCGCGAAACCTTAACAACGAACGGCTGAGAAAGATCGCAAAATTATGGACAAACGGAGCCCCCAATCAAAAAACAAATTACAGACGTAGATTTCATTTGTTGAGAGCTTCGCGACGACATATTATATGATAGGGTTTGAGGAGTTTGAATTTTCGATTTGATTTGAATTGGGAATTAAGGTTTTGGAATGTCTGCCATTGAGAAGGAACAGATAATTGAACAAGTAGATAGAAATTGTACTTGCAAAAAATGGAAATAAGAAGCTGTTAGGGGTTATAACAGCCTATATATAGACAGATATGGATAAGAACGGATGGAACAGATTGAATTGGGTTGAAACGATAACAACGACCCGAAAAGCCCTTTTCGTTCCCGAAACGAAAATAGGTCATCCAATATATCAAAATATATATTTTTGATATTTTTAAACTCAATGGAACTAGTTTTAAGCCTTAATTTTATTGTACATAGAAGTTAGCTTTTAAAATCAAATTATATTCATTTAAATTCTTTTAGTTGATTTCCACGCGTTTCGAGCCCGCACGATCAAACGATAAGTCCGATCGCTACGAAACATGAAATCCTATAATAATTCACTATTACGGATCCGATGAAACTGGTATTGTCGAAATCCGAGACAGTGGTCAAAACCACTAATTTTACACGTTAATTAAATGAATTATTATTTAAAAATCAATTTATTCACTTTTAAATTCAAAATTCAAAAGTTAATAGTTTTCATCATTCCTTATTAAATAGGAATTTAATAATATCTTAAAATTCAATTTTCCATGTTAATTCCAATATTTGCATTACATTAATTTTAACGTCTAATTACAACTGTAATAACATCCTAATTTATTATAATTTAAATTCCAACAATTCCTTTTATTTTGATTTAAATTCTTGTATTAAATCAACTATTACCTTATGAATTAATTAAATATAAGTTTCCATCTTATTATTCTCATCACTCTACATTTAACGTCTTTTCTTACATTAACTGCAATATTTAGTTACATTAAATTTTATTGATTTCCAAATTAATTCCAACATATTAAATAAGGAGATGATAAATAAACAGTTGTTACTTTTAAGTAATTTAATCACATTTATAAATTTATTGTTTACAAACAAAGATTATAACACTTACCACATCATTGATTTCATATTCTATATTAACCAATTTCAATTATACATGTAATTTCTCTTTTTAATACAACATTCATTTTATTCCTCACTAACTTTTATTATTACCATTAATTGAAATTACGTTAAAATAGTTGTCAATAACATTCAACAACATTATTAATTTATATTCTAATGATCTTTTTCCATTAATAAATCATATATTTTATTTTCTCATAATATTAAATTCAAAAAATCTTATTAAATTTAATATTTTTAATTATAAAAAATATGGGTCGTTACATGATCTAATCCCCTGCCTAGGGGAAGTAATACGATTTGATCCTCTACCGAGGAGAAGTGATAAGATCTGATCCCTTGCCTAGGAGAAATACCAATCCATACTTAGAACATTCCGGAGAGTCTATCGATTGTTCTCGCTTGATCGCTGCTTTATACCATTATCTATGCTTCATCTCTGGACTCCATGGTCATCCCTTCGGGCTATTTGCCTTGTCTACCATCGAGTCTAATTCATCGAGCCGGCCTGGATATAGCCGGGCGAAAAGGCCGGATAACAGTTGCCTCCCAATGTACGTCTTTTTTCACACATAACGTGCTTTGAATCGAAGCAAGTTAAGTTGCCAGAAAGGATTCCAATCAGTTTTCTGAATAGTCATTATCCTTTCATTGAGTTATCTCTCCAAACAGTCGTATCTCTCTACTTGTTGTGACACTTGGTTGATATTCGTCGATACAAAATTGGAGTGCAATCTCTCAATTATTGTTTTTGCTCGGTTCCTGAGCTTATTGGTCGAGATAATTGGCTTCGGTTATTTGAACTAGTTCTCTCTCCCAAGAGTTCTCCGGTAATAATTCAATTTTCATCAAGTCAAGAAATCTAATGTCGAGTGTGAACACATGCTCATTTATGTATTCTCCTTTGTCATTGGCTACCAAACACATTCGGATGGCGATAAGTGACTACCAATTTCCACCAAATTGCACTCACAAATTCATCCATCATTTTTTGTTTTTTCATTTTTTTAATACAAGTAGGATTTAGTATCGACCCCTATAGGGGGGATCGGTACCAATCTCGTAAGCACATGTTTAACGTTTGGACCCATTTACGATGGGTTGCGTAGCATATTGAGTGAAAACACATGCTTTTAATTTTGGATTATTTGGGCTACGTATCGTATAACCCGCTTAGTCGATCCTTTATTTCCATTTTTCTATCATCTTCTTATATTCATCCCTCCTTACAACCGATTTGATCCCTCATCCTTCTTCACTTTCTTACACTGATCCCTTATTTTTCATTCATTCAGTCATTTCCAGTTTATTTGCAACCGAACCCATTCTATTCCTTCAGCCGCCATTAAAGAGCTCGAGTTCCCAACCTCCAACAATGCCAAATCTCGAATCGACTAGGTCGAACCCCATATCCACAGTACCTTCGCATGTTCGTGCTCCAAATCCACCAACCATCACTTCCAATTGATTAATTCTCGGGGTTGAATACCTCTTGAAGCCTTAAGCCCAATCCCCTTGGGGGTCACTTCATTTCATTTTGAAATTCATTACCCCGTGCATAAGTAGGTGTTGGGATGGAGTGAGTATAGGGATCGGTTGTAGGCATGGGATTGGTTTTGATGTTTTAGAGATGAAGTGAGGTATGTGATTAGACGTAGAATGGCGTGGGTCGTTCAGTATGGTTATAGGATGGATGAGATGGAGTTGTAGATAAATGTGGGATCAGTATTGTTGTGGAGGAGATGAAGCGGAGTGGCAGTAAGCATTGGGATCAATCGTGGGTTAGAAGCATAGAGGATCGATTATAAGCATGTTGGAGACAATGTTGAGTCTAAATATTTGATCTGATTGAATGCATATGTGGTCTTGGTGTTGAGATTAAGATGGTACCATATTTTTAAGATTGTAGTATAGTATAATTAATGATTCAAGGTTGCTTGATGTTGTTGATTAAATGAACAACTATTGGAGTTTGTTTGATTGGATGAAAGGATTGATATTTTATTATAGTTGTTGGTTCATTTTGATTGCCAATGTCTATTCAATAATATGGAGCTTTTGCGTTAATGAAGAGAGAATAATTCTCTGTGATGCTTGATTAAAACAGATCCCTATGTAATTGATCTTTTCTTGTCATCGTGAGTCCTATTTAGGGATCGATAGTCTATATTAATCTTCTCCTGTCACGTAAATATTCACATGTACATATTTAGGGATCGACATTCCCTATGTGCCTGTGTGCACATGCTTGCAAGCGAGTGTCTCCTTGATATGTGTGACGCCCCACCTCTATACCCACGCTATCCAAGAACACTACGGTGTAATGTTGTCAACTAGCACGGAGAATAAGGCTATTGAGGAGCGACCATCCGTGTAATTGCTTTGTGCGAGCATCGATATGTCAGATAATATAACATGCATTTTATTTCAGGAGGAAATCCGACATACCGATACAAACTCAAAGCTACTACACAATGGCTATAATAGTTTAGGACAATATATATAATAATAACACAGATATAAAAGATGCGGAACACAAATAACAAAAGTCTCATATATATATAACTGATGTCAGTTACAATACATTTGACACGATACATATGATACAACTACAACTGTCGACTCTGGAAGTTATATATACAAGTACATTATCGACTAATATACATGAATACATATCAACCTAAAGCAGATACACTGTCTACTACAAAAAGACGAAGACCACTTCAAAAGATATGAAAAGTCTTCATAGCTCAAACAGCAACCCAAAGCAAGATATCTACAACCTGAAATAACTCGGGTCTGACCCAAGTATTAAATTCAAAAGAAAATAATACACGGGTCAGTCTAATTCAAACTTAGTTATTAATGCACAGAAGCAATAATAATCAAATAACAATAGACGACAGTAATAGAAATCTCGTATATCCGACTCCTCGATAAGAGAATCGGATAACGGCAGATATAACACTAAACAGTGTTAAACAACATATCAGCAAATCCAAATCATCAACAAAGATAAATAAAAAGGATTATCAATGAAGATAGTTTAGAAAACAACAGAATTGTCTAAACAACAATTAACACAAAATCCAATTATTAAATAATAATTAGAAACTCAGAATCTAATTATCGAATAGATAATTAGACACAACAAAATGATCAAATCAAACCAAATCAGAATACAATATCAAAATATGGAATTGGAAACACGAAACAATTTCTTCAATTGAAATCAATCAATTTAAACCGGCAGATTCTGAATTGGCTGCAGTACACGCATGCGTGCACTGCCTTGCCAATACAGAGATGAAGTACACAAAAGCTCAATGAAAGTTTACAACCGGGCACAGGGTCAAACCCAAGCGTTTAGGCTGGATTCAACACATGTACAAATCAATGTACAATAATATCAAGATAAAACTGAGTCAATGATGAAGCACCAGGCTTCAAATTATAACCAACAAGTGAATACACACGAATGCACATGACAATGGACAAACAAGACCACATGAAGTATAAAATTAATGGAACGGGACTCAAGTCAGACCAAATGATCAGGTGAACCCATAATGAAGACAACCCATAATTAAAGAAGTCAACATAGATGATATACCAAAGTCCATAATATAACAACAATGCAGTACACACATATGTCTTCAAGGCAACAAGTTCAAATACCAAAGTGAAGCACCAGACTTCAAGCCAACATGAAAAGATCAAGTCCAGCAACAAAACGTGTACAGATGCAATCATGCACAGCAACTAGTAGAGCAGGCTTATATGGCCAAAGACAAAAAGGTATACTACAACACAAATGCAACAAGAGATAGTGCAGACTTCAATAGAAATAGTGGATGGTACAAAAGGCACCAAACCATAAACAAAATGCAAAAGGTCAAGTCATTGACTCAACACAAATGCCTCAAGTGGTACAAACTTCAACAACTCAGGGGATCCAGTACAGACCAATCCCAGCTAAACAACTATGAGCATCAAGTCGAGCCACAAGACTCTACGGTGGAGTTGAAACAATGCTAACCAAGCAATCAGAAAATCACATGTACAAATTCCAGGCAATAAGGATTCTCAGTCAAATATAGAAGTCCCAGGTTTCAATTGCAACACTACACAAAACAGAACTACGCCTGGAACTTAACAACATTAAATGCCTCAATGTAAAGTCTAGATATACAATCCAATATAAGGCACGGCCTGTGCAAAAGCAACATGGAGCAACATAACAACAATGCCAGAAACTAAATATATGCAAGTGCAGACTACACATAAGTGAAGACCACATGGGCTTAATACAACCAGACCCCACAATGCTACATGTACGCAAGTGTACAACTACAACATGAAACCAAAGACAATTGCTCAGCATACATATGAACTAAGTTCATACATACAACAAACACAAGGCTAACATCAATACAAAGACCTCACAAGTATGACAAGGATGTGCAGATGTAAGCAAAGAAATGATGCATGTATGTGCAGACGCATAGCATCATCAATGAAACCGAACAGCACGCAAAGAAAATGGTCAGACAAATGAGCTCCAAAGAATGCAACAGGTATGCATCAATGAACTGGACAGTGAACCCAATTACTACATGAAACAGGTATGCAAACTGTCTCAATGGTTAAGACCGTCTCATAGACAGTGGCAATGAGTATGAAAGTGCAGACCACAAAGACAAATGTACATGCCAACAGCACTCGAAAGCAACAAAGAACACAAATCTAGAGACAATGAATTCAGAAGATGTCAGATAAATCTCAAGCCACGACATAAATCGAACGGCAAGCAAAATGAATCGACAACTCAACAATTAAAACGAACGAAAATCATAGAATTCAAATGAATCAGATGTGAGTGAAATCGAGATTCACTCACATTTGTCGAAGTAAAGACGAGCACGGCGAAGGCAACGTCGATCGACAGAGCAGGCAACGAACCTTCGATCGAGCTACAAAAGTCGGCAGAAGCCTTAGTTTTTCGAATGAACGAACAAAGAAAATTGTGTCCGCCATTCTTTTCGTTTTGATTTAGGATTAGTGAATGTGAAAAATGAAGGAAAGGGAACGGGTTTAATTATCAAACGGCATCAAAATAAAACAAGGGATAGGCTCCATTACAAAAGCCCATCAACATTTAACTAATCTTTTATTAAAGAATTTTACAATCTAAAAAGGATTTCAATCGATTCAAAACTGCAATAGCAATTAACAACCGATTTAATTGTCATTTTGACGATAAATACTTGCTGTAAAACTCCGGGTTGTTACAGACTCCCCTCCTTATAAAATTTGCATCCCCGCAATTTTCATAATTAAAGTTGTCTATAACAATTATTTTTCTAACCTAAACTGGTTAAGCTAGAGAAATAAAGATCGAGAACACAAACACCAAAGAAATCTTTTAATCCCAAAAAGGAAATTCACAAATTCTCAGCAAAGTCTGATTATCAATAGATAATCAGAAAACAACAAAACTGAATAAATGCAATCATCAGCAATATTCAATTACCAATTAGATATTCAGAAATACAGAAATCTCAAAACAACAATATCTAATTATCGATACGATAATTAGAAAACGGCAAAATCTAATTATCAACAAAGATAATTAGGAAACACAAATCACAATTCGCAAAATTGCCAATATCTAGTTATTTATCAGATAATTGGAAAACAACAACTATCTAATCATCAAAACGATAACCAGAAATCTCAAATCAACAATTATTTAATTATCACAATCGATAATCAAACTTCAAATCAACAAATATTCAATTATCAAAAACGATAATCAAATTTCAAATCAACAAATATTCAATTATCACAAACGATAATCAAATTTCAAATCAACAAATATTCAATTATCAAAAACGATAATCAGAAATCACAAATATCCGATTATCATAAACGATAATGAGAAATAAAAAATATCCGATTATCAAAAACGATAATCAGAAATCACAAATATCCGATTATCAAAAACGATAATCAAAAATCACAAATATCCGATTATCAAAAATGATAATCAGAAATCACAAATATCCGATTATCAAAAACGATAATCAGAAATCACAAATATCCGATTATCAAAAATGATAATCAGAAACAAAAAATATCCGATTATCAAAAATGATAATCAGAAATCACAAATATCCGATTATCAAAAACGATAATCAGAAATCACAAATATCCGATTATCAAAAACGATAATCAGAAATCACAAATATTTCAATTAACGAGTCCGGAATTAACCGAAATAGCAAACGCACATGTCCCATAATCCACGAGTTTTACTAAATCGTTTAATTCTCTTCATCGTTTCCTTGAAAGTGCAAAATTGTGTATTCTAAAAATAACATTTCACATTCTCAAACGGACAAGTCCGGAATTAAGCGAATCAGCAAAAGAAAGGGGTCATAGTCTTCGATTTTGCGAAAACGTTTAAATCGCTTCCTCATTCTTTTGAAAGCGCAAACTGCAAAACTTCTGAAAACAATTTTCATTTATTTTATAAAAGTAATAATTTACATTCTCAAACGAACAAGTCCGGAATTAAGCGAATCAGTAAAAGAAAGGGGTCATAGTCCTCGATTTTGCTGAAACATTTAAATCGCTTCCTCATTCTTTTGAAAGCGTAAACTGTAAAAAATTTGAAAACAATTTTTTATTTTGAAACAATTTTTTAAAACACGTGATTAAAACAGCAACATCAATAGTAACTTTGACAAGGAAATTACACTTCTCAAAATACTGTAAAAACAGACCACAAAATCAGCATTGCGGGATAACCGCTTGAAAATCCATTTTAAAAATGACGGTTACTGAAGTTAAAGTGACAGTAATTTTTATACATCAAAATCTCATCAAGATAATTGGCATCAAAACATAATACCAGTGAATTTTCATTCATTAAAAATGTCACAAGAATCTTCTCAAAGATCAAAAGGAATGTCAAACTCCTTAAACTTTTATTCATAAAAAGTTAATGACACACAAATTCACCAATGCACAAAAATTGATAAAATTTATCAATGGAAATCACGAAAATTGGTGAAGCACAAAATTCTAGAAATCATCACAAGAAATCCAGAAATCACAAAAAGAGGGTGGAGGCCTATCACAAGAACGGGAGCATGAAAACTCACCAACACGTGTATCACAAAACGAGACGCTATCTCATGGTAGCTAACCATTAATTTTGAGCCGAAGCTCCACAAGAATGGCCCGAAGACCGTGGGCGCTACCCCACATATGTGATGATGAAACATCACACAAACGGGGTTTATTCTCCCTCGTAGACAAAGAGACGTCGCACAATTGCTAGTCTAAATCACAAAAAAAAGGGGAAGGCCTATCACAAAACGGGAGTATGAAAACTCAGCAACACGTGTAACACAAAACGAGACGCTATCTCATGGTAGCTAACCATTAATTTTGAGCCGAAGCTCCACAAGAATGGCCCGAAGACCGTGGGGAGCTACCCCACATATGAGATGATGAAACATCACACAAACGGGGTTTAGTCTCCCTCGTAGACAAAGAGACATCGCACAATTGCTAGTCTAAATCACAAAAATGATCGTCATTGATCATAAAGAAGTGTCAATCACACTAAGCTAGTAAATATATGAGTTTAGCTTCATGTCCCATAATGTGACGCCCCACCTCTATGCTCATAATAACAAAGAGTATTAAAAGAAATACTGTCTATTATTACGAAGAATAAGGCTGGATAGGAGCGGCCATCCGTAGTTGGCCTTACACTAATATTGGTTACCTCAATAGGAGTGGTATATACTTTTCATTTTTATTTCATCTTATTTATTTACTCCCATCGACATACCCAATTACCAGTATAAAACAAACTACGATGGTTCATAATAGTTTAGGACATTAGATATAATAATAACACAGATAATATAAATGCAGAACACAGATAAAACAAAAGTCTCATATATATATAACTGATGTTAGTTACAATATAGTTGACACTTAACATATGATACAACTACAACTGTCGACTCTGGAAGTTATATATACAAGTACATTATCAACTAATATACATGAATACATATCATCCTATACAATGACACGACTACTACAAAATGACGAAGACTACTTCAGAAGATATATAAAAAGTCTTCATATCCCAAACAGCAACTCAAAGCAGGAAATCTACAACCTGTAATAACTCGGGTCTGACCCGAGTATTAAATTCAAAAGAAAATAATACACGGGTCAGTCTAATTCAAACTCAGTTATTAGTGCATAGCAGCAATAATAATCAGACAGTCAAATAGACGATAATCACAGAAATCTCGTATATCCAACTCTCGATACGAGAATTGGATAACGGCATATATAACACTAAACAGTGTTAAATGACAAATCAACAATCCAAATCAGAATACAACTCCAAACCATTAAAATTAACCAACGAAACAATTCAACGAAACGAAACATCAATTTAAAACTGTCAAATCTGATAGGGCTGCAGTACACGCACGCGTGTACTGCCTCGCCACTATCGTAGGAGATACACAAAAGCTCAAAGAAAATCACAAATGATCACAAGGTCAAACCCCGAAGTCGGGTTCAACTCAAGGAAGTTTGAAAACAATTCTGAATGCATTAATGCCCTGCAAACCAACAAAGACAAATTGCAACCAAATGAAACTACAGCCTCTGTCACACTGAAACTGCAATTACCAATAAGAACGCTAAGGAAAAACTGCACAAAGGAAAGTAAGAAACAACTGCGCAATAAAACTGCAGTTGAAACAAGCGACGTTCAGCATACATATGAATCGATTTCATATGTACACAAAACACCAAGGGCAATTCAGCAAGGAAATGCCATATCCATAAAAACAACACTGATACAAAAGACCAGATACCAGACTACAAGCAAGTGATGAAGCACAATGGCAACTGACTCAAGTCCAAATGAGCAAGACAAACATACATGAAAACCATCAATACAAAAGTCAGCTATGATCACAGAGACAAGATGGTGATCAGTGAAGTAAAACAACATCAGAGATATACTGAACAACTGAAACCAGAATGCAACCTGTCTCAGATATGCAAGTACATCAAGATACAGTGAGACCAAAAGGGCAACCATGAATAACCAGATCAATTGCAAGCATTAAAACGTTAAACTCCAGAATGTATCGAGTTCAAATAACCCAAAACCAAGACAGCAAGCAATACTAATACAAGAGTGTGTTTATGTCTATATATAAAAACACATACATATCTATACCCAATGCAATAGCAATTCGAAAATACTCAGAGAGGAACTCAAAGATGGTCGGAGCCCAAGCAAAGCCACCAGATTTTTAAATCAAACAAGATAGTGGTTCAACTTCGAAGACCACATTCAACAAAACAGAAGCATTCAACTCAACTAGAATGACCAGAGACGATATCAAGATAAAGTCTGGTAATAACAAAATCAAACTGAAACCGTGAGCTATTTAACAAAACATGAAACCACATCCCCAAAACATAAGCATTTGCACAACAACCCAGTTCACAAATTTAAGAAACAACAGATTCCAATGACCAAAATATGAAAACAGTGAACTGGCACGAATGAATCGAAGAGCAGGCAATACTAACTAAGTAAATCACACAAGTGATGTACAGTGTGCAGAGCAATGATACAAGACTGAGCCGGCATATATGCAACCAAACTTGTTTACTTTCATCATATACTTGAGGACTATAGTAAACTCAGTGAAACCCAACGCAATAACAGTTACAACAAAGTCAACCAAAGTAAGGAAATATCAAAATTCAGATCGAAGCCGTGAGCGACTGACCGGAGTAAAAGGGAACAAAGAATGAAATCAACACTAGCAAAATTTATTCAACAAAGCAGTGATCAAGGAAGTCAAAACCATGGTCGCGACAACCCAGTAAACGAAATATACGAATTTGAACAAGTTAGGAATAATCACTAGCATTCTTACGAAAATCAATGGTTGAATTATTTTAAATGACAAATTCGAACAAATATCAGACGAACGCAAATGAGGGGATTCAAACCCTACTAACACAAGATTTGAACAAGATGTGAGTAATCAGATTACTCACCTTCTTTCCCGAAGCAAGAATCGAAGATTTTGAGCCAGAGCCATGCAAATTGAGGTAGTCGCAGTCGAGGCCAACAAGGAATCCACCGATTTCGTAAAAGATTCGCAAGCCCTAATTTTTGAGGACGAACGAGAATATCGAGCAGCCATTTTTTTTCTTTTGTTTATCTGCTTAGGGTTTTTGAACCAATAAGGAAAAATGAAGGGAGGGACGGGTCTAATATTTTTCTAAGTCCACAACCCATTTAACAAATTTTCCAAAAGAATTTCAACCCATTAAAATGCCAATAGCAATTAGCAACCAAAATAAATCGTCTAATGACGATTATAAATTTGTTACAAAAACCCCGGGTTGTTTTGCTTGTTATCACCGCAAAACGATCAAAAGAAAACGTGTGTAAAATTCAAAGTGTAAAGTCTACCCACATTCAACATATCGTTTAAAAGAATAACAACAGCTTTAAAATTCAAAACAACGATTAACAATTTAGCAATGAATTTTTTTTTACCCAATCTTTTATTAAAGAATTATACAAATCTGAAAAGAATTTCAATCGATTCAAAATTGCAATAGCTATTAACAACAGGTTTAATCGTCCTTTGACGATATCAAAATAATTGTGGAATCTCGGGTTGTTACAGACTCCCCTCCTTATAAAAATTGCGTCCCCGCAATTTTCATAACTAAGGTCGTCCATAACAATTATTTTTCTAACATAAACTGGTTAAGCTAGAAAATAAAAGTCGAGAATTCAAATGCCACAGTAACCTTTTAATTCCAATAAAAGAAATTTACAATTTTTTCTCGATAAAGTCCAATTATCAAAAGATAATCAGAAAACAATCAAAACTGAATAAATGCAATCATCGGCAATATCCAATCACCAATTAGATATTCGGAAATACAGAAACCTCAAAATAGCAATATCTAATTATCGATACGATAATTAGAAAACAACAAAATATAATTATCAACAAAAATAATTATAAAGCACAAATCACAAATCGCAAACTGCAAATATCTAGTTATTCAACAATTAACTGGAAACACAAATTCCAAAATCAACAAATATTCAATTATCACAAAACGATAATCAAATTTCCAAATCAACAAATATTCGATTATCACAAGCGATAATCAAATTTAAAATCAACAAATATTTGATTATCACAAATCGATAATCAAATTTCAAATTCAACAAATATTTGATTATCTCAAGCGATAATCAAATTTCAAATTCAATAAATATTTGATTATCTCAAGCGATAATCAAATTCAAATCAACCAATATTTAATTATCTAAAGCGATAATTAAATTTCAAATCAGCAAATATTTAATTATCTCAAGCGATAATTAAATCTAAAATCAACAAATATTTAATTATCTCAAGCGATAATTAAATCTAAAATCAACAAATATTTAATTATCTGAAGCGATAATTAAATCTCAAATCAACAAATATTTAATTATCTGAAGCGATAATTAAATCTCAAATCAACAAATATTTAATTACCTCAAGCGATAATTAAATCTAAAATCAACAAATATTTAATTATCTGAAGCGATAATTAAATCTAAAATCAACAAATATTTAATTATCTGAAGCGATAATCAAATTTAAAATCAACAAATATTTGATTATCACAAAACGATAATCAAATTTCAAATTCAATAAATATTTTTTTATCTCAAGTGATAATCAAATTCAAATCAACCAATATTTAATTATCTAAAGCGATAATTAAATTTCGAATCAGCAAATATTTAATTATCTCAAGCGATAATTAAATCTAAAATCAACAAATATTTAATTATCTCAAGCGATAATTAAACCTAAAATCAACAAATATTTAATTATCTGAAGCGATAATTAAATCTCAAATCAACAAATATTTAATTACCTCAAGCGATAATTAAATCTAAAATCAACAAATATTTAATTATCTGAAGCGATAATTAAATCTCAAATCAACAATTATTTAATTATCTCAAGCGATAATTAAATCTAAAATCAACAAATATTTAATTATCTGAAGCGATAATTAGAAGCAACAATTATCCGATTATCGGAAACGATAATCAGAACTCATATCAACAAATATCTAATTATCACAAGCGATAATTAGAAGAAAAAAATATCCGATTATCAAAAATGATAATCAGAACTCATATCAATAAATATCTAATTATCACAAGCGATAATTAGAAACAACAAATATCCGATTATCGGAAACGATAATCAGAACTCATATCAACAAATATCTAATTATCACAAGCGATAATTAGAAACAACAAATATCCGATTATCGGAAACGATAATCAGAACTCATATCAACAAATATCTAATTATCGCAAGCGATAATTAGAAACAATAAATATCTGATTATCAAAAACGATAATCAGAACTCATATCAACAAATATCTAATTATCACAAGCGATAATTAGAAACAACAAATATCCGATTATCGGAAATGATAATCAGAACTCATATCAACAAATATCTAATTATCACAAGCGATAATTAGAAACAACAAATATCTGATTATCAAAAACGATAATCAAAACTCATATCAACAAATATCCAATTACCTGCAGATAATTGGAAGCAACAAATATCTAGAAATCAATTAAGAAGACTAGAAAATCAACATAAAAGCTTGGATCGATCCCATCAGATGGCGAGTTTTTAATTCGCCGCACGTGCAACAACATATGGCCGAAGCCTACCAAGTACTCAACATAATTTTGGCGCCCATCTGATTGACCCGAAGGTCCGCAGAGTGACCCGAAGGTCTAGTACTGGTATTTGACCCGAAGGTCCGCAGAGTGGCCCGAAAGCCCAACAAATGACCCGAAGGTCCTCATAGTGGCTCGAAAGCACACAAAATCATCAAATATTTCAATTAACGAGTCCGGAATTAACCGAAATAGCAAACGCACATGTCCCATACCACGTGTTTTACTAAATCGTTTGATTCTCTTCATCATTTCCTTGAAAGTGCAAAATTGTGTATTTTGTAAAAATACATTTCACATTCTCAAACGGACAAGTCCGGAATTAAGCGAATCAGTAAAAGAAAGGGGTCATAATCCTCGATTTTGCTGAAACGTTTAAATCGCTTCCTCATTCTTTTGAAAGCGCAAACTGTTAAAATTTTCTGAAAACAATTTTATTTATTTTGTAAAAATAACAATTCACATTCTCAACTGGACAAGTCCGGAGTTAAGCGAAACAGTAAAAGAAAGGGGTCATAATCCTCGATTTTGCTGAATCGTTTAAGTCGCTTTCTCATTCTTTTGAAAACGCAACTGTTAAAAATTTATAAAACAATTTTCATTTTAAAACGATTTTCCAATCACGTGATTAAAGCAGCAAATCAGTAACAATTTCGATAAGGAAATTGTACTTCTCAAAATACCGTAAAAACGGTCACAAAACAGCATTGCGGAATAACCACTAGAAAATCCACTTTTTAAAACTTGACGGTTACTGAAGCCAAAGTGACAGTAATTTTTTTTTTTCAAATGTCAAAATCTCATCAAAATAATTTACATCAAAATGTAACAACAGCGAATTTTCATTCATTAAAATGGCCAACAAAACACCGTGCTTCAAAAAATTTAGCACCGATGTAAAAATCTCGTTATAAAAATAATGGCAACAAAATACGTTTCATAACCAAACATCGGTTCAACGTAAAATTAATGCAGTAACGTGCAATTCATATTTGCACGCACATTACAATATAAACAAAGAAATCATCCGAATGTATCTTCAATGAAGACAATTCCAAACAGCAAAATCTAATCAATAAATGATTAGTACGAAAGAAAGCCAGCGGAAATTTCAACAAAAATCACATAACTGCAATTTCTTCGAATCCTCAATTCGGATTCGAAATTCTCAAAGAAACAAAATAATTACAGCTATGTAAACAACCAATGAAATTTATTTCAATTTCATATTTCAATTTTTAAATCAAAAAGATTATCAGCAGTATTCAGCGAAGACAGTTTCACTGTTTCCGCTGCGCACTCTGATAACCAGAACACAAATTAATCATTCAATAAAACACAGTTTCTCTTTTATTTTTAAATAAAGATATTTAAAAACTTCATTAAAATTTCAAAACTTTAGTTTTGACTCAAAGCACAAATAAAACATCGACCGATAGTTGTAACACATGTTCCATTTAAGTTATGTTTTATATTATGTCCATAAACCCCAAGCTCTGATACGAACTGTGACGCCCCACCTCTATGCTCATAATAACAAAGAGTATTAAAAGAAATACTGTCTATTATTACGAAGAATAAGGCTGGATAGGAGCGGCCATCCGTAGTTGGCCTTACACTAATATTGGTTACCTCGATAGGAGTGGTATATACTTTTCATTTTTATTTCATCTTATTTATTTACTCCCATCGACATACCCAATTACCAGTATAAAACAAACTACGATGGTTCATAATAGTTTAGGACATTAGATATAATAATAACACAGATAATATAAATGCAGAACACAGATAAAACAAAAGTCTCATATATATATAACTGATGTCAGTTACAATATAGTTGACACAATACATATGATACAACTACAACTGTCGACTCTGGAAGTTATATATACAAGTACATTATCAACTAATATACATGAATACATATCATCCTATACAATGACACGACTACTACAAAATGACGAAGACTACTTCAGAAGATATATAAAAAGTCTTCATATCCCAAACAGCAACTCAAAGCAGGAAATCTACAACCTGTAATAACTCGGGTCTGACCCGAGTATTAAATTCAAAAGAAAATAATACACGGGTCAGTCTAATTCAAACTCAGTTATTAGTGCATAGCAGCAATAATAATCAGACAGTCAAATAGACGATAATCACAGAAATCTCGTATATCCAACTCTCGATACGAGAATTGGATAACGGCATATATAACACTAAACAGTGTTAAATGACAAATCAACAATCCAAATCAGAATACAACTCCAAACCATTAAAATTAACCAACAAAACAATTCAACGAATCGAAACATCAATTTAAAACTGTCAAATCTGATAGGGCTGCAGTACACGCACGCGTGTACTGCCTCGCCACTATCGTAGGAGATACACAAAAGCTCAAAGAAAATCATAAATGATCACAAGGTCAAACCCCGAAGTCGGGTTCAACTCAAGGAAGTTTGAAAACAATTCCGAATGCATTAATGCCCTGCAAACCAACAAAGACAAATTGCAACCAAATGAAACTACAGCCTCTGTCACACTGAAACTGCAATTACCAATAAGAACGCTAAGGAAAAACTGCACAAAGGAAAGTAAGAAACAACTGCGCAATAAAACTGCAGTTGAAACAAGCGACGTTCAGCATACATATGAATCGATTTCATATGTACACAAAACACCAAGGGCAATTCAGCAAGGAAATGCCATATCCATAAAAACAACACTGATACAAAAGACCAGATACCAGACTACAAGCAAGTGATGAAGCACAATGGCAACTGACTCAAGTCCAAATGAGCAAGACAAACATACATGAAAACCATCAATACAAAAGTCAGCTATGATCACAGAGACAAGATGGTGATCAGTGAAGTAAAACAACATCAGAGATATACTGAACAACTGAAACCAGAATGCAACCTGTCTCAGATATGCAAGTACATCAAGATACAGTGAGACCAAAAGGGCAACCATGAATAACCAGATCAATTGCAAGCATTAAAACGTTAAACTCCAGAATGTATCGAGTTCAAATAACCCAAAACCAAGACAGCAAGCAATACTAATACAAGAGTGTGTTTATGTCTATATATAAAAACACATACATATCTATACCCAATGCAATAGCAATTCGAAAATACTCAGAGAGGAACTAAAAGATGGTCGGAGCCCAAGCAAAGCCACCAGATTTTTAAATCAAACAAGATAGTGGTTCAACTTCGAAGACCACATTCAACAAAACAGAAGCATTCAACTCAACTAGAATGACCAGAGACGATATCAAGATAAAGTCTGGTAATAACAAAATCAAACTGAAACCATGAGCTATTTAACAAAACATGAAACCACATCCCCTAAACAGAAGCATTTGCACAACAACCCAGTTCACAAATTTAAGAAACAACAGATTCCAATGACCAAAATATGAAAACAGTGAACTGGCACGAATGAATCGAAGAGCAGGCAATACTAACTAAGTAAATCACACAAGTGATGTACAGTGTGCAGAGCAATGATACAAGACTGAGCCGGCATATATGCAACCAAACTTGTTTACTTGCATCATATACTTGAGGACTATAGTAAACTCAGTGAAACCCAACGCAATAACAGTTACAACAAAGTCAACCAAAGTAAGGAAATATCAAAATTCAGATCGAAGCCGTGAGCGACTGACCGGAGTAAAAGGGAACAAAGAATGAAATCAACACTAGCAAAATTTATTCAACAAAGCAGTGATCAAGGAAGTCAAAACCATGGTCGCGACAACCCAGTAAACGAAATATACGAATTTGAACAAGTTAGGAATAATCACTAGCATTCTTACGAAAATCAATGGTTGAATTATTTTAAATGACAAATTCGAACAAATATCAGACGAACGCAAATGAGGGGATTCAAACCCTACTAACACAAGATTTGAACAAGATGTGAGTAATCAGATTACTCACCTTCTTTCCCGAAGCAAGAATCGAAGATTTTGAGCCAGAGCCATGCAAATTGAGGTAGTCGCAGTCGAGGCCAACAAGGAATCCACCGATTCGTAAAAGATTCGCAAGCCCTAATTTTTGAGGACGAACGAGAATATCGAGCAGCCATTTTTTTTTCTTTTGTTTATCTGCTTAGGGTTTTTGAACCAATAAGGAAAAATGAAGGGAGGGACGGGTATAATATTTTTCTAAGTCCACAACCCATTTAACAAATTTTCCAAAAGAATTTCAACCCATTAAAATGCCAATAGCAATTAGCAACCAAAATAAATCGTCTAATGACGATTATAAATTTGTTACAAAAACCCCGGGTTGTTTTGCTTGTTATCACCGCAAAACGATCAAAAGAAAACGTGTGTAAAATTCAAAGTGTAAAGTCTACCCACATTCAACATATCGTTTAAAAGAATAACAACAGCTTTAAAATTGAAAACAACGATTAACAATTTAGCAATGAATTTTTTTTTACCCAATCTTTTATTAAAGAATTATACAAATCTGAAAAGAATTTCAATCGATTCAAAATTGCAATAGCTATTAACAACAGGTTTAATCGTCCTTTGACGATATCAAAATAATTGTGGAATCTCGGGTTGTTACACATAACCACTTGCTTAACTCGAATATTTACGAACAAACTGTAGATCTTCACTAGAAAATTGTCACAAGAGATTCAATCGAACAAGTCCAAGAATTAACCGGCGAAGTAAACGCAAGCATTTCATACCACTCGTTTTACTAAGTCGTTTAATTAGATTTCTCATACGAGTGAGTTAAAGGTTTGTATATACTAATAGATAGGAAAACGGTTTGAGAAAACGAGCTTTATAAATAGAATAGTGTTGAAATCGTTTTAATGAAAGAGTTTTGATATTTACTACTAGTATTGAAACCTTTATATTTTTAAAGTGAAAAATCACAAAAATGATTGTAGAAACAAATCAATTCACTAAAATTCACATTCGAAGACGTGAATAAAACCCAAAGAATTCGATTCCAAGGAAATCAATATCAAATCCATCAAAGTGGAAATACCCAAAAATTCCAAAAATAGAAGTTATCAAAGTTGACAAAGGTGATAACAACTAATCGGAGAAGAAGAATCGATTAACAATTGGAAAAACAAAGAAAAACGAGTATAAATAGGCAAGCAGGGAAATAGGAGCAGGTCGGTTGACCGAACTGCAAATTCTGCAATTCCTACCCTATTTAATAAAAGTGTAATCTTTCACTCAATTTGCAACCGGTCGAGCACGGACGCTTGGGGATTACGCCCATCGGCTACCTGGTCCTATTGGCTCGTCGATGCATCACTAAAAACATGTTCGAACATCAAGTTAGGATCTTTAAAATTTTGAACCCAAAACACTAAAAATTGGAATATTCACAAAACCAATCCAAATCAAAATCAAATGTACATGAATAAGCGTTAGGAATTCATACCTAAGAATCAAAGATAATCATAGACAAAGATGTGAGATAAAACATCGACAAATAGTTGTAACACATGCACCATCTAAGTTATGTTTTATATTTGTCCTAAACCCCAGGCTCTGATACCAAGCTGTGACGCCCCACCTCTATACCCACGCTAGCCAAGAACACTACGGTGTAATGTTGTCAACTAGCACGGAGAATAAGGCTGTTGAGGAGCGACCATCCGTGTAATTGCTTTGTGCGAGCATCGATATGTCAGATAGTATAACATGCATTTTATTTCAGGAGGAAATCCGACATACCGATACAAACTCAAAGCTACTACACAATGGCTATAATAGTTTAGGACAATATATATAATAATAACATAGATATAAAAGATGCGGAACACAGGTAACAAAAGTCTCATATATATAACTGATGTCAGTTACAATACATTTGACACGATACATATGATACAACTACAACTGTCGACTCTGGAAGTTATATATACAAGTACATTATCGACTAATATACATGAATACATATCAACCTAAAACAGATACACTGTCTACTACAAAAAGACGAAGACCACTTCAAAAGATATGAAAAGTCTTCATAGCTCAAACAACAACCCAAAGCAAGATATCTACAACCTAAAATAACTCGGGTCTGACCCGAGTAATAAATTCAAAAGAAAATAATACACGGGTCAGTCTAATTCAAACTCAGTTATTAATGCACAGAAGCACTAACAATCAAATAACAATAGACGACAATCACAGAAATCTCGTATATCCGACTCCTCGATAAGAGAATCGAATAACGGCAGATATAACACTAAACAGTGTTAAACAACATATCAGCAAATCCAAATCATCAACAAAGATAAATAAAAAGGATTATCAATGAAGATAGTTTAGAAAACAACAGAATTGTCTAAACGACAATTAACACAAAATCCAATTATTAAATAATAATTAGAAACTCAGAATCTAATTATCGAATAGATAATTAGACACAACAAAATGATCAAATCAAACCAAATCAGAATACAATAACAAAATATGGAATTGGAAACACGAATCAATTTCATCAATTGAAATCAATCAATTTAAACCGGCAGATTCTGAATTGGCTGCAGTACACGCACGTGTGCACTGCCTCGCCAATACAGAGATGAAGTGCACAAAAGCTCAATGAAAGTTTACAACCGGGCACAGGGTCAAACCCAAGCATTTAGGCTGGATTCAACACATGTACAAATCAATGATGAAGCACCAGACTTCAAATTATAACCAACAATTGAATACACACGAATACACATGACAATGGACAAACAAGACCACATGAAGTATAAAATTAATGGAACGGGACTCAAGTCAGACCAAATGATCAGGTGAACCCATAATGAAGACAACCCATAATTAAATAAGTCAACATAGATGATATACCAAAGTCCATCATATAACAACAATGCAGTACACACATATGTCCTCAAGGCAACAAGTTCAAATACCAAAGTGAAGCACCAGACTTCAAGCCAACATGAAAAGATCAAGTCCAGCAACAAAACGTGTACATATGCAATCATGCACAACAACTAGTAGAGCAGGCTCGTATGGCCAAAGACAACAAGGTATACTACAACACAAATGCAACAAGAGACAGTGCAGACTTCAATAGAAATAGTGGATGGTATAAAAGGCACCAAACCATAAACAAAATGCAAAAGGTCAAGTCATTGACTCAACACAAATGCCTCAAGTGGTACAAACTTCAACAACTCAGGGGATCCAGTACAGACCAATCCCAGCTAAACAACTACGAGCATCAAGTCGAGCCACAAGACTCTACAGTGGAGTTGAAACAATGCTAACCAAGCAATCAGAAAATCACATGTACAAAGTCCAGGCAATAAGGATTCTCAGTCAAATATAGAAGTCCCAGGTTTCAATTGCAACACTACACAAAACAGAACTGTAAAAGCCTGGAACTTAACAACATTAAATGCCTCAATGTAAAATATGGATATACAATCCAATATAAGGCACGGCCTGTGCAAAAGCAACATGGAGCAACATAACAACAATGCCAGAAACTAAACATATGCAAGTGTAGACTACACATAAGTGAAGACCACATGGGCTTAGTACAACCAGACCCCACAATGCTACATTTACGCAAGTGTACAGCTACAACATGATACCAAAGACAATTGCTCAGCATACATATGAACTAAGTTCATACATACAACAAACACAAGACTAACATCAATACAAAGACCTCACAAGTATGACAAGGATGTGCAGATGTAAACAAAGAAATTACGCATGTGTGTGCAGATGCATAGCATCATCAATGAAACCGAACAGCACGCAAAGGAAATGGTCAGACAAATGAGCTCCAAAGAATGCAACAGGTATGCATCAATGAACTGGACAGTGAACCCAATTACTACATGAAACAGGTATGCAAACTGTCTCAATGGTCAAGACAGTCTCATAGACAGTGACAATGAGTATGAAAGTGTAGACCACAAAGACAAATGTACATGCCAACAGCACTCGAAAGCAACAAAGAACACAAATCTAGAGACAATGAATTCAGAAGATGTCAGATAAATCTCAAGCAACGACATACATCGAACGGCAAGCAAAATGAATCGACAACTCAACAATTAAAACGAACGAAAATCATAGAATTCGAATGAATCAGATGTGAGTGAAATCGAGATTCACTCACCTTTGTTGAAGCGAAGACGAGCACGACGAAGGCAACATCGATCGACAGAGCAGGCAACGAACCTTCGATCGAGCTACAAAAGTCGGCAGAAGCCCTAGTTTTTCGAACGAACGAACGAAGAAAATTGTGGCCGCCATTCTTTTCGTTTTGATTTAGGGTTAGTGAATGTGAAAAATGAAGGAAAGGGAACGGGTTTAATTGTCACCCGGCATCAAAATAAAACAAGGGATAGGCTCTATTTCAAAAGCCCATCAACATTTAACCAATCTTTTATTAAAGAATTTTACAATCTAAAAAGGATTTCAATCGATTCAAAACTGCAATAGCAATTAACAACCGATTTAATCGTCATTTTGACAATAAATACTTGCTGTAAAACTCCGGATTGTTACAATATGGGATCAGTTACGATCCCATACTTGGGTGAATTTTTTTATATCTTTGCCTTGCACTCCTGGGTTATGGATGAATAGATTGGCTTATAAGGATAATTGCTTTGTGACCTTATACTTGAATGCATGCATGTGTATGCCCATATGGACTTGAACTTAAATGTATGAACAAGCTTGTATGTTTGAACGTGAATGTAGATGTACGCATATTCGCTGAATGTTGATGACATGCTCTTATGTGTCGACAGCCGATCCCTAAACTTGAACGCAACTCTCACGTATACCCATCGATGTGAAATTCGGTTGGGACGGTCAGGGATGACTGTCACTTCGGTTGAACTCCCTAGTTTCGCCATAACTGTCGTATAATAGTGAACTGTACAACACTGCACAACACAACACTGCATTGATTGCACTTAGCACGGGGGAACATGTTAATCCATCTAACAATGGCTATATGTCGAATTTAATAGTTATGGGTTCTAGACGCTTCGAGCAATTTTCTACAATAATTGGCTTTTTCTTTAAATTTGAATCTTCTTGTGTATTTGAGTAATGCGCTTTCCATTCAATGTACTCGCAATCTATTACTTGTCGTTCGGGTTAGAATGATAGTCAGTCGCTCATGTGCCTAGGTGTTGATCCTATGGTTCTATCTCTAGGCATCCTTTTGGCCGTAGCCTCGAGTCATTTTAAATACTAGGCATAAGGCATAGTATTGAGCTGTTGTAGTCAGCTTTTGGTTGATCACACTTCTTCCTCGGTCTTGGGTTGATAGATGTACTGCATGGATGGTCGAGTCTCATCCTAGTTGTGTTTATATTCATGCCTAAGCTCCGAAGACTTAGAGTTGATTGATGAATGGTCGGGTCACATCCATCTTGATTCTCGCTCGTGCCCCCAAGTCAGAGGAAAATGTCGATAGGTGGATGAGCAAGTCACGTCCGCTTTAGTTTTATACTTTTTCTGCCAAATCTAAGGTCAGAGTTAGTTGATGGAAAGCTAAGTCATGCCTATTCCAGATTGTATCCTGATATCTCCTTCTTGGGGAGAGACTTTGATGCTTCATCAGATTCCAAGAATGAGCTTAGTACCGGATGGTGAATCACGTCCACTTTTGGTGTAGACGTCGCCATATTCTGGGCAAGAACTGAAGAATGGTTAGTCAGGTCACATCCATTTTGTGATTCATGCTTCCCCTGTCGAATCAAGGAAAAGAACCAAGAGATGGGTGGTCTGATCACATACATTTGTCATTGGTGTGGGTCGACATTGACCATCGATCGGTCGCCCATAACTTCGGATGTCATTCTTATTGGTTTTGCACTAAGGCCTCCTTGCGGTTGTTGCCTTAAGTCACAAAGAACAATAAGTCGGAGCTATAGTGAGTTGTTGTATTCAGCTTTTAGTAGTGTCTTGGTTAGTAGAGTTAGTACGTGGATGGTTGAGTCATGTCCTTTTGAGTTTATACTTGTAACACCCCACCTCTATACCCCCTATCCAAGAGTATTAGAGAGTAATACTGTCAGATAATATGGAGAATGATGCTATATAGGGTACACACGTGAATAATCCCTTGGACTAACACTGGTACGTATTCAAACAACTAATATAAAACTATCTTATACGTACACAGTATCTGTACAAAGCAATAGACACATGTGCCTCCAGGACAGAACAATACATAATATACAGTATAACACAGTGAACACATAGTCAATCGCAGCAATAATATATAGTATAAATATATTAATGTTATACAATACAATTCATATGTCAATTATATATATAAATATAATGAAGCAGTGCCAAACAAATATCATGAAATAATCCTAATTTAGAACTCCTCTAAGCCCAAAGTAAATAAATGTTGGTTGAGTCGTCCCTGTTCCTAAAATGTCTCGAACTGACCCGAGTATTATAAAATAACACATAGATCAGAATATGTCTAATTAAGGATATATAATAATATATGACTACTGAATAGTAAGATATATATATATATATATATATATCTATATAATCGTAAATAGTCATCAAGGTATCACATTACCAATAACTCAAATCCATATGAAATAGTTAATACCGATTTCAAAGATGTCATTACCCATAAAGAAAAACATCAAATCATACAATCATAGAATCAATACAAATGGGTGAATCATACATATCTAGTGGTCATCATCAAGTCCAAATTAATGAGTAATGAGACATCCTCAAGTGAAGTTATGCAATATTGAAACAATGCCTACTATCTCTCTCAATCTCATATTATAACATATCAATATCAAATCAACAAATCAATAAGGTAGATTTGAGCCAGCTCATAACAATATCCAAATATAATCAATAATAAGTAGGTTGTCTGCTTATAAAAGATAGGCTGTTTGCCAAAGAAGGATACGGGGTTGACATACTCGGGACATTATCTCATGTATAATCTCATCTATACATAATATGTGTCTATCTACTACCCACATACATCCACACATTCCGGAACCAGACGGGAGACTAACAGCACATGTGCTTGCTGCAGGAGCCACATGTGGTCCATATGACAAGACTCCTACAGTCATCGGTTACCATTACCTCTTCCCTCTTGGTACCATGGCAATGTTCCACCACAGGCTTGACAACGCGAAGCCTCTTCAGCCACGACTCCCGACATGTGCCCCTATATAGTAACTGACTGATGGCCGATGCGATACAAGGGGCAACCAACTACCAATCTCGTGATGCGCATTGAATATCATAAGCAATAATGGTGTGGCGGATTTTGGGTGCGACCCCCCACACACACAGATATATATATATATATATATATATATATATATATATATATGTTGAGGTCTACAATTTCTCAAACATGTGCATACCCATGCCCATGTTGTCAATGCAATTCATAGAGAAAAGCTCACTTGCATACATGCATGAAACACACAAGTCATATTTAATTTAGTTTGTTATAAATTTTAAATAGACCCATTCATATAAACGAACTACCAAGCAAGACATTAAGATATGAAAGTAGGACATAAAGGTAAGAAAATATTAAGGCACTAGTTTGTTAATATATATATTCATATTCTATACATTTCATATGTGGTAAATATTTTACAAATATCACTTAACTAAATTTACAAACATAAAAAGATTCACAGTCTCATATACAAAAAGTAGTAATTCTATCAGTTGTTGATATATATATATATATATTATATTGACAGCAATATGGTGTTGACAAAACAATTGAATTGGCCAGATTGTTAGGTCTGTATTTGAAGACTATCCAACAATAAAAGGTCTATTATTCAAAAATATATAAGTTAGTATACATACGTTTAATAAAAACCTAGGAATTGCTGAAATCAAATTCATAGAAAGAAGAAAATGTCAAAACTAATCTACAAGTATTCTCACACCACTATATATATATATATTGTATACATATGTATATATATTTATAATATAACCCACGTAGGAAAATATATAATTTAAAGATGGACAAACTTAAGATAAAATACACTAAGAGACTTCATGTCCAAGTTCAAGAACGTAGACTGGTAGCTTAAGGAACATATGCATATGATTCAAGACATACACGTCTACATGCACACAAATATGCACTTGCAAATAGGAATAGACTCGAAGGCAACAAGAACAGAAGTGTTCTAGATCGCCTTCCACAATTCGAGGTGGCTAATGCCAGTCGTCACTCCATAACTCTACTCTTATGGTTATTTTGGGTTTAAAGCTCGCATATATTCAATGAAATGCAAGAACATACATTCAAAGGTTGAATATTTAGACATAGGTATGTGAGTGTTTTACTCACCAGAAACTTGCGTCCATTTCTTCCTTCTCTGCTTTTTCTTTCTCTGATTACACACACATCAGCTCTAAAACTTCAATGAAACTCGCTTATCATTCAAGTGTGAGTATATGCTTGTATAGGGAAATATTTTCTTCTGTTTGTGAATTTCTAAATTTGTTTTTGAATTTAACTTGAATTCATAATGAGGAAGGGTTTGGGTAAATGAACGATTTTCTCCCCATAGAAAAGAAAGCATATGGGTCAGATTTATAAATGAAGTAAAAAACCATCAGGATGTGGAAATTTCAGGAGATAGAATAATTTGGATATCAAAACTTAGAGTTTGGGTGTAAGAGGTTGGGCTTGTGTTATAAAAGCTTGGGCCTTGAAATAAAAAGTATAAACAAACAAATATAATTTCTTTTATTTATAGACTAAATGCTATTTAATTTAAACAAATGTAGATTACATTTCAAAATTACTATAATAATATACAATGATATACTATATATCATTTTCACACTTTAAATCCTTTTGTTCAAACAATTACAAAACTATTTTATTAAATATATTTCCCCTAAATTTCAATTTTTTTAATTAAATTACTATTATTTACTTAATTAATTACTATTAAAAACCGGGTTGTTAAAGACTCCACCCCTTAACAAATTTGCGTCCTTGCAACTTCCTATAAGGAAAAATCTGTAATAATTTAATTATACAAAACTTAATTGTATTATTTAAATTTATCTTATATTTCGAAAAGTTTATTCAAGAAATTTTTTTTATAAAATCGTTAAATCCTTTATTTAGATATTTTTTTAAAATATCTTATACATTTCATATACTTTTTTTTTGAAAATTCATTTTATTCAAACTCAAACATAATTTGAATTTAAATTTTCCCCTTAAATATCTTCTAATTTTTTAACAAACATCCAAAATTTTACAAACAAAATTCCCACTAAAACTGAAATTTTGCATATAATGAATTAATTTCTACATATTTCATAATTTCAAGACTTCTCATATAAAAGTTAAATTCAACTATTATTTTGCAAACACTTTTCATAATTAAACAAATATTCAACTCTTTTAAATCAAATCTAAGAGAGAAAATTATAAATCTCCTTTCAAAATTTAACACTTCGAAAATTATTGTACGTCATTTACCAAAATAATTTTCAATTTAATTAACTGAGTACATAATAAACCTTTAAATTATATAAACATATATACTCACATCTTAAAATTCGTACAACTCTATCGCATTTAATCATCATATATATATATATAAACATTATTAATTATATTTATACTTATATTCAAAAATTCTCAATTACATCGAATAGTGTGATATTACCTCACTATGTATAATAGTGATTACTAATATCAATTGGCTGCACTATTGATCACATAATCAATATCGCCTCGCCAGTGATCACAGTCGTGCACTAATATTTATTGGCTACAACTATCACCAAAAATACATACTAGCACATAAAATATATTTTACAAGCATTTGCCAAAATAATAAATATAAACTCTAGTTTTCAAATCCTTTACAAATATAAATATCACTTAATCAAAATAAGTTACTTTGCTTATTTTCCCATTTAAAATATTTAACTCTTTTCCATACTTTAATCTTCCACAAATTATTTATATCTTCCAAAATCATCGTGTCCAAATGTCTTGTCTAAGCGTTTAAGAATTTCTGTCGAATACATGTGCACTCGCATCGACCAAAATCCTTAACGCACTCAATAGACAAGTTAACACCATTTTTATTTCTACAAATATCCATAAGTATTAGTTTCACTAATTATCAAGTACTAGTTTTAAAATAATTTCCAGATATCCATTAAATAATTTTCTTATAGTATATATATTTACTTCCCAAATAATTTCTAATTAAAACATTCACTTCACAATTAAAATTATTTGATCATAATAATACCAATGATTATATTCAATAAACTTTGCTTTCAACGAATACTTATTAATCTCAAAAACTTTTTCGAAGACTCATTAAAACTCACATATCTATGCATTTTACTCAACCAATCATTTAAAAAAAGTAACTTATAAGAATAAACCAAATGATTAAATTTGTAACGACCCACCTTTTTGGACGGTTCAAATCGACAATAAACCACACATGTCGGACTCAAACCATTCAAAAGGGAGGATTGTTATGGGATAAATAAGAAAAGAAGAGAAAAGAATGAAAAACAAACACAGAGTCTCACAGCGGAATGACAAAATATAATAAATCAAATAAACAGTTCATGAAGCTGCTGTACAAATAATATTTGATTACACTTTTACAATACAAATCAGAGTTACACATACAACAGAAATAAATAAATAACGTAGTGGAAAAACATGATGCAGTGGAATATATGTACATAACAAATAGCATACAAATCTCCATCTTCGTCCTCCAGAAATAAAGTCATCAACATTGAAAAGCTCAGGTTGACCCGAGCGTAATGAAAAGACAAAACACTCGAGTCAGAACTATAAGATTTTATGTAAGTTAAATCAAAATAAGTAAATATAAGTGTAACAGTGTCAGAGATGTTTATGGGATTTTACATCTCATATCCAGTGTCTAACGTGCGTGCAATAACTTAAGAGATGTTTGGGATTCCATCTCCTAAGGATCCGTTAAACTATCTATATGTAGTAGAATACGCTATTATAATATGTCTACAATAAAGTAAAGTATTAAAACAGCGTTAAGGCGTTACCCATATCCCCTTTAACATATTTTTATATAAATACCGTAGTCTATATAGATACTGTAAGCCCCACCAAATCGTTGGAATACTTAGGGAGCACTCTATAGGTATGATACAAACCAAAGTCGTAGTGGGCGCAATCAGGATAAATATGACAAGGCACGCGAGGCAATGCCCAGGGTAGGATACTACCGTTTTGCACTCCCGGACTGGTGGTAACGCATAGCAGCTAATTCCGCCCACCTCGGAACACACTCCCATAATCAAAATTGAGGAGTGGCCACCAAATCAATCACAAAGCAATAAATATGGTATCGAAGAAATGTGCCCGATAGGGGGAGCGACCCCACTTGGCTTGGTATAGCTCCTGTTTTAGTCATTTTAATTATGACCCAAAAGTTAAGGCTATCCATCATCATTCTCTTACTTCATTCTAGTAGCATTCGCCAAACCATCCTACTTCATTCTAGATTCTCCACCACATGCATAGTTGTTAAAGTGGTTTTCGGTATTGGCAGAGAGTATGACAATATCTGATCCCGGTCTCATTAACAACCAAATGCTTATTTCACACCGGTTGTTCTTTTACATTTCCAAAACCTATTCATAATTGATATCAAAATATCATTATTCAATTCAAAATCATATCACTTTTGAAATCATATTCATTTTCGAAAACGTATTAATTTCAAAATCATAACCACAAAATAGGTTAAACCATCATATCAAAATATTCGCATTTAAAATAATTAAATCAAAATCATAACATTTCCAACTTAAACGGTTTGAATATTCAAAGTAGTTTATATATTCGAATAGTTATACATCAAAAATAGTTTATATTTTAAAAATAGGTTATAGATTAAATTAGTTTATATAATAGAAATAGTTTATATATTAAAATATATATTAAAAGTTGTTTATAAATTTAAAATAATATATATTAAAATAGTTTATAATTTAAAGATGGGTTGTAGATTAAAATAGTTTATATATTAGAAATAGTTTAAAATAGTTTAAAATAGTTTTATTAGTTTAAAATATTTTAACAGTTTAAATAGTTTAAGGAATTTTAAACAGTTAAAATAGTTTAATATAAAATGGTTTGATTTTTGGAAATGGTTTATACAGTAAATAGTTTGAAAATCTAAATAATCTAAATTTTAAAATAATAGATTTTTAAACAGTTTATATTAAAATAATTAATTTGAAAATAATATCAAACCCAACCGTTTCTTCCATTTCAATAAATCTGGACCATATCCATATTCAAATCAACAAAACTCAATTTAAATCTTTCAATTCAAATTCTCATTAAAACCATTTTAATTTATATCAATTTCAAATCCATGTTTGAACTACAAATTTAAACCACTTCAAATTCAATAGATTTCAAAGTTTAAATATTCAAACGTTTACAATAACTCAAATTTGATAAATTTCATTTATATTTCAAAATTCAACTTTAAGATTTCAATTTTAATTTTTTAAACAATTCATTTAAACCAATTTCACTTTCAACATTTTAAAGCTTGGATTTTGAAAGTAATTCAATTTATATAAATCTAATTTTTATTTCAAAATATCATTTAACTGGATTCAAAAATTAAGGATTTAAAATCATTTAATTTAACCAATCTGGTGTCCGTATATAATTTTCTACCCTACGATCAAGTGATACGTATATATATCATTTCAACCCGCAATAATATAAATTTACGCGTATATATAATTTCAACCCGCAATCCCGAGTAAAATTCAAAATCCATAAAATTGTTCGAGTTTATCATTTCAACCCATAACAATTTTCCCCTAACCTATAAGATCGTTTGGGTATGTATAATTTAAACCCATAGTGATTTTCCTAATGATAACTAAGGGAACTTGCGGTATGATAACAACATATAAAATAAATATAATATCCAATCATCCAAATCTCAACAATTAAACATTCATCACAATCATCATTCAAATCAACCAATAAATCACAATAAACAAACTGGTTATCATTATCAGGTAATTAACTGGCAATTAAATTCAATATTAATTTAAATGGCAATTCAATTCAAAAAAACTCAAATTAAGTTTAACTAACAATTTAAAATACCAAACAACAATCAATAAATTTCCAATCACATCATAAATTTAATTTAACTAACATAAGATAGTTTAGCATTCGTGAGTGGGTTAAAACACACCTTTTATTTCAAATCGATTTAAAATCACGTTAAAACCCAAAATTCTAACAGTCTCAGAATTCAGCCAAACCAGTTCCATAATATCCAAAATTTCGATACGATCGCAATGGAGAAAACTACACGTGAATCCGAACTCGTATGCAAAAGATATTAAGGTTAGAAGTTATATGATATATATTATAAAATAAATAAAATAATAATAATATAAGCCACATCACCTCTCTGTCCAAGCCCCAGCGTTCAATATGCCTGCACAGTGAACCTACAGACAATGCTTCAACCACCACTCTCCACGAAAAAATCGCCGTTGACACATGGGCTTACACCTCGATCGGACTACGCCTTTGGAAGCGCCTTGGCCAGACGCCCCTCTAGGCTTCACCTCAACGGCCGCACCGCCCCCCCCCCCCCCCCCTTATGCACCACGTCGAGCTCGAAACTGATTGGAAAACATCTGATTTTGGTGAACCCTATCGACTATAAGGTGATGGAACCACATGGATCGAAAGCCTTTGGCCTCCTCTACGCCGTAGTAGCACCTAATCGTCAAACGGTCGACGATCCACCGTCGAACGAAACCATGGCCTATGGGCGGTCGAAACTAAATCACCAATTTCTGGGCAAACCATGATTCGATTGCAAAAATGAACCACATCAGAAGATTACGCTTGTCGAGAGCTTTCCAACGATATATAATTCGATATAGTTTGAGGAGTTTAAATTTTGGAATTGGTTTTGATTTGAAATTTGAATTTGGCAATTAGGGTTTCTGCCATTAGGGAGGAAGGAAGGAGCAGATGGAGATAAGTAGTAGTACAGAAATCAGAAATGAGAAATAGCTAGGGTTTATAACAGCCTATATATAGGCAAAGGCAGATAGGAAAGAATGGACATATCGAATTGGTTCGAAACTATAACACGACCCGAAAAGCCCGTTCTGTTTTTGAAACGGTAGTAGGTCATCCAATATATCAAATAGATGTTTTCGATATTTTTAAACTCAATAGAACCGGTTTCAAACCAAAATTCCATTGTATACAGAAGTTAGGTTTTAAAATCAGATTATTTTAATTTAATTCATTATATTGATTTCTACGCGTTTCGAGCCCGCACGATCAAACGACAAGTCCGATCGCTATGAAACTTGAAATCTTACAATAATTCACTGTTACAGATCCGATGAAACTAGTTTCGTTGAAATTCGAGACAATGGCCAAAATAGCAAATTTTCACGTTAAATAAATAAATTATTACTAAATTGATTTAGTCACTTTTAAAATTCAAATTTAAAAGTTAACAGTTTTACCATTTCTGATTACATAGAAATTAATAACCTATTAAAATAAATTTCCATGTTAAATTCACTATTTAAATATTGCACAATTTTAGCGTTCAATTGCAATTGTAATAAAATTCCAGTTAATTATAATTTAAATTCCAATAAATTTATTTATTTTGAGTTACATTCTTATTATTCAATCAATAATACCCCATGAATTTTATTAACATAGGTTTACATTTTATTACATTCATTATTTTACAGTTATCACCTTTTTGCATATTAATTATAATATTTCAATTTCATTAATTACCAATTAAATTTCTTATTTACATTATAACCAAATTAATTTTACAATTAATTCAATAGTTTGAAATTATTTTAAAATAATTATCAATTAAATTAAATCAACATTATTAAATTACATTCTAGGTATTTTTCTCATTAATAAATCACAAATTTGAATTTCTTCCAATATTAATTTCCAAAATCTTATTTAATTTATTATTTTTAATTAACGAAATTTACGGGTCGTTACACTTTCCCCTACTCAAAAGTTTTCATCCGCGATAAGGAAAAGAAGGAATTAAGAAACTAATATATTTTTATTCAAAATATTCAATTTATAAACACTTTAAACTTACATAATTAAGTATTTTAAATAAAATATATCAATTTGTAAACAATTATGTCTTTTTTTTGGCAAAGCCGACTGGTTTTATAGTGGACCGTCCACTTTTTATTACGAAAGTAATAAATCATTTGAAGTACAAGAGTAAGGTAAGGACACCTTAACTACTAATAGAAACGAAAATGCAGAACAGGATCGTGATAGAGATGCCACAACTATTATAAATAACCTAACGACTAGGTTTCCTCAGGAGAGGAAGAAACACCATTGTTTGCTAACACTTGGGTTGATCCCACTGAGACATTCCCAACAATACGAGCGAAGGGGCGAAAAAGCACTACAAGACAAGGATCATAATCCACAAAATCAGAAGTGTAAATAAATGACCGGTCCCAGGAAGTGTCAGATAACATCTCAGCATTCCGATTCACCAATTGACCATCCGTAGCGAGAACTAAAGAGTCCTCGGAGGTATAGTAATGAAGGCATTGGAGGTCCAGATGATCATTTGAAACAAATCGATAAAATGAATCGTCCACAGGGTTATATCTCATATCAGATTTGAGATCAATCCAACTCTTTTCAGCCTCAAACCAAACAACAAACAGCTTCGAAACCAAACAACAGACTAGTAGCCTCCATACGTGCTCATCGTAGCGAGTCACACGTAACATACCCCGTGTTAAGTGTCATCCACAAGCGAAAGAATAACTGAATAAATAAAGCAACGGTGTCCCATACCACCGCGTGTTACTAGTCCATTTATTCAGTGCTCACACATCACACTCGCCCCTCTTCCATATTCTATATAACCAGTTCAAAGAATAACTGGAAAAGTGTTACCGAAAGTCCCATACCAGACGGTATCACTAAAGCGTTTATTCTAATTTCTCGTCACGTTGAAATGAAATCTCACAAGTCAAATAAATGGATGTCATCACCTTATCATCTCATTAATCAAATCTATATCCACGGTGAATAACTTATTTAATCGTAATTCAATAAATAAGAAAGAAATATCAAAATAGTAATATAAAAGTAAATTATACAAATAAATATATATAAAATAATAAAAACTTAATAATAAATCATTTACAACAAGATAAAATGTGACACTAGTCTGGCAATAACAAATACAGGGCCATAACTAAGGAAAATGCACAACCATACCAGGTAACTGCAAACTTGAAGAGTAAAAAAAACATGGAGTTGAATCTATCAAAACTGGGTAGGCATTCATCGCCAAGTATACATGCTGGCAAAAGAAACCAAAGGAACACAATTTAAATGCAACAAACAAAAGTGCATAAAAGAAGCAACTGGAATGCGTTTGCCAAAAGAAAACTATAATCAAAATCTAACATCTAGTATATATAACAATCGATAGACACGAACACACACAAGCACAGAGTTATATAAAATGTATACATGCACACTTGTTCAAGCATGAAGCAAGACAGAGGTAGTAACAACCACTGAAAACATAAAAGCAGGGTACTCATTTACAAACCAATGCATTCATAAATTTACATCATTTATATATAAATATTTTTACACATGCACTAACATAAATATATATATATATATTCCCACACACATGTATATGCTAAAGTCTACAATTTCTCAAACATGTGCAGACCCATGCTCACGTTGTCAATGCAATTCACAGAGAAAAGCTCACTTGCATACATGCATGTAACACACAAGTCATATTTAATTTAGTTTATTATAAATTGTAAATAGACCCATTCATATAAACGAACTGCCAAGCAAGACATTAAGATATGAAAGTAGGACATAAAGGCATGAAAATAGTAAGGCACTAGTTTGTTAAATATATATATATATATATATATATATATATATATATTCATATTTTATACATTTCATATGTGATCAATATTTTACAAACATCACTTAACTAAGTTTATAGACATAAAATGATTCACATTCTCATATACAAAAAGTAGTAATTTTGTCAGTTGTTGATATATATATATATATATATATATATATATATATATATATATATATATATATATATATATATCTGTGTGTGTGTATGTAAATATATATATGTATGTATTTATATATATATTTGTATGTATATGTATGTATGTATATACATGTATATATATGTATGTATATATATGTATGTATGTATATATATATATTATACATTGACAGTAATATGGTATTGACAAAAAAATTGAATTATCCAGATTGATAGGTCTGTATTTGAAGATTATCCAACAATAAAACATCTATTATCCAAAAATATATAAGTTAGTATACAAAAGTTTAATAAAAACCAAGGAATTGCAGAAATTAAATTCATAGGAAGAAGAAAATGAAAAAACTGAACTACAACTATTCTCGCACAACTATATATATACACACACACGCCATAACCCCCACGTTTTTTTGGTATCAGAGCCTAAAAGATTACTTGGCCCAATCAGTATGAATTATAAAAAATTCAATTACCTAAATTTAGAAGTTAATAATCCCAATAAGAAGATTATTACTTTAGATAAACAAAAACACATATGTTATATAAACGATTCTATGTATACGCATAAAGTACACTACGAATCAGAACATATGAACACGATTACAGATTTAATTATAGAATTAAGTGAAAACTTGAACTTCTATAATGAAAAACATTATAACTTAATGCAATTAGTCTGTAACAACCCGGGATTGGATGCAATTAAATTATTGTCTAATGACGATCAAATGGATGGTTAATTGCTGTTTGGAATTTATATCAAGTAAAATTCTTTAGTGATATTCGTTAAGGGTTGAGTGGGCTTTACATTTTAAATCGTGGCCCATATTTGTTGATGCCGTGATAATTATCTAAGGCCATTCACAATTCCTCTCTTGATTCCATTCATAACCCTAAAAATAAACAAACGAGAATAATGGCGGCCCTCTTCTTCGTTCGTTCCTTCAATCTGAAAAATTAGGGCTTCGTGTTTCTTTTGGCTCGGCTCAATCCCTCGAAGACCTCGCTTCGTCTCGGAAGTATGCGACCTTCGAATCCAAGGTGAGTGATTGTTTCACTCACATTTAATTCAAATCATCTGGGCGATCTTTGGCTTGTTCAAATGCGTGTCTTTCGTTTTATGAAGTTGATTTTGTTGCCGTTGGTTTTGAATTGTTCGTTTTTGGTAAACTCGTTTCGATGTTGATTGATTTCTTGTTTTTCTGGTATTCACAGCACTACTTTATCTCGTGAACGCCACGGCTCGACTTCCATCTAACTTTGGTTACGTGGTTGTGTCAATGTGAATTCATAACTTCTTATTATCGTCAGCTATCACCATTACTTTGCGGTTGCTTTGGCTGGTGATAGTGTTGGCCTCGGGTAGCTTGAGTTTAACGAAATGATTTCGTTCGACTTTGTTGGTTTCTGGCATTTTATCTCGGCTACTAGTTTCATATTGTATCATGTCATTATGTTTTGTATCCATTTGATTACAGTTCAATGCACACTGATGTATTTTGCATCTATTGGAGTTGTCCATGTGCCCCTATACAATGTTTTTGGTTTTGTTTCTCGGCTACGAGTCCATTTGAGTTTGCATAACCTTGTTTTGAAACCTGTAAAACCTTGCTTAGTGCCGTGAATTTATGAAGGCTTAGGCCACTTAATCTTGTTGGTGAATTTAGTTATTAATATCTGAGTTTTCATGTGGTCTCCAGTTCGAGTGTGACTTGGTTACACTCGTGACCAATTGCTGTGTTGTACCTCTGACAGAATTCGTCTATACTTCCTTTAGTTTGTTGCATAGCTTTGATTCTTTTTACTTAAGCTCTGGTCACTTCCAGTTTGGTGTTGGACCTTTAATTGTTGCATTTACGTTGAACTCAGTTCTGATGTGCCAGTGCCTTTGTTGTTTGCCTTGTATCACCGCAAACTACATGTAGTATTTTTGAATTAACCTGAACTTAGCTTTGCTTCATGATAAGTAAAACTTTCGTCTGATGCTTGCATCACTTGTGTCTGCACCTGATTTACCCAAATTCACAATTGCATACTTGATCGGCATTGTTTTGTTACTTCTTTGGTGGAGTTGCAGATCACTTGATCACTGCATATCACTGCATATCATTACATTGTCACTTATAATGTTCAGTAGTCAACCATTTCACTTTACTGGTCTTGCAACATTTATATGAACACTGTTGCTTTATGTTGCATTTGTAGTTTGAATTGGATTCTGGTTCTCTTGACACTCCGGTTAGTCGAAGCTATATTGTCTTTGTTGTTTGTATTAGCTCGTGTGCTTCACTGCTATATGTGCACGGTGCTTAGAGTCTAGTACCTAGATTCATAGTGGTCTGCATCTGCTTGAATACTTATCTTCACATATTTAAACTGCAGCCACATTTACTTGTGTTCACCGTAGATTTAGTTGGTGCAGTTTCACATAGCCATCTCTGTTGCTTTGGGTAACTGTGCATATGTATTAAGTTGTGTAAATGATGAGGCTTTGCATTTGGTTTGGAGCTTGATGCCTTCTTGAATTTTGCAGTATTGTCGTACAGACTTGCACTTGTCCTGCTTGCTTCACAGTTTTGTTCACCATTGAACACCACCTCATTTTTCCATGTAATCACTCTTCTTCTATTTTGTACTTGTACCACTGCCTTGTGCTTTGGTGCTGCAGACGTGTTGAGTCAGAGACTTGACCTTCTTGCATTTCGTGGTAGTTTTCTACCTGCTCGAATTTGTAGTGTTATTACATTTACTTGGTGGTAATTGGTTTGCTTACCATTTATACCGGGCAGCCTTACCCCCTGGCTGCATTCGTTTGATTGATGTATCTGGCTTTTCGGCTGCAGTTTGTTGGCATCATTTCTTGACTTCTTTGGCATTCCTCTTCCTTGTCCAAACTGATTTGGTTGTTGATTGTTTGAGGCAGCCAACCTCTTCAACTCACTTGGTCGAAGCTTTCCACTACTGTCACTTGCCTATTGCATTTGTTGGCACTGTGAATTCTTGAGCATTGGCCTGATGCCTTGTTGCTTTCTCTTTATATGCTGTGGTGGCGAGGCAGTGCACGCGTGCGTGCACTGCAGCCACCCAAACCCGACAGTTTCGAATTAATATTTCTTTTGTGGCGTGATACATTGATCTTTTATGCTGTATTGGCGAGGCCGTACACGCGTGCGTGTACGGCAGCCAATCGAGTTTTGATGGTTTTAAAGTGACAATTTCAATGGCTTTAAATTGATTTAGTCGATTTGATAACTTGTTTATTTATCTCTGTTGATTATTTAAACCTGCTGATTTTTGTTAAACACTGTTAAGTGTTATATTGACCGTTATCCGGTTTCTTTGTTTAAAGAATCGGATAGACGGGAATTATTGTGACTGTCGTCTATTTAAATTATTACTGCCTATATGCACTAATAAACTGGTTTGAATTAGACTGATCTGGGTATTATTTTCTTTTGAATGTAATACTCGGGTCAGACCCGAGTATTTCAGGTTGTAGATTTCTTTCTTTGAGTTGCTGTTCAGGATATGAAGACTTTTCACATCTTCTGAAGTGGTCCGTGTCATTTTGTAGTAGTCGTGTCATTATATAGAACGATATGTATTCATGTATATTAGTTGATAATGTACTTGTATATATAACTTCTAGAGTCGACAGTTGTAGTTGTATCATATGTATTGTGTCAATTATGTATCAACTGACATCAGTTATATATATATGAGACTTTTGTTTTTATCTGTGTTCCGCATTTATATTATCTGTGTTATTGTTATATCTAATGTCCTAAACTATTATGAACTATCGTAGTTTGTTTTATACTGATAATTGGATATGTCGATGGGAGTAAATAAATAATAGATGAAAAATAAAAAGTATATACCACTCCTACCGAGATAACCAATATTAGTGTAAGGCCAATTACGGATGGTCGCTCCTATCCAGCCTTATTCTTCGTAATAATAGACAATATTTCTTTTAATACTCTTTGTTATTATGAGCATAGAGGTGGGGCGTCACAGTTGGTATCAGAGCTTGGGGTTTATGGACATAATATAAAACATAACTTGGATGGAACATATGTTACAACTATTGGTCGATATTTTATCTGTGATTTGAGTCAAAACTAAAGTTTTGAAATTTTGATGAAATTTTTAAATATCTTTATTTAAAAATAAAAGTGGAATTGTGTTTTGTTGTTTTAGTGAAATTGTGTTCTGATGATTTGATTGATTTGTGTTCTGTTTATCAGAGTGCGCAGCGGAAACAGTGAAACTGTCTTCGCTAAGTACAACTGATAATCTTTTTGATTTAAAAATCAAAATACGAAATTGATATGAATTTCATTTGTTGTTTACATATCTGCAATTTCTTCGAATCCTCAATTCGGATTTGCAGATATGTAATTTTTGTTGAAATTTCCGCTGGCTTTCTTTTGGTACTAATCATCTATTGATTAGATTTCTGCTGTTTTAAATTATCTTCATTGAAGATACATTCGAATGATTTCCTTGCTTATTTTATAATACGTGCAAAAATTTGAATTGCACGTTATTGCAATTATTTTACGTTGAACCGATGCTTGGTTATGATACGTATTTTGTTGCCGTTATTTTTATAACGGGATTTTTACACCAATGCTGAATTTTGAGGCACGGTGTTTTGTTGACAATTTTAATGAATGAAAATTCACTGATGTCACATTCTGATGTGAATTCTTTTGATGAGATATTTGATGTTTTAAAATTACTGTCGCTTTGACTTCAGTAACAACCAAATTTTTAAAAGTGGATTTTCAAGCGGTTATTCCGCAATACTGATGTGTAACCGTTTTTACGGTATTTTGAGAAGTACAATTTCCTTACCGAAATTGTTACTGATTTACTGTTCTAATCACGTGATTGGAAAATCTTTTTAAAATGAAAAATTGTTTTATAAAATCTTAGCAGTTTGCGTTTTCAAAAGAATGAGAAAGCGACTTAAACGATTCAGCAAAATCGAGGATTATGACCCCTTTCTTTTACTGTTTCGCTTAACTCCGGACTTGTTCAGTTGAGAATGCGAATTGTTATTTTTACAAAATAAATAAAATTATTTTCAAAAATTTTACAGTTTGCGATTTCAAAAGAATGAGGAAGCGATTTAAACGTTTCAGCAAAATCGAGGACTATGATCCCTTTCTTTTACTGATTCGCTTAATTCTGGACTTGTCCGTTTGAGAATGTAAAGTGTATTTTTACAAAATACACAATTTTGCACTTTCAAGGAAACGATGAAGAGATTTAAACGATTTAGCAAAAGTGCGGAGTATGGAACCACACTTTTACTATTTCGGTTAATTCCGGACTCGTTAATTGAATATCTGTTGTTTTGATGAATTTGATGATTTCACACTTTCAAGGAAACGATGAAAAGAATCAAACGATTTAGTAAAACACGTGGTATGGGACATGTGCGTTTGCTATTTCGGTTAATTCCGGACTCGTTAATTGAAATATTTGATGCTTTCGTGTGCTTTCGAGCCACTATGATGGACCTTCGGGTCATATGATGGACCTTCGGGTCAAATACCAGTACTAGACCTTCGGGTCACTCTGCGGACCTTCGGGTCAATCTGATGGGCGCCAAAATTATGTTGAGTACTTGGTAGGCTTCGGCCATATGAGATGCACGTGCGGCGAATTAAAAACTCGCCATCTGATGGGATCGATCCAAACTTTTATGTTGATTTTCTAGTCTTCTTAATTGATTTCTAGATATTTGTTGTTTCCAATTATCTGCAGGTAATTGGATATTTGTTGATATGAGTTCTGATTATCGTTTTTGATAATCGGATATTTGTTGTTTCTAATTATCGCTTGTGATAATTAGATATCTGTTGATATGAGTTCTGATTATCGTTTTTGATAATCGGATATTTGTTGTTTCTAATTATCGCTTGTGATAATTAGATATTTGTTGATATGAGTTCTGATTATCGTTTTTGATAATCGGATATTTGTTGTTTCTAATTATCGCTTGTGATAATTAGATATTTGTTGATATGAGTTCTGATTATCGTTTTTGATAATCGGATAATTGTTGCATTTAATTATCGCTTCAGATAATTAAATATTTGTTGATTTAAGATTTAATTATCGCTTCAGATAATTAAATATTTGTTGATTTTAGATTTAATTATCGCTTCAGATAATTAAATATTTGTTGATTTAAGATTTAATTATCGCTTCAGATAATTAAATATTTGTTGATTTTAGATTTAATTATCGCTTGAGATAATTAAATATTTGTTGATTTTAGATTTAATTATCGCTTGAGATAATTAAATAATTGTTGATTTGAGATTTAATTATCGCTTTAGATAATTAAATATTTGCTAATTTCGAATTTAATTATCGCTTGAGATAATTAAATATTTGTTGATTTTAGATTTAATTATCGCTTGAGATAATTAAATAATTGTTGATTTGAGATTTAATTATCGCTTTAGATAATTAAATATTTGCTAATTTCGAATTTAATTATCGCTTCAGATAATTAAATATTTGTTGATTTAAGATTTAATTATCGCTTCAGATAATTAAATATTTGTTGATTTTAGATTTAATTATCGCTTGAGATAATTAAATATTTGTTGATTTTAGATTTAATTATCGCTTGAGATAATTAAATAATAGTTGATTTGAGATTTAATTATCGTTTTTGATAATTAAATAATTGCTGATTTGAGATTTAATTATCGCTTTTGATAATTAAATAATTGCTGATTTGAGATTTAATTATCGCTTTTGATAATTAAATATTTGCTGATTTGGGATTTAATTATCGCTTTTGATAATTAAATATTTGCTGATTTGAGATTTGATTATCGCTTTTGATAATTAAATAATTATTGATTTGAGAAATTTGATTATCGTTTTTGATAATCGAATATTTGTTGAATTTTAAATTTGATTATCGCTTGTGATAATCGAATATTTGTTGATTTGAAAATTCAATTATCGTTTTGATGATTGAATACTTGCGACTTTTGAGATTTGAGTTTCGTCTTTTTCTCTGGCGATTCAGGTGAGTAATTTGATTTACTCACATTCAATTCGTGCTCTGTATGGGATTTCTGCTCTGTTTCTCCTTCTCTTTTAGTTGCTGGAACTCGATTGTTCTTGCTTTTGTTAGTCGTCTGATTTTGATCCCTGATTCCCACGATGTTGATTCTTTTGATTTGAAGCAATCGAACCTTTCGATTTCTTATCTAATACTTCCCCGCTGACACTTGCTTTACTTATACATTCGACATTGCCATGCTCTTTTGGTTGTTACCTTTTATCCCTTTATTCCCTATGATTGCGTGGGCGCAATTTCTTTAAGGAGGGGAGTCTGTAACAACCCGGGATTGGGTGCAATTAAATTATTGTCTAATGACGATCAAATGGATGGTTAATTGCTGTTTGGAATTTATATCAAGTAAAATTCTTTAGTGATATTCGTTAAGGGTTGAGTGGGCTTTACATTTTAAATCGTGGCCCATATTTGTTGATGCCGTGATAATTATCTAAGGCCATTCACAATTCCTCTCTTGATTCCATTCATAACCCTAAAAATAAACAAACGAGAATAATGGCGGCCCTCTTCTTCGTTCGTTCCTTCAATCTGAAAAATTAGGGCTTCGTGTTTCTTTTGGCTCGGCTCAATCCCTCGAAGACCTCGCTTCGTCTCGGAAGTATGCGACCTTCGAATCCAAGGTGAGTGATTGTTTCACTCACATTTAATTCAAATCATCTGGGCGATCTTTGGCTTGTTCAAATGCGTGTCTTTCGTTTTATGAAGTTGATTTTGTTGCCGTTGGTTTTGAATTGTTCGTTTTTGGTAAACTCGTTTCGATGTTGATTGATTTCTTGTTTTTCTGGTATTCACAGCACTACTTTATCTCGTGAACGCCACGGCTCGACTTCCATCTAACTTTGGTTACGTGGTTGTGTCAATGTGAATTCATAACTTCTTATTATCGTCAGCTATCACCATTACTTTGCGGTTGCTTTGGCTGGTGATAGTGTTGGCCTCGGGTAGCTTGAGTTTAACGAAATGATTTCGTTCGACTTTGTTGGTTTCTGGCATTTTATCTCAGCTACTAGTTTCATATTGTATCATGTCATTCTGTTTTGTATCCATTTGATTACAGTTCAATGCACACTGATGTATTTTGCATCTATTGGAGTTGTCCATGTGCCCCTATACAATGTTTTTGGTTTTGTTTCTCGGCTACGAGTCCATCTGAGTTTGCATAACCTTGTTTTGAAACCTGTAAAACCTTGCTTAGTGCCGTGAATTTGTGAAGGCTTAGGCCACTTAATCTTGTTGGTGAATTTAGTTATTAATATCTGAGTTTTCATGTGGTCTCCAGTTCGAGTGTGACTTAGTTACACTCGTGACCAATTGCTGTGTTGTACCTCTGACAGAATTCGTCTATACTTCCTTTAGTTTGTTGCATAGCTTTGATTCTTTTTACTTAAGCTCTGGTCACTTCCAGTTTGGTGTTGGACCTTTAATTGTTGCATTTACGTTGAACTCAGTTCTGATGTGCCAGTGCCTTTGTTGTTTGCCTTGTATCACCGCAAACTACATGTAGTATTTTTGAATTAACCTGAACTTAGCTTTGCTTCATGATAAGTAAAACTTTCGTCTGATGCTTGCATCACTTGTGTCTGCACCTGATTTACCCAAATTCACAGTTGCATACTTGATCGGCATTGTTTTGTTACTTCTTTGGTGGAGTTGCAGATCACTTGATCACTGCATATCACTGCATATCATTACATTGTCACTTATAATGTTCAGTAGTCAACCATTTCACTTTATTGGTCTTGCAACATTTATATGAACACTGTTACTTTATGTTGCATTTGTAGTTTGAATTGGATTCTGGTTCTCTTGACACTCCGGTTAGTCGAAGCTATATTGTCTTTGTTGTTTGTATTAGCTCGTGTGCTTCACTACTATATGTGCACGGTGCTTAGAGTCTAGTACCTAGATTCATAGTGGTCTGCATCTGCTTGAATACTTATCTTCACATATTTAAACTGCAGCCACATTTACTTGTGTTCACCGTAGATTTAGTTGGTGCAGTTTCACATAGCCATCTCTGTTGCTTTGGGTAACTGTGCATATGTATTAAGTTGTGTAAATGATGAGGCTTTGCATTTGGTTTGGAGCTTGATGCCTTCTTGAATTTTGCAGTATTGTCGTACAGACTTGCACTTGTCCTGCTTGCTTCACAGTTTTGTTCACCATTGTACACCACCTCATTTTTCCATGTAATCACTCTCCTTCTATTTTGTACTTGTACCACTGCCTTGTGCTTTGGTGCTGCAGACGTGTTGAGTCAGAGACTTGACCTTCTTGCATTTCGTGGTAGTTTTCTACCTGCTCGAATTTGTAGTGTTATTACATTTACTTGGTGGTAATTGGTTTGCTTACCATTTATACCGGGCAGCCTTACCCCCTGGCTGCATTCGTTTGATTGATGTATCTGGCTTTTCGGCTGCAGTTTGTTGGCATCATTTCTTGACTTCTTTGGCATTCCTCTTCCTTGTCCAAACTGATTTGGTTGTTGATTGTTTGAGGCAGCCAACCTCTTCAACTCACTTGGTCGAAGCTTTCCACTACTGTCACTTGCCTATTGCATTTGTTGGCACTGTGAATTCTTGAGCATTGGCCTGATGCCTTGTTGCTTTCTCTTTATATGCTGTGGTAGCGAGGCAGTGCACGCGTGCGTGCACTACAGCCACCCAAACCCGACAGTTTCGAATTAATATTTCTTTTGTGGCGTGATACATTGATCTTTTATGCTGTATTGGCGAGGCCGTACACGCGTGCGTGTACGGCAGCCAATCGAGTTTTGATGGTTTTAAAGTGACAATTTCAATGGCTTTAAATTGATTTAGTCGATTTGATAACTTGTTTATTTATCTCTGTTGATGATTTAAACCTGCTAATTTTTGTTAAACACTGTTAAGTGTTATATTGACCGTTATCCGGTTTCTTTGTTTAAAGAATCGGATAGACGGGAATTATTGTGACTGTCGTCTATTTAAATTATTACTGCCTATATGCACTAATAAACTGGTTTGAATTAGACTGACCTGGGTATTATTTTCTTTTGAATGTAATACTCGGGTCAGACCCGAGTATTTCAGGTTGTAGATTTCTTTCTTTGAGTTGCTGTTCAGGATATGAAGACTTTTCACATCTTCTGAAGTGGTCCGTGTCATTTTGTAGTAGTCGTGTCATTATATAGAACGATATGTATTCATGTATATTAGTTGATAATGTACTTGTATATATAACTTCTAGAGTCGACAGTTGTAGTTGTATCATATGTATTGTGTCAATTATGTATCAACTGACATCAGTTATATATATATGAGACTTTTGTTTTTATCTGTGTTCCGCATTTATATTATCTGTGTTATTGTTATATCTAATGTCCTAAACTATTATGAACTATCGTAGTTTGTTTTATACTGATAATTGGATATGTCGATGGGAGTAAATAAATAATAGATGAAAAATAAAAAGTATATACCACTCCTACCGAGATAACCAATATTAGTGTAAGGCCAATTACGGATGGTCGCTCCTATCCAGCCTTATTCTTCGTAATAATAGACAGTATTTCTTTTAATACTCTTTGTTATTATGAGCATAGAGGTGGGGCGTCACAGTCCTTGAAGGAATAATTGAAAAATAAATTATTAAAACAAATATCAAATAACCAAGATTATTTGAAAACAAACTTATACAAAATAGACAGTTTAGAAATAACTTTAAAAAAAATTAGTAGATAAATTTAAAGTTATAAGACTAAAAGATTTCCCTAATAATACTGATATCGTAAATCTAAAAAAATTAATAGAAGAAAATAAACCCCAAGATATTGAAATACATTCCAAAACATTAATAATGGAATTAAAAAAACACTCTGAAAAGGATAAAGAACAATTTGGTTTACAAATACAGCAACTTGAAAAAATGTTAGAAGAAATAAAATACTTAATACTAAGTTAACGAGTTACGAAAACAAATACTATTAGGAAGCAGCTAAGTATGAAGAAGCAAACTACAGATTTAGTGACCCAAATATAAACGAAGGATATAATAAAGATGATATACCAGGGAAAAGTGATAGAATACAAATATTACAAAATAACATAATAACAGCTATGCTAACCCAAATTCAAAACAAAATAGATAATGTCCAAAAACAAATATTTGACATAGATAAAAATGGTAAAGAACAAGAATTTGAAATAAACAAATTAACAGAAAGCTTACAAAAAATGAATCTAGGACCAAATGATCCTACTACTCATATTACAAGTAAGAAAACTAAAATCAATTTTCTTATGTATAAAAAACTTGATCAAATATGAACAATAGAAGATTATCTTTTACAGGTCCATCTAGAACCTTAACAGATAGACCTACAAAATCAAACACTTTATCTTCTATGGGATGGTTAGACAACATAGTAAGAAGAACTAATAGTACACAAGCTCAATTAGATGAGATAATAAATCTAGAAGAAGATTTAGAAGTCTTTTCTAACAGCCAACTTAACACATTAAATCCTAGAGAACTTTATAGAACAGGAATATTTACAATAACAACAGGATTGTATAGAAATCATTGGGAAGAAATTCTTTCTATCCCAAATGGAAGCCAACAAACACTAAACTTAATGTCACAAGAAGCTATTAATCAGCTAAAAATCCAAAAAAATAAATTAATCCACCTTGGACTAATAGTTATAGGGATAAGAGGATTAACAAGACAAAAAATTGGAACAAAATTATTATTGATACTAATAGATGACAAACACCAAGATATGGATAAAGCCATATTTGGAACTATGGAAGTTGATATGAATAATAATATAGGAATTGTTTATATAGCCCCCAACTTTAGTATGACATTAAATGATTTTAAAGACATATAAAAATTATTATCCAAACAAAAGGTTTTGAAAATTTTATCGAAAAAATATATTATTAGACATCACATTTAGGAAAATGTATGTCTAAATATACCCCAAAGTTAAAAATCAAACTAGATAAAGTTATAGAAACATTAAATTCAACAGGTATAAACTTTATAAAACCAATGGAAATAGATTCTTCTGTTCTTGCTGGATATGAATGGAATATAACAAATCCTAATAATACAACAGCAACACTAAAACCAAATAATGTTGTAACATATAATAACCTAAATAAATCTATGTCCATAAGATTCAAAGATTATGGACCTTCAAACCAACAAGAGATAGAAACTGATGATGAAAGAGAAGAACTAAATAGAAGAATTAGTGGATAAAATAATATATCCAAAAGAAATGGAGATGGTTCTTGAACCATCTGAAATATATAAATTGGAACAACAAATGAGATCAACAAACCAAATCAATGAAAATACCTTTATATACATTGATGATAAAAATAACATAAGAATAAGATAAATATATAATCTTGATGAATTCCTAGAAGATTCTCAAGAAATAAATAACCAAGATCCACAAATTCGTAATGAATTAGACGAAATAATATCTGAATTCACTGAACATATAGTCCTAGCTGACCAAGAAGATACTGGTAGCTCAGGAATTTCATATCTTGATAAAATTCAAGAATCAATGCCCTATACCTTAGGACAACCTCCCAGGCAAATAGTTAATCCTTACACAAATGAAAACAATTAAGAACAATAGGCAAAAGATTACCAAATGAAACAGCTTTTTTAAGAATAATTCTGTAATATTAAATGTTACAGAATGCCATCCACAATTATTAGATACATATCTAGAACAATGGACTATTGCTATAGCAAGAGATTATATAGCAAGATATACCAATGTAAATTCTGGTGAAGAATTGATCAGGATTGCCGAAAACTATTTAGGTGATATAGCTAGAACCATTTGGAAAGCTTATAAACAAAAGTTCCCTGTAGCCGTAAATAACCTTGTTTTACAAGGAAGTAACATATATAATGTTGCATACACCATGCACCGAATAATAACAGGAAGAGATGTTAACACAGGTATAACAATAAGGCAACTAGAAGCCATGAGAGATTTAGAACAAATCCTATTACTAGATTGGAAATACATCATAAAATTTCTTAAAGAATTTTTACATTATGCTACTATTTCAGGAAATTATTATAATACTGAAATAGGAAATAGATTGTTTTCTAAATTACCAGGAGATTTAGGAAAAGAAATACATAAATCTTGGATAGACAGCTACCAAAACAACACTAATAATATAGCTGAAGGATATGATAATATTGGTATAAGAATAACACATATCATTTCCGAATTAAAAAGGAAATGTACATATATACAGATCCAAAGAGAATTAAAATAGAAAAATTATGGATTTTGTGGACAGATATACTCCACAATAATATGGATCAAGAAACCATAATATAAATAAAAAAACCAAAATTCAAGAAAAGGTATGCTAAAAAATATTATTTAAGAAAATCAAATGCTAAAAAACCTTATCTTAACAAAGAAAAGCATGTTAGAAAATATAATCCAAAAAAAACTTATGCAAATACAGTCACATGTTTTGCATGTAACGAAAAAGGACATTTATCATCTTCATGTCCCAAAAGGCACAACTTAATTACTAGAGAATCTAATTTAGTAGATTCAGTAAAAGAAGATTTATTACAAATTGCGTCTGATGTTTCAGAAACATCTACAATATATTCTTTAATATCTTTAGAGGGATTAGAAGAACAAGAACAAATAAGTTCCTCTAATTATACTTTGATTGATGAATTAACAGATTTCCAAGAACATATGTCACATGAATATTTACTAAATATTGTACATAAAGATTTATGTGAACACAATTTTAAAAATAAAATGGGAATTGATACCACAAAATGCGAATTTTTCCAATGGTATCCTTCCTTTGATAAAAGATTTAAATGTACAAAATGTACAATAGAAATATGCTATTTATGTGCTAAAAATGAATTTGATATTGCTTTGCCTAAAGAAATTAAAATTTTCTACACAGACAGAAATAAAATAAATGAAGAAAGGATAAAAATCCTTGAAGAAAGAATAAATAATTTTGAATTAGAACTAGAAGAAATAAAAATAAAAATACAAATGATGGACAAAGGAAAAAATGTTATTAATTCAGAAGAAATAATAACAACTACAAACCAATTTCATCTAAATAATATTGATAAACCTATAAATATTCCATTAATATGTAATATAGGAAATTTAAAATAATTAAGAGTTCCAACAAAAATCAACATAAAAGGATTAGAAATACAAGTTTTAGCTTTTATAGATACATGAGCTACTAGTTCAACTGTTTGTTCTAGTATAATACCTTTAAAATATGTCACGAAAGCTGAAAAACCAAAACAAAGTATGCTATTTGATGGAACTAAACATATAATCACAAATATAGTAAAAAATATAAGCGTAAGCTTTACAAATACTTGTGATGAATAGACACCACATTATAATCTAAAATAATTATGGGTTTTAGAACTTAACCTAGATGGAATAAAATAATCTCAGGGGTTAGATTTCCTATTAAGTGATAATGGATCTTTCTCATTTAATAAAGACTACTTACAAATTTCAAAAAAGACTACATTAACCCCAATCCTATCAGAGTATGCGCTTGAGAAGCATGGTGGGAATAAAGACAAACAACAAGAAGGAAATTGCAACTGCCCAATACCAGGACAATGCAAAAGAATAAACAAAATAATGAATTAACAAATGCTAATGAAGAAAATGAAGAAAAAAAATAATTAAAAATTATGAATATAAACGAAATGGATTTTCTAAAGATACACAACTCATAAATCCAAGAGAAATAAGCAAACTATTATTAACAACAGATGACATAGACCATATTATTTCTAAACTTGAAAAATTAGAAATAATAGGAGAAAAACCATTAAAATACTGGAACAAAGATTCTATATAATGGAAACTAGATATAATCAATCCAGACTTAACAATAAAAATAGGATCCCCTAAATATGACACATGGATCATGGAAGAATTTAAAATGCACATAAAGATATTAACAAATTTAAATATCATAAGAAAAACAAATTCTAGACATAGAACAGCAGCATTTATTGTGCAAAAAGAATCTGAGAGAAAACGTGGCCAATTTAGGATGGTCATGAACTATACTAGATTAAATGACAATACCCATGAAGATGGATGTTGCATACCAAATAAAGACGTTTTGATAAATAAAATACAAGGATCAAACTGGTTCTCAAAGTTTGATTAAAAATCAGGATTTTGGCAAGTTAAACGCATCCTGAATCTATACCCTGGACTACATTTACATGTAGCGAGGGTCATTATGAATGGTTAGTCATGCCATTTGGTTTAAAAAATGTGCCACAAATATTTCAAAGGAAAATGGATAATGTTTTCCAAAATTATTATAAATATACTTGTGTATATATAGAAGATATACTTGTTTTTTCTAAAACAAAACAAGAACATATTTCACACCTATATACTGTGTTGAAACTAATAGAACCACATGGTTTAATAATGTAACGACCCTGAATTTTAATTAAATTTAAATTGATAATTAATTGTATATTTGAATAAAAATAGTAAAAATAAATTGATTAAAATGATGCGAGTTTCCCCTCCAGATGAATTCTATGTTAAATCAATTAAAATATAAAATATTGTATATATGTGATTAGATTCAAATTTCAAGTAAATGGTTAATAATGATTTGAATTTATGAAATAAATACAAGACGATAAGTATTAAAGTAAAATAATAATATCTGAGTTAGAAATAGAAATAGAAATGAATATAACAAAACAAGAATTTGTATTAAGCAATAAAATCAAATATATACAAAATGGAATACAATATACTTACACACATAATACAAACAAGAGATATCTATGTACAAATACTTCAAGGAAATTACATAAAGAAGCAAAACTGGATCAGCAAACAAAACAAGATATATCTATGGATTCAAACAATATGATAAGGATAGAACTTTATTATATCACAAGGCTTGAGATAAAAGGAGCAAGCAACATCATTAATAAAACAAGCCGTGTACTTGCATAAAAATAAAGTAGGCTTACATGTAAACAAAGGTGGGAACATGAGCATTTAATGCTATCTTCTCAAGCAAGTAAGAAAATCATATCAGCCACCATATTTATAAAAATCTCTGGTTAACAAGGTACAAATAAAAAAAGAAAGGTACAATTTATATCTTGTTCAGCCTGTACACAAATTTGTATATATCAACTGCCATACTTTTCTTCGTTCAAAACATAACATGGTAAAACTGAAAGAAAAGAAAACATAAACATTACTATATTTCCAAACTTGAGATCAATTTACAAAACAAACGAGAAGTTTCAAAGAGGAAGATTCAATCTGTAGATTTTCAAAACAAAAGAAAAGTGTTCTCTGTTTTCAAACATTTTCAGGTGAGTAACATCACATTTTTAAACTTAAGTATGGTTATGGTTTATGCAAATTCTCTGTGATAAATATTGTATGGTATATGCTTATCTTCTGTGTATATGAATGTATATATGAGTGTAAACTGTAGTTTATACCACTACAGTCTTTTGATTTCCAGGTTCCTAATCTAGTCAAAATTCAATATCTCATTATCTATAAGTTCCAAACGAAATCTGTTTGTTTGTCAATAATTAAAGCTTAAAAATTTGTTTAAGTTAAAACAAATTTGTATTGCCTTTAGAAATTAAAAACAACAAAGCAACCTTAAAATAAGTCAACATTTAATTATCATGGATTAGGGATTCAGGTATATGAATCTAATACATGAACAAAAATATGATTTTTAACACTAGAATCATAATTTATAGTTTGGGATTAAGGGTGCAGTTCTAGTTTGAACAGAAAATGGTTATGTGAGGATTTCTGGCGATCTATGTGTCTGGAAAGGTTAGGGTTCTTCCTATTGATGGAGAAGCAATCAGGGATGCTAGGGAAAATGTGGGATGGCGATGAAATTCGCCGTGGAAGTTGCGGTAGAGAAATTCCTCCAGGAACCCTAGTTTTAACTTGGAGGAGTAAATTGATCACCACGGCGTGTAGACGTGATCGAGTTTATCGAGATGCTGGGAGGTGATAGCCTGAACGTAGACGCGTCGATGACCGGAGTTGCGTGGGTTCTCGTGGTCGGGGTCGTGGGTACGCGGCGTTGGCAGGGATGGGGTTGTTTGGGTTTGGTTCCAGATTTGGCTCGTTCGAGTTCGAATTCGTTTTCGAGATCGATTTGAAGATCTGGGTGGACGAGGTAGATGTCGAAGTCGATGTCGTCTTGTTGAAGATCAGCAAGATGATCGGAGGGGACTGGAGTTGCCGTGCACGTGCACATGTGCATCGGCGTATCTGGTAGTTTGGGGGAGACGAACTGCTCGTGTGTATTACTCGAGTAATTCTTCAATTAGCTCGGGTGATTTTATGAAAGCCTCGAAGTAAAAATAAGGGGACTCGGGAATGTTTGTTTCCCAGTTTTCTCACTTGTATCTTGTTTCCAGTTTTTAAAGTATGGGATTTAAAATTTAAGTCAAAGTTTAACTGAGACCAAGGGGATGTTAAATTCCAGTTTGGAAATGAAAGAAGTTTTAAAAATTTAAATAATTTAAATATTTTGAATTTGAGGGAATTAGATTTAAATTTCTTTCATAACAAAGGAATTGCTTTAAGTTATAATTTAAAGTTTTTAAAGGTTAGTTTAAAGTGATTTAAGGTTAGATAGTGATCGTTTAACTTGGGATTTAAAATGAAAGTTAAAAAGGGAAGAGTGAAATAAATGTTCCAACATATTGTGGTGGAAATTTAAATAATAATGGCAATTAATTAAGATTAATTTAATAATTAAAGATTAATTGACTCATTGATTTAAGAATGATTAGTTAATAATTAAGGGTTAACTAATAAATTTGAAAGAAAGATTTTCAAATAATTTGTAATTAAATTACGATAATTAACCCGGATTAATAAATTGATACATCTGATTTAAATTAATCAGTTGATTAATAAATTCACTCGTGAATGTTTGGATTCTACTGGATGATTTGACTGTTTGATATCCCTGTTTGTGATTGTGATGCTTTGTAATAGGAATTGTTTTGTGCTGAGCTGTTATATCTGTGATGAATATACTGTTATATGAATATGAAACCCCTTGACCCGTAAACGACACTTGAATTTCGATGCGACAGGGAGTCGGATTTCAGTTGGTTATCCGAAACCCACATCGAATTATAATAGTGAATCTTTGTGACTGATAAATTTACTTTATCTATGAATCAATGAATGAAGATAAGCGTTATGGGTTATACCGCTTATCGATATATCTGTGATGATTGATGTTGCACTATTGTGTGTAAAACCCCTGGACTACACCATACACACACAAATATGGATTTCACGTGGAAATCGGTTAAGTCACAGATAATTTAAATTTGATGTTTTTGAAATTGAAAATTTTAATTTCAATTGATTTTGAAATTTGAAATTTGGGTTTAAAGTGAAAAGCTTTTGAAATGGAATTTCAAAGATAAAAGTTATTTTGAATAACTTAATCGAGTTTGAAAATTTAAATAATTTGATTTAAATTTGAGTTCAAGTTTGAAATTGAATTCTATGATTTGAAATTAGGGATTAAAGATGCTGTATAAGTTATATATGGGTTAAACCATTTTAAAAGTATTGATTTGGGAATTTGAATTTAATTCAAGGGTTTTAACTCGTGTAAATATAACTGGATTTTTCTGAAAATGAACTATTTGTTTTCAAATAGTGAAAGCTTTCACATAAGTAATGAACTTCCAATTTGTGTTGAAAGAATTTCAAGTTCAAAATGGAATTGAAATGTTTTGAAAACTATGAAATGAGTCTTTGATTTCAAAGACCGGATGAGTTAATCTAACTTGAAATGGAATTGTTTTGAAAGCTATAAGTTAAATCTTGATTTAAAGATTTAACGAGTTAATCCAATTGAAATGGAAATTGTTTTGAAATCTATGAATGAATCTTTGTGAATGGGGTTAACTTTGTGAATTAAATCTTTTGTTTAAAAGATTAAAAGTGTGGAAATCGTTAAACCATTGAAGGTTTTTGAAATAAATCTTTTATTTAAAAGATTGGAAATGGTAATTTGTTTTACCATTCGAATGAAAAGTTTTGGGCTTTAAAGCTGTGATTTAACTGAGACCCCAGTATCCATATGATTTTTAATTGCGCTCGTTATTCGGTTTAGCCGGGAGAGGACCTTTGTGTCATAGAACCCATTCCGAATAGTGATACGACGATATGGATAGCATTTGAAGACCGGTGGTGAAGACCGGGTATTTGCGAGAGCGATATGATGACCTATCGATTTTCTCTGCATCATGGCTCCGGTATAGAGATTCCCTAAGTGATGGGAAGTCCGATCGAGATTGTGAATACCCGGATTTGCAAGGGCTTCTTCGGAAGTGCCTTCGGTTCTGTTCGAACCCGGAACAGACTTGTATGGATGTGTGTCTGACGTTACACTTTGAGATGTAAAGCTGGTTTCTATCAAATACATTTCTGTTGGTGGCGGAGAATTTATTCTCTTAGCTTAACACCCTTCTCTGAGACGTACGAGCTCAGAGGTTATGTAGTTGATGGTTACTAGTGATACATTCCCAATTTGGTAATGTGGCATACAAAGTGCTGCTGATTATTTGTTGATCGAAGCGTGGCTTTGTGAAAAAGCGTAGCTTTGTGGACGAGACTTCGTCGAGCCTCACAACCCAGTAATGGTCGAAACAGGAATGTTGCGACAAAGGTTTGTAGGGGTAGCGCCCCTAGGGTATGTCATTTCCTTCTGGATAGAAGGGTGGTATCATGGTATGGAGCCCAGATACTTACTCATGTGGATACACTTTATTTATTATGTGTGATGTTGGTTATCGAGCGCTTGGATAAAGGTCGGTGACGACCGGGGGATGACATGACTCGTGTGTTAGTTACCTAGTTACAGCTGTACAGCGTGAGGTAGCGTCAGTGTGTTAGTTACCTAGTCACAGCTGTACAGCGTGAGGTAGCGTCGGCCTTTTGTTTGCAGAGATCCGGTTAGGATCTGGGGCGTCTTTCCAGAGGCGTTTCTATTTCGGTAAGGAAGTTCCTTAGCCTGATCATTTGTTGGAAATCCAAAGAAACAATACGAACCCTGTACGGTTTTAGTTGTATTACCTGCTATGGAATGTGGCGGTAACCTGCTATTGAACGTAGTAGCTATAATAGGCATACAACGATGGTTGTATGCTGGCAAAGATTGATATTATACTTTCGAAATGGTTTTCGACACTATGCACTAATGATAATAATATCGAATGATTTTGCGTAGTAAGCATTTTTGACTATCATAAGAAGAAATCTCCTCCAATTCTGCGATTGCATTGTGTGTGTGGTGGGAGGTCTTATGGTAGTTTCATTTTCGAAAAGCATTGCGGGTTTCAATGTTTAAAATGCTTTTGTTTTAAAGATAAACTGTTTTGTTGCTCACACCAGTCCCACGACTGACCTGGAGTTTATTGTTCCCTTCCTAAACTCTGGGTGCCCACTATTTTCCACATGGGCAGTCTAGAGTTGGGTTTTCTCAGATATTCAGGTTTGGTAGATTATCTGGAGCTAGTCAGTTCTTGGAGTTCATGGATTGACGTTGCTTATCTTGGAGCATTCTATTGGGGATATTCTATCCGCTGCTGATGTTATCTTTTCTTTTCCGCTGCTATTTCTTGTATCCTATCTCTGATGTATATTGATATTCATTGTATCACTCTGTTGTATCTGATGTTGTATATCTATATTCTTTTTCTTTCTTCCGATGTGTTGTTATACTTAATGGTGTTATAAGCTCCGGCGAATCGGATTTGAACGGTCGAATCTATGGCATTCGAGTACGATGTAAAGTATGGATGTCGATTTTCGAACGCGAAAATCCGGATCGTTACATGTGGTATTAGAGCTAAGGTTGAACTCTAGCTCAGGAGTATAATACATTAAGTAGCTCATTAGAGATAGGGTGAAGCATACCCTAGAATGAGTATTCCTCAGATATCCGTTCGAATGCATCAGTAAATTTTCTTACTATCCACTGATAGTGAGTATGAGTGCAAGAAGAGGATGAGATAGGGGACAGGAAAATACGACTAGAAATGGTCAATACTCTGTAAAAACAAGGAAATAATCTTTTCTCTATCAATCTCTTTCGTTCGTCATCTCTTCTCAATTCTTCGATAATTTCTGGTCGATCCAGAAAGGAAATTCGATATATTTATATGGGACATAAACTCCAAAATAGGCCAAAATTGTTTGTTGGATGTATTGTTTGCTTTGATTGCTATGGCTGATAGGTATACTTTAGTTTTAAACTGAAAGTTTTGAAATTGTATCCATATATCTATCTATTTCTTTGGGTCCCGATATGTTCTACGAATGGTTAGTTATCCTTTTGAACTAACCGATGCCATTGTATATTTCGTACATCTGTATAACCCGAGTATCTTGTGAAGTGTCAAACAGATTTGTTCTTGTATCTGTTATTGATATTCTGATTTGGTAAGCCAAATGCAGAATAGATGTTCAGTTGATTTGATAAATCCTGTTTTGTCTATCTTTTTGTCTCCTTGGTAATTTCGAGGACGAAATTCTTTTAAGGGGGGAAGTCTGTAACGACCCCGAATTTTAATTAAATTTAAATTGATAATTAATTGTATTTTTGAATAAAAATAGTAAAAATAAATTGATTAAAATGATGCGAGTTTCCCCTCCAGATGAATTCTATGTTAAATCAATTAAAATCTAAAATATTGTATATATGTGATTAGATTCAAATTTCAAGTAAATGGTTAATAATGATTTGAATTTATGAAATAAATACAAGACGATAAGTATTAAAGTAAAATAATAATATCTGAGTTAGAAATAGAAATAGAAATGAATATAACAAAACAAGAATTTGTATTAAGCAATAAAATCAAATATATACAAAATGGAATACAATATACTTACACACATAATACAAACAAGAGATATCTATGTACAAATACTTCAAGGAAATTACATAAAGAAGCAAAACTGGATCAGCAAACAAAACAAGATATATCTATGGATTCAAACAATATGATAAGGATAGAACTTTATTATATCACAAGGCTTGAGATAAAAGGAGCAAGCAACATCATTAATAAAACAAGCCGTGTACTTGCATAAAAATAAAGTAGGCTTACATGTAAACAAAGGTGGGAACATGAGCATTTAATGCTATCTTCTCAAGCAAGTAAGAAAATCATATCAGCCACCATATTTATAAAAATCTCTGGTTAACAAGGTACAAATAAAAAAAGAAAGGTACAATTTATATCTTGTTCAGCCTGTACACAAATTTGTATATATCAACTGCCATACTTTTCTTCGTTCAAAACATAACATGGTAAAACTGAAAGAAAAGAAAACATAAACATTACTATATTTCCAAACTTGAGATCAATTTACAAAACAAACGAGAAGTTTCAAAGAGGAAGATTCAATATGTAGATTTTCAAAACAAAAGAAAAGTGTTCTCTGTTTTCAAACATTTTCAGGTGAGTAACATCACATTTTTAAACTTAAGTATGGTTATGGTTTATGCAAATTCTCTGTGATAAATATTGTATGGTATATGCTTATCTTCTGTGTATATGAATGTATATATGAGTGTAAACTGTTGTTTATACCACTACAGTCTTTTGATTTCCAGGTTCCTAATCTAGTCAAAATTCAATATCTCATTATCTATAAGTTCCAAACGAAATCTGTTTGTTTGTCAATAATTAAAGCTTAAAAATTTGTTTAAGTTAAAACAAATTTGTATTGCCTTTAGAAATTAAAAACAACAAAGCAACCTTAAAATAAGTCAACATTTAATTATCATGGATTAGGGATTCAGGTATATGAATCTAATACATGAACAAAAATATGATTTTTAACACTAGAATCATAATTTATAGTTTGGGATTAAGGGTGCAGTTCTAGTTTGAACAGAAAATGGTTATGTGAGGATTTCTGGCGATCTATGTGTCTGGAAAGGTTAGGGTTCTTCCTATTGATGGAGAAGCAATCAGGGATGCTAGGGAAAATGTGGGATGGCGATGAAATTCGCCGTGGAAGTTGCGGCAGAGAAATTCCTCCAGGAACCCTAGTTTTAACTTGGAGGAGTAAATTGATCACCACGGCGTGTAGACGTGATCGAGTTTGACGAGATGCTGGGAGGTGATAGCCTGAACGTAGACGCGTCGATGACCGGAGTTGCGTGGGTTCTCGTGGTCGGGGTCGTGGGTACGCGGCGTTGGCAGGGATGGGGTTGTTTGGGTTTGGTTCCAGATTTGGCTCGTTCGAGTTCGAATTCGTTTTCGAGATCGATTTGAAGATCTGGGTGGACGAGGTAGATGTCGAAGTCGATGTCGTCTTGTTGAAGATCAGCAAGATGATCGGAGGGGACTGGAGTTGCCGTGCACGTGCACATGTGCATCGGCGTATCTGGTAGTTTGGGGGAGACGAACTGCTCGTGTGTATTACTCGAGTAATTCTTCAATTAGCTCGGGTGATTTCATGAAAGCCTCGAAGTAAAAATAAGGGGACTCGGGAATGTTTGTTTCCCAGTTTTCTCACTTGTATCTTGTTTCCAGTTTTTAAAGTATGGGTTTTTAAATTTAAGTCAAAGTTTAACTGAGACCAAGGGGATGTTAAATTCCAGTTTGGAAATGAAAGAAGTTTTAAAAATTTAAATAATTTAAATAAGTTTAAATATTTTGAATTTGAGGGAATTAGATTTAAATTTCTTTCATAACAAAGGAATTGCTTTAAGTTATAATTTAAAGTTTTTAAAGGTTAGTTTAAAGTGATTTAAGGTTAGATTGTGATCGTTTAACTTGGGATTTAAAATGAAAGTTAAAAAGGGAAGAGTGAAATAAATGTTCCAACATATTGTGGTGGAAATTTAAATAATAATGGCAATTAATTAAGATTAATTTAATAATTAAAGATTAATTGACTCATTGATTTAAGAATGATTAGTTAATAATTAAGGGTTAACTAATAAATTTGAAAGAAAGATTTTCAAATAATTTGTAATTAAATTACGATAATTAACCCGGATTAATAAATTGATACATCTGATTTAAATTAATCAGTTGATTAATAAATTCACTCGTGAATGTTTGGATTCTACTGGATGATTTGACTGTTTGATATCCCTGTTTGTGATTGTGATGCTTTGTAATAGGAATTGTTTTGTGCTGAGCTGTTATATCTGTGATGAATATATTGTTATATGAATATGAAACCCCTTGACCCGTAAACGACACTTGAATTTCGATGCGACAGGGAGTCGGATTTCAGTTGGTTATCCGAAACCCACATCGAATTATAATAGTGAATCTTTGTGACTGATAAATTTACTTTATCTATGAATCTATGAATGAAGATAAGCATTATGGGTTATACCGCTTATCGATATATCTGTGATGATTGATGTTGCACTATTGTGTGTAAAACCCCTGGACTACACCATACACACACAAATATGGATTTCACGTGGAAATCGGTTAAGTCACAGATAATTTAAATTTGATGTTTTTGAAATTGAAAATTTTAATTTCAATTGATTTTGAAATTTGAAATTTGGGTTTAAAGTGAAAAGCTTTTGAAATGGAATTTCAAAGATAAAAGTTATTTTGAATAACTTAATCGAGTTTGAAAATTTAAATAATTTGATTTAAATTTGAGTTCAAGTTTGAAATTGAATTCTATGATTTGAAATTAGGGATTAAAGATGCTGTATAAGTTATATATGGGTTAAACCATTTTAAAAGTATTGATTTGGGAATTTGAATTTAATTCAAGGGTTTTAACTCGTGTAAATATAACTGGATTTTTCTGAAAATGAACTATTTGTTTTCAAATAGTGAAAGCTTTCACATAAGTAATGAACTTCCAATTTGTGTTGAAAGAATTTCAAGTTCGAAATGGAATTGAAATGTTTTGAAAACTATGAAATGAGTCTTTGATTTCAAAGACCGGATGAGTTAATCTAACTTGAAATGGAATTGTTTTGAAAGCTATAAGTTAAATCTTGATTTAAAGATTTAACGAGTTAATCCAATTGAAATGGAAATTGTTTTGAAATCTATGAATGAATCTTTGTGAATGGGGTTAACTTTGTGAATTAAATCTTTTGTTTAAAAGATTAAAAGTGTGGAAATCGTTAAACCATTGAAGGTTTTTGAAATAAATCTTTTATTTAAAAGATTGGAAATGGTAATTTGTTTTACCATTCGAATGAAAAGTTTTGGGCTTTAAAGCTGTGATTTAACTGAGACCCCAGTATCCATATGATTTTTAATTGCGCTCGTTATTCGGTTTAGCCGGGAGAGGACCTTTGTGTCATAGAACCCATTCCGAATAGTGATACGACGATATGGATAGCATTTGAAGACCGGTGGTGAAGACCGGGTATTTGCAAGAGCGATATGATGACCTATCGATTTTCTCTGCATCATGGCTCCGGTATAGAGATTCCCTAAGTGATGGGAAGTCCGATCGAGATTGTGAATACCCGGATTTGCAAGGGCTTCTTCGGAAGTGCCTTCGGTTCTGTTTGAACCCGGAACAGACTTGTATGGATGTGTGTCTGACGTTACACTTTGAGATGTAAAGCTGGTTTCTATCAAATACATTTCTGTTGGTGGCGGAGAATTTATTCTCTTAGCTTAACACCCTTCTCTGAGACGTACGAGCTCAGAGGTTATGTAGTTGATGGTTACTAGTGATACATTCCCAATTTGGTAATGTGGCATACGAAGTGCTGCTGATCATTTGTTGATCGAAGCGTGGCTTTGTGAAAAAGCGTAGCTTTGTGGACGAGACTTCGTCGAGCCTCACAACCCGGTAATGGTCGAAACAGGAATGTTGCGACAAAGGTTTGTAGGGGTAGCGCCCCTAGGGTATGTCATTTCCTTCTGGATAGAAGGGTGGTATCATGGTATGGAGCCCAGATACTTACTCATGTGGATACACTTTATTTATTATGTGTGATGTTGGTTATCGAGCGCTCAGATAAAGGTCGGTGATGACCGGGGGATGACATGACTCGTGTGTTAGTTACCTAGTTACAGCTGTACAGCGTGAGGTAGCGTCAGTGTGTTAGTTACCTAGTCACAGCTGTACAGCGTGAGGTAGCGTCGGCCTTTTGTTTGCAGAGATCCGGTTAGGATCTGGGGCGTCTTTCCAGAGGCGTTTCTATTTCGGTAAGGAAGTTCCTTAGCCTGATCATTTGTTGGAAATCCAAAGAAACAATACGAACCCTGTACGGTTTTAGTTGTATTACCTGCTATGGAATGTGGCGGTAACCTGCTATTGAACGTAGTAGCTATAGTAGGCATACAACGATGGTTGTATGCTGGCTAAGATTGATATTATACTTTCGAAATGGTTTTCGACACTATGCACTAATGATAATAATATCGAATGATTTTGCGTAGTAAGCATTTTTGACTATCATAAGAAGAAATCTCCTCCAATTCTGCGATTGCATTGTGTGTGTGGTGGGAGGTCTTATGGTAGTTTCATTTTCGAAAAGCATTGCGGGTTTCAATGTTTAAAATGCTTTTGTTTTAAAGATAAACTGTTTTGTTGCTCACACCAGTCCCACGACTGACCTGGAGTTTATTGTTCCCTTCCTAAACTCTGGGTGCCCACTATTTTCCACACGGGCAGTCTAGAGTTGGGTTTTCTCAGATATTCAGGTTTGGTAGATTATCTGGAGCTAGTCAGTTCTTGGAGTTCATGGATTGACGTTGCTTATCTTGGAGCATTCTATTGGGGATATTCTATCCGCTGCTGATGTTATCTTTTCTTTTCCGCTGCTATTTCTTGTATCATATCTCTGATGTATATTGATATTCATTGTATCACTCTGTTGTATCTGATGTTGTATATCTATATTCTTTTTCTTTCTTCCGCTGTGTTGTTATACTTAATGGTGTTATAAGCTCCGGCGAATCGGATTTGAACGGTCGAATCTATGGCATTCGAGTACGATGTAAAGTATGGATGTCGATTTTCGAACGCGAAAATCCGGATCGTTACAAATAATATCAAAAAAGAAGATAGAATTATTAAAAAACAATATAGAATTTCTAGGAGCCAAAATTGGCAAAGGAACTAAAGAATTACAACCACACATAACAAAGAAAATATTAGAATTTCCTGATAAGTTGGATAATCTAAAACCATTGCAAGCCTTTTTAGGACTTGTGAATTATGCTAGACCATATATAAAATATCTTTCAAAATATACTGGGCCTTTATACAATAAAGCTAGCCCAAAAGGAAATAGAGATTTTAACATGGAAGATATAAAACAAGTCTAAGAAATAAAAAAAACTAGCCCAAAAATTAAAACCTTTAAGCTTACCATTACATACTGATTACTTAATAATTGAGACAGATGGATCTTCCCTAGGATGGGGAGGAAAATTGTTAAGTAAAAACAATAAATATGATAAGAAATCTACAGAAACGATATGTAGATATACTTCAGGAACATACAAAGAAAAGGGATATATGACATCCCTAGATCATGAAATCCTAGCAATAATATATGTTTTAGAATCCATTAAACTTTTTATAATATCCTAAAAAGAAATTAAAATAAAAACTGATTGTGAATAAATTGTAAAATATACAGAAAATAAAAAGTAAAAAGGGACTATAAATAATAGATGACTAAAATTTAGACATGCCATATCAAATTGTAGAACTAACATTTGTTGGGAACACATCAAAGGAAAGGATAATTTTTTACCAGACCAGTTATCAAGATTATTAAGATAGTTGTACTGTACTAAACAATGATATTGCAGAATAATGGAAGAATTTGATTCTACAAAGCACCTGCTGACATACAAAACAAATCATTTTGTCACAAAGGCAAAAATTACAGAACATCAACAAATCGTTCTTGACAACATATGGAACATGAAGACTCCAAAAGAGTCAAACAAACAAAAACTAAGTGTCTTGTACACTTTAGTACACATGTTCATAAAAAAGACAAAAACAAAATATCTCTACTATGGTTTATTTACAGGTCCTGATGCTGGAATATATTCCACATGGGAACAAAAAATGATTACAAAAATCAAATTTTTAGAGCAAAATCCCAGATACGGGAAACCTCTATACAAAGGATTCAATAATTTGAATCTGCTACAAATGAGCTACAAAAAATGTTCGAAAAGGACTATGTTATTTCTGAAGACATACAAAGTATTTCACAAATATCCTTAGGAAAACAGGTCAAAAATGAGCCTCCTGAATCCTCTCCAGCTATAAGCCTCAGGCCACAAACCTCCTCATTTGCCAACATAGTCAAAACCACATAACCAAACAAACTAGTGAATCTAGGAACCCCTAGACCAACTTAATCCACCACTAATGTTCAAACCCAGGCCCAAAAACCCATAATATTGCCAAGCTTCTGAGAACAACTGACAAGAGAATTATACTTTATACAACACCATATAGAGCTTTCACCTACAAACTTCAACAAAGCCTGCAACTTCTTTTCCAACCTCTCAGGGACAAAGATTGAAGGTCTACAAATAAATTGGGAAATTTTAAGGAATCTTAATATTCCTTGCACAAAACAACATGGAGAATGCCTCATCACATCCACTAATTGCCCTTGCATTATAATTTGTGCAGTACCACAGATAAACTTCAACCTTACAAAATATAAATACCTTGTTCATGAGAATGTTATATATGATCCAAGTATACTCATAAATTATGGATTAATAAAAAGAATATACTTTGACGAATGGGTTCAAGAAGATCTGCCAGAACCTATTGGGAATATAACATAACACTTAACAAACATTTTGGCCACACACACACACACACATATATATATATATATATATATATATATATATGGAATTTAAATCTATTCCCCCTCATTTTGGGAAAACAGTTTTCGAGCCTACAAAACATATAATCCAGATTAGAGCAAAATTTTTGGATACAGATTTTGAAGACTGGAGTGAAGATTGTTGTTCAGAAAAAATTGTTCACATAAAAATCAACGAGCAGACATATGAAAGGTATAGAGCATCAAGAATTGCCGAAGACCAAGACTGGGATAATGACAAACTATATCTATATGCAGAAACCTCGGTTCTCAAACTATTTATTAGAAAAAACCTTGAAGAACACAGAATGACTTATAGAGGTTATAACGTTTACCATCCAAAACCCTCTATGGTTAAAAGTTATAAAAAGGAAAGACTTAGAAAATACAAAAAACAAAATAATGAAGATAGAGATGACGTGGAATCCACTAGCATGTCCACTGACGGATAGAAATGTGACATAAAGCTAAAGCATCTACTTTACATAATATCCCATTATGTAAAATGGCAAACAAAGAAGTGAATTAATATTCTCTTTTACAAAAAATATGTAAAGATATTCCTAGTGCTATTTTCTTTTTTGCTTTTTCTGAGTGGAAGGTCTTTTACCTTCAGGTGTAAGTTATCCTGGATAGATGTATGTCCATTTTTTTTTGCTCCATCTATATAAGGAGCCTCTTAGTGTTTTATTATGTATCGAAAATTCAGTATTGTAAATCATTGTAAGAAATAATATAAGCTTTCTCTTTTAATGGCCACCTTCTTCAACCTTTCTTCTTCAAAAAAAACCATGAGTAACTAAAAAATTAAGTCAGAGCCAAGGAAAGAAAAGATACAAGACTGCTGAAGCTATGTATGTTCTCTTATTTTTATCATTTAATTCTCATTAATATTATGCTTAGTCTATGTTTAAATAACCAAGTTTCTTTATAAACAATTGACACCAGTTGCTATAAGCTTAATAAGTAAATCCAACAGACGTAAATCCGTTAGTCGAAAAGAGTACCGTGTGAGGGAAAAAGTAGACGCTTAGGATGAAAATGTGAGGAAGAATGATTTAAGGTATAGGGTTCTGGTAAAGGTTTTTTAAGAAACAAGATTATTTTAAACAAATTTTGAGAATAATATAAATGATGAATTAGTATGATTACATAAGAAAATTCTATTGTTCAAGCAAAAATGTATCTTAGTATTTCCAAAAGCTTTAACTACTTTCTCAAACAGATCAACCAACCTTTCATAAAGAATAAAACAATTAAATGTCTATGGAAAAATTACAACAATATTTAGAAAATAAATTCATGATAAATATCATAAAAATCTTAGACAATGATAAAAACATTACAAAAAACCAGAGGTATGAAATTATAAACATTTTTAAACAAAAATATACAACGCAGTTAATTAATATCTTTGACTGTGAAGCAAATTTGACGGAAATATATAATAACTTTAATATATGGAAAGAACCTGGTAATGTTATACTAACACCCATATTTGTTAAGGAATTCCACAAAGAATGGAATAATTACTTAAAAATGAAAAATGAGACAAATTGTAAAACAACAGAACATAATGATTGGGAAAATTAATAAGGAAAGATTTCCTAAAATTGAGAATATTTAATCATTACAAAAATATCTAGAAAGAAAATTTATGACAAAAATCCTACTAGTGTTAAAGAATATAGAATTAAGTATTAATCAACAGTATAACATACGAAAAAATTTCAGAAGAGATTATACTAAAAAATTTATAGAACTAACAGATGAACCTAGTTTGGATAAATACAAAGAAATGGTAAATTTAAAAAATACTTTTTATCTAGTAGAAAGTGTTTCAGAAACACAACTTACTAACAGAATGATAGATATAGTATGTGAAGAATACTATAAAATACTAAGACAACAGGTAGAAGAAGATTACTTGGCCCAATCAGTATGAATTATAAAAGATTCAATTACCTAAATTTAGAAGTTAATATATATATATATGTATGTATATGTATATATGTAAATATATATATGTATATGTGTGTATGTATATATATATATATATGTATATGTATATATATATATGTATGTATATATATGTATGTATGTATGTATATATATATTATACATTGACAGTAAAATGGTATTGACAAAAAAATTGAATTATCCAGATTGATAGGTCTGTATTTGAAGAGTATCCAACAATAAAAGATCTATTATCCAAGAATATATAAGTTAGTATACAAAAGTTTAATAAAAACCAAGGAATTGCAGAAATCAAATTCATAGGAAGAAGAAAATGACAAAACTGAACTACAACTATTCTCACACAACTATACACACACACACACACACACCATAACCCACGTAGGAAAATATATAACTTCAAGATGGACAAACTTAGGATAAAATACACTAAGAGATTTCATCTATAGGTTCAAAAATGCAGAAAGGTAGCTGAAGGAACATATGCATATGATTCAAGACATACATTTCTACATGCACACAAATATGCACTTGCAAATAGGAATAGACTCAAAGGCATCAGGAACAGAAGTGTTCCAGATCGCCTTCTGCAATTCGAGGTGGCTGCGGCCACTCGTCACTCCACAACTCTACTCTTATGGTTAGTTTGGGTTTAAAGCTTACATATATTCAATTAAACGCAAGAACGTAGATTCAAAGGTTGAATATTTAGACATAGGTATGTAAGTGTTTTATTCACCAGAAACTTGGGTCCATTTCTTCCATATCTGCTTTTCCCTTTCTCTGATTATGCACACATAAGCTCTAAAACTTCAATGAAACTCGCATCTCATTCAAGTGTGAGTATATATTGATATAGGGAAATATTTTCTCGAGTTTGAGAATTTCTAAATTTGTTTTTGAATTTAACTTGAATTCATAATGAGGAAGGGTTTGGGTAAATAAATGATTTTCTCCCCGTAGAAAATAAAGCATATTGGTTAGATTTATAAATGAAGTAAAAAACCATCACGATGTGGAAAATTATGGAGATAGAATTATTTGGATACCAAAACTTAGAGTTTGGGTGGAAGAGGATGGGCTTGGGTTATAAAAGTTTGGGCTTTGGAACAAAAAGGATAAACGAACAAATATAATTTCTTTTGTTTATAGACTAAATGCTATTTAATTTAAACAAATGTACGTTACATTTCAAAATTCCTGTAATAATATACAATGATATACTCGATATCATTTTCACACTTTAAATCTTTTTTTTAAACAATTATAAAACTATTTTATTAAATATATTTCCCTTAAATTTCAATTTATTTAATTAAATTACTATTATTTACTTAATTAATTACTACTAAAAAACTGGGTTGTTACAATACTCCTCCTGCCGGGTTTAGGTTGGAATTGACGAATGAATGGTCGAGTTACATCCATTTGGTGTTTATATTCCAGTCCGTACTCCGGGGACCCGAGTTGGTCAACGGATGGTCGAACCATGCCTATGTTTTTTATACTCCAGTTCGCTCAGGAGGACCAGAGTTGGTGACAGTCGGTCGAACTGTGTATGTTTTTTGGTTTGGATTTTAGGCTTACCGATGTCTAAGTAGTGCTTGAATAGTTCACCATACTTTAGGCACGAACAGGGTCGTGGATAGACGGATCACGTCCTCCTGGGATTGGATGGTCGAATCACGTACAGTTTAAGCTTGAGCTTTCAAACTGCCCCTTCATCCGGGCAGGAGTCGATGCTTGGACGATCGTAATGCGTTGATTTTTATTTGGATACTGTTTGCTGAGCCTTGGGAGTAAGATGAGTGTTCTGGCGAACTTCGACCTTGAGCAGGGGAGTGGATGGTCTGACCACATCCACTTTGAGTCATGTCTTTGCCCCCAAGTCAGGGGCAAAATTTGAAGACCGAACGTCTGAGTCGCGTTCATTTTGAATTGCTCTTCTAGACGGATCATTGTCAAAGTTAGCGAATAAACGGTCGTGTCACATTCATTAGGAGATGGACGGTCAGTCACATCCATTTTGATTTATATTCTCCCGTTGGATTAAGGGATAAAGTTAGCTTAGGAGTGGTCGATTCATGCTCATCTGATTTCATACTCCTCCTGATGGACCGAAGGAGGATGTTGGAGAATGAATGGTCAAGTCACACTCCTTGTGGTTTATTCTCCTATCCACGCTCTGAGGACCGGAGATATCCGATGGACAGTCAGGTCATGTCCATCTCTATTTTATACTCTTATTCGTTCACTGGGAACTATAGTCATTCGACAAGTGGTTGTTCACACCCATCTTTAGGTTATTATCCTATCCACTCTTTGGGAACTAGAGTTGATCGATGAACGGTCGGACCGCGTCTATCTTTTTTTATTTATACTCCAGTCCACACTTTGGGAACTAGAGTTATATGATAGGTGGTCAATCACGCTATATGATAGGTGGTCAATCACGCTCGTTTTTATAAGTTTATATTCCACATGTCAAATCAAGGCAGGAGTTGTTGAATGAACGGTCGAGTCACATTCATTCATGGAAGGGAATTGCACTCCCCAACGCCGAGGATAGAAGTTGGTCACGTCCACCAGGTTATTGTAGCTCCTCCTATCAAGCCAAGAAAGGGAGTAAGTGATGGATGGTTGTACCACATTCATATTTGGGTTGGATGGTTAGGTCACATCCAATTTTCTTCGTACTCTTCTCGGCAACTCGAGGGAGAGAGTTGCAAGGTGGATGGTTAGGTCACGTCCACCTCAAGCTGCAGTCGTGCTCCTATGGTGGGGGCAATGGTTAATGAGTAGACGGTCGGTCATGCCTACTTTAGGTCGAGCTTCCAAACTGCCTCTATGTCCAGGTAGGAGTCAATGTGTGGACCGCCAAGTCATATTCACTTCTAGTTGAACCTCGGTCTCGTTGAGCTTCGAGCGAGGCATAAGTATCTTGGCGAACTTCAAGTACGAGTTGGGGAGTAGATGGTCAGGTCACATCTACTCCAAGTCTTTCTTTAGTTCCAAGTCAAGTGCGGAGGTTGTTGATTGGACGGTCAGTCACGTCCACTTTGTATTAGAGTTTGAGCTTGCTGGTTTCTGATCAAGGCATAGATGTTACATCGGAATTGAAGCATAGAATAGGAGGTGGATGGTCGAGTCACACCCACTTTCTTTTCGAATTCTTGCCCCCAAGTTAGTGGTGTATGGTAGTTAATGAGCGGTCGACTCATGCTCATCTTATTGAAACTCCCAAGGTCCGATCATGGTCCATGGAGGTTGTTTAGCACCTGACTTTGACATTGGGTACTTGGTCACCTGCATTATTCGTATGTAGTTCAATTCAAGTTTGTTGTAATTCATAACATAATTACATAAAGATAGAAGTACATGACCGAAGGACCATTTTATTTGAAAATAGAAATAATAAAGTCTATTTAATGAAGTAGTTTGATGCAAATCTAAATAAATCTTATTGATAAGTGAAGCAGCGTCATGTGCTCACTATTCCACTTTGCTCCAGCCCTTCTCAGTTGGAAGTCAACCATCGGCGGTCGAGTTGATAAACAAAGGTCTTTATTGGTAAGGGTTGGATGTTCCCTGCCCGCCATCCTACGGGGCATGCACATACTATTAAAGCTTTCCTTTCCAGATAAGCTCTTCAATCACATCTCGAAGGTGTCTGCAATCGCCAGTGTTATGGCCGTGTGTTTTATGAAATATGCAATATTTCTTGGATTTCTTCTATGTTTTGGTTGACTCTCTTAGGGCTGCCTTCCCGTATTTCTCCAAGTCACGAGTCTCCAAGTGGATGTTTTCGCTCGAATCATTAAATGGAGTGTATGTGTCGAATTTTAGGATCCTGGAATGTCTCCTAGAATCTGAGTCCTTGTCTAGGGCATCGTCGTTGCTTTTGTTTTGAACCCATTCTGCCAATGGTCCCGCACTATTCTTTTTCTCAGTCAGCTTTGCCTCCTCCCTGCGTAAATATGGGTTTGCCTCGTAGTAAAAATGATCCAAGGTAGTAGGAGCCTTTCTAGCTAATCAGCCACAAAAAATCTATCTCGAGGTTGACTCCCCTTATCAACGCCATCAGTATGGTATTCTCATTGGGATAGCTCACTTCGGTTATGGTGGCATTGAACCTTTGCAAGAAGTCTTTGAGGAGCTCCCCCAGCGCCTAGAATAGTTTTGATAGTGACATCGCATGCTTGGGGCGAGTTGCTTGTATTCAAAATTGCTCAATGAAATTTTGCGCTAGCTGGTCGAACGAGAAGATGGACCTAGGCGGTATGGTGTAAACCACATAGTCATTGCTCCTTCAAGAAAGATAGGAAAGCATCTGCATTTGACTGCATCCGTCGCTCTGGCAGAATCCATATGCCATTCATATTTCATGAGATGCAGTCCAGGATCAGTTTTCCCTGAGCATGCCGGTATGGTTGGCATGTTCAATTTGCAAGGACACCCTGCACACTGAATGGCTTCAATAAAAGGATTATGGCTCCAGGACTCTCCCAAGTCATTATTGGTTTGGCTTTGGATTTTTCTCATGAGCAGTAGTACCATGGCCGCTAAGTTAGGTGTTTGGAAGTTGGTCAGTTGGGAGTAGTCATCATCTAACCTGGAAGCTTGGCCTGGTAATCCATCCTAGTTTATTCCATATTACCTTCGTTCTACGGCTTCTGGGAGTACCGTTTTAGTAATAATTCCTTGTTAGTTCCTTGGTGGAAATTCACTAGCTGCCGCTTGGTTCTCGGTGCCTCAGTCAGTCATGGAGAGTAGAGAGAACGCACCATCTTCAAGTTGAGTTCCAAATCTAGAATGCGGGAGCTGCATACCATCACGACGGAGGAGGGGCCAATTCCCAATTGAGGATCGATAGAGTGGGATCGGTAGAGAGGGATCGGTACCTATCCCCAATTTTTGTTCCAAACTAGGTGAGATCGATATGGGGTGACAAGGAAGGCCCCATAAGGCTACATTTCAAATTTCCAGTCATTTGGAGTTCGTATGCTCGAGTTATGGGAAAAAGAAGATGGATCAGTGTTAATGGATCGATGGTAATTTACTTGGAGTTCGACCCGAGAAAATTTGCAATTTACATAGAGTTAGCACATGGTTCGCTTGGAGTCGTAGAAATTTGAAGTGCTAGGACAGCGACGAATGATGCTTGGAGTCATTTGCATGTTTGCTTGGGGTTCAGTACCGAACTATGGGTATAGTTTGGTGACGAACGGTACTTAGAGCCAAAGTGGGGTCTGCTTGGAGAAAATCTTGGTTTTACTCGAGTCTGACTTCGGGCTAGAATTTCCAAAGTTTGCTTCACGCCAAATGGGTAATTACTTCGAGTCTAACTTCAAGTCAACCCTGAGGTGAGTTTTCGACGACCGTTTCGACGATGACCACTCGTGACTCGACAATGGGAGTTACATGATGGGAAGTAAGGCCTGTGTGCCTGAGGTGAGTTTTTGACGATGAGTCTCATGAAGCTCTCTCCGCAGACTCTCTATACTAGCATTAGTGATCACATTAGAAGAGGCCTGTGTGCCAAGGACTCCCTATTGCAATCCATCACCCAAAAGAGTTATCTCTATGCTCTCTACTGCTTCGTCGAACGGTCATGAGGAGGTGGCAATGGCCTTTTCCTTCTAGGAGGCATTGTAGATTGCTACCTTCTAGATCTTCTTCAAATCTGAGTAGAAATGAAAAATTGTCGACATAAATCTGGATCTATCTCACGGATATGGGAATCCATAATTTGATGATGAGATCGAATCAAGCTGAGAATTCTCTTTCAAGAAAAGCACCAAAATGTTTACTCCAAAATTGGTCAAAACACCTAATAGAGTTCTATTAGAGATCAAATGAAGAATAAAATTAAAACAGTGGAAAAAAGCAAATCATACAAAAAGTTGTTTGGCAATCTCGGCCTATGTCCACTAGATTCTTTTATTGATCTTGCACTAGTTGTTTGATTACAAGAGATTTGGATCAACTGGGATCCAGTAATACAAGAATAAAGAATAGTTATGGCAAAGCCTTAGTAATAGAAAGAAAAGATCCTCATTATATAGAATGGTCGTTGTATTTATAGGGGAAGACGACTGAATATCTTCCTGAAATTTCGTAGGTAGTATCTCACGGAGTAGGCGAGGTCACTTCAAAAGTTTAGTGGCCCAACTTCCAAGGATATAAGATCGACTCCAATCCTTGGAAGTTGGCTTCGTGCTTCCAAAGTTAGTTTTCATAGTCCGTGGCGCCATGTGATCGCTTCAGTAAGTCCGCCCTGATATTGGCTTCGTGCTTCCAAAGTTAGTTTTCATAGTTGCCCATATGTTATTTAGAGATATAGATCGATTTCCATTGAGTTGAACTACTAGGCTGATACGATTCAATCCCCTACCTAGGGAAAGTGACAATCCGATCCCCTACCTAGGAGAAGTGATAAGATCTGATCCTCTGCCTAGGAGAAATACCAGTCCATACTTAGAATAATCCGAAGATTCTACCACTTGGTCTCGCTTGATCGCTGCTTTATATCATTATCTGTGCTTGATCTCTGGACTCCATGATCATCCCTTTGGGCTACTTGCCTTGTCTACCGTTGAGTCCAATTTGTCAAACCGATCTGGATATAGCCGGGCCAAAAGGTCGGATAAGAATTATAAAACTTTAGTTTTATATGAACTAGATCACTTATGAAAATTAAGTTACAGAGATAAATAAATAATCCTTCTTAATTATGGTGGCGTGTAAGCCTTCTTCCATACTTATCATCGAAGAATAAAAGGTTTGGGTTTACAATAAACAATGTTTTGAATGACATTATTTGATCCATTTGATATGATTTTGAATTAAGGAATCTTTTTGGAATGTTTTGTGAGTATTCTTATACCATTGTATAAGTATATGGAAAAGGCTTCTAAGTATAGGAAGTAAAATGGTTTGAGAATATATTTATAACAGTGAGATAAGAAAATAAATATTTTGATAAATAATTTAAGTGTTAATCTACGAAGATTAAGTAAAGAGGATTAGTGGATTCCACATGGAATTAAATCTATGTTTGGTTGTTTGTTTATTGATAGTTAAATAACTGACTATCAAAATCTGGATCCATTTTTAACTTTGAAAAAATCTAAAAGAAACATGAGAATTATACGTTACAGTTATCTTCGATAATGCTATATTGTACGTATAAACTTGTGGTGTTCTTCTAGGAAAAATGATAAGGAAATATGTCCACTTAAATGGTTAGGAGGCAATCTGCGCTCTATTATTGTCTAATTTTTTCCCAAAAGAACCAGAGTTGAGTTTTGAAAATTATCGAATGTTGGTTCGAAGATATCGGGGTCAGATAAGTATGAATTATTCGAAAACCACTTCGAACCAACTTAAGCGTTCGAATTAAAAGCATCTTGAATATAATGGAATTGAAGATGAAGCTCTTGAAGTGCCAGGGGTACTTGCTACTAATCCCGAGGGTAATTCAAAAAAGGATGTAGTAGAAGTAGTGCCTTCGGTTTGTTCATATCATGAAAAATTTGTATGGACAAATACTAGTGTTGCATTGTTGCCTGGAGGGCAGTGTTAGCATTCTAAGTGTGATTGTTATATTAAAGGTAAAACGTAGTCTCAAACCTTACCAACTAGGAATGACTAAAATCAAGGGAGATGTAGTATGGCTATTTGGGTCGCACCCATTAGGGTATGTCATCACCCTTCTTGATATATATATATATATATATATATATATGGATTTGGGTATGCATGAGAACTCTCAGGAAAGGTTGCAAATCAACCAGGATGATGACATATTTAGTATTATCTAATAAGAGGTAGGCCAGCCCTATGTAGTAGGGGTGCAAGATGTTATTGTTGATGCCGGTACATTTTTCTAGAGGTGTACTTTGACAGGTGGTACCCCGGTGCCTTGTCATTGATGGAATCCGTTCTCCAAAAAGTGCCTGATGGACTTTGATGTGCCCAACTTTGCTGGAACGTAAGATGCAAGCATTTTAGCTATTTTATATATTTATTTTAAACCCTAGACATTATTATAATATCAAAAGATTTCCTATGAAATGGTTTGGTTATCGTAAGGTAAAAACCCATCAATATTTATGTGCAGCGTGGTCTTATGAGATACCTTTATTTTTGAAAGGTTTTATAACATTAAAATCTATACGATGTGTGTTTCTCACGATGGTTTACCAGGCTGATCCGAGCGGTTTTCTTATAGTGCTCGAGTCAGACTGAGCATATTTTTAGGTCTAGTTGGGGATGCTTTAGAGCTTTAGGAGATGAGCTGAATGCCTCCAAGAAGTATTTTCAGATAATTTATTTCCACTGCATTGGTTATTTATATTTATCATCATTCATGAGCACAGGTTGTTATAATTGTCAAGGTTGATGATAGATATTTACTCTAATTGACATATGTATATTACAGTTTTCTTTTATAAAGATATGTTGTATATTATATATTACTAGTCACGATGTGCGATTCTGTTATGTCTTTTATTTTCTTTCACCCCAAAAATATGTCTTTTTGGTACTTGGATATTCGGCACGTGAGTATTGTAGATGTATTAGTGTCGACTCTTAAGGGTCAAAAAGGCAGGTCATCATAGCTATGACTTATTAAGCAAGCTCAAGGTTAGAATTCGAAGATAGACGAGTCCTAACACCCTCTAAAGAAGTCGAAAGACTTTTATGTTTGTTCTTAGGGTTTGGAGAAACATAAAAGACTAGTGGGAGCCTTATTAGAAAAATGAAATGTTAACATTTAGCCTTTCTAATATTGTAAGAACAATAGCCATGTTAAGTTATAATAATCTACATTAATAATCGGTGCAAGTAATATAACTGATAAAATGTTTATCAATTAAAATATATAAACGAACTGATTAATACTAGCAAATAGAAACATAAAATATATTTACCAATAAATTTTTGAATGTTGGTCCATGCAAGCACCTAATTATAAAACCACTACATACGTTCGTAAAATGATCACTTACATGTTTACTTGCCCGAGACTGTATATTATCTTCGTGAGTGTTAGCAAATTTCTTCGCTAACCCAATATGCAAGGCAGGCTAGGCTAGTCTGAATAATCATTTAAGTAGCTTTATGCAAGCTTGGGAATATATGCATGTCCAAGTCCATCGGTGTTCAAGTCCAAGTCTATTATTCTCAAGTCCAAGTCAAAGGATAAAGTCATATGTTTGTCATTATTCAATAATAGTCAAGTATACAGACTCGAGGGAAATATGCTATGCAAAGTTAAACCTCCAAGCCCTTATGTGCAAAAAAGTTCAAGAGTTACAACCGGCTCTAAAAACCCCAAATTTATTTAGGGTTTACAACATATAATTGAGAAGTAGAAGAAAAATGTCCTTCCTTTTAGGGTAGAGGAAGGGGTCTATTTATAGAGTTAGCCAATAGGTGGAATGGTTGACATGTGTCCCCTTACCATCCCTTCATATGGTAGATACTCGGCAACCCATATGTCTTCTTAAGATCAGCATCTCTTGCCGCTTATAAAAGCTCCACATGCTTTTCTAATGTTAAAGCTCGTTATTCCCTTGAAGTTCATTATCCCTTTTGTTTGTTGAAACTTGGCAGCACTTCTTCGTACAAGCACAATATCACTTGTTGTTTATAGATGTCCAATAGTAGTTATTGTTGTAGAGGCTCGATAATAGTTGTTGTATCAAAGGCTCGTCATCCCATAAAAACTTGATATCCTTCCCTATTATTAGATGCTCGACATCTTTTAATGGTGCGACATCCTTTCTTTGTTCTGTGATCGACATCGCCATGTGGTGTTGAAGGTCGACATCCCCTTTTTACATCTTTGAAAATTCAGTTATCTTTGACAATTCAGAAACTAGATACCTTCCACTATTTTTAATGTTCGATATCATCTTCTACTTGTTAAGTGCTCGACAACAGTTACTGTTGTAGAGACTTGTTACCTCGTAGAGACTCTGCACCCCTTCACTGCTTGTTAGCCACTTGAATGCTCGACATCCTTATTGTTGTTGAGGCTTGACTTTCCTTTGCTATTAGACGTTTGATACCTTCTTGTTATTGCTAGAGGCTCATTGTCCTTTTCTAAATGTTAAATGCTCGATAACTTTACTTTCTTCAGGCTTGACATCTCTCGTAATTTCCAAGCTCAACATGTTCTCTTTAGATGTTTGATACTTTTATTATGCAGTAACATCTAACCCCCTCCTCCCGCATAGTAGAAACATTTTATACTTTAGTATAATTCCACTCTCCATACTGCTGCCTAATGGTATTATAAAGTTTGGAATCTCATTCGTTTATTCAAATAAGGATCAACGCCTCTTCATGTTTCCCTCTACTTCTATAAATATTTTCCTTTCCTTCTCTGAAAAGCATTTCCTGTAACTCAAAACTCATATTATAATCTTTCCTTCAATCTCGTAATTTCCAAAAGGAAGCTTTCGATTTCTTCTGTATTCAAGTTTGATTCAAGGTGAGATTTTTTTTGATCGATTTAAGAATAGAAAAGGGGTTTTTCATTTTAGAACTAGGGTTTTATGAATCGGGTATTTACGAACTGCTTGGGTTTGATTGGCGATTTGGATCCAAATACTCTTGTGATTTAGGAATTTTCATGTTTGAATATAAATGTCTTTTGCAGTTCGTATCCCTAATTATTTAATAGAAATTCGACAATTCATAGTGTTCTCGACAAATACATAGAGAGTCGTTAACTAGTTACAAACTTGATAACCAATTAAAGAGTTGAAGCCTAGGTTACGAACTCAATAACTATTTAGAGAGTTGTTAACTAGTTACAAACTCGATAACCATTTAGAGAGTTGTTAACCAGTTACAAACTCAACAACTATTTAGAGAGTTCTTAACCAGTTACAAACCCTATAACTTTTATGAGTTCAACATCTAGTCATGAAATCAATAAATAATTAAAGAATCTCCATCTGGTTACGAACTCACTAACTATTGTGAGTTCGATATCTGATTATGAACTCGATAACAGGTTGTGAGTACGATGTCTTATTATGAACTCGATAACTAATTATGAGTTCGACATCTTACTATGAACTCGATAACTAGCTATGAACTCAATAACTATTTAGAGAATCGTCAACTAGTTATGAACTCGATAACTATTTATGAGTTCGACATCTGGTCATAAACTCGATAACTAATTAAAGAGTCTTCAACTAATTACGAACTCCCTAACTATTTATGAGTCCAACATCTTGTTATGAACTCGATAACTAGTTAACGAATCTTCAACTAGTTACGAACTCACTAACTATATATGAGTTCGACATCTTGTTGTCCATTCTTTTATATCTATACTTAAAGATTCAAATTTTCCTTAACATTTTCTGAAGTATGTTAAACTTTTATAAAGTATATGATACTTCCTTGTCTTTTGCATGATATTATCGGACAGATTAATTGGTGGAAAGAAAGATTCTAATCCTTCTTCTTCTTAGGCATGCTTGAAATCTCCTGCTTCAGAGAAAGTAGATTACATGCTTATCCAATCTTTAGAGAAAGTAGATTACATGCTTATCCGATCTTCAGAGAAAGTAGATTACATGCTTATCCAATCCTCCAAAAGGATTCTTTGCTTTTACTCCAATCAATATTTCGCATTCTAGGTACCTACCCTTCCCAGATTCTCCGATACAATTGCCTCCTAACTCCTATACCCAGCTGAGCTACTTGGAAATACTTGCTAGAAAAGCTGACCTTCCCTCACCTGATGCTGAAACTATCCACTCATTTGTAAATCTTGTTAAAGTAGGGAAACATCTAATGGGTACTCTATATCGCCTTCTTCATCATCCAAAGAGCTTGATTACTAATTTGATTACCAGAACCAAGAGCTGGGAAAACCAATTCTTTTATATCAAGAGTCATATCCCTAGAATCAAGGGGTCCTTCTCTATCCCTAGTAAGACTTGTTGCTTTTTCTCTATTTTTTATATAAATTTTTCTATTCTCATATAGTAGCTATTTTCTTTCAGAACCTGCTTTGAAGGGAAGGAATCCTTCTATTACTAGTACAATCAGTACTTTGAGCTTGACATCTCAGACTATGGGGCACAGGCTTAAACTCTTGACCGATGCCAATCTATGAAAATACTCCTTGATTCTAGAATACCATAAAGTGCTCGGGGAGCCACCAATGGTTAAGAAGGATGCTCATGGAACCAAGCTTTGGTTATTAGCAATTAAAATGCCTTTTCTCCATCTTCTCCCATTCAACGTGATTCTTCCGGTAATCTCTTAACTTGGTTTTACTATAATTTCTTATATTGACATTTTATGATTTTCCCTTTGACTTTGGTTCAAATCTTACCATCCCAGTTGCTAAGACGAAGGATGCTAAAGCTTCTTCCTCCACCTTAGCCATGATTGCTAAATCTGCACCTATTGCTGACTCTATCACTAACACTCTTAAGGCTATTGAGAGTCTTAAAAGAAAAAAGAATTCTGGTAATCTATCTAGTGCTTCCATTTCTTCTCAAGGTGAAAAGGCCAAAATAAGAGAAGTTCAAACACTTGCTGCTATTGTTGAGGAACCGGATGCAGCTACGACCAATATTGACCAAGAATCCAGTGTTATTAATTTAAGCTTGCCAGAGAAAAATCCTCAGAACCAAACAGAAGTTGCTTACACCACAAGTCCTATTATAGATATCATGAATCCCTTATCTGCAACTTCCTTACAACATTTGCACTAGGAGTTGGGCCTTACTCCTCTTCATATTGAACCTCTTCCTTGTAAAGCATCGACCTTACCCATTCCCTCAGATTTTGATAATTTTATTCGTTTGTTTATCCACTGGCCTCGTTAATACCACTATAGCCTTTTTTCTTTTCAAGAGACCATCTTTATATTCTTTTTCAATAGCTTTTTGTGGTACGTGTCTGGTGATTTATATTTCTTTTTATTAAATACAAACTTTGTTTTTCATTCATTATTTTTTATGTATATAGATAGCTAAGCACATGTTCTTTCTTCAGCAAGCCTCCTATGAATCCGTTAACCAAGTTCCAAATTTCAAATAACATATTTCATTGTTGACGGATAAAGTCAGTTCCCTTAAGGGCCAAATCCTTAAAGCCACAACAAAGAGGGTTGAGGTTATTACTGAAAAGGATAAAATTGCCTTAATCTTGGATAAAGAAAGAAAAGCTAGACAAGCGGCTGTGGAGATTTTACATGAGAAGAGCGAGAAGGATGTACTGCAATTGAATAAAAAATTGAAAAATTGATTGAAGATCACAATAGTCTATCTGAAAAGTATACGAGCCTTCTCATTTTTGCCAAACGGTTAAAAGATTATAATGAAAAACGAGTAGCTCTACTTTTAAAAAAAAAAACCTTCATCGGGAAAGAGTTCAGAAGGAGAATGAGGAGTTCACCACACTTTTCTGGATGCTTATCGAAGATAGAGACACCCTAGTGGAATCACTCTATAAAATCTATACCAGGAACTTTTTTAACGACTTTTCCTTTTTGGGGAACGAGAGTGGGGGGTTAACTAGGTGTTTCCATAAAGGGTATTTAAATGATTATGGGATTGATCCTTATCCTGGAGAATGATGGAACCTTCCTAAGAAAGAGGCTGTTCCACTTTCCTTCCCCACTCTTCCTCCAGAAATGGTCAAGTTCAACAAAGAGAAATTTATCTTTGAATTTTACAAAGGGTCCAAATTGTATGAACTTAAGTGATTTCATTATTGTATCATGTTACTCAGACAATCTTTATGAATTCAACGTTCTTATTTCTTTGTGGCTTAGTTTGATTTTCTTAAAGTACATAAGTTAAAGGACCATTGAGCACTTCTATTTAAAAAGAACTTTAAAGTAAACTTATCAAGCTAAAAAAGGATTTTGAGGAGAAAATATTAATCCTCAAAACCTCTCGACTAGCAAAATATTGCTTTCTTAAGGACCTTCAAGAAGTTTACACACAACTCCACCACCTATATTTTTACTTTTTAGGTGATGAAAAAGTCAATTTGCTTGAAGAAATTTAATTTGATTATGCTAAACTATCATGTAGAGATTCTTGCCCCCGGTCGAGAGTTGGGATTATCCTCGGTTTCCCCAGTCTGTACTCCTCATGGGTCTAATACCTCCTTTGACTCTACTTTCCTTATATCCATGGATTTACCTAAAAAGCTAAAACAACCGCTTCTAAAGTTAAGAATTAAATGTATAAAACTTGAGTCGGTGATGTAATTTGAACTTATTTAATTTTTTAAACTCGTTGTTGCTAATGAAAGAGTACGTTTTCTATACATTGATTTTTTTATTCTTACTAGGAAGAACAACTAACGCTTGCTCCAAGGGCCTTGACCTCCTCTCTCAACTAGATAAGCTCAAAACCAAATTGATGTTAAACATTGGGAAGCGCTCTTCTCAAGATGCTTCAATTAGGCCATTTCCAAACAATTTAGAAGCACGTAAATGTTATAACAAATACTATAGGTTGAAGTCAACATTAAGTGGTATGAATGAAATGACCTCGAGTTTAGAGGAGAAAATCAAAGAAAAAGACAAAGAGATCAAAGAGTTGAAAGAGAGCATAGATACGTTTGGTCGATCCGGACCCTCAAAACAAAGGAGTGAGGATGATGCAGAAATTGCTTGACTACATTAGAAAACTGAGACCCATGAAGTTGACTTACTAAAAAGTTAAGTATTGTGCTAATCTCTAGAGCTTATTGCAAGTGTAGGCCAATCCAGCCTTCCCACTCCTACTCCCACAAGAACAACTAGGACCTAATCTTTAGCTAGTAAGACGAAATTTTCTTTCTTGTAAAATCCGCCTTCGGTTTGGATGATGGAGAAATTTCCAAATGGTGCCGAGAGTATAAATATGAATGTAGCAAGTTTTGGAAAGGAAAGTGGGATGTACTAGTTTCAAAATATCTCAATAACTATCAAAGCTAGGTCGAGGAACTAGGACACGAGAAATATGCTCATCGATAGAAGGTTAAAAAATCAGTGAGCAAGATCAAAACTTTTAAAGGGGCCAATAAAATGCTCGAACATGCATTAAAGATTCAATTTGGCTCTGTTGATGATACGAATATTATTCGGAAGAAGGAGAGTAAACTTAAAGAACTATTAGATGCAGCGATTCGTCATATTGTCGAACCTTCCTAAGCTGTTAAAGGCTTGAAGAGGAAGGTGCAAGACCTTGAGTCTCAATTATTGAGGCAATGGCACTTGAGAATTCCCGATTGAATTCCATTGTAGATAATTTGATTGAAACAAAAGTAGTTTTGGGCTTGAAAATCGATTATTCCTTCTTAGGTTAAGAAATGAACCAAAGATTGATTGGAGCAGTAGGGGTGGGATACATAAGTTATTAGAACTTCTTTTTATATTATTGTGTCGATCATCTTAAGAATATTGGAGGCCCTCCTTTTTTGCTTAGAGATGCCCCTAGTTCGTGCGAAAATCATCCGTTTCTTCTTAAGGTTGAGGGGAAAGGGAAAGAAAAGCATACCAACATTATCCACTCTCTCAATCTCCTCAACATGGAGACTTAAATGGCTTTTCTTGAAAATTTTAACTTTTTGTATGTAAATTGGTAAACAAATTTGTACCTAAATGATTGACATTTTGAATAGACCTTGTAGTTTCTTCTTTATTCTTGTCTTATGTTTGAACTCCTTAAGTTGTTTGAGATTTGTGACTCACCTCAGAGCCTTAATTTGATTCAATATGATCCATGGTCTTTGATTAAGCATACATTTGCTTGCTCTTTATTTCCTTGAATAATGCTTTAGATAGGCCTTAATTTGAGGGTTATTTGTCGGGCCTTATAATATTTGTTTGCCCTCTCATCCTTGTATAGAAAAAGCTTTACACTTTTGTTTAAAACTAAGTATCTTCTTACCTTTCCAACACTCACTTCTCGCTAAATCCTTTTCTTTTGAAAAACATAAAGTAAATGGTGACGACTTCCATAATTTTCAGAACTTACTTCTTTAAATCCTTTTCTTTTGTTTTGTTAGTGCCAACGAAATTTTGAAACAGTTTTCCTGTTGAACTTTGAAAATTTAAAAGCTTAGTTTCGAAAATCAATTTAGAAATTTTTTAAACAAAACTTTGGTAAAGATGGGATCAATTTTCCTTCTTATCCTTTTAGGTCGAATGACGTCACAGACGAATCTTTATTGCTTAAATATTATTACCCTAGCTAGATTTTTTTCAAGATAAACTCCTTTACCCTGGTCTCGGTTTCTTGAAAGATTATTAGATGATTATATGAGCATGAAAAGTTACCTGACCTTTCCTGTGAAGATTACTTTAACTTTACCTTGGAGCAAGACCAATCGTGTTTAATTGCTCCTACTTAAGAAGATTGCTTTGGCCCATCTTTAAGAAGGAATTGGGCTAGTTTGATTGATTTGTTTATACAAGGTTTCTCCTTATATACCTTTTAGGTAAGGCGTCTGGCTTATTAGTGCTTTGGCCAGGCCATCTTAGGTGAGGTCAGAGTCTAACTCATCCTCCTTTTCAGAGGCACTCTGTTCAGGCCTTATAGAAGGAACCGAAGGTTTTTGGTCAGTGCTCTGCCAGGCCATCTTAGGCGGGACCAAAATCTAACCCGTCCTCCCTTTAAGAGGCGCTCCGATCAGGCCTTATAGGCGGAACCGAAGGTTGGTCGGTGCTTTGGCCAGGCCATCTTAGGCGGAACTAAAGGCTTACTCCATCCTCCCTCTAAGAGGCGCTCCGACCGGGCCACGTAGGCTGGACAAAATGCTTGTAGTGCTCTTTCCAGGCCTTATAGGCAGGACCAGAAGCTTACTCCAACCTCCCTCTAGGAGGTGTAGCAGTCAGGCCTTATAGGTGGGACCGAAGGCTTATAGTGCTTTGACTAGGTAGTGGGATCAAAGGATTTTTCTTTAATTTTTTAAGTCTTTTTCATAAAGTATTCCTCTTTATTAAGCACTAGATATTTGTAGATATGTCAATCTTTGTTCAAGTTTTGTTGGCAAACTCTTCGAGTTCCCCTTTTCCTAAAAAAATTTCAATCATTCCTTTAAGAGCTTGATAGTGATTGGTATTATGTCCATTCATTTGGTGGTATTAAAAATAAGCATTTTCGTGATTTCTTTTATTTCCTTATAGCTTCTTCTTTGATTACTAGTAGTCCAATCTTTCTTTGGTTAGGAGACAGATATTTTCATAAGAAGTGGTAAGAGAAAAGGCTTTAGCATTTCGGGGGTTTTTAAGAAATTGTGCTTTTGGCACCCCTTTGGCTCTTTTACAATATTGGGTAGGTTTATTATTACTAACGGCAAGCTTTCTCTTTGAAGACTCTTCAATTCTTATTGGCGCGAGGAAGTGATTGATTACTCCCTCCTACTTTTGAGTAAACTTATTTAAAGTCTCTTGTCATTTCATCTTCGAAGATAGTTCCTTTAGCTTGTTGCGATATAGCCTTTCTTATCTCTATAAATGGACCACTCCTTCTTTTGCTCTCTCTACCCTAAGTAGGATAATAAGTGAAGATTGGGGTAGGTCCCATATGGAATAAATTTGTGCTCCAGTTATCCGTATCATAAGAAATAACCCGCCTCTTTTCTACTAGAGTTTTTTGTGCTAAGTTCCTTAATTTTAATACTTGTTCCTCCTAGAGTTGAAGGTTTTGGGTGACTTGGTAAGCTAATTTGGCAAGGTGTGGTTTGAAAGATCCTTACTCGGAGATAGTCATTATGCAGTTTAGTAGGATATGTAAGATATGGAAAGTACTCTATAGGGATATGCTAGATATGAAAAGTACTTTATAGGGATATGCTTGATATGGAAAGTACTCTGTAAGGATATGTCGGATATGGAAAGTCCAATGTAGGGATATGTCGGTGGGTGGAGGTTCGAGCCATCCTTTTACCGCTAAAATGTTAGCAAATTTCTTCACTAACCAAATATGCAAGGCAAGCTAACGCTAATTTGAATAAGGGCTTAAGTAGCCTTATGAAAGCTTGGGAATATATGCAAGTCCAAGTCCATTGGTGTTCATGTCCAAGTCCACTATACTCAAGTCCAAGTCCAAAGATTAAGTCATATGCATGTCATTATTCAATAATATTCAAGTATACAAACTCGAGGGAAATATGCTATGCAAAGTTAAATGTCCAAGCCCTTATGTGCAAAAAAGTTCAATAGTTACAATCGACTCTAAAAATCCCCAAATTGATTTAGCATTTACAACTTATAATTGAAAAGTAGAGAGAAAAAATTCCTCCCTTTTAGGGTAATGGAGGGGGTCTGTTTATAAAGTTAGACAATAAGCGGGATAGTTGACACTTGCCCCTTGCCATTCCTTCATATGTTAGATACTTGGCAACCCATATGTCTTCTGAAGCTCGACATCTCTTGTCGCTTGTAAAAGCTCCAAATGCTTTGCTAACATCGAAGGTCATCATTCCTTTTGAGTTTATTATCCCTTTTTTTGTTGAAACTTGGTAGCACTTCTTCGTAGAAGCTTGATATCACTTGTTTATAGATGCTCGACAACAGTTATTATTATAGAGGCTGATAACAATTGCTGTATCAAAGGCTCATCATCCTATATAAACTTGATATCCTCTCCTACTATTAGATTCTCAGCATCTTTCAATGGTGCGAAATCCTTTCTTTGTTCTATGATCAACATCGCCCTGTGGTGTTGAAGGTCGACATCCCTTTTTTACATCTTTGACAATCCGGTTATCTTTAGGCTCAACAACTTTTGTGTTAGTAGAAGCTCGATATCTCTAAGCATTTATTGGTTGGATATTTCCATTGTCTTTAAGAAGCTCGATACCTTTCCCCATTGTTAATGTTCACCTTCTACTTGTTAAGTGCTCGACAATACTTATTGTTGTAGAGCTCGTTACCTCTTAGAGACTCGGCACCCCGTCACTGGTTGTTAACCACTTGAACGCTCATCATCCTTATTATTATTGAGGCTCAACAAGCCTCTGCTATTAGCTATTTGATACCTTCATGTTATCGCTAGAGGCTCGCTATCCTTTTTTCAATGTTAAATTCTTGATTACTTTACTTTCTTCAGGCTCGACATCTCTCATCATTTCCAAGCTCGACATGTTCTCTTTATATGTTCGATACTTGTATTACGTAGTAATAATGGGTTTCAAACTCTAAAAGAAATATATGGATATGAATATTTGATTCATTTTCAATCACATATAAATGTTATATGGTGAACGATCACCACTCAAATGTATGAAATCTCGATGAAATAAGTTCATTCGAAATAAGCAAGTAAGCCATAGTGTAGAATCGTATATTCAATATGATTGATTATAATCATGACCTTATCTTGTTAAATGTAACACTTGACCAAGAGCTAAAGGATGGATCTAAGAATTTAGTCACTGAAAAGTAAGTTTTATCGGTTTACATAAAATGCAACTTATTTGATATCCTTAAATGTTAAGGATGACCGAATGTTTTTTTGTAAAGAGTTCGTTATGATCGTGCAGTAAGGATTTCCTTTGAATGATTTGACCATTTAGAAAGAAAATCGAATGTACAAGAGAAGATGTAACCTAAGGCATAGTTTGGATGAAGAGAGTGAATTGTGATTCTGCTTCATAAAGAAATTCAGATATAAGAATTATAAAATAATAATAGATACTTAACACTAGAATGAGAAATATGATTTCTATTCCAAAAGTATTTTCACGTAGAAAATTGTTTTCTATGATATTTATCTTTGAATATAAGGTACTTTATTTGAAAATTCTCAACTGTAAACCAGTTACAGCAAGTGAAACAAATAGCCTATACTAAGTGGTTGAATGGAGCTTCGTATTTCATATGCTATTACAGTAATGGTGGAAATAGTGGAAGCATGCCATATAACACTTATTGGTCACATCAAGTTACAAAATTATTTTCGTGAAACATACCAACCATTATTTATGAAATAATAAATTATTTTTCAATGTTGATTAAAAATAAACATAGTTTTGTTTCAATATGAATATGAATATTCGTTATAAAATAAAACTATAATAGTGGTATTTGAGATGCACTGGAATTACAAAAGTGTCAAAATTTATTTGCGATTATTTTTAAGTTATGGACTAAGCTACAGTTTAGAGAAATAATTTTTTATGATATAGTTATGAATCATATGGTACTATCTTAGATAATTAAGGGTAAACCTTCCATTCAGTGCGAGCAGCGTAAGAGTTGACGAACTTTACGGATGGATACATATAGATGTATGCAATCAAAAGCCTATAATCCCAAAACGATTCCTCATACTTTGTTGTATTCATTGATGAATTATCACAAACATGAATATGTATAGTGGAATGTTAACGAAGAGTTCATAGAATATGAAATATAATATAAAATAAAATAATGTGTGATAGAAAATAAAATGATTTGATTTGATCGAATAGGTGAGTATTTTGAAAAGAGTTCCGAACGTACCTAAAAATGAATAAGGATTTAATCTCAAAGTGACTCCTTCCTATGATACATAATGATGTATCTATAAGAAGTAATCGAACTTTTCTGAATGAAGTATGATTAATTATGCGTGAAGTTGAGTTAACTACTTTTTATAAGGTCGTATACTTAAGAGTAGTACATGAGGTTAAAATTAATTTCATCTAAAAATAGTTTACAAAATCAAACAGGATAATGGTTATAAGAAACCCCAATATATCCTAGGCCATAGAGTTGGCAGGTTGTGTGAGTTGATGGACTGCACGTAATAATTCTACATGAGGGACCTTGTATTAATCGCCCTAAAAGGATTTTGGGAATGATTGTCAATGGATAACCTATTTCTATTTTAAACATAAGTTTTGTGAACTAAAACCAAATCAGTTTTATATATAAGACATCATAAAGTGTTTATGAATACCTATTCCATTGCACTGAGAAATAATTGTTGTTTCAAGAAATACCAACTTCGTAGTGAAGAAATTTCTTTTAGAAATTATTGGTTGTAAAGTGGATTTGGATACGATTTAAGGAAAAAAATGAGTACGAGGGATGAAATGAAATTAACCAAAACTAAATGAAAATAATGCATTAGAATGTCTAATAAATAGTCTTGCTTATTAAAGAGAATCTATAAGATTCTTATCAATTCGAGAAAGATTATCCTCAGCTTTCATTAAACCACTAAGATTATTGACTCCATGATATGGTATGATGCGCAAATCCGAAGTTGATTTCAAGTACATTATCAAAATATGATTTTGGTAGTTGTAGCCAAAGGAATATGATCCATCAACCACACATGTGTCTTCGAGAGCAAGACTAATGCAATTGGAATACAATGAGAAATGTTGATAAGAATAGCATCGTAAATTTCATTGAAATTAGCCTAATAGATTCGTTACTCAACGTACTTAATTTGATTTGGATTTACTCACAAAATTATCTCTTTGTAAGACTTACTTTTATCGGTACATATGCGTTGAAATGGAAAAGTCTAAATAGTGATTTAGATTAGACTGTTTACACACACTACGCCATAGATGGCCTACTGCAATGAAATTACATGGTGTTGCTAGCTATAATGTAACAATAGGTATGCTAATTTTTGTCTATTACAACACTCACTTCAAGGTGTTAGCATAGGTATCAACAAGATGTTGCAGTAGCTATAGATGTATTCAAATTAAAAAATGAATAAAATTAGCAATCCGCGTGAATACGATCCAACGGTCTACATTTAATCTGATAGTTAAAATGGATCACCACTACAATTTGTCCCAAATTTTCGTTTTCCCGCTTTACTTTTCATATCATTTCGTTCTCACCCTGAATTTCCAAATCCCTAATTTCCAAATCCCTAATTTCCAAATCCCTAATTTCCAAATCATATTTTCGTTCTCTTTTTTTTTCTTCCAAAAACAAAATCTCGTCCTTTTTCAAAGTTTGGTAGCGATCTTAGAAAAGCTTCATTCCCGTTTCGTTCTCACCCCCAATTTCGCTGCTGTTTGCCTACATGTCGAGCGTCGTTTGCTTTGTTGCCGAGATATGGAAATGTATGTCGTCTACTGAGGTGAGAGGCTACTGTTTCCAGAGCTACTCACACTCGATACTGCTATCCCTAAAGTACCAAACCAACATCGACTGAGGACTGCAATCTCTGGTTACTTGAAGGCAAGTATTTAAGGTATGGGTTCGCATAAGAATTTTTTTGAAAGGATCGAGATACAATTAACAATGTGAATGCTGATGAGAGTACCAAGTGTTGCAGCCCAAATCGTGATTTGAAAACCGTGAACCCTTATTTTGGTCTTGCGATATCGATATGGATTGTGGAAACAGTGATACAAAGTTATCGGGTCTGGTGGAGAAGTTCAAGGCGAAGCCTTGGTTCCTATGTTTTCAAAATGAAGTTAGCTCTGAAACCTTGTTGCTATAGCTTGATTCATGATGATACAAGGCGCGTTTGTGGAGAATAAGGCACGTGATTGCGAGACGGTTTTGACTTTGGAGCAGTTTGAGAAGAAGGGACCACGTGACAAAATGAGCAGTTATGATGGTAGATTGGAGACACGCGAAGCAGTATTTTTGAATATTCACTTCAATGGTTGGTAATGAGGTTTGGCGAGTGTTTTGGCATAGGTTAAGATCTGTAGGGGATGTAAGTTGCAGCAGTTTGGGGAGTGGATGGTGGCAGTGTAGAGGTTGAAGTTTGGTAGTGTTCAAGTAGAAGGAGTTGCTGTCTAGTAGGAAGTTTGGATGAGTGAACTGTGGTTTGGATGAGGCGGTGATTGTCGGTGATGGAGGATGGTATGCCGATGCTGCTTCCAAGCGGTGTTGTTGATGATGTAATTTGATGAGGCAGTGAGTGGGTGTTTTGTGAAAGAGGTTGGGAGTGTGGTCAGTGTTTCAGGCAATCGTGTTTCAGGTAAGTGGTGGACGGGCAGTAGTTCTGATGGGTGATGAAGTTGTTGAGGATGGGGTTTGCTAAGTTCAGCCTTCATTTGCGCATCATTTTACGTTGTTTCAAAGAAGGCTCGATCTTCCGAAATCGGATGAGCCGAAGGTCGATCCCCGCCGGGACTGCGGGGCCCCGGACCCCCGCCGGCGCTGCGCCCGGACCGGCTACTCGGCTCGCCTTCGGCTCGGCACTCGGCTCGTCATATATTTGTCAGTGTCGGTGTCTGTATAAATTGAAACTGCATATGTAATGAGTGAACTGAGTGATGTAGTGACGAATATCTGTATATGTGAATATCAGTGTTATATATCATTGAATTGTAAAATAGTGGTGTCAAGAATTTGTACTATTTCAAATGTTGAAATAAAATATTTATTTAAATAAATTACTGTTTTTATATCAAATTCTGTGTAATAGCATTTTATTAAATAAATATTTATTTCTATTAAAAAATCAAATATGCTCTACATTGTGGGCCCCACAAATTCAGAAAGTTAATATCTATAGCAACATTTTGGAATGTTGGTACAGACACCTATGGATGTTGCTATAGACCCAAATAGGGTTCTATTGCAACAATATTTCTTATGTTGCCTTAGATAGTCAAAATTTGGCCTTTGAGGTCTGCGGCAACGCGGCAAAATGCATCATCAAGAAAGTGTTGCCTTTGCCCTTTTTTAGCCTACAGCAACATTTTTTGGCACTTCCTGCATCACTTCTTTGGTGTTGCAGTATGCAATCTATGGCGTAGTGACAAAACAACTAAAGTGTCTTGAAGTCACTAAGAGCAATATTGGGTTTGTGGGTTTTTGAATATGATGCAAGAAATGATACGAAAGTATCATTCTATAAGCATCAAAATTGAGTAAGTATTTTGATAGAAATGTCAAATAGTTTGATTTTCAGTCAAAATGCAGAGGAAGAATGTGTCAATAAGAAAGAACTATTAAAGGCACTAAAATATTTCTAAAATGGTAAACAGTATACTACTAATTGTTAATGATGTACTTATGTTAAAATCAGTAATAGTTTGGTTGTTTAATACTCATTATTGGAATTGTAAATTATATATTTTATAATAAATATAAAGGATTTTTGGAATGTCCTAAACAGTATGCCACCTTATTAAAATGTTTAATATGGAATATGTAAGATGAATTCTTTATGTATTGACAATAGGAATTAGCATACATCTTGTATTGTTACAATATCGTATTTAGATAATGTATTTGATACATGCAGAAAATTTCAAATCAAAATTAAGATCATTAAATGGTAGTTTAGAGTATTCTTGAGTGTTTACGAAATACTAGAGAACTGTCTACAGAAACAATGAACTTCTTATAAAAGAATGTTCAGACTCAAACATCATAAGTGCTTTTAAGTATAATATGTCAATATTAAATTCATGTTTGAGCGTAGGTTAAGGAGCTTTAAGTTGGAAATGTTCTGAACAAAAGGTTGCGGCTGTTCGATGAAAAGGCTAAGTACATTGCCTTGAATAGCGCCATGATAAAATGCAATGTATAAATATAAATGCATAAATTTATAACTAAGCTAGGGGTGATTCAAGTATTAAGAATACTACATTTTTATATGATAACAATGTAATGATAAGTGCTCACTAGAAGTTGAGAGACATACTTCGATTTGTTCCACATGATAAAGGTAGTTTTTCAGCATTGGAGAGAGTTAATTGACATAGTAGCTAATTAAAACAACATAGCAAATCCATTTGTGAAGGTGTCTAACATGATCAGTTCTCATCAAACCGAATAAAGGTATGGGATAGAGATTCCATAATTAGCCATAGGTGCAAGTGGGAGATTGATATAGTTAGGGGTATGCTCTAAGGGCAGTTATGTAATTTTTACATATATCTAGCTCGATAACCAATCTTGTTCAAAACAAAAGGTGTTTTGTTTCAATTATATACTTTATATAATATGCTATATTATTTAATTAATTTAGTTAAAAGTATATTTAATAGAAAATCCGTAAATGATATATTTTGTGATTGTAGTTACATTGTGTTGTAACCATGAGTGATTTATCAAAATAAAATAAACATGTCGTTTTACATATTCCTAGTCAAGATGTATCAAGACTGGATATCGATACATCCACGAGTGTAGAGTACGTAATGCTGTCCAAATGTTAGGTAGTATATTACTCATGGTTGTTGGAGGCACCAAGGTGTTACATACCGATAGTTATTAGATAACTATGGAATGACTCATTCGATAGTTTTTTGTTGATTAATATAACAATGGTCAAACAGAAAATATTACAAAATTACATAGTTCTTTTGACTTTAGGATACTGTTAATCTTCAATGTGGAAGCTTCGCTTTGATTATGACACGGCGTCTGTCGAACGACTATAGTTATATGAGGTTAATATTACGGCCAATTGAAGTGAAGCACTATTCAAGATAAGATTTTACCCCTCAGTTATATGAGGTTGGTATCACGGCCAATTGAAGTCAACTCAAAGTCTATGTAACGTCCTGAAATTTTCAACAATTCGCATCCATACATGTCGGATTTGAATTGCTCAAAATATCAGATTGTTAATTTAAATTTGGCAAAGCTCAGCATATACAGTAAATAAATAATCATAGAATCACAGACACAGGGTAATATAAAAATAAGTAGCGGAAACAAAAGAATAGTAGTTCATGAAGCTACTATACATATATAACAGAGTTAAACAAGATACAACAAAAGTCTCGAATACATAGATGTCTCGATACAATAGTCAAATACAAGATCTGAATACATCACTGGAATCAACTGAATAACTGAAAGCAGAATCGATATAGCTGGATCTCCAAGCGAAGCTCCAACTCCAAAGGTGAGTCTCGAACATTGAGCCACTCAGTCTGACCCGAGTGTAAAGCAAACACAAAACACAAAACACTCGAGTCAGGATTAACATTCTTATATCAATAAATCCAACTCAAGTGAAATATCAACTGAAATACAGTAACTCAAAGGATGTTTGGGATAACCATCCTCTAAGGATCCGTTAAACTATCTACTATGTAGTAATATACGCTATTATAATAATGTCTACGTAAAGTATACTATTTAAAAATAGCGTTAAGGCTTTACATTTTCCACCTTAACACATTTTTAGGTATGCCAATAGTCTATACAGTACCGTAATACCCCATAAACTGGAGCTACCAGAGGATACTCCATAGGTACGACATAAATCAAACTCGTAGTAAGGCACGCTAGGGTAGGTGACACGGCATAACTAGGCAATGCCAGGGTAGATATACCAATTACACTTCCGGGCTGGTGGTAACGCAGAGCTGTAGCAATCGACCACCTCGAGCCACACTCTCGAAAATCCAAAGGTGCGCACAAAATCAATCACAAAGTAATAGAATGGCATATGATGGAGTGTGTCCGATCAGAGGAGCTACCTCATTAGCCCGTCAATTGCTCATGTTTTAGCCACCTTATGCCAACTCACGGGAGTCGGGTCCACGTATATACCTCATATAGGATCGTCGCCACCATCCTACTTCATTCTGGAATCTCCACCGCGTACACAGTTGTTAACGTGGTTTTCAATATCGACAGAGAGTATGCCCATATCCGATCCCGGTCTCTATAACAACCAAACGTTATTATAACACCGCGGTCATTTCAAAATAGTTTATACTTCAAAACCAAAATATCATTTCCATCTCAAAAACCAAATCAATACGATATCATTTCCATTTCAAATATATTCACTTCCAAATCATAGTACTTTCAAAGTTATAACACTTTCGAAACTAAAACACTTTGAAATAATAATATTTTGGAAAACCTTAACTTTGAGATCAAAACTTCCACCCTTAAACAGTTTAGATATTAATAATAGTATATATAATAAAATAGTTTAAAAATAAAAATAGTTTGTATAAAATAGTTATAAGTTAAAATAGTTTATAATAAAATAATTTATATTGAAAGGATTTATACTAAAATAGTTTATATTAAAATAATTTATAAAGTAAAAAAAAATATAAATAGTTTTAGATATAGTTTAAAATACTTTATATAAAAATAGCTTCCTTAAATTTCACAAATCGATTCAAAATCAACTCGAATTCCAAAATTTAAATTTTATCAAATCCCAAATCATCCTCTTCAATTCGATTCAATTTCTCAATAAACCATTTCAAATTATCGATTTCAAATACATGTTTGGACCTTAAAATAAGCCATTTCAATTTCAATATATTTCAAAGTTAAATATATTCAACATTTTCGAATCTAAATTCTATAAATTTATATATATATATATATATATATATACACACACATATCAAATTCACTTCACTATTATTTAGTTTTGAAATATTTACTTAATCATTTCAATAACATCTAAATACAACTTCAATTTACAATTTAAATAAACAAAATATCCCATTTAAATTTATCTAAATTTGAAATATTCATTTAAGTCACCTTTAATCAAATTCAAGTTATAAACATATCTTTAAGATTTCAAATTTAATAAATTTCAAATCAAACTTATTTAAGTAAAATTCTTAAATAAATATAATTTCAAATCAATTTCAAATTTATCCTTCCAACCTGAATCATTATAAGCTCTATATTTGAAAATATATATATTAAATAAATACTTAAACATATTATATATCAACTTATTAAATCAACTTTAATAAATCTTTAAAATCAATATTTATTAAAACCATATATTTCTTTTCAAAACCATAGAAATCATTTTCAAAATATTTATATATATAGACCAACGGTGTCTGTATATAATTTATATCCTATGGTCAGGTGATACGGATATTTATCATTTCAATCCGCAATTTAAAATATATACGGGTATATATCTTTTCAACCCGTAATCCCAAGTTCAATTCAATGAAAATCGCTTGGGTTTTTCATTTCAACCCATAACGATCTTCTCCTAATCTACAGATCGTTCAGGTATGTATCATTTCAACCCATAGTGAATTCTATACTAACAGGGAACTTGCAGAGTGATAATAGATATGATAATAATATAACAGGCATATTTCATCAATATAAATAACAGATAATGGTGTCAGATGTCACAGGTGAACAGTTACAGATAATAGCATATATGATAATGTAAATAACTAACAGCAGCATATTTCAATTGTCGTTTCAATTGAAATCAAATTTAATAAATAAAACAACGTTAATCGTGAGTGATTGCTCACCTTTAGAGGCTAGAGAGTTTGATAATGAAGTGAGTTACGCATCCAGGCTCGAATTCCAAAGCAATGTGAGATGGGCATGAATTCGATGAACAAAGCTGATAATAGAGATAGATGAACAATTAGAATTGGATATATAAGTAAATTGATATAGATATAACATATAAAATTATATACACTAAATCATATCCAAATTTCAACACATATTAAAATCTTTAATATATATGTAACGACCAAGACTTTCTCTCCATAGAAAGTCGTATCGCTAATAAGAAAGAAAGGGGTAGAAAATAGAAAAGAAGAGAAGAAAGAAAGAAACAACAACAACGATCTCACAGCGGAACGAATAAATTATATTAATAGCATAAACTATTACATAGTATACAACACTTTACAGAGTTACACAGCATATACATCACTTACTAGACAGTTATAAACATCTGTCTAGACATTACAACTCAATACACTACAAAGATACAGACACAGCGGAACTACTATATATATCTACAACACTGAAGCCTCCTGCTCCATTGCTCCTCCACAATTCGTCAAGGCTAACCTGAATCCCTTGGCTACTCGTAAAAATTTGAGTACCCAAGAGTTTATAAAACAGAAATAAACAACTTGGGTCAGACATGGGTCTGGTGTGAGTAAACGGGTTAAAATTGCTTAACTTCAAAACCTTTTGAAAGAAAAGGTATCACGTAAGACTCCCCACAAATAAACATGGGTAAGTTTTTACCTTACGCTAACCAAAACATTTGATAGGAAATCTGATTGTATTATAATAGGGTCTAGGGTTTTCAAGTAAAATACAGAAATAGCTGAAATGCTTACATCTCACATTCCAACATAGTTGGGCACAACTAATACGTACGGCACTTATTGGAGTTTGGATTCCATACAATGGCAGGGCTACCGGGGTACCGCCCGTCACAGTACGTGGCCTAGATCACCGTACCGAGGATCACTCCCAATCCCCTGCAACACAAGGTCGGAACATCCCTTACTGGATAATTCCCGCACAAGATACCTCACGGTTGGGATCAGCAACCGCACCACTAAGTCGAAAATAGAAAGGGACATCTAGACAGAGGTAACCTTGTCCTACTTGGGTGCTACCCACTAACCTTGCTGCACCTCCCCTGTTTTAGCCATTCTCGGTTTGTGAGGCTTGAGGTCACGATTACCTTAGAAAAGAACACATCACTTAGAATGCTCATCGTCCACCTGACGATGTTCTGAAAGCATTCAATCCATACAAGTTCGTTCCGGGTTCGAACGAAACCGAAGGCATTATCTCGTTACACTCGTTTTGGAATCACCCCCAGAGTTAACGACAATAACCCTTGCACTCTGAATCTTCATCTTCACTTGATTCACGACCTATCGTTAATTTGGATCGATGTGGTATTCAGGTCTCCAGACCTGGAAATCCGGTATACGGAAACCCGATCCCGGTCTCATCGAAATCCAAAGCGTATCTTTTAAGGCCAAGTTGTTTTAAAGGTTAAAACAAATTCAATTCATTATCTTTATTCACAAAGGAAGATAACAGATAATCAACATTATCAGATAATCCATACAATTCAACTAACATCCATATCACACAGCATATATCTCATCAGAGATATCAATCAAAGTCAAGTATCCAATACTAACACCCATTCATAAGTAATGATCTATAATAACACCATTTATAATTAATTTAAAATGAATTAAATTAATTACTTCCATCTCTAATTAATTTAAAGTGAATTAAATTAATTACTTATCTTTAATTAATTTAAAATGAATTAAATTAATTACTTCATCATTTTAAACCTTGCTTACTTAACCATCAATTGATTACAAATCAATTAGTTCTTTATCCTCACATTAATCATCTTAATTAATCACCCTTGATTAATACCCCTTAATTACATTCAAGTAATTATCCTTAATTAATTTTACAAATTGATTATCCTTAATCAAATACAGTGATTAACCTTTAATTACTTCATTAATTAATTAACTATAATTAATTACATTAATCTTTAAATTAATTATATTAATTAATTACTTTATAATTACTTATTATTGATTAATTAATCTTAATTAATCAAACCTTAATTACATCATTAATTATATTAATTAATGATCCTTAATCATTACTTAAATTATTAATTATATTTAAATTAATTACATTAAGTAATTAATCTTTAACCAAACTATATTTATTAATCACTCTTGATTAACCACATTCAGTAATTAACTATCTTTAATTACTTCATTTAATAAATTAATTACTCCTTAGTTAATTTTAATTAATCCCTGATTAATTTCAAAAAGTAATTAAATCCAAATTACTTCCATAAATATACTTAACCATTTCCATAATTGATTGTCCTTAATTAATCTAATTAATTATTAAAATTAATCACATTAATTAATTATTTATCTCAACTTAATGATCTTCATTAATTCTTTAATTACTTCTCTTAAGTAATTAACTTAGATTAATCATTATTAATTACTATTTAATTTATCTTTATTAATCATTTAATTAATCACTAATTATTTATTAATTAAGTGCTTAACTGTAACTTAAACAATCTTAATTACTTGATTAATTATCTTCTAATCATTAATTAAAATTTAACCTTATTTAATTAATGATTCTTAAATTACAAGTTAATTATTCTAAGAATAATTAATCTTAAACCTTAAGTTTAAATCCTTAATTACTTTAAGTAATTATCCATTTCATTAATTTATAAAATAAGTTAATTATCCATTTAATTATCCTAATACTTAAATGAATAACAAAATATTAAATTCTAATTTAACTTTAAGATAAAACTTTTTCTTACCTATAGTTAAATTATTTTTCACAAGTTTATTTGAAATATTCATTTCCAAATCTAATTTTAAATTTCATTTTAAATTCAAGTTTTTTTTTTTTAAAATGAAACTCAATTTATCTTAAATAAAATTTAAATTAATTTTTTAAACCTTTACATTTACATGATAAAGAATACTCCTTCTTATAAAAGAATTTTTATAAGAGTTTAAAACCAATTTCTTTTTAAATTCAATCATTTAAAATATAACTTAACATTTAAATTTATTAAAACATTTAAACTTTAAAAATTTTATTTAAATTCTTCCTTTACATTTTCAAACTCTATTTAAAATTTAGTTTCTTTTAAATACACTTAATTCCTTAACACCTTTAAGTTATTTAAAACAATTTGAATAAAAAAAAACTTAATTTATTTTCAAACTAAGATTCAAATTAAACTTGAATCTATTTTTAAATTTAGATTTAAACTTAAATTTAAATCTCCTTAAATTTAAAACCCAGTTTTCAAATTTTAGAAACAGAGCAGGTTTCCCTTCTAACCCAGAAATCCCCGAGCCTTGCATACTTTACTTCGAGTCAATTACCAAAAATCCCGAGCAAAACACTTATCAACTCGAGAGTTATCTCGAGACAAAATCCACTCAAACCAAAAATCGACAGGAACAAAAATGGTGCACCGTGCACATGCACCGGAACTCTGATGAACTTCAGCCAACATCTTCGATCATCCCTCATCAGAAAACAGCTATACGACTCCCCACGATCATCAGTTTGTCACATAAAAGCTCGAAATCAAATCGAGGCTTCAAGTCGAACCTGGATACAACAACCGGCACTATCATCAAAACCTGTCAACTGCTCGCCCTCAACTCCCTAGTCACCAGAGAATCGTCACCATCGACCATGGCTTCCCCTATACTCCAGCTTCCATTTCCCAAAGTTGTGTTGAACTCGATCAACTAGAGATTCACTACCGATCGAAAAATCAAAACCAAGCAAAACTAGGTTTCCAGACTTCATCAACCTCCCATCGCCTCCACCGAGCCTTGTTCATCTTCCTGGCATTTTTGCCACACCCTCTGATCACTACACTACCTCCACCAAGAACCCCAAACCTTCTGATCAACTCGATCACCACAGATTTACTAAAACCCATTTCCAGTTCAAATACGTACTACAGTCTCAATTTCTAACCAAACACTATGATTTTATTTTTAAAAATCATCTTTTTGTTTATGTTTTCAGTTTATAATACTGAATTTATAATTTATTATGTTTGAGTTTTTGACTTGTATTCAGTTTGCTCAGTTTTTCTTGATTCCAGAGATATTACCTATTTATTTTAACTTAAATAATTTTTAAACTTTATTCTATGATAAAACAAACAAATTTTGTTTAAATACTAAATCCTAATAATGACTAGATCAAGAGATAAAGCATTTTAAATCAAATCCTAAATTTTGAAACTAGGAACAGAACTACAGAAGTGTTCAGGTATACATTCATTTCTCATCTAAACATTCACTACTATATACACACAAACATATTTGGCTTCAGATAATAATCATGCAACCTTATTTCATATACTTAAAATTTTTAAAAGTGATATTACTCACTGTTATTTATAAACTTTCAAATATTTAAACACAACAGAGCATATATACAGACATTCAATACTATCACATACACATGCATCCATTTCAATCCAGATTTTTAGGCAAGCAACATGATTTTCATTTATATATCAAAGTTAAATCCAGGGTTTTAAACTGTTTTTAAAATTATAGTTTACTCACCTGAAAAATAGAGAGCAGGCTTTAATTGCTTAATTTGGAACTTGCTTTGTTTTTGAATTTAAGACTTGCATGCTTGCCTTTTTGAAATTTGTTGAAGTGATGACTCCAGCTTGATTCCAGACCAAAGAAAATACACGCAGCCCTTTTTGATTTTGATTAAAACTCAGGTTGAAAAGAAAATGCTTGCATTTTTGTTGCTCTCAGGTTTTTGGAAAAATACAGATGCTTAGGAATAAAGCATGCAGGCTCTGATTTTTGGTTTTTGAGGAGTTTGTTCACTGATTTGTTTACAAGCTTGAAATGCTTTTCCAGGTTACAAATTTGAAAAATCTGTTCATGCTTGAGGAAAGAGGTTTGGACAGGGTTTTAAACTTGAAAATGTTTTCAGGAAATTTGGGAATTGTTTTGATTTTTCTTTTAGTTTTGAGGAAGGTTTCAGATTTGTCTTAGGAAGATTGTTTGGATTTTGAGTTTTTCTCCTTAGCTTTTTGAAAAAGAATGGCAAAAGAAATGAAAGGAAGAAAAACATATTTGCATGGGCTGAAATTTTATTAAATAAAAATAAAAAGAAAACCAAACTTAAAATGCCACTTGTTAAGATAATTTACATTTGTCACATTAAATGGTTTATTACTTAACACATGTTAATTTAGCTCTCAAATGTTTACACTTGTCTTGTAAGTAATTTGTATTTATAATTTAAGTGTTAATAAAAAGCTTTTAACTTAATTAATTAGTTTTTAATACTTAGATATATATATAGATAACTTTAAAGAGTAAAACCAATTATATTTATATATAAAATTCAAACCAAAGATTTCTAATTACAATATATATACAAATATATATATTCATTATAAATAGAAAACATTTTATTTAGCTTTTAAAAGATAAATTCACTAATTTAAATATTTATTAAAGAAGATTATTAAATTAATTCAAATTAAATTACAAAATTATCAAATCAATTTAATTTTTTAATACAGATTATTAAATTGATATTGCCTAAAATTCAGGGATATCACAATATATATATATGACAAACACAATATCTATTGAAAATAAATATTTCAATCAATCAATATTTAAGGTTATATACTTTTAAATAAACTCACATACATATACATATAATTAAATCGGATCATATATATATGCCTATATATTATTGACTAATATGTAAACTGCTGTTACAAATATATATATAATACATCTTATATGCAGACTGACTTTATATAATATGAATAATAACTAAAACAATAATACCTTCTCCATAATGTGATATATATACCATAAGCATATATATATTATAACATAACTTACAAGACTTCCTGTATGTCACCGAAATATATGGTTTAAGAATATATACAAACACTGTATTCAAACTTTGTATACTAATATATATATATAAACTGTTTCAACCAAGATACCATACTGTAGCATTTATAAACATAGGTATAAGATAAAATACATACCATATATATATATCTTACTGTAACCTTTATAACTTATATATATTAGAAAATTTACCTAACATATATATATATATATATATATATATATGCGACTTGCATAAACTAACATAACCTACAGATCATATATAGATGTATAGTCTATACAAACTCATATGTATAAGCAAACTTATACAGACCTATGCGCATATATACACACATACTAACATATACATATATATCAAAGAATGCACTAAAATAATAACTAATATAAATTTACACTGTAACTATTTAAATAACAAAAAATCTTATACCCAGAATATAAGTATATACGCATATATACTTGAACTGCTTTAACTTACATCATAACTTTGACTATAAACTAACTAATATATTTTATAACAGACGTAAATAAATAAATATATATATATATATACCCAACTAAAAATCAATGTATATTATACATGCACAACCCGAACATATCCACTATGAACTCTAGACTAAATATAATTGAAACCGAACACATCTAACTAGCATCAATAAAACAATGTATATGATATATATAAACTTTATAAATAACGAATGTAGATAATATACGTATAAACCACATATATAAATAAACTCATGCAGACAACTACACAACCCATATGCATAACTTAATTTATGTAATATATAAATATATAAAACTTAATATATAAAAGACACGGCAAATATATAAAACCCTTATTTAAATTTCACATATCTCTATACGTAAAACACTATATATGCTGGCATATATATACGGTATATATAAGTATATACTTCAAAAAGAATGCACATACCCAAAATCTGCTACAGTTTCATGAATAACGAAATAGACATAAGTATGTACCTCTCATAACGAAGTGAAAGAGGCTGGCAATGGAGATTTGGAAAGATGTAGGTGTTCGCGAGACGAGGTTGGGTCGAGTTGGAGAAACGGTGGTGAGGCGGGTTGCTATGGTGGTTGGTGAACTGTTCGGATGGCGAGGAGGTGTGAACAGAGGGATAGGTTGCTATGGCTCGAGGCACGGGCTGGAGTTGCATGTGGGAAAGGCGGCTGTTAGGCTGAGAGTTTGGAGATGTGGCCGGCGAAAGAGAAGAGGGGAAGATTTTCTAATCTATGATTGAACGGTGGAATTAAGTGGAAGGGAAGCTAAAATATTCTCAGGCAAAGAAAATGAACATAGGAGCCTGCGAGTTTCATGGGCAGGCCAAAGGAGTAGGTAGGGAGAGAAAGAGACACCTGCTCATATGCATTATATTTAAAATTCCAAAAACAAGATCACATTGAATGCAGGTAGAATTTGGATCATCGAATAACATGTAGAATCTGTAGAATCACAAAGTTAAGAACGTGCATTTCAGAAATTAAATGATAGTGGTTGTTGAGTTAATACACGGTGGAAAACTAAAAGGGTACTCGAAGCTAAAGGTCCAACTGTGGAACCGATACGATTGGTCGGTTCACAAATTTTGTCGTGTCTCGAACTCCGAAATATACGAATGAATATACCATGAAGATCAGCACGACAAGATGATCACAATGATATATAAATATCGGTGGTACGACCATTCAAGCAAAAGTCAATAACCGGTACCGAAAAATGCTGCTATTCTGCCGAAAATAAGGTAAACGGAGCAATAGCAGTTCAAATTTGATGAACGAAAGATGACGTCTCACTCATAAGATGATTTACAAATTTATTGTGTAAAAATATTTAAGTTTGGAAAACATTTTATTATCATCAATTTTAACTGATTTAAATTTAAATAAAACTACACAAGAAAATAAACTTTCATATTATCTGATGAAAATTTACCATTTGCTATGTTTAAGTAGACGTATTCCAAATATTAAATTTAAATTTCAAAATTTTATTATTTAAAATTTCACAAAATTTCAATTAACTAAATAAATAAAACCACTAAAATGTACGGGTCGTTACAGTCTAAGTCTCTGGTCAGAGCTGTGCGGTTAATAATAATTGTTATTATTAAACCAAGGACTTTGTGTTTGGAATGTAGAGTTGATTATGGATGATATTGGAATTTTGGCTAATACCAAATTCCATAAGTCCAAAGTGATATAGTTTCGATAAAGAGAATTGATGTAAATAATTATCACTACAGGGTAACACTTAATAAAGTAAAATTGAATTTTACTGAAACCAAATAAGCGATAATTTTGGTCAAAATGTCACACCACCAGCTAAGTGACGTGTGACGTTAATATTCAAATTGTTCGATGTTAATCGCTAGTGGAATTTACACCGAAGAGTCACATAACCGAAACTTTGAATACAATTGTTACTACCCGATTTAATTAAATTATAACCGTTATAAATTAATTATATTAATTAATATTTATGAAAAATTAATTATAAATTTTTATTTGATGTTTATTGATCAATATTAAATGTGTGTATGTGTAATAGTTATAAATACACTAATTGATATACAATATCCATACGTGTTTAAATTGGATTCAAATATGCTAATTATTGACTGGGCTTAAATCAAGTTTGAGGCCCATGAAGAGGGCTATTATAGCCGGCTATAGAGATATGGTGAAGCTGACCATATGATGGCCATATAAAGGCTTGGTTTTGAATTAGAAAAGGGAGAAAAAGTAAGAAAAAAATAGGGATCCATATCCCCATTTTTCTCCTTGATATCTCCTCTATTTAAGTTTCTCTAAACCCTCACTTTAGTTTTCTAACTTTTCTCTCCTTTAGACCGGATAATATAACTATTTAAATTAATTCAATATATTATAATCATATTAATTTGAAATATATATACATATATGATTTTAGATATTTTACATGTCATAATTATTATTTTATAATACATAATATTATTTAAATGTCAATAGATTATATAGAAACATACATACATATGTATGTGTGTGTGTTTGTATGTGTGTGTGTATTGACAACACTCATGTATACAAAGAGGCAAACAGTCTGTTGTGGTGTAAATCCCAAAACAACATCTATACACGAGCATGTCAAACCATGTACACCTTATTACTTTGCACATACACACATATGTCTATATGATACTGTTTGAACCAAAAATGGTATGAATACCCAATATAAAGTAGAAGAAAATAAAAAATGAAGAAATTAAATAAAAACAATTTAAAACGAGTAAGAAATGAAAACGTAGATATTTATAGTGGTTCGGCAAACTCCGACCTACATCCACTTAATAATTTTATTACTTAACTTATGACTTGGGGCAGAAGTTATTAGGGATCGGTACAACTCCGATACTTAGATTTCCAGAATTGTAAATATAGAGTGGAGAAGAGTAGAGCTAAAAGATCCGGAAAAATGAGCCATACCTCTCTATTTATAGAGGTAGGGAGCCTAAAATGTCGCACAAAAGATCTCCAGACCATTCTCCTTGCTATAAACCAGTTCTCCATGAAAATAGGGTGCCACATCATCAGGTTGCATGGTTCGGTACAATTCCATGAGTAGGGGTTAATCCCGACCCATAAGATAACAAATATGGCCATCTTCTACTCTTCGCTTCGGCTCATTTTGTGGTTAGCTTCATGATTTATAGTTGTTTTGGAGTCCAAATAATGGGGTTGTAGAAGAATAGAGTTGTAGATTCAAGAGTTCGTGGGGATTGATAGAGAGTTATATTCAATCGACAAAACACCATTGGAAATAGGTTCCTAGTATTAAGTTAAGCTAGTAGCCAGAAGATGAACTTCATTGGTGGAGTTTTTACGGGTCAGTATCGACCCCACACTTAGGGAGTTTGGGGTTCTGGAAATTTTGTCGTGGTTTGGTATTTGTGTTGTAATCTTGGTTATACTTTGGTTTTGGGCTTCGTGGTTATCTCTTCGAGCGTCTTGCCTTGATAACTTCAAAGTATGACTCGTCGGTGTTCATCTGTATACTGTCTGGTCAAAAGGCGGGATAACAGATACATACATATATTATAACATAAAAAATTATACAAAATAAAATCTTATTTATAAAATAAAAAAAATATTGATTTTATTTAAAAAAAATTTTAGAAAAGTTGTAAATAAATTTAGATTACATAGGCACAATAAAGATCCAAAGATGTTAAAAAAATTGAAATTTACCTAATTATTTCTCTATGGGCTAGCCGATGGGCTAACAAATCTAGCATATATTTTTATTCATATCTTTTCTTAAACATTAAGCATTCACATATTATGTAGATATCTGATTATTGGTTTGTGTGTGTATATATATGTGTGTGTGTATACACACGCATACAAACATACATACATACATGCATATATATATATAAGTGGTAATACATATATCACATATATGTTTACGTATGTATAAACTATTTATAGTACTATAAATATCTATATACAAATAGTATATAAATACTGTAGTATCTTTAATCATATATATATACACTTAGGCATTTATATTCCTGATATTCATATGAAATTACCATATGCATATGTTAGTATAATATATATGTATATAAAATAGATATTTATCCAAGAATCTATATATATATATATATATAGTTACTCACATGTTTATACTTCATTATACTATCTTGTTATGTTATTGAATGGACACATGATATATTCGAATACAAATTTAATTCAACTAATTAATATGATTTTGTTTAATAAATGGATAGACTGAATAATGCTAGTTAACAGACTTCATAGGCCCGTTAAGATCCAAATAAAGATTTTTTTTGAAATTTACCCATTTCACCCACTACCCAACATACCGGAATCCAACAATCAAACAGACCAAATCCAATAATTCCTTAAAATCAGTATAAATGGATTGTCCTAAAATGATACATATATATATACTATATTAAAATGTTTAATATGGAGCATATAAGGTGGATTTCTTTTGCATTGACAATAGGGATTATCGTACATGTTATACTGTCCATAATACTTCTTTTCACTTATGTATTTGATACATAGAACAAGTATCGAATCCGAGTTAAGATCACCGAATGACAGTTTACAGTGTTGTCGAGTACTTATGAAATACCAATGAATTGTTTATACAAAAAACGAACTTTTTATGAAGGAGTATGCAGACTCGAACTTCTTAAGTGATGTTGAGTATAATATATCAATCCTAAATTCATGTTCAATCCTAAGTTAAGAATTTTATGTTGGAAATATTCCAAACAATAAGTAGTGGCTGATTTGACCCAAAGGCTAGCTTTGAATAGTGCTGCGATAAAAGAATTGCAAATAAATGTAATTGTAACTGAGCTAGGGGTGTGCTAACTCGCTTTTTCATCAAAGTTAATTTCAACTGGACTTAGAAAATTAAAATGAAGATGAGACAATTCACGAACTCAAAAAAATGATTCAAAGGACTAGAAGATGGTCATAGAAAGTTACAGGTTTATTTTAACTAAGGAAACCACTCGGAACCGAGTGCTTTCTCTCAGTACCGAATGGTCCATTCAACCCAATTTGAAAACTCATGCTTCATGTACCTCATTTATATCTTCAACCATTCGAGGTCATGTAATTTTCTCAGAGAATAGTTGAGCAATTCACAAGATTGATGAGAAGAAAGCCAAGAAAGCAGGATAGTTCTAGTGTCATCGAGAAAACAACTAGAACCAACTTAAAATCAATGGAACGGAGCTCAAAATGCATCAAGAAGAAGATAGCTAAGCATGCAAACAAGACACAAGATTTATACTTTAGTAAACTACTCGGTACCAAGTGGTTGACCACTTGATACCGAGAGGTTTTAATGGCACATGGGCCAACGTGCTCATTTGTTCGTCTCTGCGCTCTCTCCTATGCTTTGACTCAAGCGGGCTTCTAACTTTATGCTGCTTTTTCCCTATAAATACTGACCCTGCTACAACCAAAAAAGGATCTGATCTAGGATCTTCATTCTGCTTCTTCTTTACTCCTGTCTTCTCCCTCAAATACTCTAGAAACTTCATTGTAAATCTAAGATCCACTACATTGTGGTCAGATCTGATATAACTAGTTGTAATCCAAAGAGAAAACAACTAATAACAAAGATTAAAGTGGATGTAGGTCAGAGATTAAGCCGAACCACTAGAAAAATTCATGTGTCTCCTTTACTTTCTTGTTATTTTCCCTTGTTTGATTTAGATCTCCATATTTTGGAACTTTCATCTTATATTTGGGTATTAGTGCCATTTTTGGCATCAATAGGGTGATTCGATATTTTAAGAATCCCATGACATTGTTATATGATAATAATGTTGCGATACAGATTCATAAAAGAACATAAAGCTCACCATAAATCGAAAAACATATTCCAAAGGGTTCCATATGATTAAAGCAGTTTATCAGCATCAGAGAGAGTTAATTAATAGAGTAGATAATTAAAATAGTAGCATACTCATTCACCATGAGACTGGCTCAATTATTTTTTGAGAAAACAGATCGAAGAGTCGGAATAAGATTCCATTATTGATCCTAAGTGCAATTTGGAGATTGATAGAGTTAGGGGTGTTACCTAAGGGCAACTATGTAGTTTGGTACATATATGTAATTCGATAACCAATTTTATTCATAATAAAGATGTTTGATCGCTATAATATACTGTGTTATATTGTATTTAATTAATTTAGAGTATATATAAATAGAAAATCCTAAAATAATATGTTATGTGATAATAATTACTAACGGTTATAATCATGAAATTTCTATCATATTAAAAATAACATATTATTTTAAATATTCCTAGTCAAGATGTTTTAAGAAAGGATATTGATTCATTCGTTGAGACTAGAATACATAATGCGCTCTAAATGTTCGGTAGTGTATCACTCATGGCTGCTAAGGGAGTACCAAGTGGTTATGTATTAATAGTTATTGGATAGCTATGGAATGACTCACTCGAGGTTTCTTGTTGGTTAATCATAATTAAGGTCGAATAAGAGATCTCAAAGAGACGATGTTTCATAGTTCCCTCGACTTAAGAATGTTATGGAACTCCAATGTGAATACTCCACTTTGATTATAGTTAAATCATGGTATGGTGATCCATCGAGTGATTATAGTTGGTTGTGAGTTGAAGCAATGGAAGTGCAACATTATTCAATAGAGAATTTGTCTCCTCGGTTATGAGAGGTTAGTATCATGGACAACTGTAGTCAATACAAAGTCAAAGCACTACAAGAAAATGCGCTTTTCACTGCAATAACGGACAGCGTTTTCATTGTGAATGCTGATAAAAGTATTTAGTAAAGTAAATTTTGGAATCTGAAACGCTGTTTAAAGTGACCCGCTTTATTTTTAGATTCGTTTCATTACGCGGTTACCTGGCCGCCATAATTTCTTCTCTCCCGCATAAAGCAAGAAAACAATCGACTACCAATCTTCCCCAAAATTATTTTAAACCTAATTAAAACCCCAAATATATGTGAAATCTCCCATGAAATTTCGTTCGTACTCTAGTTTCGCCTGCAACATCTAGTTTGCTCAGCCCTAACACCTTGAATCCATCCTTGGAATAAATAAGAAAATGAATCCAATTATGAATTCACTCAATAACTAGGAACGCCATTTGCTTCAAAATTATCGATTGATTCTCTTTAGAAGCCCGATTTGAGGTAATTTTCTAATCTTTAGATTCAACATTTGAAATTAATTGTTTTTGTTACTACTATTTATATATTGCAAGTTATGTTTACAACCTCTAGAAAACGAAGAAGATGATATGTCTTTGTATGGTAGGGTTAATCAATAATGGGCTTGGTTTAATGGGGGAAGAGTGTGTTAAGCCTGATATGGTTCCTGCCAGTTTTAGGTTGAGAGGAAGTGGTGTTGCGGTGTTTGGTTTTGTTTTGGCTATGGTTGTGGTTGCTTTTGGTTTTTTTATATGATATGGTATGATGATGATTCATTTTCATTTATTGTTTACAGTGCAGTTCTTTATTCAATCGCAAATTGAATTTTTGCTATCAAATCATCAACGATTATTGTACCAAATTCACCACCAAAGCATGACCTGGTAGTTATGGTATTTTTACATATGATTTAATGCTGCTCAAGCGAAAAAAAAAATTTGTGGTGTAACAGTGAAAATAGTTATTTTTTGTTTACAAAAATAGTTGCTTCTGTAATGAAATGCTACATGTCCTATAAAGTAACTTTAAATTCAAATATTTGAAACAAAATATAGTGTAGGTCATTTTCATGCTTGGTTGTCTGTAAAGTAATTGGTTTCATTATTTCTGCAGTTCTATTTGAAGACGAATACATGCAAATATGGACCGACAAGCAAGTTTAGTCATCCATGTGGATATGAAATCGTCATCCTCCTCTGAATACCCTTGGTCTGCCAGTACTTCAGGTTCGATAGTTTGTTATGTTCAGTTCTTTACATTAGCTAGTAATTCAGTTATGAAGCCTTCATGAAATGGAACTGGAAACGAAAAGACTTTTCATCAATAGGTCAAGGGATTAAACTCCACTGATTTCATTTTCCAAGTTACAATTCTAACTATATCTATGTGCAAAGCTCCATTAATACTAAAGAAAATCAAATTATGTATTTTAGTCCACTTTGAAGTCTAGAAACTATGTATCTAGTATGAGATAATCGATGGAGGCTATTTTTCTGTTCATTAATTTTGAAGTTTAAAGTGGTATAATATTATTGTTTACCAGTTCCTTAAGTTTTATCAAATCAAAAGGTGAAAGATTATGCTGCGTGAACCTCGACTAAGACAGTTAAGATATTACGTTGTACACATTCTGATACCCATTATATGTTTAAATATATTGTCATCTTTATCCATGTTAGAATGCCAGTGGATTTTAGCTCAGTAGGCAAGTTAATGCATTAGGTGCAAATTCATGTACCTTATGCACTAGAAAACTACTACAACCCAAGTAAATATAGACTAATAAGTGGTATGCAAAAGATGAGTTATTTAAACATCAAAAAATTGAAATGATCTGTATGCATCACATTTTTAGTTTCCGTATTAAGTATTGAGATTTTTGGTTAAAGTTTCTGTTTTATCAGTTGCTCTGGAATTAAAAACAAAAAAATTGACCTGATGTTTGATAGTCCTAATAATAGAATGATAAGAAAACTATAACAAATAAATCACGGCTTTTTTCCTTCGCTTAGAGCAACATCCTGATATACGAATATGTAACATATAATGATACAAAGTTTATTTTTCTTTTCTTCTTCGAGCATTTAATGATATCAGTTCACAAACACATTGTTTGTGTGGTATGAATAGGATCAGATGGTGAATACTATTATACATTTCTATCTTTTTTAACAACAAATGATCCGTTGACATTAGTATACATCAAAAAACTACTGCAACAACAGTTTTGTTAATGTGCATATCTGATATGCATACTTTTACACATTGATATGTTTGTATAGACTCCATGTCACTGTGCAGAAAAATGGAGCATCAGAAATTGAGAACATATTTCAGAAATTAATTGGAGTTGATGCACTATTTGAATTCCATCTGAGAAACTATGAATGAACAATCCCAATACGTTCTTGACCGCAGGAAGAATAACTAAAAAAGGAGGGTAATCCATGTCATCAATTATGCTCTTTAGCAACAACAAACTGTACTTGCTTTGGAGATTATTTAGACAACCTCAAAGTGTCCTAGTTTCGACGTCTTTGTGCACATCGTCCTGGAGTTGAATGTTGATGCTTGCTGCCGCTATTTGAATTTGGATTTTAATAGCATTGCCTTTCTACGCTTGAATTCATCTTCGTTCTGATCTGAAGTGCTAAGAGAAGCTCTGTGCTTACTGCCATGATCGATGATCCACTACCAGAAATCGAGAGATGCACTGTTGAGACCTGGATATCACGTTGTTGTAGTTGTCAACGAGTAGATGTAGTCGCCGTTTCTTCGAGTTAGTCATGCTGCTTGAAATTCTTACCTGAGATGCTGCATTTGGGGTGTAGGCTGCTGATGATTCACGTGTTCTCCTAAAATCCTATCACAAGTGCCTAAAGTCGAACCCGAGATCTGATGTGGTGGCTATCGATGTGAGCTTGTCGCTGTCAGGAAGAACGTCGTTGTTGAAGTTGTGTAGTTCAAGAACTGGTTAGTGATATTGGTTGAATTTATATTCATGATCGGTACTGATAATTTTCAGTATAGTAGTTTACATTGATTATGTCTGGAGTGATTGCACCTGGTCCTGCAAAGGAGAAAAAAGCCACTTAAGGTCAAGTAATTCAACTTGTATAGTCTTCTAAAGTACATTTGCTGAATGGAGTTAGCAGAACAAATAGTACAACAGTTTGGTTCTTGCGGCGAGTGCCAGTGATTCCAAAGCGTTCTATTTGAAGATGAAGGTTATTATCATCAATATTTGTCAGAATTCAAGACTGGAGATGAGAGGAAAACTATAGTAGAGAGTATGCCTTTTGCTTACAAGGCGCTCAGGTATGACTATTTTTTTATAATTGTAATAATTTCGAAACTACAAAGCTTTGGATCTATTGGATTTATTATTGGATTTACCATTTATTGCTATTAATTTTGATGAGTTTATTTTAACTAAGTGGATCTTGGAGTAATTTAGGATCTAGCATAGTGATTCTATGAAGTCTGTTTCTATACATAACCAAGCTAAGTAACATGTATTCTGATCTAGTTGCAATTTCAAACACATAAGATATTCATACATCTATAAAATATATGTATTTTGATGAATATACCGTCTCTTACAGAAAAGATACAAATATATACACAACACGAGTTAATTCAATGGTTATTTAATTAACTACTTTACTGCAACAACATGATGACCAAAGTCTATCAAACTTATTTGCACAGCTCAAAGCTGGCATTGTTAGTGATAATTTCATCTGTTTTATTACTGTTACTTACTTCTACTTGTCTAAAGAAAGGGTTAACAAATTATTATTATTTTATCAAACACTATATAATACATACATACAACTGATTAGTGATTGCTTTGAAGAATGTAATATACAAGGTATTAACTATTATGGGTATAAATCTATCTTAGTTGCTAAATGTCTTTGGGAATATCATGAAATCTTTAAAGACACGTTGTTGTAAAAAAAAATGAATCATACATTTTCATTGATAATAGTGGCTTCTTGGCAAAAACTTAAGCTAGATAGCTAGCTTGTTTTGCTTGATGAAGTTCAGCAGTAGTATACATCAAATGCTGAAAAGGTAAACGGATAAAATTATTAATCGACCAATTATTTTTTAGCTAGCACATAATGTCTTCTTATCCTGTTAATTAATTTGGGTAGTACATTATAGTTATGGTTTTCATTGAGAGCATTCCTTCACCTTAATCTATCAGGAGACGGTGAAATGGATACGATTCAGAGATACTTTAAGTAATTGACTAGGACTTTTTTTTGAGTTAATAGATCCAATGTAATATAGTTATATAACCACTCAAATTGCTTTGCAGCATGGAAGATTTTACATAGACTTCCAGCATTGGCAAATTCATGAGGCATCTTCAGCTTCTCCATGCTTTTCATGGTCAACTCAATCATGGTATTTATTGACATGCTTATTTAAGGTAAGTTAAGTATATAAATCTATTGATGTGGTAAATCTGTAGACATTATGTGCTTTAGAAGGCTTAGAACCTGGGTAACATATAGCCAGCAACAAGTTTATAAATATTCTCCCATTTCCTACGAAGAACCTTTGAATCGTCCACCAAGATCTCCAGATCCATCAGTTATTGTACCAAATCCAACCTTTGCACCTCTGGATCTGACTTTCATATTACCATGCCTTCTATATAACCATCGTCTACGCCTATCTTTGCTCCTGTACCACCCATTATATCTTATTCCAGATCTGCCTCCTCCAAATCCGCCAAAATCAATGTCAGATCCAGCACCAAATACTCCACCCCCTCTCTCTCCTGATCCAGTTACCCCTTTATCCACTCTTCCCTTATCCTCATCTTCTTCTCTGTTACCACGATAAACCCATCTTCATCAATTATTTTTCTTGGATCTGGTTGTCTATTGACATTGAAGGGATTTAAATAATTTTTGTGATGAGAGATAGAGATAAAAGAATTAAATATACGATTTTCTATTACCATTGATGACCAAACCAAGATACTTTTCAAACATAAGATACAATTTTTGATCATTTAATTCATAACCGAAAGGAAGAAACCAATTGAACATTGAAGGTTTACTTCTTTTGGCTATAATCGAAGCCAACATTTCTCGAGAACGTCAAATATCAAATGCCTAAAACTGAAAGATCAATGCAAGTCAGTATATTACTCAATGCCATTCATGATCTATCTCACTCAATGTCAGAATTATATATGCCAAAAGTGAAACCCAATATGTTAGAATTATAACTACAACGTTTCAACAAGCATCCACTTATGGGTTGAACGTTGTAAGGAGTTGGGCTTTCAGTGATGGCGGTGAAAGGCCACTTCAGATATCTCCTGGTTCTTACAATGAGGATATGTTCAAGGTATATATATCGCATTTGTGCATGATGCACATGTACATACATACAGTACTAACACATTAATTTATTTTTTTACTTTATAATATTATCAGGGTTTGGACTTTGTGATTTCTGAGGCAAAAAACCATGGAGTTTTTCTAATTCTCAGTTTGGTTAATAATTGGGAAGGTTACGGTGGTAAAAAGCAGTATGTTGAATGGGCAAAAGATCAAGGCCAGGTGCTAAACAACGAAGATGATTTCTACACAAATGATCTCACCAAGCAATTCTATAAAAATCATATTAAGGTAATATATAAATTTCCCTATGTAGCCATTCAGTATACACAAATGTGATCAAAAGAATTATGTTCATTCAGGCCATTCTCACAAGAGTCAACTCGATAACCGGAACAGCATACAAAGATGATCCTACTATCTTCGCATGGTAACTATTGACAGTGTTGGACAAACAGTCCAAGTACGCGTTGCAAGAATGTGGGACTCCATTAACTTAAAAAGCAACGATGTTTTTGGATTCAACATCCAATTGCTGGACAACAAGGTATGTATTTGTTCTATTCATTTATCCTGCTTTTTTCAACAACTTTCTTTTCGCTTTTCCGTTTGACATGAAACTGTACATTCATACTCTTCTGCCCTTCGCTATTCTTCGCCTCATCCTCCATTACATAATGTCATAGCCTTTTACTAAAATAATTAACTTTGTCCTCCCAAAATTAATTCCCACCTCAGACTGTTTGCCAGTGCTGCTCTTCTATTCAATACATGTGTATACCGTGTATAACAGAAAGTATGCATTGTTCCTTTTAATCATAATTAGAATAGAGGAATAGAGAAACATGGTTATTTCACTTTTTGCATTACTTTACAGGTTGGTGGTTGTGCACCAATTAAAGCGCATATGTTACCCAATAAACATCCAGCATCATAAACTTTCGACCGTAGTACAATTTATATATTCTAAATTCTAAATTCTAATTTTTCATTACATACATTCATGCATTAAGGGATACTTTTAATTTTTCTCCTGTTTAATAATATAAAGGTCTTTCTACTTAGTAAATTTTTTGATTATCTTATAATTTTGCTACACTTAGTTATTGAACCTGCGGTTTCCTTTTTTGTTTTCAATTTTAGACTTTGACTGTCGACAAATAGATGAAGATTATCAAACATATAAACCCTATCTATACTATATGCTCTGTAATATCATAAAAGTATATTTACTCCTGCCTGCACCTCCCTAGGCAAACCACCTTATTTATAATAAATAACATATTTATTTTATTTTCCTCATTGTAGTTTACTGCCTTGGTATGGAGATGATGACGAGGTTGTCGCCGAAGGAAAAATTGTAGTATGGCCAAGGATGAGATGGTAGTATGGCCAACTGATAAAGTTGTTATACACATAAGTGCGAACTCCAGAAAACAAAACGAGGTAAGTTTTAACACTAATTAGCATTTTTTTATATGTAGGTCGATATTATATACTAATATGTAACACCAATCTACCATATACTTATTTTGAAGTATATATGACATAAGTGCGTAGAGTTTATATATACACGCACGCACGTGTGTAGTTACTTGGGCTTCAAAAATATAAAACAATTTGAGAAAATAAGAGTACCAAATTTCGAGAATAAATGTTTTTAGCATATTATTTTCAAGCATATGTATGTGCAGTTTCAAGCATATCTGCTTTTTGAAAGAATACAGGTTGCCAAATATGAATATCTATTTTAGTTTTTGAAAGTATTAACTTTAGCATATATATACCAGTTTCACATTGCAAATGAAAATATCAATAAAATTACCACAAGAAAACTGTTATTTATTGTTGCACTTCTTGTGCTTCTAACAATTACAAGCTTTTGGTAGATCAAAGTTCCAAAATGAGTTGTTTACCTTTTACATAAAACAAAAATAATATGGACAAATTTTATTTATTGGCGTCATATAAAAATACAGTTCAATTTTATGGTTTGTTCAAAATTTATTACAAAAATATGCCTCTTTATCCTGTATCTTTTATATTAGTATTTTATACTTGCATAAGTAAAAATTGGTATTTTATATTGTGCAATTTCTAAGCAAATACAAATCTTGACCTGATGAAAACCAAATCTATATTTTAATAAATTTTGAACAAAACCTAGATTGGAAAAGTGTTTGTTTAGGTCTACAGATAAAAATTGTCCAAATGAAATATAATATCAAATTTAAAAAAAACCATTAAGTGCTAAGCCAATAAAAGTGAGTTGAAACTTGAAGCTGCTATTACAATGGGTTGGAGACAGAATGATGGAAAGGTACAACGGGTTGGAGACAGTACAAAACTTTCATGTAAAAGTTTAAAAAAATAAAGAGTCATACAATCGGTTGTTTGGTATTTTGCAAGCGGTTATGCAGGCCTGAGACTGTCCACAGGCCACAGTTCATCCAAGCTTGAATTATGCTATAATAATATATTTTTAATCAAGTATTTGCCTCTTAAATACATCATTAAGAATAAACTATTATATAAAGTAGCTTATCACAGGGAAGCTAGCTAGTAGCTTATCTTAAACTGTCACTGTTGTTTTAAGTTGGTGTCCTTTTTGTTCTCTGAAAAACAACTGCCTACAAAATTAATCTTCCTGAAACTAATTGGCATTATTCATTGACTCTCTTAACCATTAACCAAAAATTAAGAATATACTCGTATATTACCAAATAAGAGTATCTGTCTTCATTAATTTTATAAACCAAGAGAAATGGTCAAATAATAAGAAATGATATTTTTGTCACACCTGTTTGTTTCATTGCCTTAACCTGTAGTGTAAGCACCGTCCATAGCCACATACCCTTACTGTGTTGCGTAGTTACACCTTTAACCATGTTAATCCCAAACAAAATTACGGTACTACATTAACCAAGTAATCATGCTAAGTCATGGTGGGTGAAATCAAGTTTAAAGTTTGACAAATGATTATTGAAAATTTAACAATGTTGATTTGCTTTGTATTGAATTGGTTGACACATGATAAAATGTTGAATGCAGTAAGACTATAGAAACAAGACTTTTATTAGATGACTATAATTTTTTTCTTTGATAGAGCAAAACCAATAGCACAGAAAACAAATGCAAGTTGTTCGATTGGGGTGGAACTGAAGTATTGGTTGCCGAAGGACGTGTGCACTCGAGTGATTCAAATCAGATTATTAATGGTGTTCCTCTTGGACCAGAAGCCGCAATAGTTTGGGTGGACAATCCGATAAAAGAAGAAGCCGCAATGGTTAGTGATAGCTCAACAACAAAAGTCAAGAAAAAAAGACGGAAGGAGGAATCTTGCCGAGTTCAGACTGCTCTGTTGACAACAATTCAGTAAACCAATGTCTAACTATCTTCGTACTGCCACTTTTCATTTTCAGCCTGTATTTGAACTACTTTTATGCACGTTTTGTCGATAATATTAGATGCAAACTTGCTTTCTAGATATTGTGCATTTGTCTAATTTTGTATGTAGTTGGTTTATAAATTTTATCTCTCTTTACGGGTTTATGTAAACTTTGTTCATGGATATTGTGTTCAACTTATTTTATGGAAGTGATTAATAGTTATGCTTTTATTTTACAATTTTTAGTTTGATTTGTTTATGTTATGTACATTAACTGATTAAAATATAATTAAATGTAGTTTATATTAATGATATGTGTGAATATTGCAATGGCACAACATTGCTGTCAATTCTTTGGAAAAAAAAATGCATATCCCTACGACAGCGTTTATACATTGCTGTCAATTCATTGGAAAAAAATGCATATCCCTACGACAGCGTTTATACATTGCTGTCAATTCATTGGAAAAAAAAATGCATATCCCTACGACAGCGTTTATACCTTGCAGTAGAAAACTATTAACAGCGTTTATACCTTGCAGTAGAAAAATTATTAACAGCGTTTAAAAAACGCTGTAGAAAGTGGGTTTTTGACAGCGTTTATATTTTGCAGTTAAAAATTTAGGGTCAACGACCGCATGTCGTTATACAGCGTTTTTAAAAACGCTGTGAAAACTTTTAACAGCGTTTTTCAAACGCTATGAAAAGTCTTTTTTGTTGTAGTGAAGTCACTTTCCAAAGTAATATGGTGAATAGTAAACATTATTGTTGAATCAAGGATTTTGTTTAAAGACTAACCAAGTTGAATATGCATTGCATTAGAAATTTTACCAAATTCCACAAGTCCTAAAGTGATATATTGTTAACAAAGAGAATTGGTGTAAATAAGTGTTGCTAAAAGGTACAGCTTAAGGAATTGTGAAATTTGATTTTTTTTGAAAAAGTCTGTAAGCAATGAATTCAGCCAAATTATCACACCATTAGCTAAGGTGACATATAAACGTTAATATTGGAGTTGTTTAATATTAATTGCTGACAGAATTCATATCTCTGAGTCACACAACTGTATTTGTGAATTATCTGGAAAACCACAGGATTTAATTAATTTATAAAATTTATAAAATTTATCGAATCAATTAATATTTGAGTAATATTCATTATTATTTAATTTATTTGTTGCTTAGGAGTTATTTGGAAGTATTTGAATGCATATCCAAAAGTTATGTTTGCGAGCATGTTGAGCGGCTAATTTTCTATCGGATTAGAAAATTGCCGAAAAATAGTAATAAAAATAACCGAAAGTGCACGGTGTACAATTTTAGTATGTGGCGAGTACAGGCCGATCCATAGGGAATTGAATGATTTTAAAATTCTACTCAATCAAATTAAACCAAGATTTGAAGTTGTGTTAAGCTAAAAAATTGTAAAAATAACTACAAGCAAAAGTGAATAAAAATATGAGAGTAGAAGGCAACTTAGAGGTAATTCCCTTCTCATGATCACATAAATCAACATAATGAAATTATGATCTCTCTTTTTTGGTCATTAGTGAATTTAGTTGATGTGTTTATTATAAGTATGACCTATTTGTGCTATTAATTACCCCAACATAAACCATCAAACTTTAGCACACCCACCAAACCACTTGTCAACTCACATGAAAATGATAATGAAATTGAAACTAAAATCTAATCTAATCATAATCTATTTACTATTGATTAATAATATAGACCATCAAATTTTGATTCTAAAATCCACTTCTTCACTATAATCATATGTAGATGAAGAGGTAATTTGTGTTTATGTTTGTTTAAGCATAGCCTATTTGGTGTCAACAACATAGGCTATCAAATTCAAAGTTAAACAGCAAAATTTTACCAAATCAAACATTCCATTAAGCACAAAAAGAGATCATAGATTAGCAAATATGTTGAATCTACATTATTAAGAGAGCATCATTACCACTAAATTGAAGGGGTTTAGCTTCTCATATTTGTTATCATGTCAACAAATGTAGATTGCAACATAGAACAAAAACAAAAGAAAAAAGAGAGCTAATTAAAATAAAAAGAGAATTAATCTACTTGCATAAATAAATAGATCTACACTACTAGCATGAAAGAAAATAAACAAGAAAAGAACATGAACGAAAAGTGCATGAATTAAAATTGCATATAAGAAAATTACATGAAGAGAAGTCTAAGAAGCCATTACAAAGAGAAAGAGAGTTTATGTTTATTTTTGTGGCTACCACTAAACTAACTAAAAGGTGGTGCTAAGAGCTCATTACATGAAACATAAAGGGTATTTATACATGTTTTGAAACCCAAATCATATTTTAAGGGACTACCCAAAATACCCCTCTAGGAAATGTGATCTCCAAGTAATCATTAGTATGAGCATAATCCACCATTTAAATGTGCATGTAACTTTAATCTCTACTAACATGTGCATTATCTCCTAATTGAAGATCATGGTAAGTGGGTAGGTGGGGTCTTTCATGTTGCACGAAATGATTTATTTCCATCGTCATTTCTTTCCTTCTCTTGTGCATGCATATTTTCATGAAGCCTCTTCATATTTTTCCATCCAATTTCCTACAAATGAAAATAAAATGTGCAAATAAATATTCTCAATTTAATTCACATACAAAAATGACCATTTTGCCCCCATATGAAGATGAATAAATGGTAATTAAAAAACAATTTAAATTTTGGTTTAAACATGTAAAATACCCTATAAACTCATTTATTTAATTTAAATATGGAAGTAAAAATATGCACATTTACGTGCACATCAGAGCATCAATATACAATATTGGTGTATTTTTAAACGGTTTAAATGAAAGATAATTGCATGAAGGGATTTATAGAAATTTTATGCCATTTGATTGCAAGTATTTTTGGCCAAATAACGTGTAGAGAGAGGAGTGTGGAGAGAGAGATAAAATTAAGGAATTGATTAGGAAAGTTTTAATTAAAAGAATGGAAAAGGTTGTCTTCTTTCAATAAAAATAAATGCAATAATTAATTTACCGTAGACATTCATTTTTATCACTTTTCTCTTCTCTCATCCTAACCTTACATGGTAGAAAATCAAATGAATGTTTCCAAAATTTTATCAACTCCAAATCAAATCAAACATCAAATACAATAAAATAAGTATTTCGCCCTTCTCTTGCAAAGTTGGGTGTGGATCCTGAAGATCCGAGGAGAACTCTTCATTCAATGTGTAAATGTAGGCTACCTCTTTCAGTAATGTTTTAATTTTATTATCATTTATATTTACATCATTTGATTTTGTAGATCATATTTTATATATATTATAATGAATTTATATATGTGTGTGTTGTCTGATTGAACTTGTATATCGAATTGTTTAAATAGAAAAAAAGAAATTTAAATTATTTTTATAATACCAATTGAACCTGTTCAAAAGGTTTGAATCATCAAAACAATTTTATCAACTCCAAATCAAATGCAAACATCAAATAAAATAAAATTAAGTGATTCATCATTATCTTGCAAAGCTTGGTGTGGATATACTCGAGATCCGATGACAAATCTCAAATCAAGGTGTTATAAGGGGTAAGATTTTTTCATATTGGATCTAGGATGATCTACCATTCAAAGTGTGATCATAAATGTCATCTTTAAGGTATATCTCTAGTTTATGTTTTAATTCACAAAAATCATTTGTTGGATAATTTGAAGAATGATTCTATGTTTGCATACGTTGTCTCACCCAATTATCTATGATTAAATTGATGTGTTTTATTCATTAGGTAATATTGAATTATAGATCTTTGAGTCAAAAAATTATTTTGTATTTGGACATCATATAATACACACACACATATATGATTTTGTACTTTAAAAGTCATTAAAAATATATTTCTATATCTCGAATCATTGATTTAATTTGAATTTCAAATCTAATATTCAATATGATATCTTAAAATTTGATTCTATATCCATGGTTGAATTGAAAGTTAACATGTACAATTAAAAAGTATAAATAACATATAAATGATAGTTATGATTCAAAGGTTGTGAATTTAGTGTCATAAAATCATTCATCATTCAAAATGTTATTTTGCCAAATGTATATACAAAAGCTGTAATAATAAGCATTTGTATTTTAGACTTAGATATAATAGATGGTAGCAAGTGAAGGAGCAAAAAATTTTTGTCATATAAATTATTTTCAAATCAAAGCTAGATTCTATTGATATTGGATTTCAAATCTAAAGTTCTAACTTTGTCAAATAAATAAATTTTGTTTAGCTAAAAACATTATACATGCGTATATATAGATTTATTTATTTTAAATGGCCAAAGAGGCATTTAAATTGCTCGGTTTAGATCAAGTAAATGGTAGAAGGAGTAAATTGATGAGAGTTTGTTTATTGAGATCCTTCCATTTAAAACCAACCCATGCTTCAATTTTGTACCTTAACATATATCACTAAATGCATACCTATTTAAATAATAATTTTAGGACAACATATGAGCATATGGATGGTGAATTTGTCTGTTATAGATGTAAACCCCTACATCTATATACGTACACAGTAACTACGTACATTTTATTATATGTTAATCATTTACTATATTTACACATGAGTATATGATGATATACTCATATAATATATAAAATACAAAGTAATTAAATTCATTGATTGACCAGTCAAAAAATTAAATACAATTGGATTTTGTTTAAAGTAATTCGATCGGGTCTAATAAAATCAATTAGGCTTTATAGGTCCAACAATGATCTAAAATGGAAAACTTTTTGAAACTCGCTCATTTAACCCTCTTTCGATTGATCCGATTTCTTATATGTGTGTGTGTATTAAAAAAAGTTTTTTTTTGTTTCATATTGTAACGACCCGGAAATTTTAACTGTTTTAATAACGTAATTAGTTGAAATTTTGTGAAATTTTAAACGATAAAATTTTGAAATAAAAATTTAATATTTGAAATGCGTCTAGTTAAACATAGCAACCGGTAAATTTTCATCCAAAAATATGAAATTTTATTTCGTGTGAAATTTTATTTCAATTTAATCGGTTAGGAATTGACGAAAATAAAATGTTTTCGTAACCTAAATATTTTTATATGGAAAAATTCTAAACCATCTTCTGAGCAAGACGTCATTTTTCGTTTTTCCAAATTCGGACTTCTTTAGCTCCGTCGATCTTATTTTTCTGCATTTTTCCTGCATTTTTCGCTATTAGAAAATTCGAATTTTTATAATTCAATCAAATCACTAATATATATACCGTTTTTATCGTCTTGACGTGCTAGTCTCTGCGGTATTTTTATTCCATATTTTGAGTCTGGTACGCGACGGAGCCATGCACTGGTTCATCGTATTGGTACGTTGGAGCCTTTTGAATTTGTCTGTGTCCATTCAAATTCAACGTGTATTAACCAACAGCTGTTAGCTTTTATTACTTCATAAATTCGCGTGCCTCTACCTCTTTCCCAACATTCAATATGAGTGATTCATTTTCATTTACTGGTTCCAACATTTCATTTGACAGCTTCCTCTCCCCTCATTCTATTTTTCTTCTCGCTCAACCACTTTCAGTGCGCTAGTCCCAAACAAATTTTCGCGTTTCTTCTTTAATACGCCGATGTCGAAACAAAGAATGTGAAGCCAGACTCCAAAAGCGGACAAAGACCATACCAACGCTTCTTGTATTCATAAAGAAGAACAGAGGAACAATTTGGAATGTGAATGGATTACTTGTCCAGTCTGTGCTGCTTCAATCAAAGGGGCTGATCATATTATCAATTCTCATTTAGATACATGCCTAACCCATCATCGCCTGACCATTCCCTTTGCTTCCACGTCATCACCGACGCAACCGGTACGAGCATAGCCTGCCTCTCCACCGCCGCCTAGCATCGGACCTCCAGCAACCTTCAGATCTTCCTCAGTCCCAGTCAACAGCCACTGGTCCCATCACCTTCCCTTTTGCAGGCGGCCTACCTTCATTTCCAGAGCGCCGCCTTCCGTAGCTTCTTAGCGACCACTTCAACCCTCCATGCAACAGCCGATCATCTCCTTTATATAAAAGTATTATATATGGTTATATTTTTAGCTAGCCTGTTCTCCTCCTTTCTTAAAACTATATTTGGTTGCAGCTGTTTTATATGCATATATACGTTAGTTATATGTGTTAAATTTTAAATATTTATTTACATAATTTATCATCGGTCAGTATAAGATTTTAAGCGTATGACTGTTGCTACATATATATAATGAAAGCAATTATGATATGTTCAAGGGCTATATATTATATAAGATTTTTACATATACTAGTTTACGTATGTGTACCATTGGTTTCAAAGGTATTTATATATCACTGTTTAGTTATGTTTTAAGCACATATCACTTTTGTTTATAACCTTAGCCTAATATTATGGCATATAGTACTTCAATATGTTGTTTTGGTTTAATAGGTAAAGTAGATAAAGTTGTAAGTTTTATATATATCATTTTATATGTAGTTATGTTAGTGGTTTACTTATAAAGTTACGAAAGTTTTTATAATGAAGTACATATATATGTTTTAGTTGTTACAGTGTTTTATAAGTATTGTACTATATATTTTCATGCTCTATAATTTTGAATCTACTTAGTTATAGCCTAGATATATGTCTAGTTTCTTTATATAATATGCTACGGTAATATATTGCATATGTTTGGATATTTTATTTTATTTTATTTTTTTATTTTTCTGAACAGCAGTTAGACTTCATGTTCGCGATATCATATCTCACTCGTGTTTTATCGGCATGGGTTGATTCTATTTTAAAAAAAGAGTCGAAGTTACCTAGTTTATGCCTATCAAATTTCAGCAAAATCCGACATCGTTTGATTTGTGGTCGAGGATCTGGAAGTTTGACCCAGGCAGTTGTTCTTTTGTACTTGAAATTATTTTACACTGCTGCAAACACGACCTGAGTTCATGTTTGACGCATCGTATCTCTTCCGTCTTACGTCGGAATATAGTGTTTCCCTTTTTGTTTAAAATATAAAGTTTCCTACTTTCTGTATATAAAATTTTAGCTTCATACGAGGTGGTTCAGTCCTCTGTTTCTTACCTGAAAGTCAGACCCAGAGGGGTTTTCAGACCTGAACATTTGACAGTCGCAACATGGCCTGAGTCTATGTTCGTGACATCGTAACTTTTCTCGTCTCTTGTCCAAATCAAGTGATTCTTTTGCAGTTTGAAATACAAGTTTTGATCTTTATTCATACCAAATTTCAGACCATTTCGATCTCGGTAGCACATAGAATTATATTGTTAAACTTTGACGCAGGACATGTTTTTTTATTTGTTGCTATGTTGAATGTTTTGATTTGATTTCGGCAATTCCTATTTAACAGCTTTGCTCGTCGATTCGTGCCAATCTAGTTTATTTCGGAAGTAGTGCTTGCAATTCGTAACTCCTTTCATTATCAAACCGCTCTAGCCTCGAAAGGTGAGTAATCACTCACGATTAATGTTCTTTTATTTATTAAATTTGATTTCAATTGAAACGACAATTGAAATATGCTGCAGTTAGTTATTTACACGGTTTTATATGCTATTACCCGCATCAGTTCACATATGACATCTGACACCATTTTCTGTTTATTATTTATGCGATGATAATACAGTTTGGCTGAAAATTGATTGATCGTTGATGTTTATATTAGACGTTAAATTGCAAATGTTAAAGTGATAAATAATATGCAATTGAATTTGATATAGGATAGCTAAATTTGTATAATGTGACCCCTTTTAAATGTTAAATAAATTGACACGTAGAAAATAGTTAATTACCCTTGAACCATTTGAATTTATGATTGTATTAATTGATGAAGTATGAAAATTGAATAATTGATGTTAAGTGTAGAATTGCATAGAATAATTAGTGTAATAATCGTTAATCTACATGAAATGATAGTGTAGATTCTAGAAATAATTATATTAATTTGCACAAACAACAATGTAAATTAATATGATTATTTCGAGATTATTTGAATTGATTATTGGATTGATATTGGTTGTTGTTATTGCTTGTTTATTTACTTTGACACCATCCCAGTTATCACACTGCAAGTTCCCTTTGCTATGCTTTGATTTGAATTGAATTGGAATCGGGTTAAAATGATAAATACCCAAAATTTAACTTTGACTTAGGGTAGAGAATTAAATAAAACCCGATTGGTCAATAATTTGATTTAAAAATAAAATGAAGATTTTATTTGAATAAATAATATGGTTTTGAAACGAAGTTGGAATTTAAATTTTAATGGAAGGAAATGTTAATATTTAATAATCTGAATCAAAATAGTAGCATAGTAGATGATGAAGGAACGTTGTTTTAAAATTAATTATTTAATTAATTAAATTTGGGATTATTAATAATTAAGTTTTGAAATTAGTTAATAATTAAGTTTTGAAATTATTTAATAATTAAATAAGATTGAATTATTTAATAATTAAATAAAATTGAAGTCTTTAATAAGTGAAATTGAACTTCTTGAATAAGTGAAATTAAGTTTCTTTAATAATTGAGTTTTGAAATTTGTAACTAAGAAAATGAATAAGTGAAATTGAATTTCTTTAACAAGAAATAAAATGTGATTTATTGAAATTAATGTAAGACTTGAAATTTAAAGAATTTGATTTGATGAATTAAATTTAATTCAAATTTGTAAGTTTTGATATAATGAAGTTGAACTTAAGTAATTGATTTAATGAATTGGAAATTAAATAGAAATTATTTTGAATGACAAATTTACTTAACGACCCAGAATTTTCGATAATGTGACGACCCAACTTTCTACTACCAGAAAATTTTATCATCTTTAAGAAAGAAAGGGGTGAGAAAATAGAAAAGATAGAGAAGAAGAAGAAACAATCACTGAATCTCAACAGCGGAACGAATAAAATATAATATATCACATAAAACAATAAATAGTATCATATACATCAGAGTCACACAGATAATACAACACATACTAGACAGTTATAAACACCTGTCTAGTTAATACAACTCACAAATCACAGAGATACAACATAGCGGAAATACAGATAAACACTAACACAGCGGAACCAATATATATATCTATACGCTAAAGCCTCCTGCTCCATTGCTCCTCCAGAATTCGTCAAAGCAAACCTGAATCCCTTGGCTACCCGTAAAAATTTGGGTACCCGAGAGTTTAAGGAAAAACAGAAATAAACTCCGGGTCAGACATGGGTCTGGTATGAGTAACAGGTTAAAGTTGCTTAACTTTAAAAATCCTTTGAAAACAAAAGGTATCACGTAAGACATCCCACACATAAACATGGAAATGTTTTTACCTTACGCTAACCAAAACAGTTTAATAGGAAATCCGGTGATATTATAATAGTGTCTAGGGTTTTCAAGTAAATAGAAAATAGCTGAAATTGTTACATCTATTAAATTCCAGCATACTAGCCACAATGTGGGTAATACAATCAAAACCGTAGGATCTCGTAGGGAAAATGGGTTTCCATCAATGGCTGGGCTACTGGGGTACCGCCCGTCACAGTACGTGGCCTAGATCACCGTACCGAGGAGTACGCCCGCTCCCCTGCAACACAAGGCCGGAACCATTCCTTACTGAACAGTTCCGAACGAAACAACCCCAGCAGTTGTCGCGAATCAACTGCCCACTAAGCCGAATATAAAGGGACATCTAGACAGGGGTATATCTCGCTCTCAAGTGGGTGCTACCCACGAAGCCTTGCTGCACCTCCCCTGTTTTAGCCATTCCCGGTTGATGAGGCTTGAGGTCACGATTACCTTTTAACAGAACTCATCACTTAGAATGCTCATCGTCCGCCTGACGATGTGCTGAAAGCATTCAATCCATACAAGTTCGTTCCGGGTTCGAACGAAACTGAAGGCATTATCTCGTTACACTCATTTTGGAATCACCCTCAGAGTTAACGACAATAACCCTTGCACTCTGAATCACCATCTCGAGCCTATAAGTACTATCTCCGTCAAACTCATTACGGAATCACCCATAGAGTTATACTGACGAATAGTTCTTATACCTCGAGTCTTCACTTGCTCCAATTGAATTTCACGACCTAACGTTAATTTGGATCGATGTGGTTTTCGGGTCTCCAGACCTGGAATCCCGGTATACGGAAACCCGATCCCGGTCTCATCGAAATCCAAAACGTGTCTTTTAAGGCCAAGTTGTTTTAAAGTTAAAACAGTTTAATTCAATTATCTATATACACAGAGATAGATAAATTACAATATCACAATGGATAATAACATCATCATCATAAACAGATAATCCATATTATCTACTCAAACAGATAATTAATATCATCATACTTAAATAAGCATCCATATCACAATAGATATTACTCATCTCATATCTGAGATCACAATCAATCAAGGAAATCAATATCATCCATCATAAGCAATGATTAATAATCACACAATTTATAATTAATTTAAAATGAATTAAATTAATTACAAATCTCTAATTAATTTAAAGTAAATTAAATTAATTACTTCATTCTATAAATCATGCTTACTTAACCATTGATTAATTACAAATCAATTTATTAATCATTCTCTAGATTTCCATCTTAATTAATCATCCTAGATTAATTATCTTTTAATTACATTCGAGTAATTATTCTTTAATTAATTACACAAATTAATTATTTATAACCAAATACAGTAATTAATCTTTAATTACTCTATTTATTAATTAACCATAATTAATTACATTTATCCTTAATTAATTACAATTAATTAATTGCTTATAACACTTATTATTGATTAATTAATCTTACTAAAACAATCCTTTAAATTTATCATTAATCATATAATTAATGATTCCTAATACATTTTAAATTAACTATTCCATTTACATTAATTACATTGAGTTATTAACTTTTACTTAACCATAATTATTAATCATCCTTGATTAATCCCATTCAGTAATTAACTACCCTTAATTACTTCACTTAATAAATTAATTACTCCTTAATTAATTTTCTAAATTAATCCCTTGATTAATTTTACAAAGTAATTTAATCCAAATTACTATTATACTCAAAACATCTTCAATCAATTACATATAGTAATTGTCATCAATTACTTCATTAAGTAATTTCACTTTATTAATTACATTTTAGTAATTATACTTATCAAATAATCCAATGACTAATTTAATAAATTAATTAATCTAAACAAATCAAATTAAACTCAATTAATTACATTAAGTAATTAATTTCTTAATTACTTCCATTAAGTAATTACACTTAAACATTTTCACCAATGTTAATCTTTAATTAATTTATCTAATTATTAAAATTTATCACATAAATATATTAATTATTAAATAATCTTAAGTTAATGACCTTCATTAACTATTTATAATTCTTAATTTCCTTTCTTAAGAAATTAAACTTAATTAATCAATATTAATTAAATTTAATTTACCCTTAACCAAATATTAATTAATCACTAATTATTTAATTAATTTAAGTTTTAACCGTAACTTAATTAACCTTTAATTACTGATTAATTAATCATTTAATCATTAATTCAAATCTAATCTTATCAAATTAATGATCTTTAACTCCAAATTAATTATTCCTTAATTAATTTACTTAAAACTTAATTAACGAGTTTGAAACTCATAATTACTTAATTAACCCAGTTATTAGTTAAATTTATTAATCCATTTTAATTAACTTATTAATTTAATGAATCCAATCACTAAATTCCACTTTACAGATTTTAAACTAAATTTCTTTTTAAATTTCAAATCATTTAAAGTATACTCCTTTAAACTTATTTACATCATTTTAAAGTTATAAACTTTATCCATTTCAAAACCTAAGATTCAAATTTCAATTTCAATTTAGACTTAAAAATTCAAATTTAAACTTGGCTTTAATTTCTGTTCAGATTTTATATTAAATTTAAATATCTGAAACTGCCAGGCTTTCATTTCTCAAAAGCCTGGAACAACACTACTCGAACAAACAAAAATACTTCGAGTCGTCTTCTCCCTTACTTCGAGTTAAATGCTCGAATGACCCGAGTTAACTTCTTGTCTTTCCCAAAATAAAAATAAAAACACAGAGATGAGGAAACGTGCACGTTCACGTGCACGATCACCAGACCACCTCTGGTCATCGGCCGAGGTCATCAACATGTCGTCGATCACCCAACAATCGTTCTCTCCGACCCAACACCCAGTAATTCGCGAAGTAACAAAATCGAGCAATCCAGCTCCTACCAGACCCAAACCCATCACCTAAACCTCCCTCGCCCAGGCGCTTCCGACCACCGGCAACTCCAAAACTCCGGCCAAACCTTCGTCGTCATCTCCTCTGCCATCTCCCAGTTCCTCGTCACACTCGATCACTCCAAGATGACTAACGAGACCAAAACATAACCACGTTAAAACTAGGTTTCTAGAATTTGATCCACTGCCACGACTTACTCGATGGTTTCTATCACCATCGACCATTTTTCCCTTCAACTACGCTTGCTCCTCCATCATCAGGGAGAATCCCCGACCACCACTATCCATTGGATCGCCAGAAATCACCTCATAACCATTTTCTGGTTAAACCAGAATTGCTATCAATTCCCTCTACTAAAAACTTCCATTTTAGTTTCAAAAATCAAATTTTGTTTTAAGCATTTGATTCCTATACTTGAATCAAAGATTCTTGATAGTTTATATTTTGACTTATTTTTAGTTTTGATCAATAAACCTGGTTTCCAGAGTCAAAAATAAATGTTATTTGACTTAAGTACAAATTTAAACTAAAGCTTAAATTTAAACAATCAAGTTTTGATTTGCATATTAATTAAGTTAAACAGAGACAAGATCAAAGATTTGAATTTTATTTCTTTTAAACCAAAACTGGAAAACTAGTAGATAAAAGCAGAGAGTAACCAGATGAAACCATACATGCATATCATACATTCATACATATACAGAGAAAAACACTAATATATTCAAGCATTCAAACATGATAGTTCCAGAGATTTCATGCAACCAGATTTCTACTTAAGTTATTTTAATAAAAATGTTACTCACCGAAAAATAAACAGAGAGCAACTTTGAAACTGGAAATGGTATTTGCTTGCTTTTGTTTTGAGTCCAGAAAACTTGAAACTTTGTCTAGCTTCGATTTCTTTAAACTGGAAAGCTTTAATATTTGAATCTGGAATGTTTAGGACTTTGGAGTTTTGAGGAAGTTGTTCAAGATTGCAGCTTTGTTTAGTTGAAAAATGTTCGAGTTGAAACTAAGCTTTAGTTTGTATGTCTTTGAAAACTTAAAAATGAAAAAAAAAATGCTAAGTTTTCTTTGAACGAATTGAAATGAAATAGATTGATATATGGAAAAGAGTTTACAGGATGGCATCATTTTACTTGTACAAAATGACCAGAGATTTTTTTCTCTTTAGCTTATCAGGTAGGTTTTGGGGCTGAGATGATTTTTTCCAACCATTCGAATAGACTTTGTTTTGGCTGGCATTTAATGCAATGGTACTTAGATGCTTTATTTTACTATGTTTATTAGCCTGCATACCAACTTACAGCTACTAATAAATTTATACAAAGCCCTGGAAGTTTTTAGTCTATATATATACTTTATTTTGCTTTGCTCTTTGCATCTACATATGTATACTTTGTTTACTTTTGCCTTCAATTTCTTACAGGTTATTCTTTCTTTGGTACAAACATGTTTTCAGAGATTTTTATCTCTATGGGGGTTGAAGTGATCCATATCATATGTACTAAAGATATAGCATTTAATGCTTGTCCTTCATGTCTACACTCTCATCTTTTATTTTACATTTTCGTATGTACTTATGTTTCATGTTGTATACAAAGATATTTTACATTTTTTTTTTTACCTTGCTTTGTTATGCCTGCAACATGTATATCTTTCTTACCTGCATATTTTATTTCACAACTACATACAAATATAACTTGCCAGGCTTGCTTTTACACTTCATGTACAAAATGTACAGTTATTTTAGTTATTAGCTATGAATTTTAACTTATGTATTAAGTTCTATAACCATATGTTTGTCTCATTTTAGTTTTACACATTTGTGCTTTAAATTTCCAATTTCTATTGTATACATACTTTAATTACTTAGTCCATGTTTCCATTTATATTTGTATTTTAACCTTGACTATCAATATTTAAGTTATGCTCAATATGATTTACTTACATTTTGTATTTATACTTTATATTGCTAGAATTAGATTTTAATTTAAACATTATCATCCATATATATTTTTATCAAATGATGACAAGACAAAGTATTTTAATTAAATTATCTAAGACAAATTTATTATAAATATTATTGAGATATTTTAGTTTTAAAGGTTCAAATCAATTTCCTTTTTAGGATACCAATTTATATAAATAATTGGTAAATATTTCCAAAATCATATCTATTTTAATATGATCAGATTACATTTTATTTAATTAGATTAAATATTTATAAAAGAGATTATAACTTCCTATTATTATTAAATAAACTAATATCTCATATTTATTAAACAATATTTTAAAATAAACCTTCTATTTATCTTAACTAAAACTAAGGTAAAATTTAAATCAATTAACATTTATCTTAAATATTTTAAAACCATATAGTTATTTATTTAATAGCTTAATATTAAATTAAATCAAATTTCCAAATTATCAAAAATATTAGAATTATAAAACAAGATTTACTTATTTCTTACATTTTAAACAAAGCCTATCAATTTACAATATATATAAACTTATATACATTATAAATAGAAAACAGTTTATTTCTTTTAAAAAAAATTCACAATTTAAATGTTTATTAAAAGAAGAATTATCAAATCAATTCAAATTTACCAACAAAATCATCAAATCAATTTAATTTTAAATGCAGATTATTAAATTGATATTGTCAGAAATTCCGGGATGTCACATTAATGTAAGACTTGAAATTTAAAGAATTTGATTTGATGAATTAAATTTAATTCAAATTTGTAAGTTTTGATATAATGAAGTTGAACTTAAGTAATTGATTTAATGAATTGGAAATTAAATAGAAATTATTTTGAATGACAAATTTACTTAACGAATATTAAATGAAATCGATAAATGAACTTAAATTGATTTGAATGTAGATTAAATAATTTTAAATGATTTCGGAATGAAACTTATATACGAATTTAAATGGATATTGGAATGGTTTTAAATAAAAATTGAAATTGAATTATAAGATTTTGAAATTATGAATTTGTAAGTTTTGAAACGTAAATTTTGGAAATTGGTTTTGAAAGACAAATGAAATGTTGATTTACAAATTCTAATTGAAATTGTAATTGATTTGGTTTTGAAATTTATTAAACGACCAATCGGTGTTATAATTACGGAAGTTATTAAAGAGACCGGAATCGGTTAGGGACATACTCACTGTCTAAACCGAAAACCACTTTAATAACTGTACGTGGAGTGTGATCCAGAATGAAGTGGTTGGAATGATGTACGTGATGACTGAAGAAAGAGAACGATAATGGATAGCCTTGACACTTGTGTCAAATTGGAAATGACTAAAACAGGAGCCGTGCCGGGCCAAATGGGGGTTAGCTACCTCGAGCGAACACACTTCTTCAAAAACTACTCATTACTTGTTGTCGATTGGTGCACCCTTGATTTTGGGAGTGTTGTTTCGCGGTGTTGCGATCGCTGCGGCGATGCGTTTTCACCAGTCCGGATCAGGCAAACGGTAGTTTCACTACCTTGGGTATTGCCTCATGTGCCTTGTCATACTTGGATCCCTATATACGCGACCACTACGAATTTGTTTTGTGTTATACCTATGGAGTACTCCCTGATATCCCACTAGTTTACGGTGGAGTTTACAGTGCTGTATAGACTATAACGCTTATATAAAATGTGTTAAGGGGGATAATGGTAACGCCTTAACACTATTTTGATACTTTATCTTACTGATAGGCATTATCTACTTATCGTACACTACTACATAGTAGATAGTTTAACGGATCCTTAAAGGATGGTTATTCCAAACATCCTTTGAGTTACTTGTATTTCAATTGCTATTTCACTTGAGTTGGATTTATTGATATAAGAATGTTAATCCTGACTCGAGTGTTTTGTGTTTTGCTTTACGCTCGGGTCAGACTGAGTGTACCAGTATTCGAGACTCACCTTTAGAGTTGGAGCTTCGCTTGGAGATCCAGCTATCTATTCAGCTTTCAGATATCCAGTTGATTCTAGTGATGTATTTGATTATTGTATTCGAGACATCTGTTGTACCTTATTTAACTCTGATATGTATATAGTAGCTTCATGAACTACTATCTTTTGTTTCCGCTGCATTTATTACTCTGTGTCTATGATCTGTGATTATTTATTTACTGTATATGCTCAGTTTTGCCAATTTAAATTAATAATTCTGTATTTTGAATTATTCAAATCCGACATGTGCGGATGCGAATGGTCCAAAATATCGGGTCGTTACACATATGTTTATTCACCAAAAAAAATTATTTTGATCATTTTAATCATATATACATTTTAGTAAACATGGATTCACACACGCACACATATATTTATAATGTGAAATCAAAACTAAAATGTATACATCGTGTTTTCTAAATTTCAATTACCTTATTTGCATAAATAATCCTTTGGTTTGGCTACGATTCAAAATGAAAATTTTATACATATATATCCTTATATGATTTGGTATAAACAATAAAAATATGGAATACAAATAAATTATATTTATTGTAAATCTAAACAGGAATTGAAAAGGTTTTGATTTGGCGTTGAAGAAGCATTAAGAGAGAGTTGCACTTTTTAATTTGGATACTAAAACAATTAACAAGAGTTTCTCATTAAACACTCCTTTTTATATTTTACATAAAGTTTGTTTCATAATAACATGGTAATATATATGTATATATTACATACATATATTTGTCTAAACTATATATATGGTACTACCAATTTGTATGTACAAACCATATACATACACTATAGTATATTCTAAAGGATTTGGCCTGCTCTACAAATGGTGAAATTGGTAGACTTCAAAAAATTTCCCTATTTGGATCGTAGTGGGCCTATGAAGCCTAATTGACTTTACTAGATACAATTTGGTTATTTTTTAATAAAATCACAATTTACAATTTTGCCTTGTCCATAATTAATTAAATCTACGTTAATTAAGCCTGAAATTTGAAAAGGTTTGAATATACCAAACATCATATTTTAAATTATAGGACAAACAAGTAAAATATAAAGCAAGTGTAATTGGTAGGTGTTAAAAGATAAAAATAAACATTAAGCTAGATATAGATGTTATCACATTAAGATCTAAAAGAAAGAGATGAAAGAGGAGCATCATTAATTGATTCCACCTTTCCTCTTTAGCAAAATTAAATTAACACTGCATTTAATTAATATACAAGAGATGATATGATGCAATAAAATGACAAAACCAATAATTAACAACATTGTCAATATATACATGTGTAGATATTGGGATTTGTATCTATCATGGTATATTCACTATTTATATGAATATATTATTGCCTCAATTTTAAACTGTTAATTAATTTCAAAAAAAAGATACGTTTCTAAAACATGCCTTAACAATAAAAAGTATAAATATAAATATATTGAATATATATAATGATTAATCCTTAACTTCCCAATTGATACAAAATATCATCCATATCGTGTTAAAATTTTCTAATGTATTTGCAAACATTTGTATATTTTAATTAATTCATAAAATACATATATACATATAAATAAAGTTTCGACCTAAAATAAAATTATGTTTTTTTATTATTATTAAATAGTCAAAATATTATAACACCAAAATTGCATATAACAAATCAAACGAGATATCAACAATCTTTTGGAAACATTCAAACAGAAACAACTAAAACATTAAATTTTATAACATGGTTAGAATTTTAATATAAGTAATTTTAAAACATAGATCCATAACAAAAACAATGTTTTAACCATAGATAAAAATTTGTTTTGATTTTTGAAATGAAAAAATCAAATCATTCAACAAATTATTTGAATTGCATAACTAATAAATCAAAATGAGTAATAATATGTATAGATAAACTTATGATAAACATATTACATCTAAGAAAACAATTACGATTGGAACATACCTTTAAGATCTAACCGATAAGTTACACTTTGATTTGGAAATCCCTCCTTAGATTCTTGAATCTACACCCAATCTTTGCAAGAGATGGATGAACTGCGTAGCTCTATATTTTGATTTGATTAGTAGTTGACAATTTTCAAAAAAATAGGGATGGAATTTTGGCCATGGTCGAGGGAGGAAGAGAGATAAGAAATTAAAAATGTAAATAAAGAAGATGAATTTGTTTTAATTGAAGAATGTAAACCTTCCCTTTTTTTTTGATTTATAACCTTGCCCTTTTAATTCTTTATCAATTCTCAATTAGGCCAAATCACGTCCTTTCTTTTGCATGATCGGCCAAGCATGTACACTTACATGGACTAATTCTCTAAAAGCCCTTTAAGTGATTAACTATATTTAAAGCTCATTTAAATATATATCTGTTTGCACAAAAAATGGACAAACACCTCAAAGTCGTTTGATTTACTTGATTTTATGTTGTTCTTAGTGATTTGGGTGATTTATGCAAATATATGAAAAGCAGGGACTGAACTGTAAAAGACACGCAGATTTATAGTGGTTCAGCCAGAATGTGCCTACGTCCACTTTATATATTATTTCTCTTCTCTTGTTTAGATTACAAGTACAAAGCTTTGATACAAGTATCTGAAAGTTGTTTGAAAGTTCTCTCCATGCTTGAGCTCTCAAACTTCTCCCCATTGTTGTACCCCTGCCCCTCTATTTATAGAGTGAGGCTGAGGGCAGGGGTCTTGGATGTACATAGCTGCTGGTGGGCCTGGGCTGATGTAATCTGGCCTGGTAGCGTTGGTTCGGCATTGCTTTGGCTCGGTAGTAGGTGGTAGACGCTTTGGTTCAGCATTGCTTGGTTCGGAGATGGTTGGAGTGTAGAGTGGACCGGTTGAAGGTGATTCGGTGCTAGGTGGTAGTACCTTGGTCTGGTTTGGAGTTGGTCCGGCAGTGCATGGGGAGGTGCTGGTCCGGTAGAGTGTTTGAGGGTGGCATGGGTAGTAGCTTGTAGGAGCTTGGTTCGGTAGTAGCTCTGAGAAGCTGGTTCGGTGGTAGCTTTGAGAAGCTGGTTCGGTGGTAGCTCTGAGAAGCTGGTTCGGTAGTAGCTCTGAGAAGCCAGTTCGGTAGTGGGTTGGTTCGGCTGAAACTCTCCCAACACGTTCCCCCACAAAGCATGGCATGTGCACGCACATGGCATACTTTTTTTTTGTTCGGCCATTCCTATCTGGTTCGGTGTACCGAACCATTTGGTCCGGTCGTTTATATCTTGCCTATAAGTAGGGGTCTGATGCCATCGTTATCCCTCACTAGCCGAGCCAAACCTTTGTCTTCGTCGAACCCAAGCGTGTTAGCCAAATCGAGCTTTCAACTTTTGCCGAACCAGGTGAGATCCCCTTCTGCCGAGCGTGTTATTGCCGAATGGGCTTAGGAACATGACTTACCGAATGGGCAAGAGGGGAATGAGTACCGAATGACCCTTCGGTTATGACCGAATGAACCTGGTGATGTTGGCTACCGAATGAACCTCATGTTGGAAATGCCGAATGACTTTGTACTGCTGAATGACTTTGTAACTGTTAAATGACTTTACGTGTTTATAAGTGGAACTCTAAACGATATACACTTGTTTGTTTGACCCTCTATATCCCTTGTTCTAACAATGTGCTTTTTCATGCCACAGATAATGTCTCAGAAAGTGGAAACCCGATCAGAAAAGAAGATATCTACGGACAGAAGAGAATCTCCCGTTGTGCCCCCGGTTCTGCCGAATCCAGAACGACATGGGCCCACCCCGAGATCGCTAGTGGACAGGTATGGTCCTCAGGAACTTCTGAACTTGCCTCCTGATTGCTTCCCTAGCTCACTCAAGGGCGAGCAACTTGATGTTATGTCTCGCTCTTTCGGGATCGACCGAGCGCGCATGCTATTGCCGGATGCGGGAGTGATGCTGTATGATCCTCCCGAAGGATATTTTGCCTACAGCAGATACCATTGCATGTGTGGTGCCATCCCGCCTCTCAATGCCTGGGTAGTCAGCTTTCTCACATATCTAAAGGTAGCTCCATTCCAGCTTCAGCCCAACTCCTATGCCATTCTGGTGAGTCTCTTCATCATCTTCCAGAGGAGATATGGGCGTCCTCCTTCCAACCGGGAGATCCGGTATTTGTACAACTTAAGAGGTTATAAGAAGGGGTCTCCCTACATCAGCTTGGAATCGGCCGTATCCTTTAAGCCGGTCGTGGATCTATACTCCAAGTACAGCATGTTCAAGAAGGAATGGTTTTTTGTCAGGGATGATTCCGTTTCTATTCGGCGCTTCACCTCCGGATGTAAGTCAAAGCTTTATTTTTAATTCCTGTTCTGGTTGCAATGCTCCTTCTTATGTGTTTTTATTTTTTGCTAGCGACAGGTGGTTTTGCGGTCATGGAGAATGATCGCCTGGTTCAGACGACAACAGAAATAGAAGCTATTACTGGAAGAGATAGGTCGGCTGCTTACCTGATCAGGAACGCTACACTTTTGGAGCACAACTTGATCCTTCCACATCAGTCCGTGGTCAAGCAGAGGGACACGGCCGAAGAGAAGGCTGCCCAAGCTAAAGAAGGGGCCGAGTCGAAGAGCAGCTAAAGGAGGCCCTTTCCGAAACATCCGGTTGCCGGGGGGAAGAAGCTCAAAAAGTCTGACGGTCCCTCTCCCAGCACATGTCCAGATATCCCGGAGGAAGGAGATGTGGAGGAGGAGCAAGGCGGAGATGGAGGAGAAGGCGCTGGAGGTAGCGACGGTGTCGGGGCTTTGTCTTCTGGGCAAGTAGGCGAGATGCTAGAGTGGACGGATGACGCTTTCCGCCAAGCCTTCGAAGGTTTGGAGGGAACAGAGAAGTCCAGGAAAGCTGAGAAAGTTGGGACCGGCGTCGATTTATCTTCCGGGAGCGCTTCTACTGAGGCAACCTCTGCGGTTCAAGGTGAATTTCCCTCTGTTCTTTTTAATTCTCGAATGATGGCTCAATGCATACTGGTGACACTTGATTTTTACTCCAGGAGTGGGCAAAACGACCAAGACCTCAGATCTTCGGCACAGGCTTGAACAATACAAACTCCTCAAAGCTTCTGCCAAGCCGAAGCCTTCTACTAACCGCCCGGGAGACATAGTCGGCTATCGTCCTCTTCTCGGAGTTATTGAAGAAGATATACAGAAGAGGAAGAGGAGTCGATCTTCGTCTGAACCTCTTCTTGAACCCCCGGCCCCACTCCAGCCTATTCACGACATTACAAAGGAGGATACCAAGCTTATGCCCTCCCCTATCTGTCTGAGAATCCAACCGTCATCCCAATAGATCATCCTGGCTTAGTACGCAATCCGTTTGCGGGTCATCCGGACCTGGACCCGGCATCTCATGACATCTCTTTTGATGAGGTTACTGGTGAGCACCTCCTCCCTCGTAATCCTATGGTATGGGTGCTTGACGAAGCTAAGTCCCTGGACCTTGATCTGCTTACTACCCGGGTCATAACTCTGGGAGATGAGGCTAAGGCAAATATTGACCGGGTTGCTGAGGAGACCCGGAAATTGATGGGGCACCACGCCCGACTGGTCAAGGCTGGGGAAGAGATAGGAAGCGCCAACATTCGGCTGCGGTTGATGGTTTCCGACCAGGCTAAACAACTTGCCGACCAAGCCATTTGAATCTCCCAGCATGAGGCCGCATCCCGACAATTGAGGAAGACTATTGAAGAGGCCAGTAGGGCGGAGTTGCGGAGGATGGAGGCCGTCTGTAAGGAGCGGATTGACATGGCCATCACCACGGTGGATGAGGTTCGGCAAGCGGACCTCGAGCGGGTAGAGGAACTATCAGGGAGACTTGAGGCTGCGGAGCTTGCTCAGGCCAAGTCGAAGGAGGAGATGGAGGCGATGAGGAGGTCCCTTCAGGCCGACCGTTTATGGTATCGATCGGAGAGGGATGTTGTTGTTGCAAAGCTGCGGGCTTCTGAGGTCCGAATGAGGGAGTTTGAAGAGAATGAGGGGATGATGGATGGGATGCTCCAGGATATGTACTTCCATACTTGGAGGCAGGGTAACTTGTCCTAGATGGATGATTACCCCCGGGTTATGGCTAGGATCTATCTCAGGGCTCTAGAGGAATGGATGTGGTTACCGCCCAGTTCACCAAGGAGGAGAAGGTGGCGGTGAAGGAGGGTATGCGGTTGCTTACAGCTGAGGAGGCAGCTGTGCAAGTAGAGGATGATGATCAAGATGATCAAGGAGCGGATGCTGGTAAGTCTTCCTTTCTAGTCTTTCCGTTAACTTGGTTGCTTATCACTAAGGGATTCTTTCTCTGACCGGACAGGTGGGCAATAGGACAAGGGTAAGACTCCGATGCAGCCGGCTCCTTGATTGGACCTGGATATCTTTTTGTGGACTTGACATTGTTGTATATGTTAGTCTCAAAACAATACTATAACTCTTAGGTTGTAATTATGCTACTTGTAATAAACAACACTATTCTTGACGTGTAATTTCTTAACTTAAGCTGATTATGTTGTCTTTTGAATGTTTTTGCTATTTTGACATGTTGTATGAGAAATATAGCTATGCATATTCTTGTAATTAAATTGTGTTTGAAGTCAAGTTCTTGTTTAAAACATAATTTCATGACTTGCAATGTTAGCGTGAGGTGTGAATAAATTGTAGTCACGTGTTTACTTATGAAAGAAGGAAATACCGCCCTTTATATTTTGCTTGTAGATGGAAGCTTTGAATGTCTTGTGTGACCGAGTATGGAATGCGGTCCAGTATCTTGCTGTGAGTATCCGCTTCCATTAGCGAAAGTCTTTTGTTCTGTGTCCTGTACTTCAGGGATTGTTACAGAGGATAGGAGAAAAGTTTCTTAAATAAAATTGAAATATGTGAAATAGTAAAACTTCCAATCACGGAAGGCCTTCGATGTGCTTAAGTTTGTGGCAAACGGGCTTTGTAGTCACTTTCCCTAGCTGTGGGTCTTGGAGACATTTGTCACCCATCTTACGCCTCCGCGGGGAGTTAATTCTTTTTTACCACAGCCGCACTTAAGACACATCGGAGCCGAGATCGCGCACAGTAACTACCCGGGCCATTATGGCCCGTAATCGTGGGTATTATTCGATTTACTATGGTCGGCTAGCGTGGGTGCCGATCGTCAACCGTGAACTGCCCCTGGCTGGCCACACCTTATGTTGGGGCTTATAGTTGGTTCACAGTTGTCGGCGAGCCGAACGCCGTAATGAGCTGCCTCGGCTATAGTCGGCCTTCTCGGTGGCTTATAATCGGCTCATTACAGTTGGCTTTAAGGGCCGTCGCGAGCAATGAGTTAACCCGCAGTAGAGGGATGCCGGAGCAAAAGTGTCTCATTGGCGAGGGCATAGATTCGCATAGTACATGTTAGGTCTTGTCCAGGTGAAGTTGCGCTGTGGAGTGTTTTGAATGGAAATGCTATACGCATAGGATTTTGTTCAACAGAAAAGGATAAAGTTAACAAGCAGCCAAGATATAAAGGAACAAGTTAAAAAAGAGAGAAGGTTTTTTAAAGTGGTTCGGCACGAAAATGCCTACGTCCACTGATTCTCTTTGTTAATTCACTTCATATGGGCAGTACAAGTTAAGAAAAGTATCGACGGAGGTGTTGGATGTTCCATGCCCTCTGGAACACCTCTTCGTCCACTGTTGACAAAATATAAGCTCCATTGTGGAGATCTTTATGAATTACATATGGTCCATCCCAGATTGGATCTAGTGCTCCGGGGCGAGGGAAGATTCGCTTGAGGACAAGATCCCCTTCTTGTAAGGTACGATGCTTGACTTTGGAATTGTATTGTGCTGCCACTTTTTGCTTGTGGGCTGCTGCTTTGAGGACTGCATCATTTCTTCTCTCCTCAATTAGATCCAAAGACATGTGAAGGAGTTCTTCGTTCTCTTCTGGGTTATAGTTGATCCTACGGTGGGAAGGCACGATGGTTTCAACTGGGAGCATAGCCTCTGATCCGTATGCCAAAGAGAAAGGAGTATGCCCTGTTGATGTTCTAAAAGATGTGCGATAGGCCCACAGTGCCGTAGGGAGTTCATCCACCCAAGCGCCCTTTGACTTTTCGAGTTTCTTTTTTATTAGGGTTTTCAGAATTTTGTTGACGGCTTCGACTTGTCCGTTTGCCTGGGGATACGCTACGGATGAGAAGCTTTTGTGAATTCCGTGCTCTCGGCACTAGTTGGCGAATTCCTCGCTGTCAAACTGAAGTCCATTGTCTGATATGATTTTGAATGGGACTCCGTACCTGCACAGAACATTTCTAATCAAGAAGTTAATAACTTTTGCTGAAGATACTTTATTCAGAAGTTCTGCGTCCACCCATTTGGTGAAATAGTCGACTGCCACTATAGCATATTTGGCCCCGCCTCGACCCATTGGTAGTTCGCCGATTAAGTCAATTCCCCATACTGCAAAGGGCCAAGGGCTGGTCATTTGAGTAATCTCAGTTGTTGGTAGCCGCGGAATCTTAGCAAACTTCTGGCATCTGTCACATTTTTTGACGAAATCTAAGGCGTCCTTGCTTAAGGTGGGCCAGAAATATCCATATCGGAGTATCTTTTTTGCTAAAGTTTGCCCTCCGGTGTGATCTCCGCAGGTTCCTTGATGAATGTTGGATAAGATTTCCTTGGCTTCCCTTCCAACGATACACCTTAATAAGGGGTTAGAGAATCCGCGCCGATAGAGGATGTCCTCTTGTATTGTGTAGCGGGAAGCTTTCCTTAAGATTTTCTTGACTTCGTTACGCCCGTTGGGTAGTGTGCCGCTTTGTAAGTAGTCTCGGATGGTAGTCATCCAAGTTGCTTCTTCGGTTGTAACTATCAGATTCACTTGCTCGAAACTTGGGGTTAGTTGCTTTGAGATGGCTACTGCTCCGGAAATAGCGTCGTCTCTCACGCTTGCTTGCTTCGCCAATTCGTCGGCCTCTCGGTTCTCTTCCCGAGGGATGTGTTTGACTATGTAGTGCTCCAATCGATTGAGAAGTAACTTGGCCTTCTTTAAATATGCTATGAGTCGTTCTTCTCGAGCCTGGAATTCTCCTAGTATTTGATTAACAATAAGTTGAGAATCGCTATGAAGACACACATAATTGTTTCCGATTTCTAAGGCAAGTTCTAATCCAGCTATCACTGCTTCATACTCTGCATCGTTGTTGGTGGCAGTGAACTCCAACATAATAGCATAATGCAGCTTATTTCCCCTAGGAGTGATTATTACCACACCTACCCCCGAGCCTTGTTCGTTTGACGCACAATCCACGAAGAAGTTCCACTTGATGTCTTCTGCTATTTCCGATTGCTCCTTACCTTCGTCGGTAGTGAATTCTGCAATGAAATCGGCCATGGCTTGTCCCTTGATGGCGGTGCGAGGGTGATAGGTGATATCATACTGACTTAGTTCAATGCACCATTTAAGTAGTCGCCCAGAAGTGTCGGGACGATGGAGTACCTGCCTCAGTGGTTGGTCGGTCAGAACTTTGATGGAATGGGACTGGAAGTAGTGACGTAGTTTCCGTGATGTGATTAGTAAACAGTATGCCAGCTTCTCAAGTTTAGGATATCTGACTTCTGCCCCCGTAAACCTCTTACTTACAATGTATACTGGCCGCTGCGTGCGGTTGTCTTCTCTTACCAATGCAGCACTCAGGGCGTGAGATGACACAGCAAGGTATAGGTATAATTCTTCGCCTTCGCTTGGAGTCGAGAGTACCGGCAGTTTCTGGAGGTGTTCGATCAAGTTAAGGAAAGCGGTTAAGCATTCGTCAGTCCATTCGAACTTTCCTTTGTCTTTCTTTAGAGCTTCGAAGAAGGGGACGCACTTTTCCGTTGCTTTTGAGATGAATCGGCTTAGGGCGGCCATTTTCCCATTCAGGCTTTGCATTTCCTTTCGAGTGGAAGGTATTTTAATATCTTTTAGAGCTCGGACTTGTTCAGGGTTTGCTTCAATCCCTCTGGCATGGACGATGAATCCCAAGAACTTTCCTGATGATACTCCGAAGGAGCATTTTAGAGGATTAAGTTTCATTCCATACCGGCGAAGTACTTGAAACATCTCGCCCAGGTGGCTTACGTGATTGTCGGCTTTCCTTGACTTTACCAGCATGTCATCCACATACACTTCCATAGTTTGTCCTATTAGCCATGCAAACATCTTGTTGACGAGGCGCTGGTAGGTGGCTCCTGCGTTTTTAAGTCCGAAAGGCATTACCTTATAGCAGTACAAACCCCGATCAGTGATGAAACTAGTGTGGTCTTGATCGGGAGTATGCATAGGAATTTGGTTATATCCTGAGTATGCGTCCATAAAGGATAAGAGTTCGTGTCCGGCTGTGCTGTCTACAAGTTGATCGATTCGGGGAAGTGGGAAGCAATCCTTCGGGCAGGCGTCATTTAAGTTGGAGAAGTCAATGCATGTCCGCCACTTCCCATTAGCCTTCTTTACCAGCACCGGGTTGGCGATCCACTCTGGGTAGATGGCTTCCCGTATAAAGTCATTGGCAAGTAGATTCTTTACTTCTTCATCGAGGGCTGTTGATCGTTCTGCCCCCATACTTCTCTTTCTTTGTTTTACGGGCGCCTTGGTAGGATCAATGTTTAGTACGTGGCATGCTACATCGGGGGAGATTCCGGTCATGTCAGCATGTGACCATGCGAATACATTCAAGTTGTGGTGGAGAAAGTCGATGAGTTGCTCCTTCAACTCTGCTTTTAGTTGGGACCCGATTTTCAATAGTCTACTCGAGTCATGCTTGTCTACAGATACAAACTCCATAGCCTCTGCAGGCTCGGCGGTGGCCTCATCCTCTTTGTCCCTGGGGTCTAATTCATTGAAAGGGTCGCTGCTATATCGAAGAGGAGGGGCTTTCTTTAGTTGCTACGCTTCTAGACTTTTTGTGCAGAAGGCAACCTCTACACTTTTCCCTTTATCCTTCCTGTGGTTGTTGCGAAGTTCAGTCACATAGCAGTCTCGAGCAACGTCCTGGTCTCCTTCTACTTCCCCTACTCCATTGTCCGTTGGAAATTTCATCTTTAGGCACCATGGGGCTAGGACAATTTGGAAGTCAGACAAGGCTGGCCTTCCTAAGAAGGCGTTGTAGGCCGAGTGGTTTTCTATTAGCACAAACGTCTGTTTCCGTACAACGGAGCAGGGATGGCTTCCGATTTCAACAAAGAGGTCCAGTTGCCCGAGGGGCATCTTCGCATCTCTAGTGAAACCGTGTAGTGGTTTATTGCAGGGAGATACATCCTTCATTGATAGTTTCATTTTGTCGAATGCATGTTTGAATATGATATTTACTGAGCTTCCAGTGTCTACTAGAATTCGGAAAACTTCGGCTGGACCGAGCCGGGCAGAGATAACCATGGGATCCATGTGAGGGTATTGCCTCCCTTCTAGGTCACGCCTACCGAATGTGATGTCATGATTCTCTTTCCGCTTCGGGTGGCGCTCTTCTATAACAGAATTAACACGGTCTTTATTGTTTCTAAGCGACCTTCCATATCTTTCCATCTCTGCCCAGCTTCTGTCGGCGATGTGCGGTCCTCCCGAGATGGTATGGACCGCTATCTTCTCTTGACTAGGGCCGCTAGTGTTGCGATTTCCTCTGCCGATCTCTGGTGAGGGTAGCCTTGGGTTCTCATTGACAGGAGTTGGAGTCATGTCCTGACCTTTTAGACAGCGTTCCAGTTTCTTCCTTCTGATGTGTTCTTCAATCAAGTCCCGGAGATGATGGCACTCATTGGTATCATGCCCATGAGATTCGTGGAAGCGGCGGAACTTTCCAGTCTTCTGCGCGTTATCTGATTCCTTCTTGTATGGTGGGCGTTTGTATCTAACCTCGCCTTGGGTGGCAAGGAAGATGTTTTCGATGGTCTCGTTCAAAGGAGTGTAAGTATCGAATCTCGGTCCTGGCCGATATAGGCGCTTTTCTCCCTTCTTGCCCCCAGCATTGTCTCTGGAATCATTTCTTCGAACGTCCCTTGCCACAACAGGCGCGTTGCTATGAGTTGCCTTATTTTGTTGTCCTGACTGTCCCTCAACGGCAGCATCCTCAAGCCTCATATATTTCCCGGCTTCATGGAAGAAATCGGGTAAAGTAGCTGGTTTTTCTTTTGTCAACCTTCTAGCAAATTTAGTATCCGGATGCACACCACTACAGAGGGCCATTAGGATAAGCTTCTCATTGGCATCTTGGACTGCGGCCGCTGCGGCATTGAATCGGGTTAGGTATTGCTGCAGTTTCTCTCCAGGTTTCTGTTTGATGCTGGATAAGGAATAAGCGTCCTTGGGTTGTTCCACATGAATGCGGAACTGACCGATAAACTTTTCTTTCAACATTTCCCACGAGCTGATGGATCCCTGGGGTAAATGACAGAACCAGGAGGTAGCGAGATCTGCTAAGAATAGTGGAAAGCATTTGCACAGTACTCCCTCTGTTGCTCCACTCATGAGCATATGCTGTGTGTATCTCTGTAAGTGTACAATGGGGTCGGAGGTTCCTTTGTAAGGTTCCATTGTTGGCATCTTCCATTCTCGGAGGGTGATAGCAATTTCGATATTGCGGGCGAAAGGGCTGGTTACCCTAGCGCCTATCCCTAGATCTCTTTGCTCCCGTTGGACGCACTCTCTGAATAAGCGTGCCATCCTTTCATCAGAATTTAGAGCAGATAGAAACGAGTTCGGTTCTGTTCTGTGGGATTGATTCCGTCCAAATGACCTGTAGGGATGGTATCGTCTATCATTCCTCATATTTTCCAGTGGCTGCCTTTGGTCTTTTGGGAGCATGCTAGGGTCAGCTACAGTTGGCCCTTGCCTTGATCTTCCCCTGCTGGGTTCTGATCTAAGCACTTCCTCAGGTCCAACTTCGGGCTGGACTCTACCTCGGCCCCTTTCGTTGGCGTTTCCGTGGTTAGGCAGTACAACCGGCTCAGCTACAGTTGACCTCCGCCCGATACCTCCCCCGTTGGGTTCGGTTCCAAGCGTTTCCTCAGGCCTAACTTCGGGTTGTGCTCGATCTCGGCTCCTACCATGGCTGCTTTTGCCGTTAGCTCCTTCGAAGAACGAAGATCTTTGTTGTCTCTGAGATCCTCCAGACTGGGACTCACCCCATGATTCAGTGTTGCGGTTAGACTCTTCAGCATCCCTTAAGCGTGACATGAGATGGTCCACCAAGGCTTCCTACTGAGATGTGAAGAGGTTAGTTACTTCAACCACAACCATGTCTAGATCTGCCCTAGTAATTGCTGCAGGCTGTTCTGCCGCAGGAGTGGTCGGATTAGCCTGTCCTTCATTTGGTACTGCTGCTGGAGGAGGACGATTTACTTGATCCGTGATCGCTGGATCTGGAAGACTGCTGGTTGCGATGTTGTTTCCTTTGTTAACATCTTTTTTCTGCTTGGGAGGCATGTTTTCCAAGCGATGAACGATGCTGTCAGGAAAAAGGTTAAGTGGAAGAAGCTGAAGCTTCGAGCTTATAGTTCTCAGTGAAAGCACAAAAAATGTTTGCACAAAAAATGGACAAACACCTCAAAGTCGTTTGATTTACTTGATTTTATATTGTTCTTAGTGATTTGGGTGATTTATGCAAATATATGAAAAGCAGGGACTAAACTGTAAAAGACACGCAGATTTATAGTGGTTCAGCCAGAATGTGCCTACGTCCACTTTATATATTATTTCTCTTCTCTTGTTTAGATTACAAGTACAAAGCTTTGATACAAGTATCTGAAAGTTGTTTGAAAGTTCTCTCCGTGCTTGAGCTCTCAAACTTCTCCCCATTGTTGTACCCCTGCCCCTCTATTTATAGAGTGAGGCTGAGGGCAGGGGTCTTGGATGTACATAGCTGCTGGTGGGACTGGGCTGATGTAATCTGGCCTGGTAGCGTTGGTTCGGAATTGCTTTGGCTCGGCAGTAGGTGGTAGACGCTTTGGTTCAGCATTGCTTGGTTCGGAGATGGTTGGAGTGTAGAGTGGACCGGCTGAAGGTGATTCGGTGCTAGGTGGTAGTACCTTGGTCTGGTTTGGAGTTGGTCCGGCAGTGAATGGGGAGGTGCTGGTCCGGTAGAGTGTTTGAGGGTGGCATGGGTAGTAGCTTGTAGGAGCTTGGTTCGGTAGTAGCTCTGAGAAGCTGGTTCGGTGGTAGCTCTGAGAAGCTGGTTCGTTGGTAGCTCTGAGAAGCTGGTTCGGTGGTAGCTCTGAGAAGCTGGTTCGGTAGTAGCTCTGAGAAGCTGGTTCTGTAGTGGGTTGGTTCGGCTGAAACTCTCCCAACAATATCGATATCGTAAATCAATACGTGTATATATAACTTTTATATATACATCCAAATAATTTCTATCAACATAAAATATATAATAAATTAATAATAATTATTAATTAATTAAATATTAAGTAATTTAATCAATTTATAACATTTTATAAACTAATAAAATTCAATGGTTTTTTGAAGAACTCACAAACGCTATTGTGAGACTCAGAGACGTTAACTCGGTCAGCAACTAATATTGAACAATTCAAATATTAACGTTCACACATCACCTTAGCAAGTGGTGTGATAGTTTGGTTGAACTCATCGCTTACAGATCTTTTCAGTAAAATCCAATTTCACATTTTTCTTAACCAATACCTTTTAGCAATGATTATTTACATACATTCTCTTTGCCAACACCGTATCACTTTAGGATTTACAGAATTTGATTTTTGTTAAAATTCCAATATCATCATTATTCGACTTGGTCAGTCCATGAACAAAATCTTTGATTTGGTAAAACATTTATTATTAACAATACTACTTTGGAAAAGATTTTGACTTTGAGTTGACTACGGTTGACTGTGATACTAGCCTCATACAACCAATGAGACAAATTCTCTATTGAATAGCGCTTCACTTCCAATGCTTCAACTCACACCCAACTATAGCCGATTACTCGATCTCTATACCATGACTTAACTGTAATCAAAGTGTAGTATCACATTGAAGTTCCATGGTATTCTCTTGTCAAAGAACCGTGTAACATTGTCACATTGCGATTTCCCATTTAACTTAGTTGTTATTAACCAACAGGAAACCTTCGGACGATTCATTCCATGGTTATCCAACAACTATCAATATGTAACATTTTAGTGCCTTCCAACAGCCATGAGTAATACACTGCCCAATATTTAGAGAGTTCTATGAACACTGGTCTCAGTGGATGTATAAATATCCTTTCTTGACAAATCTTAACAAAGAATATTTAAAATAACATGTTATTTTTTATTATGATAATTTTCCTATCATTACAAACACTTGTAATTATTATCACATAACATTTCATCTAAGGATTTTCTATATTAATGTACTTAAATTTATTAATTAATATATCACAATATAACAAGTATTTAATTGAAAATTAACACATGTAGTACGAACAAAAGATTGATTATATAGCTAGATATATGTGACAAATTACATAAATTCCCTTAAGGTATGCCCTTAACTCTCTCAATTTTTCACTTGCACTTAGCGCCATTTATGGAATCTCAATCCTACACCTTCGGTCAATTTGCTGATAACTGATCAAGCTAGTCCCTTCGTGAATGGATATGCTATATTGTCTTAATTATATACTATGTCAATCGACTCTCCACGATGCTTATAAGATGCCTTTCTCATGTAGAACTTTTTGGAGTACGCTTCTCAACTTCTATTGAGCTCTAGGTTCTTTCATGATCCTTCTCGCGACATTATTTTCACAAAAAATCATGAGGATTCTCAACATTTGGAATCACCCCTAGCCCAACTACAAATTTTGCAATATATAAGCATATAGTCTTTTGCTACGACATTTTTCAAGGAGATGTACATAGCCATTTGATAGAATTAGATGTAACCTTTCATTTTTAACAATTTCAACTTAAAGGTCCTCAACTAAGATTAAACATGAATTTAGTATTGACATATTATACTCGATATCGGTTATGGAGTTCAAATCTGAATACCACTTCATAAGGAGTTTTTTGTTCCTACAAACATTTCTTTAATATTTTATAAATATTTGAAAATATTTTTAGTACCTTTTAGTGATCTTAATTTGGATTTGATATTCGCTCAATATACTAGGTATATAAGAAAAATGTGATACAACAGACTATATAGCGTATGTGATAATTCCTATTGCCAATACATAAAGAATCCATCTCATATGTTCCATATTAAACATTTTAATGTGGTGTCTATATACATCATGCAGGACTACCCAACATCCTTTTATAATAATTATAAAAGATGTCATTTTCTAAACCTATGTCGAGAATTAAACAACCAAACTAAAATGATTTTAACATGGATACTTCGTTAACAATCATAAGTTTGTTGTTTACTTATAGTACAAGGAATATATATATATATATTAGGAAAAATGAATGATCCTCTTTAGTAGAGGAGAGGACTCATGTATTTTATTCTACACTACGAAATGGAGCTGTCAACATGCCAGACAGATGTCGATACTCATCCCGTACAATGTGAAATAAAGATAAAAAGAAACCTCGTTCCTAGAAAGCTAAGGTCCATAATAAAATATACAGCACTATAATCCACTAAATATGATGAGTAATCATGTCCTCAAAATCAGCTAAATCCATCCAGTCCAATAAGCATACTAGAAACTACAAAAAAGACTATACCAAAAGTGTAAGACCAATACATATATGTGTGTGTGTTGACCCAGAATTTCAGTTATTCGAATGCAGAATATTTAATTGATTTTAAATATTGAAAAGTTAAATATATAAGTTGAATAACTCGAAAGTCAAATATAACGATTTATTGGGTACTAAAATTATTAAATTTAATATTTGGAATTGTTTAAATAATTAAATCCTGGAGTTAATGAGAATAAAAATGATTTTGAAAATTAATTTAAATTCTATTTAAATAAGAATGGAGATAGTAAACTTTTAATTTAGGATTAAGAGTGATTAATTTTGTTTTAATAATAATTAGTTTAAATTGACGTGTGAAAATAGCCATCAGGGGCACTGTCTCGGATCTCGATGAAACCAGTTTCATTGGATCCCTAATAATAAATTATAATATGCTATTGAATTACATGGCGATCCGACGTATCATTTGGTCGTGCGAGTTCGAAACGCGCATAAACTAATTTCGGAAATTCACAATATAATTGGGTTTGAAAAACTATCTTCCATATATGATCGAATTAGGCCTCGAGACTAGTTCCATTATGTTCAGAATAGGGGTGTAACATATCGAATGCAAGGCGGCACGCCTCATTTCGAGTTCAAGAATTTCGAACGTTTAAATGCTAGACAATTCCAATTAATACACACACACACACACATATTAACCATATTCATCCCATACACCATACTGTTCAGCCATCCCTCCCACGTTGTGAACCATACCCTCACTACTCTTTATAAATCGTGACCTTATCAGAAATCATTCCCGAAAATTTCAAATTTAAAATCATGCTCTCAATCCAATTGCCGAGATTTCACACAGCGATCGGGGCCGAATTAGGGAGAAGGTTCAACAGGAAAGTTGTGCAACTCGACCCGACGAGTTCATCCATACCCTTCGAAAGTCGATTGACGAACCACGTCGTGGTTGGAGGAGCTCGAACGGCACGATGTTTTTGGGTCGATTGATGGTGAGCGGCAGCATTTGACAGGGCGGCACCGATGGCAGGCAACAAGGTGGAGAAGGGTTGTCATCTGGAGGGATGCGGCGGCGAACCATGACTTGAGGAGGTGGTGGGTGATGAGAAGGCGGTCACATTTTATGATTTTCCTGGAACGGGTTTTGAGAGGGAAGGTAGTATATTTTTTGACGTTTATTAATTTTTAAGTTAATTATAGTTTAATTAATTCAAACGATCATTAATTCATATCAAATTCATAAGAGATCCAAATTGGGCACAACGAGTTGCATTGCGATCGTATCAGTGAAGGCCATGCTATGGAATTGGATTGGATGGATTTGGAGCTAGTGGGAATTTTGGTTAAAATTGAACGTCTGTTCAATTTTATTTCAAAACATGAACGTTTTGACAAAACTGAAATCAATGTGAGTTAATCTCACCTTTTTGGTTAATTAAAAAAAATATTATATAGCCAATAGAATTATTTATTAGATGTGTGGATATTTTATTGTTGATTGTTATTGACTGTTTGGATGGTTTACTAGTTTATATTTTTGGTTTGGACATATTCCCGCCCTTGGAGCGGATGAGACCGTATTACATTCTCGTGTAAAAGCGGATGACCCATTGTATACGAATCCTAGTTCGAAGCGGTTGATTTTTATATTATTTAATATAATACTGTATGTGATGCAGGGGAATAAGTTAGAGGGATCCAACAGAATTCCTTACGTTGTTGATTTTATTTTTCATATAATTTGATATATGATGTGTTGGATGCCATAGTTGATGACATGGATATGAATTTGATTATTTAGTGCTTAGTAGCACTAGGCTTATTTTTGGTATTTTAAAATACTATAAACTAATGATTTGATTTAAAAAGGGATTTCAAAGTGATTTTGAAAATTATATATGTTTAATAATTTTTCCTAAATTTATTTAAAGAAGAGATTTACTTTAAAATAAAAGAATGATTTTTAAATTTTATAAATTAATAGTTTATGAAATATTTCAAATAGAGATTTTTGAATTGAGGATAAAGATTTCAAAAAAGTCTTAAAATAAGTCTATCTTTTATAATAAGGGATATGGTTTTAAAAAAAAAAAAATAGAAATATTTTGATATAAATATTTATTAACCATTTTATATGAAGTGATATATACATATATAGGTACATATATTATAATTTATCTATAAGTGTGATAGATTATAAAAGTGATATTTTACGAATGAAGTGAAGGTTTGTAAAATTGTAATTTGTTAGTAAAAATATGGATTTATAAACGGTGTTTATAAATGAAAGGAAACTATTATCATTGGATAGATTGGGAGAAATAAATCATACGATGGATTTATAATACGATTGGGAATGTTGTTCTAGAAATTAGTTGATTCTATTTTGGAAATTGAAGTGAGGACAAATTAGGAAACCTTAGACGATATTTTATAAACAGAAAGGAAATTTATACATATGGAAGCAATGTAGAAATGAATTGTAATTTGTGTTTAATGGGATCTTTATAAATAAGCGAGATTCATAAAGAGATAGAGTTATAAATGGTTTTTAGAAATAGAGAGATTTTATAAAAAGAAAGTTCTATAAAATAGAAGGAATTTTATAAACATAGATTTATAGATATGGAAAGGATTATGTTGAAATTTAAATGTGGAATTGTATAAAGGAAATATTTATGTTCTTAAAGGTTGATTATTAATATTAATATTGTTTTGAAAGTTGTTTATCAATATTTTAAATATTTATGAAAGGTTAATTATTTGAAATATTAATATGGTTTGAAATTAATTATAATTATTTATCAATAAAGTTTTGGAAATCAATTATTATTATTTATGGTAATGTTTAAGATAATTTTTTATTATTTCATTAAGAGTGTTTTGAAATTATTAATTTTTATCTTTAAAATGTTTTAATTACTACTTATTTATACTGTTTATTATATAATAGTGTTTTAAAATAAATGATTGGAATTTCTTTATAAATATTCAAGATTTTTAAATAGAGTTTATAACGAACTTGGGTTTATAAGGGAATTTTTTATAAAATGGTTTAAGGCCTTAAAAGATGGACTTACAAGGTAAAAGGTTTTTATAAATGGTTAGTTATTTACAAAAGGATTTTTGAAATGGGTTTATAGATTTATAAAAGGAGTTTTATAAATGGTTTTAGAAATTATAATGGGGTTTATAAAAGATTTTTGAATTGTATAAAAAGGAAATCTTCCTCGGTGTTTGGTGGATATACTTATACCGTTGAGATAAGTATATGGATATTTTTTTCCAAGTATTGAAATATAGGGAACTGCGGATATATATATATATATATATATATATATATATATATATCTTTCTAAAAATATTTTGAGACAAATATTTACAAAGTGAATTAATTAATAAAAGATTAATTAGAGAGGCTTAGTGTTGCTTGGTGCTTAACCAATGTTGGTTTTCCCTATGGAATTAAATCCCTGATTAAATGTTTTGTTATTCGATAGTTAAATAATCGACTATCGAAATTAGACCCAAAACGTAACTTTGGAAATATCTAGGAGAAACACGTGAGTTATATGGCACAGTCATCTCCGATGATGATGTACTGTGCATATAGACCTCATTTCGTTCTCCTAGGACAGTGACAAGGAAATCCGTCCACTAACGGTTAGGAGGTGATCTCCGCTCTTATCTTTGATTGTTTATTTTCCAAAGAAACGGGTTTGAGCGTACCGGAAATTATCGAAGGTTGTTTTTAAGAGACCGAGATTGGATATGTTATCTGAAAACCACTTCGATCCAATCCAAGCGTTTCAAAGTGAAGACATCTTGAAGATGATGGAATTGAAAACGGAGCTCTCAAGTGTTTCCTTCAGCCCCAGAACGAACTTGTATGGATGAATGCTGGTATTGCATTGTTGCCTAGAGGGCATTGTTAGGATTTCAAGTGGGAAGTGCTAAAAAAAGGTAAAACGTAGTCTTAAACCTCATCAACCGAGAAATGACAAAAATCGGACTTGTAGAAGGGCCAAGTGGGTCGCTCTTAAGTAGGGTATGGTCATTCCAAATCTAGATCGGTTACTATCTATTCTTGTATGCTTCAGGGCCCATTAACGAGTGGGTTAATCACATTCGATCCTATTAGTCAAGTGGTAAGCCAGTCCTGTGTGGCAGGGGTACAAGATGTTCTTGTCAGACCCTAGTGCATTTTACTAGAGATGTACCTTCGGAAGGTATTTTATTACCTTGTCATAGTATGGAATCCAATCTCCAATACGCCCTTCACGGTTTTGACTATATAACCTAGTATGCTGGAATTTCATAATGTAATAATTTCGGCTATGATTAATAAGTACTTGTATTCTAGACATTATTATAGTACCGGAAGATTTTGTATAAAATGTTTTGGTTATCGTAAGGTAAAAACCTGTCTATGTTTATGTGCGGCGTGATCTTACGAGATACTTTTGATTTCAAAGGTTTTTATAACATTAAAAAATCCAGTTGGGTGTGTTTTCTCATGCTAGTTTTCCGAACTGACTCAGGTGTTATTTTATTACAATACTCGGGTCAGACCGAGCATATTAAAGATTTAGTTTGGATGCTTGGAGCTTCAGGAGACGAGCTGGAGGTCTAGAGACGTATTCACGTATATGGTTACTTTTCTCCTGCATTCATTGTTGTATTTATTTGCAATTGTATGGACAGGTTGTTATAACTGTCCGGGCTGAAAATGTTAGTATACTCTGATTGATGTCTATGTATGTATGTATGTATGTATGTATGTCTATATATATATATATATATTACAGTTTACTTTTGTGTAAAGATCTGTTGTATATTATAAATGATTCGTTCCGATGTGAGATTTTGTGTTGTTCTCATTTTTCTTTCTCTTCTTCTTTCTTCTTTTCCCCTAACAATCAGGTTTTTCGCCATTCGATTGCTCGGCATGAAATACAGTGAACGTATTAGTGTCGATTTTCGAGGGTCGAAAATCCCGACTGTTACACCTGGTATCAGAGCTGAAGGTAAAGCGAGAACCTTGACTTTGGTGGGGCAACTCATTAAGAGATAAAGTAATGGAATGCCTTATTATGAGTTTTGAGTGAATTATATAGATATGAATGCGTATTTATTATTGAAAAAAAAAGAAAAAAAAGTTTTATATTGTGTTAATTTATCTGTTGAGTGGCTTACGAATTTTGGTCGGTATGTGGGACGCCACGATATCGATATGGGTTTCTAAACACTTAAACAAGGCAAACCGACACAGTATTATTTTGAGAATTGGTAAATGAAATAACTTTACCTAAACTATATTTTATATATAAAAGAATGATGTTTTAGAAATTATTATAATCATATATGGTATGTTTGGTTGTTAGTGAATGGTAATACCTAATTATTATCATTTGTTGTTGGTTGTTCTGATAAAACTTGTTATTCTTATAATCTAAACAAAAATGAACATTTGTAAAATGAGTTATATAAGAAAACAAAATTACAAATATAAATTATTTAGTATTGATTATAATTAAAATAATCAACATTTGTGAAATGATATTACATAAGAAGTGAGATTATATAAATGTGAATTATAAATGTGATTTATAAATGGAAAGGGAATGAAATTACCCAAGTATATTGATAAATATGAATTTTAAAAAACAAGAAGTTTGAGAATTTAAGTCCCAGTGTTTGGAAATTGTTTTCCAAAGGTTTTAGAAAAATAATAATAGTATTAATTTGAAAATATTTTGGATAGAAATATTTTAAAATGGAATTTGAAAGAAATAGAAAGCACTAAACTCACTTCGGTCGATGGAAAATAATTCTGGTGATGACTGCAGCATCATCGACATTCATTTTTGAGTTTCTAAGTGATGAATTGCTGCCTTAGCGATTTTCCATTGAAGTTATGTTTTGGTAAAGCAAGTTTTGATTGTAAAATCCAAAGTAAGATTTGATAAAGATAAGAAAATAATATTTTAAAACTTATAATTTAAAAATAGTATAGATAAGTAATAAGTTTTCAACTTATGAATTTGAAAAGGATAAGTAAGACAAATTTTTAAAAAATGTTAAAAAATAAAATTGAATAATGAAATGAAGTTTGACATAAGAAAGGCTAAATGAAATTGAATTGGATTTGAAATGGATTAGATGAATTAATAAAGTGAATTAGTGAAATGGATAGGAACTTGAGTTGTAGAATGCAATTCAACTTAAGTTATAAAATGAATTGAATATGTTGGGGTGTTTGATAGAATTGAATTTGAACTTAAGTTTTGAAGTGGAAATAAATATAGGAAGTGTTGTATAAAATATTTGAAATAAACTTAAGTAAATTGTTGGTGGAATGGTTCTTAAGTGATACTAGTATTGAAAGAAGTATACTAAGTAGTAATTGAATGCGAATGGTTAAATGTAAAACAATTAAGGGGAATAAACTGAATGTATATAAATTGAAACAAATCAGATTAAATGTTAATAAGAAATGAAAGTGTATAAATATAATGTTGACATTTGAAAATGCAAATCAAAATGGTTTTGAATTAATTGAATGGATATTATTTGTTTGACGGTTTCCCTTGTTACATTGGCTACATTTGCATATAGTTATTATATATTCCATATGTTATATGTTGATATTGCTTTCTATATACTTGATCTCATTGGTGGTTGAGTGATTAGTAGGTGCGGATGGTGTAAGCTTCGCAATTGGGGCTCGCTTTCGCATTATATTGGTTGTACATGCTTGCTAATACTGAACTAAGATACACATCTCGGATTATATATCGTATTTTTATATTTTTCCATACGGGATGCCTCATCCTCGAAGATGAGATGCATATTTGTGATTATATATATATATTGTAAATTTCTCCAATTGAGTCGTGAAAAGGAGAGGCTGGCGAAATTTTTCGTAAATTTAAGAGTTAGAAATTTTTTGAGAATTTTGGAAATTTTTTGGATAACTAAAAATTTGATTTTTAGTTATAATTTGAAATGAATGAATGGATGGAAATTAGTTGGTATAGTTGGGTGAATTTAAAAGAATTAGAAATTTTAAAATCTATTCAATTAATTGGTTTTGAAAAGTTAATGGGTTTTGTGGCATTTTTCTTACCTTGGCAACTTTGGGGACGAAATTCTTTTAAGGAGGGAATGTAACGACCCAAAATTTCAGTCATTCGAATTTGGAATATTCATTGATTTTAAATATTGAAAAGTTAAATTTATAACTTGATTAACTTGAAATTCAAATATAGCGATTTATTGGGTAATAAAATTGTTGAATTTAATATTTGGAATTTTTTAAATAATTAAATCTTGGAGTTAATGTGAATAAAAATGATTTCGAAAATTGATTTAAATTTTATTTAAATAAGATTGGAGATAGTAAACTTTTAATTTAGGATTAAAAGTGTTTAGTTTTGTTTTAATAATAATTAGTTTAAATTGACGTGTCAAAATAGCCATCCAGGGCACTGTCTTGGATCTCGACGAAACCATTTTCATTGGACCATAATAATGAATTATAATATGTCGTCGAATTGCATGGCGATCGAACATATCGTTTGGTCGTGCGAGCTCGAAACGCGTAGAAATTAATTTCGGGAATTTATAATATAATTGGGTCTGAAAAGTTATCTTCCATATATGATCGAATTAGCCCCGAGACTAGTTCCATTATGTTTGAAATAGGGGTATAACATATAGAAGGCCAGACGCCATGCCTCGTTTGCAGTTCGAGAATTTTGGACGTTTAAAAGCTAGACAATTTCAATTAATATATATATATATAATATATATATATATATATAGACACACACATGTTAACCATACTCAACCCATACCCCATACTATTCAGTCATCCCTCCCACGTTGTGAACCATACCCTCCCTCCTCTTTATATATCGCGACCTTATCAAAAATCATTCATGAAAATTTCAAATTTAAAATCATGCTCTTAATCCAATGACTGAGATTTCATGCGGCGATCAGGGCCGGATTAGGGAAAAGGTTCAACAGGAAAGTTGTGGAGCTCGACTCCACGAGTTCATCCATGCCCTTCGATCGTCGATCGATGAAACACACCGCGACTGGAGGAGCTCGAACGACACGATGTTTTTGGGTCGATTGTTGGCGAGCGGTGGCATTTGACAGGGCATCACTGATGGCAGGCGGCACGGCGGAGGAGGGGTTATCATCTGGAGGAATGCAGAGGTGAACGGCAACATGAGGCAGCGGTGGGTGATGAGAAGGCTGTCGCGTTTTTTGATTTTCCTGAAACGAGTTTTGAGAGGGAAAGCAGTATAATTTTTAACATTTATTAATTTTTAAGTTAATTATAATTTAATTAATTCAAACGATCATTAATTCATATCAAATTCATACGAGATCCAAATCAGGTGTGACGAGTTGTATTGCGATCGTATCAGTGAAGGCTATGTTATGTAATTGGATTGGATGGATTCGGAGATAGTGAGAATTTTGGTTAAAATTGAATGTCTATTCAATTTTAATTCAAAATAGGAACGTTTGAACGAAATCGAAGTCAATGTGAGTTAACTCACCTTTTTGGTTAATCAGAAAATATTATATATTCAATAAAATTATTTACTGGATATGTGGATATTTTATTGTTGACTGTTATTGGCTGTTTGGATGGTTTACTAGTTTGTATTGTTGGTTTAGATATATTCCCGCCCCCGGAGCGGAGGAGACCCTATTACGTTCCCGAGCGGATGACCCTTTGTATACGAATCCCACATCGAAGCGGTTTATTTTAATATTATTTCATTATATATTGTATGTGATACAGGGGGACAGGTTAGGGGGATCCAATAGGATTCCTCACACTGTTGATTTTATTTTTCATATAATTTGATATATGATGTGTTGGATGCCATAGTTGATGACATCACTACAATAGAAAAGGCATTTTGTAGCGCTGTAGCAAAACTTTTAGTGCGTTTCGATAAACACTGCGATACGACATGCAACTAAAAATCTGAAACTTTTTGTAGCATTATAGAAAACGCTACCTAAACTTGACGTATTGTAGGTTTTAGAAACGCTACAAAAAGTTTCAAACTTTTAGTTGCATTCGTATCGCAGCGTTTTTTCAACGCTTCAAAAGTCGTATCGCATCTATTTACATTTATTTTAGTTGCGTTTTTTAAACGCTACTAAAAGTAGTTAACTGTTTTGTAGCATACTGTACACGCCACTATTTCATGTTAATGGCTTGTACCATTTCCAACGATCGCTTGTTTTGTAGCATACTGTACATGCCACTATTTCATGTTAATGGCTTGTACCATTTCCAGCGATCGCTCAATTAATAGTCTTATTACAACCAGCAATTATTCACATAATCGTCATATTTAAACAATTAAAAAAACACGTTAATTACTAAATCAAATATAATATCCATAACCATTTCAATAATAGTTTTTCGACAAACCGAGCAAATTCACATAAAATCCATAACCGTTCATAAACAAGTTTACACAACAAGTACTAAAAAAATGTTACAGTATATCGAAAAATTAAAAATATGTTCATTACTTGATTACCCTACAATTTTTTGCTGCAGCTGATCTTTACTCCTAAAAAACTAATTACCTGTAGACAAGTTTAACAATCAACAAATGATTATGAAACTGTTTCATGTTTGAAGTATATCAAACATCCTTAGTTGTACTTTTCTTAAATTTAAATAATTTTAATAAAGCTTAGTTAAATTTTTATAAAACTTAGTTAATTTTTTTAATAAACTTATTTAATTTTTAAAAACTTATTTAGTAGTTAAATTCTAATAAAACTTAATTAATTTCTATAAATTTATTTAATTTGTATAAAACGTAGTCAAATTATATAACTCTTGGTTAATTTTTAAAATTTTGGTTAATTTTTTTAAAAATTAGTTAAATTTTTATAAAGCTCGGTTAACTTATTTATAAATTTATTTATATTAACTCAATCTTATAAATTATCTCAATTAGTAAAACTAATTAAATGTCATGACTTATATTTTAATTAACTTAAACTTATAAATTATCTCAAACTTAAATTTTATTAACTTGGTTAATTTTTATAAATTATCTCAAACTTATAAATTTTTCATAAACTTAGTTAATTTATTATTATTACTACTATTATTATAAACTTGTTAATTTTATAATACTTAGGTAGTACAGAGAAGATACTGTGCATATTGCTAATGATGAAGCAATCAAAGAGAATTCCAAAGCAAAAGAAGATAATGGTGCAACAAAGTGCAAAAAGGGTACCTTATGCACTAGTGACAGTCAAATGGTTCTAGAAGCTTTCGTTGATTGTGCAGAAAGAAACTCGAAAGAATCGGAAGAGACTTTCAAAGAAAAAGAAGAAAATGGTGTGACAAAGTGCAAAGATGGTACCTTAAGCACTAGCGACAGTCAGATGGTTCTAGAGCTTCTGAGGGTTCTGCAGAAGGAAACTTGAAAGCAATGGAAGAATATTTCGAAGCAAAAGAAGATAATGGTGCAACAAAGTGCAAAGATAGTACCTTAAGCAGCAGTGATAGCCAAATGGTTCATGAAGCCTCTCACGATTCTGTGGATGAAAACTTGAAACTGCTTTCTTCAGAATGCGGAGAGCATCCTTCACCGATTAGAGGAGTTATCCATGATTCCCCTTCTTTGAATGAAACCTATGACAAAAGTTTGATCAAGTCGTTAGAGAAAGAAGGATGCTTTTCATTTCAAGCCACGAATGAAACTAAAACAGCTGAGATGTCTAATAACCAGTCTGAGACTCTTGAATCTACGATTCATCCAAAAAATATGATTTCCAATGATGAAATTGGAGATTCTATTGGCTTTGAGAGTATAGTTGAGTCTCAGTCTACAAACACTTCTGAGAAGAATGGTTCAGATTTGGCAAGCCAAGATAAGTTAGCAGATGCTAATATCATCAAGCCTGAAAGGAAGTCGGTTGTTTCAAAAAGAAGAAAGCTTCTCTACTTGATGTAAATGGACTGCTTGTTAACATTGTCTCTGATATTCATAACTTACATAGGGGAAGAATGAGAACTGGAGGCAAAGCAGGTAAGTGCAGTAGTAAATAATATTGTAATTCCAGTATGTTATATTTTATTGAATGCTGATGAATGACTACTCGTTTTCTTAATCTCAGTATTTAAGAGGCCATTTTGCTATGATTTCATAAAATTCTGTTTTGAAAAGTTTGACATTGGGACCTGGTCTTCACGGAAAAGGTACGTCTTATCATTGGTCACGATTATTTCATCCTGTTTTTTATTTTCTTGTATAACCATAGTGATGGCATTGCTATGTTTTTATAGATATAATGTTGAGCATGTTGTCGAATATTTGATGTCAGAAATTAGCCACGAACTCTTGTTTTGTTGGGTAAGCAATTTTTGCAGCAACTTGATTTGTAAGAAGTGTATTCTTTCAGTGGGATAGGATTGGTAATCATTGTTACTAATGCTGTAAGAAATGTTTAATATAGACTAGCCAAATATATGCATGCTAATTGAACTCAAAACTTGTAATGTGATAGTAGAAAAAGGAAGAGTACTAGTTGAGTTTTCAAACAAGCCCGTAGGTTTCGGCATGCATCTGATGAGGGATCCAGCTCAATCAATCTGTTCACATCAAAAGCGCGGATCATTGGCGAAGGGAGAAGCTTTGGTAGGAGATGCAAACGGGCTATCGGGCAAATTGTGCTCAGTACTGTTGACAAACGTAGAAGAAAAAGTCATAATATGTACGCTTTTGTTAACAAGTACACATATCAACAGAAATAATAGGAGTTTGCTTTTAAATATACAAAATAGTACATACTGAAATTTGGCATGTGTTAATTATATCATATAGCACAGATGGATATAAGTACTGAGCTCATTTTAAATAAACCAAAATTACCTGCTTCAAGTCCGTGATATTAGGAAAATTTTCAAACTTAAGCTTGTTTTCATAAACAATAACACAAATAACCTAGTTTTGATTTTAATTACAAACATAGACCTGTTTTTGCCAGTTAGACGAGGGCGAATTTTCAAAATGCGCCTTTGGCGAACTTTCAAAATGCGCCAACAGGCGACTTTCGAAAATTCGCCCAAAGGCGCATTTTGAAAATTAGCCTTCGTAAAAACCATGCTTACATTTTAACCAGACAGCAGCAGCCCCACCCCACATACTTCATTTCTTCATTTCTCCCAACTCTTCCAACCAAAACCCAAAAGACACAAACCCCTCAAAACCTTCCTCCACTTCCATTTCTTTGTTTTATATTCAAATTCTTTCACAAATTACTCAATGGCAAGCACATCCGGTATAGAACAAGAAATAGGTATGAATCTATACCCATAATTTGTTGTTTATAATGTAGGTCTTGAAGTCAATGTTTTTAGGGCTTGAAGTCAATGTTTAGAAACAGCAATTCAACTGAAACAAACAATTTGTTGTTTATAATTTAGGGTTTGAAGTCAATGTTATCTTAAAATTTGTTTTTCAAGAAAAAAAATTGTGCTTGTAAAGTAAATCATTTGAACATCACCATTGATAAAGCATTTACAACACTATCATTACAAGTATTTGTACACATTTTAGTTAGGGTATATTTTTTATTGAAATGAAATGATTTTTAATACTTGTATTTTGTAGAGTATGTTGAGATGAAGGCCGGACCCATTGATGGAAGGGTATTATTTCTTCAAGCACAGCATCGTACTTCTAACGACATATGGATGCAGGTGGTTTTAAAAAAAATATAATTTTGTGCCAGGTGGTATAATTCCTGCTTTTTAATTGTATTTATCATTTGATCAGTGTGACGATCCAGATACAACTATAGATCACTCCACGTCGGTGAAGAAAGTGACTTCAAACCATCCAGGAGTATTGGTTGAGATTGAGAGGGCCGGTTTTTTTTACACATAATGAAGTTAGGATACATCTAGCTTGACCACTATCTTATCACTGCTTTGGTAGACAGATGGCGACCGGAGACCTCCACTTTTCATTTCCCTGTTGGTGAGATGACGATTACATTAGGAGATGTAGCCGTGTTGTTAGGTTTGCCTATTGAAGGCAATGCAGTGGCTTATGGAGAAGTGGCATATGACTATATGCAATTGTGTCATGATTTACTCGGTCTTGACCCACCCCCCGAACAAACTAGGGGCAATGAGTTCGTTGAAGTCATGTGGTATAGACGTCAATTGTCGCACGATATTCCTGCTGATGCTAAAGAGGCTCAGATTCAGCAGCGAGCACGTGCTATTATTTTGCACATCATTGTTTCCCGATTGATGTGCGACCATACAAAGACTCGAGTAGATCTGAAATGGCTACCGTATATTGCTGATTTAGGGGAGTGTGGTAAGTTCTCTTGGGGCAGTGCTGTGTTATCTTATACATATATGGAGTTATCCAGGCTTTCTCTTTTGGAGAATAAATCTATTGGTGGATGTCTGACACTAGTACAGGTTTGAAACAAACTTCAATAGTTTACTGTTTTACATGATTTGTCTCATTTTTTATCGTAATTTTTTCTTATAAATGCAGCTTTGGTCGTGGACTTATCTTCCGATCGGAAGATTGTTAGTGACAAACGTTGTTGTCGATCAGTCGATGCCGCTTGGGTCTCGGTATATTTTTATCCTTTTAAATTACTTAAACAATGCAATTTTCATGTGTAATATTCATTTGCTAACATCTTATAACAGCTGGGTAGGACCAAAAAAAACGCGCCAAACCCCAAGACGGAGTGTGAAGTTCTACCGCAACGAGTTAGATGTGCTGGAGGATGAAGTGGTGACATGGACACCGTACACGCAGGATGTGCTAGCACAGCTTCCAGCCATGTGTACAGCTGCTAGATACTTGTGGACTGCGAGAGTACCACTCATATCTTACACCCAGACTGCATTTCACTTACCCGATAGGGTTATGAGACAGTTTGGCATGATACAGCATATACCGGATGATGCGCCACCCTGCACTTCTACGTACAATGCAGAGGAGTATGGATTCTACATTCAGTTGTGGAATGATCGTCATACAGCTACCCAAATTGAGAGGGAGCCTACCATCACGCTAGAGCGGTACAAACGGTGGTACTGGAACATAACACGGCGATATGTTCTTACGGCGCCAGTGGAGGCAGTGTGTAGAAGCCCGTACGTTCCCAGAGCACCACTTGAGAGGAATGTGGTAAGTTGATGTTGTAAGTACTATATCAATTACTTATGATGGTTTTGTCTTTTGCTAATTTTCATTCAACTTTACAGGCAGCCGGTATAAGCAGGGCTTGGGAAGAAGCAGAAAATCTTCGCAAACGTCAAACCGACGAGAAGGGTAGGAGGATGTGCACCAACATCCAAAGAATTCTAGATGTTGTGTTATGCGGGAATAAACTTGATAGGCCGAGAGCTCCATCTCCACCTCCACCGCCTCCAGCGCTTGTGTACATACGACGTCGTCCTAAAGGAGGTGCGGGTTCATCGTCACAAGGCACCTCGTCACAAAATGCACCGGTACACGAAGAATTTGTTCCTGGCCCATCTCAACCAATGGCCGCATTATCTTCGTCCTCCACTGCCCGCAGAGAACGGAGTAGTAGCAGCAGCAGCAGTAGCAGTTCGAGACCATTGGTAACGCGTCGGCAAAGAAGAAGCCCGCGCGAATTTCATGAGCTTCACGAATAAATAGATAATGTTGTTTGATGCGAACTAATGTTGTTTTGATTTGTATTGTACGAACTAATGTTGTTTGGATTTGTAATGTACGAACTAATGTTGTTTGGATTTGTAATGTACGAACTAATGTTGTTTGGATTTGTAAAATGTTGTTAAACTTGTGTGGCTGTTTGTGTAAAACGCTATAGTTTAGGCGGGGATTGAAATTGCTGCTCTGTTTACAGCAGCAGGCTTCTATGGGCGAATTTTCAAAATTCGCCAATGGGCGAATTCCTAAAATTCGCCCAATGGCGAATTTTGAAAATTCGCCAATAGAAACTTGCACTGTTATAACCAGTCAGCCCCTTCTTCCTTTTTCATTTCTTTTTTGCTTTAAGGTCGAACCAAAAACCCTAATTTGTCCAAAATATTTTGCAGAAGTCATTAAGGCTGGTATTTTGTCCATTTTTTCATCTATTTTCACACTTGTTGATTTATAGTACGTCATTCTTCACATCTATTCAAATCGGAAAGTAAATCAATCCATGGTTGCAAGTTTTGACTAATTTGGGTATTTTATTCAACTTTTATTCTAGGTGTAAATGGAGGATTGGGAGATCGATGATCAAACGATGAAGAAAATATATGACGATTACGAGCGGAACAAGGGTGCAGACGGTGAGGTCGATTTTGTTCCGGAGACCCAAGTGGAAGATCTACCAACAGTGGATGCTACAGAGACAAATGAAGAAGTAGAAACAGAACTTGTTTGTGCTACGCAGGCAAATGTCGTACTCGAGAATCCCCAACCGGTTCAAAAATCAATGCATTCCAGATTGATGACTGTACTTGCTCATCAAAACCCTGATAGATCAAGTTCTAGCATCATGGGACGTTCAGTACTTTGCTATTGCGGAGTTGAATGTAACGTTGTTGTTTCCAAAAGTCAGAGAAATGCAGGACGTAGGTTTTACGGCTGTAAAGCGTATATCGATGCACAGACGCATCAGTGGTTGCATAGTTGTAAATTTGTTGAATGGTTGGATCCTCCACTGACAGACAGGGGGGTCCAATACGCGCTTGAGATGCAAGCTAAGGTTAGTCGCTTGGAGAGGGTGAATATTGCAATTCGCAATGAAATGCTTGCAGGGTGCTACCGGTTACCACGTGATTGACTGTATGTTTTGATGTATTGGTAGTAAAGTAGTATCCGGTGGTTGTTGTTTGTATATACTTGCTTTTAATCGTCTGTCAGTCCTGTATTTTCTATTAAGATGTATTTTGTAGTTCAACAGACTAATAATCTGTTTTATAATGTGTTTTAGGCTGTTTTTTAATTGGTGACTTTTCAAAAGTCGCCTTTGGGCGAATTCTCAAAACTCGCCATTGGGCGACTTTTGAAAATTCGCACGAAGGCGACATTTTAAATGTCGCCAATTAAAAAACTTCTTTATATCTAGTCAGCTTTAGCACTCACCTCCTCATAACACACCCCAACTTTTTTTCAGATCTGAAGAACCCATTTTCTTTCAGCTTACATTCCCAAACACCAAGCCTCAATTTCTTTCGATAATCGGTTAGTTGTTGCAATAGAGTCGTTGCTGGTCTACGCAAACGTCTTCACTATATCCCTGTACAAAAATTGGTAAGAAAATTACAAACCCTACCTTTGTTAGATCCATTAAAATATTTTCATATGAATGGACAGAAAGTGGTTGGTCAAATAAAAACTATTTGTTTGTAGAATGGCTAGAAATCTCATTCCCACACTTTGCTACTACGACGGTGAACTGATCGTCGACGAACAGAAAAACGGGAAGTATGTCAGCGGTTTATGTAAACCGGGGAGAGTACGCAAATGTTGCACACTATTTGAGTTGAAAGAATCGGTTTACAAAGCGACAAAAATAAGCCCAATCGAATTTGATATTGAGTTGGTCGTTAACTGGCCAACGGATTCTGGTTCAAAAGCAATAACACTTTCAGACGATGAGGATGTTGAAGTTATGTTTTCAGCGGTTACCAAATCCATTGAGTTGTACGTTGGGAAAGTTGCAAATGAAAATCTGCAAGAACATGTACAATCTCCTATTGTTAGCATAGGATTAGGGAATTTTACAGAAATGTTGGAAACTGAAATTCCTACAGCAAGCTTAGGTTCTCCTACTTACAGTAATCCATATGCACATGCTGGGGGTCATGGTCCTCCTCCCATAAACTATGGTTTCATGCCTTACATGATGTCGCAACCAACTCCAGAATAGTACTTTCCGTACTATACACCACCAACGATGCATCCAAGGTATCGTTGTTAACATTGGTATTTTACGTGTACCTTTTTAAATTACAATTGCCTAATACTTTCTTCTAACACATTCAGCTTCCAACAACAAATGCATCTACAAAATGTCCGTGTTGAACAATAAAATATTCATTTGTCGCAACCGGTATATCCTACTCCATCACAAATGTATGCTATAAGTCAAAGGTTTGTTTAGCAATTTATTTGGGTAATGTTTCCTATCTACTCTAGCTTCGTACTAAGATACGGTTGTAAACAGATGTACAAGTCTTGAAGATACTGCTGCAGAATGTGGTGCAGGACCGTCACAACACTCACATGATTCCAATATTGCCACTAATATGGACGTTAATATAGATAGAGACACCGACCATGTTCCTCAAATTGATAGTATGGCTGTTGCGACCACTAATAATGATGCGTGTTGGGTAGAACGAATGCAGGTGAACAATGAATCGTTAAACTACGATTTTCCAAGCGTAGATGATGCTGAAGGTGATGGTGAAGAAGCTCAAATGGAAGTACCGTTGGATGATGATCTATGTACTGCACAAATGATGGCAAGATCGGTCGTTGCTAACCTGCAATTTGCTGGGGAAAAATTTTCAACCGCGTGCATACAAAATGGATTTGCTGTTGGAATGGTATTTGAAAGTAAGCAAAACATGCTACACCAATTAACCGAATGGTCAATTCTACATGGAGTTTCATACAAGCCGGTCAAGTCGAATAAAACTATATACACTGCTATATGTAATGTTGACACTAATTGTCCATGGAGAATACATGCAATAGTCTCAAAGAAATCGCAGTCTGGTTGGTGGGAAATCAAAAAGTTGCCTAGCGAACATACCTGTGTCAATCCTACAGTTAATTCCAACCACAAGCAAGCTACTTCTAATTTTCTTGTGTCAAAAATCATGTCATTTGTGATGGCCGATTTGGATATCACAGCAGGTACAGTTCAAGTGCTTGTCGACGACCAATTGTTCATCAAAATTAGTTACATGTAAGCTTGGCGAGCATTAAACAAAACAATAGAAAGAATTTATGGTGACTGGGCCGAATCGTATGCGACTTTGCCTCAATATTTTGGGGAAATAAAGAGAAGTAATCCGGGGACTGTTGGACATGTGACCCACGATGAAGTTGGCGTATTTGATCGTGCGTTTTGGGCATTTGGCTCTTGCATTACAGGTTTTCTACACTGCCGGCCATTGCTATGTATTGACAGGACACATTTGTATGGTAAATACAAAGAGACGTTGCTTGTTGCTACTGCTGTAGATGCGGATGACTGTCTGTTTCCATTAGCTTATGCGGTTGTCGAATCCGAGTCATATGATAGCCGGGGTTGGTTTTTTTCTTGCATGCGTGAATTCATTCACAGTGTTTGCAATCGTCGTATTACTTTCATATCGGATCGGATGAAAGGAATTCCGAAGGCTTTACAGGAGAAGTGGCGAGAACCACACAAACATAGGTTCTGTGCACAGCATCTTAAAGCTAATTTTCAAACAGCGGGTTTTAGGGATAACCGACTTACAACTTTATTTTATTCAGCTGCATGTGCTTCAGAAGTAGTTGAGTACAACAAAATCAGAGAAGAAATTAAAGCTACAAATTCACGGGCTCATGAATGGATTGAAAGAAGTTTAGGGAATTTTGAAGAGAATTGGGCCCTTTGCAAAGACGATGGAGGACGCTTTCATGTTATGACCACCAATGCTTCCGAAAGTTTTAATGGTGTGCTGAAAGGTGCTCGATCATTACCTATAAAGGCTTTAGTTGCACGAACCTTCTTTCGATCGGTTGAATATTTTTGTAAGAGACGAGAGACGGCGGATGCTATCACAACACGTTTGACTCCAAAATGGGAAGCTAAAATAGCAGATCGAGCTATTGAAGCACGTCGTTGTAAACTAGTTCGCTTTAGTCGAACAGAATGACAAGTTATTCATTGCTACGGCGATGAATTAAAGTGTTAATTGATGGTCCTAACTGCTCATGTACATGCAACATCCCCCTATTGCAAAAATTACCATGTGCTCATGTAATGGCGGCTTGTTCGGCACAGGATTACGTTGCTAACAGAGCACATCATGAGTTTGCATCAGAGTGGTACTCTGTTTGCAGTTACAAAGCTTCATATCAGCCAGAGTTTCATCCCGTGCGTGATAAGAGATACTGGAGACCATACACCGGTCCACATATATTGCCTCCACCTACAAGAAGACAACCTGGACGGCCTAAATCTACGAGGATAAAAAACGTTATGGACGAGCATCAAACGCCTAAATCAAACAGGTGCAGCAAATGTGGATCACAGGGCCATAACAGAAAGCGATGTACTACTGCGACCTAAACTTCCATTATCAGATGTATGACTGCGTATCGAATTTAGACCTTTTGTGTTTTCAATTTTAAACGAATGTAATTTCTATGTATCAAACAAACTAGTTATGCGTCGAACTTAAATGAATTCGCAATTTTTAGATTTGCAAGCTTATATCTACGAAAGTTGTTAGATAAGAAATTATATATGTATGTGATTGTTAAATGGACCAACATAACTTTTTTATGTAAGCAGGGTTTTTACGAAGGCGAATTTTCAAAATGCGCCTTTGGGCGAATTTTCGAAAGTCGTCTGTTGGCGCATTTTGAAAGTTCGCCAAAGGCGCACTTTGAAAATTCGCCCTCGTCTAGTTGGCAAGAACAGATCTATGTTTGTAATTAAAATCAAAACTAGGTTATTTGTGTTATTGTTTATGAAAACAAGCTTAAGTTTGAAAATTTTCCGTGATATTAAGATCCATATAGTAATAATCAGAAAACATGTCGATCTCTTCTTGGAATTTATTTTTTGAAGATTCAGCTAGAAACAAGAAAATACCTTCAACAAAAATTAACAGTAAATAACGGGTAATTGAAGCTGAAAAGCATTTATGTTAAACAACACAAAATAATAATCTAAAACTAACTTAGGCTGTAAATGTACGAGTTTCTTTTGTGAACAACAATTCAAGACCGAAGAAACATGAATAACATCTCCATGACGTACGGCTGCCTGATATTTGATCCCTGTCAAATTTTGGCTATAATTTTCAGTCCAGACCTTACTAATTTCTGAATAACCATTATCAACTACAGTGCCTTTTTTCTCAGCTGCAACACAGTGCGTAACTGCTTTATTAAGATTCATTGAGAAGGTTCCTCCATGCTCTGTTACCATTTTGTGGAAATGATCGATAGTATCAGACTGAGGAACATTTATAAAATCTAATAAAGTCAAGGAAAGTTTTAATAATTTTTAACCAATTTCATGCTAGTAAATTCTGAAGAAAATAACTTACAAAGTAAAGCATGCTTATCGTATTTTTATTTCAATATACCAATAGAACCCACCCTTTTATAAACCGTTAATTAGCAACAAAAGCTGCATGAATATCATTACCTCCACTGATATACTGATGTTCCAAAGGGTTCCTGCTACAATAATTTTTTTTAAATAACAAGAGTGATACATTCCTACTACAATAACTTCAAAACGAAAAACTTAATCTAACCAAAGGTAGCAGGTTAACCCGCGTAAATGATGAATAAAGGGAAAATTTAATGGTTTAAAAGATGTTGTGCTAGTTCTATTTTGCATGCGTACACACTTCAAGACAACCAGCATGCGCTCTTTTTCGGACTTTATGCGCCTCAGCATGGAATGTTTACACTTTAGCTCGTACAAACTACAGCATTTTAGCGTTAAAATTAGTATGCGTCTAGTTATGTTTTATTAGTGTATCAGGAATTTGTTTTCCAGTCTACAATTAGATGTAAGTAATTGTAAGTAATTGTTCATGAATCTCAGCATTAAAATTAGCATTGTAAGTAATTGTGGAAGTTATGAATCAATTAGATGTATGAAATTTCATGATTTCAATACCATAATGCAATTTATCTGTTTGATCTGCAAAAACATAATTTAACAGAAATATTTTATTTTTAAATACTCTTAGCTATGTGCTGCAAAACATAAAAGGCTAAATATTATTACTCATTGGAGGAGAAGGAACTACATTCTACAATTAAGAATACATATAGGGAATATGTTCATGAATCAATTTAACTACTTGATTTCCTATTTCTTATGACAAATTACTATAACTCAAATTGGTATGCATCTAGTTATGTTTTATTAGTGTATCAGGAATTTGTTTTCCAGTGAATATTGGGTATCTTGTTTGTTTGGGTAATATTTCAGTAGAATCAACCTCTACAATATTTGTTAATAATCAAATTAATGACATGCTGGATCCATTTTTTTTCAAAAAGATTGCTTTTAACTCAAATTGGTATGCATAGGTTTTGCTAGTTTAGCAGGACTTTGTTTTTTTAATAATGCAGCGATGGAGATTTTTTTCCAGTAACCTATGAAAATTTAGAATATTGTCTGAAGCTAATTTTCACAATTTTTTTTTGTCGTATCTGTATTATTCTTAGAACTCATTCACACTATTTCCTCTTTACTATGTCGTGTTAACTTTTTTTTTTTTTTTTGAGATTAGTAAAAAAATCGAAATTTAGGGTTTTCCTCAGCCATGGGGGAAAATCTATCTCCTCACAGAAATCTCCCTCTTCTTTCTTCCTCAAATCTTCTAAACAGACCACCTGAATCTCACATCAGAGAATCAAGCAATGGAATCATCATAGATAAAGATGGGTTTCAGTTGGTTCATTCAAGATCACAGAAGAAACGTCAGCCTATGTTGAATGAGTATCAGAGAAATCCGCGGGGCAGTTATTCTCAAACTAAGAAGACAAATGGTCAGAATTCAACCATTCCTCCTCCAAATTCAAGAAATCAATCGTATCAACCAAAGAAACCCACAAATTTTTCTCTGAATAAGACACAAGGGCAAAGATCTTGGGCTGATATCGTTTCTGAGCAATCTAAAGAACCTAACAATGATGAATGCAATCTTGAAACTATTGCTCCGATCAAAATCAACAGTAAGAAATTCGGTTTGATTAAAGAATCTGTTTGCAAAAGAGCAATAGATTGTTGGAGTAATTCGATCTTAGTTTATGTTGTTGGAATCAAACCGTATTATACATATTTCAAAGCTTACATTCAACGTGTTTGGAAACCTGTTGGAGAATTCGAAATTTTCTCCAGAGAAAATGGGTTTTTTATTGTTAAATTCAAAGAAGTTCAAGATTGCGATTCGATCATTCAGAATGGCCCATTCTTTTATAATGGAAAGCTCATCATAATGAGAAGATGGTCTGAGTCTCTTAATATGGATAGGGATCTCCTTAGTACGATGCCGATATGGGTTAAGCTACCCAATGTTAATCTCAAACTTTGGGATCGCGAAGCCTTCAGCGTAATGGCTAGCATTATTGGAAAACCCATTAAGATGGATGCAGCTACAACCTTGAAAACGAGATTGAATTATGCTCGTCTTCTGGTGGAGGTATCTGCAAATGATGAACTTCCTCAAGAAATAAATCTTACGTTATATAATGAAGAAAACATCACCCAAAAGATTGAGAACGAATGGGTTCCACCGAAGTGTAGTATCTGTAAATGTTTTGGACACATCAGAGAGCAATGTGTCACTGAACAAAGATGGATACCCAAAGCTCTCAATCAAAATAAAGAAATAATAATTGATAGAGAAAATGATGCTGATACAACTCTTTTAAATTCGCATCTCAACAAAGAGATACCTGAAGAATCTAATATTCAAAAAAATAAAGATCGAATCAACCAGAATGGTATCATACTCGATCAAAAAACAACATCTCTTTTGCTCACTGATCAAGATGATCAGATCCTTGCTGAGGAAGTTCATCATATTGGAAAAATAATAGAAAATTCAAAAGACAATTCTCAATGCAGATCAGAGGAGGGAATATATAGTAAAGAGGTCTTTAACTCCGAAATCCCCCCAATTTCAGAGTCATGTTTAATTACAAAAAATCATGAGAATATCACAATCAATGTTCAGCCTTTGTACGCCAATCAAAGTCCTGAAGTCACAATGGAGAGCGAACCACCACCAGTTATAGCTGCAGAAGTTGAGGACAATGGTGGCATCCACTCAACCTTGCCTCGCAATACTGAGGAGTTTGACATCTCTCGCATTATAATCCCAGAAAGTTACATTGCATCTACTTCTGATAATGTTATGGAGGAACCTGAGAAGCAATTTGATATATCAGAACTTCATATTCATAAGACTAAAGCTATAGGTAAATACAAAAGCATAGGCAAAGAGAAGAAAGCTTTTGGACAGAAATACATATCAATCAATCCTGACTGGAATGAAATGACCACAAGGCTAAAAGTTAAGAGATCAGACAAAAAGAGGAAAGGTAAGGGTAGCAGTGTCTCAGGTTCGATCTGAAACTCTGTTTCCTTTTGTTCAACCTTTTATTATTTTATATGACTATCATAGCCTGGAATGTCAGGGGTATGAATTCCCCTGCTAAACAAACTGATATTTTAAATATGGTTAGTATTTACAAACCTTCTGTTGTTGCCCTTATTGAAAACAAAATGGATAACAATAACACTGAGAAATTCTTTTTCAAGCTTTCTAATAACTGGAAATCTGTTAACAATAATGACTGTGGCAGTAAAGGTAGAATCCTTGTCATTTGGGATTCTAATATTTGGAATTTAGTTAATGTTAATAAAGATACTCAATTTATTGATTGCAATTTCAAAAATGTTGGTGGGTTTTCCCTGCAGATTACCAATATTTATGGTAGTAATTTCGAAAACGAAAGAAATAGTCTTTGGTATAGATTAAAAGCCCTAAGTCATAGCTATGATTTCCCTTGGATTATCTTGGGCGACTTTAATACTGTTTTTCATGTTAAGGAAAAATTTGGTGGTAATAAAATTCCCCTCAGTAAGCTTGATAAAATTAATAAATTTTTACTTGAATCTGGGCTTATTGAGCCCAATGTGATTGGCAATAAATATACTTGGAAATCTGGAAAAGAGAAAAATATTCATTGTAAACTTGATAGAGTGTTAATTAATGACAAATTTTGTAATTCTTTTCCAAATTTCTGCTGTTACTCTATTGAGCAAAATACTAGTGATCATACTCCTTTATTGATAAATTTTTTCCAAAACCAATCTATTACTAATAATAATCCTAAGGCTGCTCCTTTCAGATTTAAAAATGGTTGGGTCTTAAACAGTGATTATAATGATATTGTAAAAGATTGTTTTACTTTTTCTAATATTGGTTCCTATCAGGCCCAGTTTAGCAAATTTCTTAAAAATACTAAAACTACTATTAAAAACTGGAATAAGGCTAACTCTAATAATAATGACTGTTTAAAGAATTTAAGGGAAGATGGGAAAATTTTACAAAAGCTTGCTGATGATAACCCTGGTAGCTCTGAAATTATTGACAAATTCTTTTCTAATCAAGCTAAGCTGTCTCATGAGCTTTATATTAACACTATTAATCATAAGCAGAAAGCTAAAGTTGATTGGCTTACTAAGGGGGATGAATGTACCAAATTTTTTCATGCTAAAATGAGCTACAGAAAGCATGTCAACAATATTGGTAAAATCATTGACAGTAAAGGGGAATGCATTAATAGTATTGAAAAAATTGTCAAAGAAGCTATTAATTACTATTCACATTTATTTTCCTCTGACCATATTGAAACCAGATTTCCCAATATTGTCTGTAAAAAACGTGTTAAAGGACAATGCTTCTGACATTCTGCTTGCTCCTGTTAACATGGATGAGATTAAAGCTATCATTTTTAATGCTGGTGACAATAAAAGCCCTGGTCCAGATGGGTTTAATGCTAAATTTTACAAAGCTCACTGGGATAATATCAAAGATTTTATTTCTAATGTTGTTAATGAATTTATGAATAATGGTAAGTTGCTCAAAAGTTTTAATCATACTTTCATTACCTTAATTCCTAAAAATAAAAATCCATCTTGCATTGAAGATTACAGACCTATTTCTTGTTGCAATTTCATTTACAAAATCATTGCTACTATTTTAAGTAATAGAATTAAGCTTTTTCTCCCCTTTTTAATTTCTGAGAATCAAAGTGCTTATATTCCTGGCAGATTAATATATGAAAACTCTTTGCTTGCACATGAAATGGTCAGGAATTTCAATTCTAAAAAGGGGGATAATATGTGTCTTAAAGTGGATCTTCAAAAAGCTTATGATAAAGTTAATAGAAATTTTATTATCCATATCATGAAATGCATGAATTTTCCTGATAAATTTTGTAAGTTAATTTTAGAATGCATAAATTCTCCCACTTTCTCGATTTTATTTCAGGGTAAACCTGAGGGTTTTATTAAGAGCTATAGGGGTATTAGACAGGGAGACCCTCTTTCTCCCTATCTTTTTACTTTAGCCATGGAATATTTTTTCATTCTTATTGATATTGAAACTATTAAAAACAACATATCTCCTATTAATAAAGTTCAGCCTTCCATTACTCACCTGATTTATGCTGATGATCTTATGTTATTCTCTAAAGCTAACAAAGACAATGCAGTGGCCATTAATGAGATAATTGAAAAAATGTATAATTTTGCTGGGCTTAAAATTAATGAATTTAAAACGAAAGCTTACTTTAGTAAATACTGCAGACATAAAAATGATGTTTTAGAAGTTCTGAAAGTCAATGAAGGTAATCTTCCTATCAAATATCTAGGACTTCCTTTATCTGCCAATCAAATCAAAGATAGTGATTGTGCTTTTCTGATTGATAATATTCAAAGCAAAATGGAAACTTGGTCATGCAAGCTTCTATCCATTGCTGGCAGAATTGAATTAATCAAAACTGTTGTCTATGCTATCATTTTATATTGGTTTCAAACTCACCACATCCCTATTGCTACAATTAAAAAAATAGAGAGCAGATGTGCTGAGTTTCTTTGGGGTGGTAAATACCATAAAATTAGTTGGGACAATGTCTGCAAACCAAAAAATGAAGGTGGACTTGGTATCAGAAATCTTAATGATCTCAGTCTAACTTGCAAATTAAAGCTTTTTTGGAGATTTATTAGTGGAGATTCTTTATGGACCAAATGGATGACTTGTAAATATCTCAAAAATGGTAACTTTTGGACTATTTTACCTAAAAATAATCAATCAAATACTTGGAATCAAATTTTAAAATGCAGAAACTTGGGTAAATCTCTTATTCAAAGAAAATTCAAATCTGGTTGTGAGACTAGTCTTTGGTTTGATCCGTGGTTTCAAAATGACTCTTTTATTAATAAAGTGGGTTGGGATAATCTTGTTATTTGTGGTGAAGCTAAAGCTAATGTTAATGTCATAATCAAAAACAATCAATGGCAGCCTCACCTGCACCCAATTACTAATCCTCATAAAAACTTTATTGCTAATATCCCTTTAGACCCTAATGCAGATAGTGATCATTGGGATTGGTTAGCTAGCATCAATGGTAAGTTCTCCTTTAAGAAAACTTGGGAGCATATTAGAATCAAGCAGCCTACTGTTGAGTGGTATAAGTGCATTTGGAACAAAGTGAACAATCCTAAGATGGCTATTTGTACTTATTTTGCTATTAAAAACAGATTGCCAACTCTGGATTTAATCAATAAATGGGGAAGAAATAATCCTTCACTTTGTTCCTTATGCAACTTAGAAAATGAAACTGTTTCTCACTTATTTTTTGAATGCAATTTCAGTTATTACATATGGAGCCAGATAAAAAATAAGATGAACATAAACAATGTTAGCAGCATGGATTTAAAGCAGATTATCATGGACATCTCCAATCATTTCAAAGGAAAATCTCTCGAAAAAGATCTTGCTTATGTTCTGATAACTACAGCTGTATATCATATTTGGAAAGAGAGAAATAATCGTACTCATAACAAGCTTAAGATGTCCAAAGAACAAAGATGGCTGATTATTGATAATGATAGCAGAATCATTCTTCAGAAATCAAAGAAAAAAGTTAAAGACCAAACCACTTTTGACTTCCTAGCGGATCTGTGGAGCAAAGATGCTGGTTGCAAGCATACTGAACGTTATCTCCTCAATCCGAAGGCTCATCAAAACGACTTAAGCTCTCATCCGCAGTCTACCCAGAGCGACAATGGGCTCCAAATCATCAGGCATCGTAAAGCTGGAGAGTATAGCTACAAATCTACAGATCTGGGTCGCAATGACACCAGATCTGTAAATTTTAGCTTAAGAAATCAAGTCGCTGGTTTGAATAACTACGCCAACTCTTGCAAAGCTGACAGTAGCATGAGAAGCAAGCTCAATCATGGGCTTTCTTATTGGGAGAGGGGTGAGAGTAGTGGAAAGGAGAAAACTGAAGAGATCTAAGCTCTCGCGTTCGAGTTTTCCTCGTCGCCATTATTTGTTTTAGGGCTTGAGGCTGTGAATTGTGTTTGTCGGCTAGGGTTTTGATTTCTTTTGTGATTTCATAAGAGATGCGGGTTTGTGTTTTCTTACCCGGTTTGTACTGGGCTCAGCCCATTAACCTTATTTCAAAAAAAAAACTTTGTTTTTTTGGAGCTTTATTACTATTGGGTAGCTTTACTTTCTTTTCCCATTAACATACCCGCTTTCATATTTTAGAAAGTGTTCTTTGTTAATAATATTGTAAGTAAGTACAAAAGTGATGAATCAATTAGATGTATGAAGATGATTTCTGATTTTGACAACTTGAGGCAAACTACCTTTCTTATCTGCAAACCAAAACTTTGCTAAATGGAAATGTTTTGCTGTTCTTGTATTTTAAAATTTCAAGCTAGGTGTGGAATATTAAAAGTTAGAAACTATCTTAATTGTCATCATTACATTCTAAATTTTTGTTTTTGTTGAAGCATTTCTCTTCTACAGTGTTGTTTTTACTGTCAGTTTTCATATCAAGTGCTTTAGAAAAATAGAACTGTACATAATTGCAGAAGTGATGGATTGATTAGATATGAAATTTTATGATTTAACGACCGAGGAAATTCATAATTCTAATCCGCAAAACCACATATTCATTGTGATTTATCAGGACTTTCTAGGAGATGAAAGGCCAGACATATATATGATATTTGAATGCTAGTTTAAACTTTAGATCTATAGATCTTGTAGTATTTAATACATGCATCCCTAAAGTTAAATTTCAGTGTATGTGCACTGCAGAACATCAATGATTGACGTTCCTTAAAGACATTTCAAAGTTGGGGAATCGCTAAAAGTACATCATCTCAAATGTACGGTAGTAAGAATAATGCAAACCTAACAGTTACCTGTTTCAACGGACTTGCTCTAATGCCATAGAGATCAGCTACCTGTTTCCATTAAAATAGCATCAAGTGATGCATACTATCACAACATAAATAAATATACAAGGATGGCTAGAATATGTACTTACACAATTGTCTAGATTAAAAGAAAAATTAGCAGATACATGCGAAAATGGAACATGGTCAATAGCTGCCACGGCCCCAGCATCTTTATCAATTATTACAGTTTCAGATGCACAGGACAAAGGCCAAGTCGAGGTCATATGAGAGTATATCATAGATGTAGTTGCACTTCCCACAAATAAAGGGGCGTCAACCGGACCTTGGCAGTTAAGACGTAAGAGTTGATGTACCCATCACCTGCTAAGAAGCAAGGACACCTACTTGGTTTCTTGTTATGAAAGGGTAAAGAGGGTCACACTCTAAAACTTTATTCGGATGTGAACGATATTCCTTGATAAAAAATTATTTTGAGTTACCGTCCGTGACAAAGTTATTAAAATGCATTTAAGTCACTCAGTGATGCAAGCGATAAACACATCATCAATGCTCTACTTTATTTGATTTTTTTAATTAAAATTTTTGTTGAATGTGAACAAATTTAATTGCATCTCATTTGGTTCATGCTTGAATTAAGCAAATAATTAAACAGTGGGTCTATCTTCAAATTTGTTATATCCATGCAAATGTAAAAATTAATAGGAACGTGAAAACAAAATTTATACTCAACCGTAAGATTATGATGTGTGGTTTCCTTTAAAACAAATATCATATGCATTATTTCTCATTTGCTAATAAAATTATTCTATTTCACAGTCTACAAAAAAATTATTTTTAAAACGAAATGGTAAAGAAGAAACTTTTTGGGGATAAATAGAAGAAACTATATCTACAAAATGTTACCATAAACCAAAAACTTGTTTTTGCCTTTACAAACATTCTTCAATCCTGTATGCTTTTGATGTTGTAAGGAATCAAACGAAGTCTTTCCTCTTCGGCCGTTGCATTAATTATTTTTCGAACCAATCTGCGTTTTGAAGATCTTCAAATAGTTCTCATTTGTTAAAATATGGTGGTTTTTTGTCATTTACCGTCCAATTCAAATCTAGCCTGCAACAATCATTAGATTCATAATCGTGTTAAGGTTGTCTTGGTGATTTTGCTTATTAATCTCCAATTTAACAATCATTTTATTAGAGAGCTAAATGCAGGTAGATTTTAACAAAAAAAACTGGAAGAAGTTCTTACAAAAATACACAAACACACACACAAAGTATTTTTTAAAGTTGTATCACACATCATCACTATATTTTCCATCGATTGTAGAGAATATTGTCCTGGTGGAATCTACTGAAATAGAATGGCAAGCATTTGTTGAAAGTCTTGAAAATATGATTTCCTATCTTATATCTTCTGAAATAGTTGTATTAGGCTTGACTATATATATACATGATAGAGATAGAGGTGGTAATTAGACATTTTCCAGAAAATAATAACATCCTTTTGAAAAATAATAATAAATAATATGAGTGAATATTTTCCAAAAATAATAATAATGAATAATTCTAACAGAAAATATGTAGATCAATGATAAAGAAGAATATCCTTTAGAAAATGACAATTGAACAAACACCACCTTTTATATTCACAAATGAAAGAGTGGGTGCTGCTAGAGCATAATTGTATTTGCTTATTTTTGGCTAAGAATTTGTGAACATTTTCTGACCAGGTAGCAAAGCAATACCACTACAAAATTGACAGTGGTATTGCTATCACAAAAAGTGTAAAGTAGGCTATAAGCAAATTTGACAGTTAAATTACTACCATAAACATTCAAAATCATGATAATTGTTTCAGGCATACAAAGTTAGTGATTTGATCATCATATGATAAGCAGTGACTCAGTGAGGTATAAAATGGAAGCCCAAAGTTCGGTAGTACTTTTTCTCTCAGATTTTGTATTACAGCTATGCAACAATAAAAGCAGTTAAGTGATGAATTTCTTTTTTATCTCTGAAATGAATCGATCCAGTGAACCAAAAAATCATACGATGATAATTTGTAGTTTTGTACCAAAGTATGTTAAAAATAAAATGATAGAAACTTATAACAATTTTTCTTTGAAATTTGGAACCTTTTCGAAGTATTTGTAGTAGATGACCATTATCTATTCATCTGATCACATATTTAACGTCAATGTGAGTCAAAATAAATGTAGTAGAATAACCATTGTGAGATTTCGTTAATGGATCTAGCGTATTTTCGAAATTTCAAAAAAACACTATGAAAATCTATTCGTTAAATTCTCAGTATTAATTAATAGCAGAGATAAATAAAAATTTAGAGAAATTAAACTCAAATGAAACACTACTTACTGCCAGTTTCATACGCATTTACACAATCTTAGCTTTGCATAAGTTTTTAGTAGCATTATAAGGGGCACGAATTAAATATTATATCATTAATAAGAAAGCTTCGACGTCCAACATAATTCTGCCTAGGGAGTTTGAGATGATCTGGAAACCTGAGCTACTACATGTAGCAACATAATTGTGCATTATATATGTATATTAACTATTAATGTCTTTAGATGTTGTGTTCGTTCACCATGGTTCAACAGATCATATCTTGAAAGTTTTTGTAATAATAATTTGCCTTAGGCTCGCTTAACACAAAAGGAATATTCTTTACACGCTGGTCAAATTCATTGAGATGATAATATTTTTGTGGAATTCTTCCTAAATTTTTTTATCAAGTATCTACGGAAAGTTTCATCTTCTTTTGCATGGGACTACGAATTGCTCATACGAGTGACCAATAGCTATACTTGAGAAATATCATTTGCACATCTAAAACATAAAGCTGCAACTATTCTTTGGCATGAATGACTAGGTTATCAGCTTATAATAAGTAATTTTCTCATTTAAATTACGTCATACATTGAGTTCTGATATGGATCTGTCTTAGCAGAATACATCAAAATGAGTGGGATGAAATGCAAGAGCAAGCAAATTTGAATATAACAAGTTATTGTTACTTGCAGTATGGGATGCCACATGTTAATGGAAGTGAAGGAAAGGCTTCAAATTCCAGCTGGTAACATGGGTCTTTATGTTCGATGGAAAAGCCTTGAACCTTTTTGGCATAAATCTTATTTACTTTCCTGAAATCATGTAGGTCGTCACTAGCTTTTAGTACCTCACCAAATACAAAAACATGTAAACTTTGATAGCATGGGTATAAAATCTCAGTGTAGCAGGTGCATTCTTTAAAGAAGCTGCTTCTTTTTTGTTAGTAATAGTAGTAGTAATTGACAAAACAGAAGTGGGAGCAAAGGGCAAATATTGAAAAGCTTCAGAAGATGTAAATCAGAAACATTGGGCAGTGGCAAAGAAGAGAAAAATCAACAACCTAACAGTTTCACGAGCCGTGAGTTTGCGGTGGTGGCAATTGATTGACAACTGGGATTAACTTGTTTTTAACTGCAGATAAGATTTACTTTTAAGGAAAAACATAAGCAAGAAATTTATATTTGTATACATTTAGTTTTGTACCTATATTCTTTGTTCAATGCAATTATGTATGTACATGTATACATTTTTAACATTTGTGATCTTATTAAAGATCATTCTGTACCAATATTATGTATTTGTATGGATGACATTAAATTGTTAATGGACGTATGCTAACATTTATATTGCAGTGTAGATGCAGTTTTATTCATAGTGATAACAGTCTTTTTAATAATAAACCAAATATTGTGATTTATCAAATGCAATACTTAGTATTTACTTTACACTGCCCATACTTAAAACTCATTTTATGGTGTTCACATAAAATAACGTATCCAATTATCAAACCAGGAAAGCTAACAAACTAAGAGTCAATATATCTTCCAATTATCAAACCCAGAAAGCTGACCAACTAACAGTCAATATATATCTTTGTTCTCGTGTTTATTAGGAATATTTTTTACTTTCAGTTATTTTATTATTATGAAATGAATCTGAAGTCTGTAAACTTGTAAAGATGCTTCAAGGTAAATAAACAATAAATTGAAGTTCTGAATACATGATAACATGAAGCTTTGATTAAATCTTGAAGATAAATAAAATTTTAGTTTAGATCAAACTACAATGGCAAGAAATTACTTGAAAAGGTAATGAAAGTTCGTTAATATACAAAACACTTCAGATCAAATATATCAGGCACTGAATTATTAACAATTTTTTCACAAGAAAAGGCCTTCATATTCATTAGTAATTAAGGAAATTAATACAATCTCTATGTTTTACAGTCACACCTTACATAAAGTTCCACAGAATGATATATTTCTGTCTTAGCAGACTACAACTTACATCAAGTTTCACAGAATGATAAATGTCTGCCTTACATAAAAGACCTTTATATTCATTTAGTTGTGTCAATCATGCACAAATATTTTGTTAAATAGTATATGTCTGTCATAGCAGAATATTATTTGAATAAAATTTGTCATTAATCTGGTTAATTTTTGGTTGAGTGGTCCTTTAGTTCATATCAAATCAATGCAAAAAGCAAGTGAATATTTATCTTGTAATTTTCTAATATTTAACTAGTATGACCATATATGCATTGTTATAGTGATAAATGTGCACTTACTTTTTTTAAAACGTTAAATAAAACAATGACCCAAGGCCCAAAAAAAGAAGAGACCGGGTACAAAGCATTATTACTCATATTTACACAACGACATCTAAATATATCAAAACCTAGCCGTTTAGTTACTTCATTCTATCTTTCTCTCTGGAACTAAAAACTCAACCCTAGAAAATTAGGGCTTTGCTTCAGTGACAATTTACTCCATCTCTCAAGCTAATGAGAAATCCCAGCTCAAGGAGATATCTTCATATTTGCTATTTTCTTGTCTAAACGCTATAGAAAATGAAAGTTTGGACACAACACATGCAGTGTTTCCACTATATGCAAGACAGCTTCTCAAATTAGTGGCATGTTCTTTTCAAGTCCAGCAATGAAGTTGCATGAATCTGAATGTTTTGCAGCTCGACTAAAAGTATTTTAAGTTGCTACTTAATTTGTGTTTGCGCCAAAATTGGTCACAAACCCCGAATATCGTGAGAAAGCACCAATATATGAATACGATTCAACAATACTCTAACACAAATCTCAGATCCAGGCAAAATAGAGAACAACAATTGGAAAATAACGAACAGAAACACGAGATTTATAGTGGTTCGGCTATCTCCGGCCTACGTCCACTTCAAAGGATAATCTTTTATTGATGTTCTTGCTGGTTACAGTGAATTACAGCAGTAATTTTCAAGTACAATGATGGAGTTTGAGTGCAATCGTGATTTCGGCAGAGTCTGGACGTGGCTCGATCCAAAAGTCCATTTTCTGTAGGCTCTAGGGTGCTATTTATAGCCGCTCCATACAAATATCTGGCTCAAACTTTGAGAGACTTCTTCTGGCACGTGGGTGGGCCCACGCGATCGATCCCATGAAGCTTCGGCTTGATCCGTGAGCGATGTGAACCAATTTCGTATCGATCAAGATTTGGTCCAACCGAGTTGAAATTTGGCATGAACCTTCTTTAGCATGTACGCAAGCTCCTGTGAAAATTTCATAGCATTTGGACTTGTGGATTAGGAGATATGATCGATACGAGTTGGAGTTTTTTTAGGCTGTTTCGTTCGACTCGATACGTTCGTATCGTTCTCGTCGACTCGATCTAAAGCATGTGCGCGAGAGATGACATGGCACGAAATTCCTGGACCGATCCACCCTTCTCGCCGAGTTGACCGAGTCTTATTTGCACCTTGTTCGTATCAATGGTTCGTGTTCTATTTCGTATCGATAAAAGGCATTGACTTCGTTTCGATCGTTTGTAGCTCTGTTCGCATCGATGTTCTCAGGTTACTTCGCATCGATGGTTGGGGGTCTTTGTGATGGATACGAAGTGGACATTGCTGATCGATTCGAAACTACGGATAAACGATGGATACAAATAGTTCCACTCTGATCGATACGAACTCGATGGATGCAAGGCTAAACCGTTCCGATCGATACGAACACATACGAGGTGAAGTCACTCTGGTCGAATCGAACTCAATGGATTCGAACAGTGCGACCGTAGATCGATTCGAACATGATGGATTCGAAATCAGATGTTCCTTGATGGATACGAACAAGGCGTACGTATCGATTCGAACGGCGTGTTTCCTTCATCTTGTATCGATCATATCTCGATCATACGAACTCCGATTGACCTGAAATTTGAAGCGTCGGCTTTTATGGCTTTGCTTGTCATGTCCTGTCAACTGTAGCTCGATCTGGACTTGGACAAAATTCATCGATATCCATAGCGAACCTGTAATGCATAACCGATATTTTTGACTAGTAATCATTGATTCTTAGTTAAGTTCTTGATATCTCGGCTTTGCTAAATGGTGGGATAACACTTTGCCCCCCAAAACACGCCCTTTGGTAAAAGGTGTGTTTTGAATAGCTTCAAGTCGAATGCTGTGAGCTCATATTTTATTCACAGCTATAGTATCGTCAATCAAGTTTGTGGCTGTTCGAAGCCGAATCAGTATCCATTTCCACTTGCGGAAGTTAGTAATCAAATTCTACAGACTCTCCGGACTATCGATGGTCACTCCGGACCCTTGCTAAGTCCATTCCAAACCTAGCGATCGAGTAGAAAGATCCTGTTGCGCTCCGGCGTTGCTTTCTATCCCTTGCACTCTAGTTCAGTGTTTCTGAACATTAAGCGATGTCATGGCCTAAATCCTAGGCCGATCACAGCCACTCCGGGCTCTTATCGAACCCCGATCCAATCACTCTCCGGTGAATGGGGAACGACGTCAAGTAAGTCGATCCTGTCGCTCTCCGGCGAAGCAACTCACTTCTTGCACTCTGGACCCCGCCTCTTCGGGTAGGGTCATAAAGCGATCATTTTCAAGCCGGTTTTCAATATTCATCCTTTAACTCTCCGGTCGAAGGTTTATTTCAAGAAATTCAAGTTCATTTATTAAATTCAAGTTCTAGTTTTCAATCACAAACAAAGGAAAATCTAATATTGCCTCTCTGGGCAGAGCGGTCTATTACCATCTCAGAGCATGCCTGGGGATCTCTCAGGTTCCCATACATGTGTAAGCGGAATAGCCGTTTTATTTTGGAATCAAATCTAAGAAATTTAATCGACCAAAGTTCAAATCCTGAACTTAGCCCTTGCCATCATGATCAATTGATGACGAGTCATGATCCCAATCCAGGATTAGTTCTGTTAGGTGGAGGCAGTAGTTGCTCAGGTCCTATGGCCACTGTCCGATCTCTGGTGTATTGTGGCAATCTACCACTTCTGATATGCTCTTCTACCTCATCCTTCAGATGGCGGCATTCATCGGTAGTATGCCCTTTCAGCTCATGTAATAGGCAGTACTTTCCACTTCTACGTTCCCGTTCTGTAGGATCTCTCCTGGGTGGTTTTCAATAGGGGAGCTGCCCCCGAGTTTCCATGTAGATTCGCTCCAGGTTTGTTGTCAAGTCAGTGTATTGCCTGAATCTGGGCTCTCGGAATTTCTTCCATTTGTCAGGACCATCGTATATGTCGTCCTGCTTTCGCTTCCCTTTGTCTGCTTCGGACAGTTCTTTGGAGGTTCCTTCGCCTTTCACAGCGTTTGTTTCTTGCCTCTCGGCGCGTGAATCTTCTAGCCAAATGAATCTTTCAGGTTCATGCTAGAATTCTCCAAGGTCTTGTGGTGGATCTCTTGCTAAAGAATCCTCAAATTATGTGCCTTCCGCGACTCCTGCTACCGCCGCCATCAAAATCATTGATGGATCTGGGCGATCTACTGAAGCCACAGTTGCATTGAATCGAAATAGAAAATCTTTTATGGACTCTCCTGTCCTCTGCTTTATCGATGCCAAGGTCATCACATTCTTGGGTCGCGTCACGTGGACCCTAAACTGCCTCATGAAGCATTCCACTAGCTCGCTCCATGTTCTGATTGATCCATTCTCTAGCTGCCTGAACCAAAGCGCAGCCAAATCTGTCAAATATAGAGGGAAACATCGTGCCATCACTTCCACGGATGCCCCCAGCACTTCCATATGCCTGATATATCTAGTAATATGCATGGTTGGGTCTGATTTCTCATCATATGGGTCCAGCGTGGGTAACTTGAATTTTGGAGGATTCCTTGCATTTCTGATATTCGGAGTGAACGGACTCCGACTAACTTCCTCTAAGCCTCCGCTTGACAATCCTCCCCTCGTTATCCGTCGCACTAATCCAGCCATTTTTTCGTCTCCATCATGGGGTCGTCCCCATGGCATGCTTCTATCCTGCCCCCTAGGTCTCGAAGGGTATTCCGGGTAATATTCCTCGTGTGGCTCATTCATGTTGGAGTTAGCTCTAGCCTGCTGAGCTCCATCTGTGGGTCTTCCAATGTCAGATCCCGAGGGTCTGCCACCAGGTCCTTGTCGATTGCCTTCAGGTTCTTCATTCTGATCTTGGATCTGACCTCTATTGGTCTCTATGACTCTAGCTCCTTGTCCCGTGTCTGCAGTCACTGCAGCCGGTTCACAGTTCTATGCTCCAGCTGTTCTCATCTGATCAAAGAAGTTTTGCATCATTTCTTGTTGACTCTTCAACAATCTTTCATGAATTGAATCCGCCATAGCCTCCATCTCATCCTTGGTGATGTAGATCGAAGCTTGACCTGCTCCAGCTCCAGAAGAGGCCTCTTGACTTCCCTCTCGATGGCTCTTTTCTCCTCTCTATCTTCTTGTTGATTGTCGCGTCATAGCTCTTCAGATCTGAACCCTTAAGCCTTCAAATTCAACTTCCAAATGATAGAATCCCTGAATTAGCCTTCTCAGTGAAAGCACTAAAGTGTTTGCGCCAAAATTGGTCACAAACCCCGAATATCATGAAAGCACCAATATATGAATACGAATCAACAATACTCTAACACAAATCTCAGATCCAGGCAAAATCGAGAACAACAATTGAAAAATAACGAACAGAAACACGAGATTTATAGTGGTTTGGCTATCTCCAGCCTACGTCCACTTCAAAGGATAATCTTTTATTGATGTTCTTGCTGGTTACAGTGAATTACAGCAGTAATTTTCAAGTACAATGATGGAGTTTGAGTGCAATCGTGATTTCGGCAAAGTCTGGACGTGGCTCAATCCAAAAATCCCTTTTTTGTAGGCTCCAGGGTGCTATTTATAGGCGCTCCATGCAAATATCTGGCTCAAACTTCGGGAGACTTCTTCTGGCACGTGGGTGGGCCCACGCGATTGATCCCATGAAGCTTCGGCTCGATTTGTGATCGATACGAACCAATTTCGTATCGATCAAGATTTGGTCCAACCGAGTTGAAATTTAGTATGAACCTTCTTTAGCATGTACGCAAGCTCCTGTGAAAATTTCATAGCATTTGGACTTGTGGATTAGGAGATATGATCGATACGAGTTGGAGTTTTCTTTAGGCTGTTTCGTTCGACTCGATACGTTCATATCGTTCTCGTCGACTTGATTTAAAGCATGTGCACGCAAGATGATGTGGCATGAAATTCCTGGACCGATCCACCCTTCTCGTCGAGTTGACCGAGCCTTATTTGCACCTTGTTCATATCGATGGTTCGTGTTCTATTTCATATCGATAAAAAGCATTGACTTCGTTTCGATCGTTTGTAGCTCTGTTCGCATCGATGTTCTTAGGTTACTTCGCATCGATGGTTGGGGATCTTTGTGATCGATACGAAGTGGACATTGCTGATCGATTCGAAACTACGGATAAACGATGGATACGAATAGTTCCACTCTGATCGATACGAACTCGATGGATGCGAGGCGAAACCGTTCTGATCGATACGAACACATACGAGGTGAAGTCACTCTGATCGAATCGAACTCAATGGATTCGAACAGCACGACCGTAGATCGATTCGAACATGATGGATTCGAAATCAGATGTTCCTTGATGGATACGAACAGGGCGTACGTATCGATTCGAACGGCGTGTTTCCTTCATCTTGTATCGATCATATCTCGATCATACGAACTCCGATTGACCTGAAATTTGAAGCGTCGGCTTTTATGGCTTTGCTTGTCATGTCTTGTCAACTGTAGCTCGATCTGGACTTGTACAAAATTCATCGATATCCATAGCGAACATGTAATGCATAACCGATATTTGTGACTAGTAATCATTGATTCTTAGTTAATTTCTTGATATCTCGGCTTTGCTAAAAGGTGGGATAACAATTTGTAAGTAGTTAGATATTTTCATTTATTATAGAACTTCAATTGTGTTCCCTTGGTAACTATTAAAATACGTTTGAATTAATAATTAGATGACTGATTATTCGATTTCTGTAAAAATACAGTTTAAACTTATATGAACTTATTACAAATATTTTGTTAAATAATTTTAGAAGACATGAACAAAGGCATCGATTGTATAACCAAAAGGCATTATACTAGTAGAAGAACTCAACAAAGAATACAAAGAAGACATTAACAAAACTTGGGGACTGCTAATTCACTGCTAATACAACGATCGAAGGAAAAATCACTGACTCTTGAGCAAAAAGGCAAAATTCGTGATTGATTTTAAAAGAAATTTCCTCATTCTATCATCAACTCGAATAATTACAGCAAACATGTAGTTATTAGGGTTCCTGCAGTAATAGCAAACATACTACAGAAATTAAAATACCTTAGCCAAGTTAGGGTTATGCGATTACCTCGATCCGTCGATTCAGGGCTTGTGAACAGATCTCAAGGAAGCAACCGGATGGAGGGGGCAGATGGATGGAGATAAATAGCGCAAGACAGAGTAGCATGAATGCATAAGAGAGGAATTTCTTTGAAAGAGGGTAGAAACATAGTAATGTAGGAAAGGAGATGGGAATAACGTGATGATTTTTTACTATTGGGCGGGGAAGGGGCCAAAATTTGGAACCCTGGGATAAAGGACAAAAAGTAAAAAAGAAATGGTTAAAATAACATTAATTGCATTCGCATTACAAACGCTGCCAATATGTGTAACCACGGGTAGGTTTTCTTATAGTTCATGGATATGAATTTGCTTATTTAGTGCTAAGTAGCATTGGGCCTTATTTTTGGTATTTTAAAATACTATAAAATAATGATTTGATTTAAAAAGGGATTTCAAAGTGATTTTGGAAATTGTATATGTTTAATAATTTTTCCTAAATTTATTTAAAGAAGAGATTTACTTTAAAATAAGAAGTATGATTTTAAAATATTATAAATTAATAGTTTATAAAATATTTCAAATAGAGATTTTTGAATTGAGGATAAATATTTTAAAAAAGTCTTAAAATAAGTCAGTCTTTTATAATAAGGGATATGGTTTTTTAAAAAAAGTAAATAGAAATATTTTGATATAAAGATTTTTTAACCATTTTATATGAAGTGATATATATATATAGGTGCATATATTATAATTTATTTATAAATGTGATAAATTATAAAAGTAATAATTTACAAATGAAGTGAAGATTTGTAAAATCGTATTTTTTAGTAAAAATATGTATTTATAAATGGTGTTTATAAATGAAAGGAAACTATTATCACTGGATAGATTGGAAGAAATAAATCAAACGGTGGATTTATTATACGATGTGGAATGTTGTTTTAGAAAATAGTTGATTCTATTTTGGAAATTGAAGTGAGGATAAATTGGGAAACGTTAAACGATATTTTATAAATAAAAAAGAAATTTATACATATGGAAGCAATTTAGAATCGATTGTAATTGGTGTTTAAATGGGATCTTTATAAATAAGCGAGATTCACAAAGAGATGGAGTTATAAATGGGTTTATAAATAGAGAGATTTTACAAAAAGGAACTTTTATAAAATAGAAGGAAATTTATACACATAGATTTATAGATATGGAAAGGATATGTTGTAATTTAAATGTGGAATTGTATAAAAGAAATATATTTATATGTTCTTGAAGGTTGATTATTAATATTAATATTGTTTTGAAAGTTGTTTATCAATATTTTTGAAAGGTTAATTCTTTAAAATATTAATATGGTTCGAAATTAATAATAGTTATTTATCAATAAAGTTTGAAAATCAATTACTATTATTTTTGGTAATGTTTAAGACAATTTATTATTGTTTCATTAAGAGTGTTTTGAATTTATTAATTTTTATCTTTAAAATGTTTTAATTACTATTTATTTATACTGCTTATTATATAATAGTGTTTTAAAATAAATGATTAGAATTTATTTATAAATATTCGAGATTTATAAATAGAGTTTATAACGGACTTGGGTTTATAAGGGAAGTTTTATAAAATGGTTTAAGGGCATAAAAGACGGTTTCACAAGGTAAAAGGTTTTTATAAATGGTTAGATCTTTTCAAAAGGAATTTTGAAATGGGTTTATAGATTTATAAATGGTTTTAGAAATTATAATGGGGTTTTAAAAAGATTTTAGAATTGTATAAAAATGAAATCTTCCTTAGTGTTTGGTGGATATACTTATACCGTTAAGATAAATATATGGATATTTTTTCAAGTATTGCAATATAGGGATTTGCGGATATATATATATATATATCTTTCTAAAAGGATTTTGAGACAAATATTTATAAAGTGAATTAATTAATAAAAGATTAATTAGAGAGGCTTAGTGTTGCTTGGTGCTTAACCAATGTTGGTTTTCCCTATGGAATTAAATCCCTGATTAAATGTTTGTTATTCGATATTTAAATAACCGACTATCGAAATTAGACCCAAAACGTAACTTTTGAAATATCTAGGAGAAACACGCGATTTATATGGCATAGTCATCACCAATGACGTTATATTGTGCATATAAATCTCGTTTCATTCTCCAAGGACAATGATAAGGAAATCCGTCCACTAACGGTTAGGAGGTGACCTCTGCTCTTTTCTTTGAGTGTTTATTTCCTAATGAACTGGGGTTGAGTTTATCGGAATTATCGAAGGTTGTTTTGAAGAGACCGAGATCAAATATGTTATCTGAAAACCACTTCGATCCAGCCCAAGCGTTTCAAAGTGAAGACATCTTGAAGATGATGGAATTGAAGACGGAGTTCTCAAGTGTTTTGTTCAGCCCTAGAACGAACTTGTATAGATGAATGTTGGGATTGCATTGTTACCTAGAGGGCAATGTTAGCATTTCAAGTAGGAAGTGCTAAGAAAGGTAAAACGTAACCTCGAACCTCATCAACCAGGAAATGAAAAAAATCGAGCATGTAGCAGGCCAAGTGGGTCACTCCCAAGTAGGGTATGGTCATTTCAAATCTGGATCGGTCGCCATCTATTCTTGTATGCTTCGAAGCCCATTAACGAGTGGGGTGATCATATTCGGTGCTACTAGTCAAGTGGTAGGCCAAACCTGTATGGCAGGGGTATAAGATGTTCTCGTCAAACCTTAGTGCATTTTATCTAGAGATGTACCTTCGGAAGGTAGTTCCTTACCTTGTTATAGTATGGAATCCAACCTCCAATACGCCCAATACGGTTTCGATTGTAAAACCTAGTATGTTGGAATTTAGTAATGTAACAATTTCGGCTATTATTAATAAGTATTTGTATTCTAGAAGTTATTATAATATCAGAAAGATATCGTATAAAATGTTTTGGTTATCATAAGTTAAAAAACTGTCCATGTTTATGTGCGGCTTTGTCTTACGAGATACTTTTGATTTCAAAGGTTTTTATAACTTTAAGAAAATCCGGTTGGATGTGTTTTCTCATGCTAGTTTTCCACACTGACTCGGGTGTTATTTTATTATAATGATCAGGTCAGACTGAGCATATTACAGATTTAGTTTGGATGCTTGGAGCTTAAGGAGACGAGCTGGAGGTCCAGAGACGTATTTACATATATGGTTACTTTTCCGCTGCAATCATTGCTATATTTATCAACAATTGTAAGGACAGGCTGTTATAACTATATGGGCTAAAATAGGTTAGTATTCTGATTGATGTCTATATATATATAACAGTTTGCTTTTGTGTAAAGATCTGTTGTGTATTATAGATTATTCGTTCCACTGTGAGATTCTTATTATTTTCAGTTTTCTTTTTCTTTCTTCTTTCTTCTTTTCCCCTAATAATCAGATTTTTTTGGCATTCGATTGCTCCACACGAAATACCGTGGACTTATTAGTGTCGATTTTCGAGGGTCGAAAATCCTAACTGTTACGCTTGGTATCGGAGCTGAAGGTTAAGCGAGAACTTTGGCTTTGGTGGGACAACTCATTAAGAGATAAGGTAATGAAATGCCTTATTATGAGTTTTGAGTGTATTATATAGATATGAGCGTGTATTTGTTAGTGAAAAAATGTTTTATATTGTGTTAATTTATCTGTTGAGTGACTTATGAATTTTGGTCGGTATGTGGGACGCTACGGTATCGATAAGGGTTTCTAAACACTTAAGCAAGACAAACCGACACAGTATTGTTTTGAGAATTGGCAAATGAAATAATTTTACTTAAATTATATTTTTATATAAAAGAATGATTTTTCAGAAATTATTATAATCACATATGGTGTGTTTGGTTGTTAGCAGGCTTTTAAATCTCCCCGAGATGGCCGAGATGAAAAATCCGAGATATCAGCCAAAATCCGAGATTTGGCAGCCTATTTAGTTATAAGTGTTTTAAATATCGCCCGAGATAGCCGAGATATTTTCCCGAGATATTGGCCAAAATCCGAGATTTAAAACACTGGTTGTTAGTGAATGATAATACCCGATTATTATCATTTGTTGTTGGTTGTTCTGATAAAAGTTGTTATTCTTATAATCTAGACAAAGATGAACATTAGTAAAATGAGTTATATAAGAAAACAAATTTATAAATACAAATTATGGAGTGTTGATTATAATTAAAATAATCAACATTTGTGAAATGATATTACATAAGAAGTGAGATTATATAAATGTTAATTATAAACGTGATTTATAAATGGAAAGGAAATGAAATTACCTAAGATTATCTACAAATATGAATTGTAAATAAAAAAGGGATTTAAAACAACAAGTTTGAGAATTTAAATCCCAGTGTTTGGAAATGGTTTTACAAAGGTTTTAGAAAAATAATAATAGTATTAATTTGAAAATATTTTGGATAGAAATATTTGAAAATTGAACTTAAAAGAAATAGAAAGCGCTGAAATCACTTCGGTCGGTGGAAAATAATTCTGGTGATAACTGCAGCATCATTAGCATTCATTTTCGAGTTTCTAAGTGATGAATTGCTACCTTAGTGATTTTCCATTGATGTTGTGTTTGGGAAAGCAAGTTTTGATTGTAAAATCCGATATATGATTTGATAAAGATATGAAAATAAGTTTTTAAAACTTATAATTTGTAAATTATAATCTGTAAATAGTATAGATAAGAAATAAGTTTACAACTTATGAATTTGAAAAGGATAAGTAAGACAAATTTTTTAAAATTGTTAAAAAATAAAATTGAATAATGAAATGAAGTTTTACATAAAGGCTAAATGAAATTGAATTGGATTTGAAATGGATTAGACGAATTAATAAAGTGAATTAATGAAATGGATAGGAACTTGAGTTGTAGAATGCAATTCAACTTGAGTTAGGAAATGAATTGTATATGTTGGGGTGTTTAATAGAATTGAATTTGAACTTAAGTTTTGAAGTGGAAATAAATATAAGAACTGTTATATAAAATATTTGAAATAAACTTAAGTAAATTGTTGATGGAATGGTTCTTAAGTGATACTAGTATTGAAAGAAGTATACTAAGTAGTAATTGAATGTGAATAGTTAAATGTAAAACAATTAAGAGGAATAAATTGAATGTAAATAAATTGAAAAATATAAAATTAAATGTTAATAAAAAATAAAATGTTGACATTTGAAAATGCAAATCGAAATGGTTTTGAATTAATTGGATGGATATTTTTTGTTTGATGGTTTCTCTTGTTACATTGGCCACAATTGAATATAGTTATTGTACATTTCATATCTTATATATTAATATTGCTTTCTATATATTTGTGCTCATTGGTTGTTGAGTGATTAGTAGGTGCGGATGGCGTAAGCTTCGCAATTAGGGCTCGCTTTCGCATTATATTGGTTGTACATGCTTGCTAATACTAAAATAAGGTACAAATCTCAGATTATATATCATATTTTTATATTTTCCATACGGGATGCCTCATCATCGAGGATGATATGTATATTTGTGATAATATATATTGTAAATTTCTCCGATCGAGCAGTGCAAAGGAGACACTGACAAAAAATTTTGTAAATTTAAGAGTTCGAATTTTTTTGACAATTTTGGAAATTTTTTGGATAACTAAAAATTTGTTTTTAGTTATAAATAAATGAATGGTGGAAATTAGTTGATATAGGTCGGTGAATTTAAAACTTTTTATCTTATAAAATTACATATTACACTAATATATAGTTGAGAGGAGAATGTTTTATGAGGGGAGAAGTGTTGTATATAAAGGGTGATTTGAGTATAAAGAAATGAATAAAGTTGAAATAACTATTGCACTTTTGCTTCTTTTTCTTATGTTGAATAAGCCCTTGATATTGTAGCATTATTACATTTTTCCATTTGTACCTACTTAGGCCTGAATTCAGTGTATTCCAAAATTGAAAATGTATTTGAAATCAGAAAAATTGGATATGGATTTGTATATGGCTATACCTACAATTAAAAAATATCCATTTGAACCCTTATCAAACTAATAATTTATATTACATGTATGCATAGAATGGTTGATATTTATTGTTTTATACTCGTCACATAATTATTTATGTAAATGTTATTCTATAATTATTTCTATTTTTTTTAGAATAAGTGGCATTTTAGTGGAGTAGAAAACTCAATTTTGATGTCTGGAAATCAAACTCATAATCTCTGAAGCCTCAATGTAGAACGTATTACCATTTGTCGTTTGGATAGTGATCCTTGACTTATGTTTTGTATTTTTAAAAGCATTTGTACTAGAATATTTGTATGTTTGAACAAAACTTTCTTGAGCATCTCCAGTAGCAAAGTTGCAAATTACAAAAACCATGTTTTAGCCCCCATACCCCCTCCAATTCTGGGCTACATATGGTAATCAATTATAAGATTACAGATTGAGATTAAGAAATCGAAACTCTAATTAAAACTTCTACTAGACACTTATTTTAACATATGCTCAGTTTATACACAGCCAACAAATGTGTAGATGAAAGTGTTTGTTAGGCGTACATCTACGTTAGACGTTTGTTGAATAAGCTCATAGGTGGGTTATTCAACAAGCGTTTAGTACATATGTGCTTGCTAAACGAGCGTATGTTTGTGTACGTTGATGCATATGATGTAGCTGTTCGTTAAGCAAACATGCTTTCCCACTTTCATCCCTATATGCGAATGTTATCAAATTTACAACATTTAACCTTGTAATATGTAATTGTAACTTCTGTTGTAGATGCTTTTAGATTTCTTACTTCTATAAGATAAAAATCTGATATTTATCTTAGAAATTTTTTAATGTTATTGTTGCATCAAATCCTTATGTATTCAACCATGGTGTACGAGTATTATAACATGTGTAGGTAGGGGATATAAATCGATATGGTCATCCACCATGGAACTCTGTTTATTTCTTCCACTAATATATAGATGGCATTCATCATTCTGGTTGCTAAAGTAAACATTGGAGGATCTCAGGTTTGCTTATATCATATTCATATCATGGAATAATATATTCTTTTAAATTATGTACATAATTTTCATACGCCTATTTGTTGAATATTTTTAGGAGAAAGAGGGAGAGAATATAAGAAAGAGGGGTTTTATTTCACTTTATTGTAGAAAACTTTTCTTTATTGATGATTTATTTCTTGCTTGATACAAAATGAGGGGAGAGCTCCTCTATTTATATGACTCAATAGAACATTCTAGATATAGAATACTCTAGAAACATGACTCATTTAACAACTCTAGAAATGAATCTTTAGGCAACTCTAGAAACATAACTATTATATAATTCTTATTTCTAGCAACTAATATAAAATTTTAGAGCTCTCACCAAATTCTATCAAATACAAGAAGACTCTAGAAACTTTAATAATAAGAAACTTCTAGAAATTAACCATAACAAATCAAGTTTAATATTTCCAACACCCCTCTTTAAACTTGATTTGTAATACCAAGTGATGCTTGAAATCTTTGTATTTCACGTGCTTCGGTAGGAATAGAGATATTATCCAAACTTTCTTCATTGTTTTGACCTTCTTGCCAAATGTTGAGATCTTCAATGCAAGTTCACAGATTCTTGTTTTACTTCTTTCATTTCGTCCTTCTTTATCATAATAGAATTTCCCATAAAGTAAGCGTTCCAACATTCGCCTTGTTTCAGTACCATAAATTTTAAACGAGCCATATATTTTATCTTTGCATTTTTACATAACTTCCTTGCAGTTTTCGACCAATCCCATTTCTATGTATGTTTTCCAAATTTCACTTTTGCGTATCATTTCAGAAAACATTACTTGAAAAATATGTTTGTTCAAAGTTATATAAGCTTTGTTCACCTCTTTATTTTCATGATGATGAAATTCATTGCTTGCCATATTGGCTTCCTCTTTGGCCATTTCTATTTTTATTTCCTTAACATTCTCTGTTTCCATTTCTTCAGATTTTTGCTCATATTTTAAATCTTCTCTAAGCTCTTCAATTTCATCTCCTTAATTCACGTCTTCTTCATTGTCATCTCCTCTACTTTCGTACTTTTCATCATCGATGTTATTTTTGCTTACGTTATTTTCTTCAACTTCTTCCTTTTCATCTTCTACACGTTTTTCTCCTTCTTTTAATTTTTCCTCCTCTATCTCCTTAAATTTCAACAATTTTTCTACATCTTTCTCTTTCTCTCCATTTGCCTTTTCCTCTTTCTCATCTATAAGGTTGTCTTCTTCTATTATTGTAATATCATTCTTTCCATATACTTCTTTCAACAAATTCCACGAATCTTCTGTGGAGCCTTCTCCAAGTATATGATCGTAAGCTACTTCATCAATGTTCTCACTTATCACAACAAGAGCACGATGGTCATTCCATCGTAATTTCGCAAATGCTTTCTTGTCAATCTGCGATATCCTCTCCAAATCATTCGGCCATTCATAACCATTTTCGACAATCTCCCATAATCCTTTGGAGATTAACTCCTCTTTCTTTTCCTTATTAGCCAGAAGTAAAGTACCGTCTTCTTGACTTCTTTCTTTAACGTAATTGGCATTCTCTTCAACTTTATTGTTTCTTGGAGCTCTACATTCGGAAGCATAATGTCCAAATTTCTCACAATTGTAGCATTTAACACGTGACTTGTCATACCTTGAATTTCCTCTCCCACGATCTCTTGTTGAGCTTTCTCCTCTTTTATTGTTGTTGCTGTTGTTGTTTTCATAGTTGGGCCTCCAACCTCGTCCATGTCCATATGCACGACCTCTTCCTCTTTCTTGGCCACCACCCCATCTTTGTTGGCTTAGATTACTTTCTTCCTTTTTTGAATCAATCTGTGTCTTAAGGACTTGCTCCACAGTCTCTTCCTTCTTCCTTTTCTTTTCTTCATAAGCTTGCAATGAACTTAGAAGTTCCTTTATTGACATGGTCTCCAAGTTTTTTGTTTCTTAAATGATGGCGATAATATGTTCGAACTTTGGATCTAATGATCTAAGAATCTTCTCCATAATTCTTACATCATCTAACTTCTCACCATTTCTTTTAAGATTATTACTAACCACCAGAACTCTTGAGAAGTAATCAGAAACAAGCTCACCTTCTTTCATATGTAAAGTTTCAAACTCTCCTTTTAAAGTTTGAAGACGTACCTTTTTGACTTGATCAGCTCCCTTGTAAGACGTTCGAAGCTTCTCCCATGCTTCTTTGGCCGACTTTGATCTAGAAATTTTGTCAAAGGTATCATCATCCAATGCTTGATAAATTAGACAAAGAGCCTTCTTGTCCCTTGTCCTTGATTTTCTCAAACCATCTCTTTGAATTTGAGATAAACCATCTTCATTCTCATGTTCATTATAACCATTTTCAACTATCTCCCACACGTCGTGTGCTCCAAGGAGAGCCATCATCCTTAAACTCCAATTATCATAATTGTTCTTGGTGAGCATTGGAACTTGTAGGGAAACGCCATTATTCGCCATCTCTATCCTTTTTTTTAAATCCTCGCTCTGATACCACTTTGTTGAATATTTTTAGGAGAAAGAGGGAGAGAATATAAGCAAGAGGAGTTTTATTTTACTTTATTTTAGAAAACTTTTCTTTATTGATGATTTATTTCTTGCTTGATACAAAATGAGGGAAGAGCTCCTCTATTTATATGACTCAATAGAACATTCTATATATAGAATACTCTAGAAACATGACTCATTTGACAACTCTAGAAATGACTCTTTAGGCAACTCTAGAAACATAACTATTATATAATTCTTATTCTTAGCAACTAATATAAAATTCTAGAGCTCTCACCAAATTCTATCAAATACAAGAAGGCTCTAGAAACTTTAATAATAAGAAACATCTAGAAATTAACCATAATAAATCAAGTTTAATATTTCCAACACTATTCGCCTACCTTGATTAATCCTTATATAAAAACTATTAGAATATGATTAAATAATTTATGTGCTTAAATCAAGTTTATAAAGTTTAATTTTGTATTTATTATTCAACCTCATTGACATATTTCAAGTATATATTCAAGTATGTCATGGAAAACTATGATACTTACTTGCAAGAGCTTTACAACCATTTTGTTGATTAAGGGACATTTGATTTTTTTTTTTTTAAATTTATATTCATTGCTACAATTTTTTGTTAGCTTAGTTCTAAGTTAAGCTGTATAGTCATAGTTTTCAGTTATTTGATATTCATCTTGAATCAACATTTTCCATATGTGTTTTGAATTGTCACTTTCTTCTCAATTGTTTTTTCCTTTTTCAAGTAATTTCTTCCTTGATATGCAAAACATACATGTACAAAAAAGACAACATGATGCTGCTTGCCAACCTTGGAAAGGGAAAAATAAACTGGAGAACACAATGTCACATTTATTCACCAAAAGGACAATGTTATAGATGACAAATGACTGTGATACATCTACACTGTTTAACAAGTAACGTTTTGAATTTACTTTCAATTTTAGTAAATGAAATGCCTCAATAATAGTTATGTTTATCACGATTAAGTCTTTGTTGTGACCTATTTACCATTTAAAAAATAAATATGTAAGAATTTGGGTGATAAAAATTGTTTTTGTGAATATATAATATTTTAAATTATGGACATTATCAGGTCATTTCTACTTCAATCTATGGCAATACGTAGATAGTCATTGTAATAAGATCTGTTACTTAATCATATGATGATTACTCTAGCTGTTGATACTATGTGCGATACAATAGAAATTATGGTTTAAGCTTACACTTCCGAATACCAAGTAAACTAAGAGATCATATAAGGATTTAAATATTCCAAAATTGATCGGTATTTTGAAGCATAATCGAAGTGGCATTGAATGTTTCATTATACAAGTTTTGCAGCCAACTTACAGTCCTACATTTAACCTCCACAATATTATATATAAGTATGATAGATCAATGTACTTTAACTGGTAGTTTACTATATACTTTGGAACCATTTATTCATTCTGATCCCTTAATCTCCTTCCATTCAAAGCTTGATATGTGCACCTTGATTTCAGTTCCCTAATTGTTCAAGCATGATTCTTTTATTATTCCAACAATGAAACAATATGGTACACTACGAAAGAAACAAGCAACCATAAAATAACCGTGCAATAGCATCATTAAACATGTATATTTAACCAATTTACTTTTTCATTTACGTTTTATGCAGAATCACTGGCAATTGAACTTAGACGATGGTTTAACTAGAGGCCTTTTATATATTCCTCTTTTGAATCATCAAGTAATTTGTATGTTTAGCTTTGTTAATGATTATGCACTGCGTAATACTTTGTATTGTTTCTTATAGAGAATCATTGGCATGGATGGTTAATAAGAGAAGTTTCTCATGGCGCTGGATGTATTTTCACTAATCTGGTTGAACTTGCTAATTGAAAGATAATTATACTGGAAAGTGTACAATCAAGATACAACTTTAATGTACAAAATCCAGTCCATCAAGTATATGTTTCATGCAAGTAGTGACTACAGGGTACTTCTTGGGGCAACCCTGTTTTCATAACATGGATTTGACAGTGCAATTCTCAATGGGTTCCTGTAAGTTACCATAACATGGTCCAACACTAATGCCCCGTTTGGTTTGCTGTTTTTAGTTTTGTGTTTTCGTCTAAATAAAAATGCGCATTTCTTATACATTGTTGGAAAACACGCAATTTTGAAAAATGAAATTAATATAGAAAATAGAAAATAAGTTTATTTGATTTTTCGTGTTTTGAGGCATAACGAAAGGACTGAAAACAATTCATCCCCTCCATTTCCCGTCGATCGTCGTAATGGCTAAGAATTGTAAAAGGATTTTCCTCATTTTCTTGTATTTTGTATTGTATGTTGAAAACACAAAACGCAAAACTAAAAACGAAACCAAACATGCCCTAAATCTCTGCTTAAGCTACAGAAGAAAGTGTAGTTCAGGTTCATTTTAATACACATTATAGTTGGTAGTGTTTTGTAAATATAAATGTTAGTTGCCCAAATTGTCCAGTTTGAAAACATTATCTTTGCTACCTACAGAATAACCTTTCTTGATTTACATAATGTGCAACTATAATGATTTATGGTATTATCTTCATAAACATAATAATTTTAAATTAACTTGAATTTCTAAAAAAAAAATCAGAATTAAATTTAGAAACTTCCTTGATCTTTTCTAATATATAACATTCTTAGTTTAAATTATACCAATTTTTGTATTCCTTTTCTAATAGATAGATTTTTTTCAAAAAAAAATTGTTTAATGTTAATACTTTTACCATCCTCCTATAAATATCTTTTAGCTCCCAGAAAATGCACTATGCATTGAACTCCATGTTATCTTTGAAAAGATAAACAATTGTCATTAAACTTTTTATGGAGAAAATCCTTATGCGAAACACGGGTTCGCACTAGTTTTTAGAATTAAATTTAGCCGATTGTTTATATGTTTTTATCATTCTCAACATTTAATATTTAATGTTTTCTATTGTACAAACATTAATATTTTTAATTTTTTGCCTTTGATAATGCAATTAAAGTTTTGACGAATATATTATCATTATACATTCATATTATGAAAGAGTGGTCCTTAATTTGAATGGTTATTATCATTATACATTTAATTGAAATTGGAAAAATCATAATTTTTTTCAAAATAATACAATCAAACGGTCGGTTTTTACATCGTTGTACGGTTGTACTAGTATATTTACATCATATTTCAAGTTGTCTATTTATCAATTCCCCGTTCAAAGCAGAACAAACTACTCTATGAACATCATTGGTAGCCATCTCTTTTGAGCTCAACGTTTATGCAATATTTTTAATAGTAGTTGTAATACCTTTGATGTCATACTTTTTTTATGTCAGCTTGAACTATCGAAAATGCTCCTATATAGATATTCTTAAATCCTTTAAAAGTAGGATCTAACAAATAAACTCATTTTATAAATACAAACGTTCCTCTATAAATATTAACAAACCTATGTCACTTAAAATTAGGATACTAAGTAATTTTTTTCTACAAATTCAAAACGTCCTTCAACAAATATTGTCAAATATTAATCACTTTAAATATGATCTAACAAATAAACTTACTTTATAAATCCACTTTTCATTAGTTAATTATAAAAATTCAAATTCAAATTACCAAAATAAATTAGATATTCGAACTTAGAAATAAAAATTCAAATAAACTACACATGATTTCAATGTAAAATATGATTAAATATTTGTGTTTTTTTCTAATTATGTTGAAACATATATAATTCGTAAAAAAGCAACTCAGACGTAAAGCGCATGCGGTAGTGCTCATTTGTTTAAAACCATTGTGATGTGAAACAACATACAATCGGCGACGCCCCGTGTGGTTACAGAGAGACATCGTGACAGTAACAGTGGTTCTCCTTAGCGTTGGGTTCACATTTGAGCACTTCGTCTGGTTCACTTCTTTGTTGATTCCAGTTACTACTATCAGTAATTATCTGGCTCTTCCCTAAATCGTTACCCCACCATCCTGGCCATTCGCCAAACTACCAAATGATCTGAACCACACTAAACTGTGCAACCCTAGCTTGGATTGCCAAAGAAAATAGTTTTAGCCAATTATCAAGGGCTTAAGAGGAAGGCTAAGTACATAACACAGCCTAATGGAATTCGCGGAGGTAACCCAGAAATTCTTTGCAGCTGCTGTAGCTGGAAAGTAATCCTATCCTTTTTATTTTTATTTTTTCTGCATCGGTAAAACATCAGCTTTGTAGGTAAAATTATTGTAAATAATGTTTGCATACAACAAAGGAGGATTTTGTGCTAACAAATGGCTTTGCTGTTTATATATCTTATATATTAAACATATAACATGGTTTAACATGTCAACCTTTTCCACGTGAAATTAACGGCAACTCTTATTGTGATGTATTATTGATGGATAACTCCATTTTGCTGACATATTACAACATTTTTGGTTATTTATTCGGGCATTTTGCAAATGGATTCTAAAAGCTGATTACCTATTGCTAGCAATGAAGCTGGGGAACTCATGACTGAAAAATCTTATGTCTGCGCGCGGTATCATAAAGGACTTATGAAAAATTGCGCTATGAGTTTGGAGGCTCCGAGAAAATGGTCTCAGTTGAGGGAGAGAGTTCACGCCATTGTGCATTCTATGTTATGCAAACCACAACTCTTGAGTTGTTCAATGTTCTCAAAAATACTTAACTAAATGCACTCCGATTGATCTAAAAACCAAAATTTGTAACTGCAAACCAAACAAAATCTTAGACCCATTTTTTTTGTCATTTTTAGTTTTAGTTTCCATCCAAACAAAAATACACAAGACGAATTTATTTTTGAAGACGACTAATTTTTAAAATGAAGCAACCATACAAAATAAATTTATTTTGTTTTTCATGTTTTGGGAAATACCCAAAATACGAAAAATAATTTATCTCCTCGGTCAATACTCCATCATGGTAATAACTTAGAAATTTATTTTTTTTCTCCACTTTTCTCAAGTTTTGTAATGGATGTTGAAAACAAAAAACTCAAAATGAAACCAAATACACTATTAGATTTTTAATTATAAGTACCATATTCCAACTAAATTGTTGAACATTTTTGTTTATTTATTGGACAAAATGATTAATAGTTGCACCCATAACCGTTCAATACTTTCAATTTTTTTCCTCATAACGCATGTAATCACCAAATTAAACTTGCTTATGCCAATATTATTCGAAGCACAATCTTCTCTTCACGACTCTCTCTCCCCTTGCACCCCATAAAATCTTCCCTTAATGAGGCAATCAGGTGCTAATCAATTTTTTGCTCTAATAGAAATCCAACAACCACTATAACAACCGTGTGTGCTTTGTTGTTTCTATTAGATCTATTCTCATTTTTATTCAATTGAAGGTGTTTGTACAACTTTTTGGTCCAATATTTTTTGTGCTTTCACTAAGGACAGAGCTTTTCGGATGTAGATCTAGCTCAGTATTATGGATTACAAGCGTCCAGAAGTAAGATTTGAAAGATAATTACTGTAGATTTGAAGTTACTGTGATTTTAGAAGGAATCAAAATCAAATATGAAAGCAATGGCTCCTAAGAGACCTTCCCTGAGATCTGGAGCCACTATCGTAGAAGATGATGCTTCTCACCATAATGAGGAAACTACTTAACCGTTAAATGGTTTGTCTGTCCCATTTTCCCTGTAGGAGATGGTGTCAAAAGTTGAACTTGGCAAGATGATGGCTGAGATGAACCAAAGAATGCTTCATAGTCAGAAAGCTTTCTTTGATAATATGGAGGAAAGTTTTACTTTGGTAGCCTAGGAGACCCAGAGGTGTAGGAAGAGCCGCAGTAATTCATCGCCTTCAAGTTTTAAAGAAGGAAGTTCATCATCATCTAATCAGAACAGGAGAGAAAACACGTAGAAAATAAAAGGAAAGGCTGTTGGGACATCAAAAAGGAGTACAAGAGGAAATAACCAAGGGTTGGCCACAACCGACAAGGTCGTAACTGACCGAAATCAGGTCGGTACCAAGCATGTTGAGGGTGGTGTCAGAGCGCAACTAGCCGATGCTATTGATCTGTATAACGGTGAAGATGATTTATAGGATACTACCAACAACGTTGGGTAGAATGGTAGAACGTGGAATTCCGGTGATCAGATGTATGCTATAGAACCAACCAGTCATCATAGAAGATCAGGACGAGTGTCTCTCCTAGAGACAGGAGAGCTTAGACATCATCAAACAGACCAAGATCATTTGCAGAGTCGAACACTCGGTGCTGTTCTTGATGGTCGCCATCTAGATAATTAAGCCAGTTAAGAATATATTGCTGATATGGTAAAGAGATTACTGAATGAAAATCAGTAGAGAAAGAATGAAGAATGGGGCTCGACACCTAGCATGTTCCAATATACTGATGACGTTTTGCAGGAAGGGTATCATAGAAATTTCATCATTCCAACGGCGTCATCATATAATAGGACGACAGACCCTGTACAACATCTATTGAAGTAGCGCACGGATGGTGCCCGAGCAAATGACGCAGTGAGATGCATGTGTTTCCCTATATTCTTAGATGTGGGCTATGATGTGGTTCACTCGACTCACCTCGAAGTCCATATTTTCATTTGATCAGCTTGCGGGAAAGTTTATGGAGCAGTTCAGGCTCCAATCCGCTCGACCAAAGGATGTAATATACTTGTCGGGTATCCATCAGATTACCAGAAAGGCCCTAAAAGATTTTCTAGGTCGATCTAATAATGATATGACCGAAGTGAGCAAATCCAAAAGGAGAATATTGTGTTAATTGCGTTAATTCAAGGGATACACCCGGATACAGAATTTGGTAGATGGTTAAGAGAAAGCAGTCACCTACTATGGAGGAGTTCTATCGCAAGACATCTTAGTTTTTGCACTTGGAAGAGGCGGACCTAGCCGTTGGAAAGGCTGTTGGTAGACCATCAAACGAAGTTCTGCAGAGCAGCATCGCTATTAAGCAAACCGGTGAGAACGCTGCTAACGTGGTAGTGAATGTGGGAATAATAACAATAATCACAAAAAAAGAAATCAGGGCACCGGTGGTTAGCAGAATGATACCAATAAGCTTCTAAGGTACTTGAAGCTGGAAGATTACACTCCTCTGAATGATGCCATTGAAAATATACACCTTACTACACAAGAAACAAAGAATTACAAGAAGCCACCTCAGAGTCAGGCGACTGATGAAACACCCCACACCCCTTAATATACCTAAATGGAGACATTAATAGGTGTGATGCATTGTAGGTATAACTGAAACTAACAGAGACTAAGATTCACAAGACAAAAATAAGTAAAAACAGTGAAAACTAAAATAATAACTTATTCAAAACAAAAACTTCAAATTGCTTCATAAGCCAAATAAGTCAAATACCAAATACAGCATACATGTCTCAAAACCCAATATGTCTCATGAAATAAAACTCGTAGTCTCAACAAAAATCAGAGTATAAATATCCCTCTTAAGTTCCAGTGCAAAGAAAGAAAACAGAAATAAAAGTAGGGAAATACATAGCAGAATCTTCTCCAAGAAACCTCCAAGAAACTGCAATCTAATGCCCTCTCCCTTGATTGCCTATGGGGTGAAAAAGGGAAAATAGAGGAGTGGGTCGGACTAAAAGTCTGGTGAATGATAGTAACTACTAGAATCTTTAAGAAAAGTAAAAGTAATAGACTCTTCAATAGTTCTAGTATATATAAAAGGAAACAAAGGAAATAGGAGAAATAAAGCTGGAAATAAATACGAATTAACTAGTACTCATATAATAAGATAGGTTAACTTTGATTATTTGCACTTGTCCTTGATAGCTGCTTTGATTAAGCTGAAATTCTAATTCTACCCTTTGATCGGCCTGCTACTCCATAGAATCTACTATGGACTGGACGTTTCCCTACACAGTAGACTTTAGTGTCTACGAAGGACACACTTACTAAGCGCTTGGAACTCATAACGATTTATGAGCCATCACTAGAAGCCGCACGCGTGACCACCACTAAGCTCGTGCCCCTGTTGTTCCCTCTTTTGACCTTTTATTTACTCTAGACAACATAAGCGTGCCCCTCGCCTCATTTCAAGATTATGTGAAACTACTCATCTCACTTTAGGGTTATGTGAAACACCGGGTCCATAGAAATAGGAGAAATGCTGTTTGTTTTGGTCCCTATCAAACAAAAATCTAGTTGCGCTCCTTGTTCAAATCCCCTTGATTTGAACTACCATATATTGACCGTTTACTACCACTATAAGCATAAGTGTACCCCTCGCCTCACTTTAGGATTATGTGAAGCACCCTGTGTAGTTAATGCCCCGCTATTACCCCACTATAACCCCGCTATATCTCATAGCGGATTTCTACCGCTATGATTTTTCTATATAGCCCCAAAATATAGCCTTTCCGCTTTAAGCCCCGCTATTTCCGCTATATCCCGTTATTCCCGCTATATTCCGCTATTTCCACTATATCTTCTTTAATAAAATGAATTGAAAATTTGCATTTATACATTATAAAAATTATGAAACTAATTTATTTGATTTAATTTTGAATATATTTTCAGAAATGAAAATACTCTAATATTCTACTAAATTCAATTATGTTATATAATAGTTTTACGTTTATTTAAAGTATATTTGGACATGTTTTTATTTAAAATTATTTATGTATTAATTATAATTCAATTGAATGATAATTTTTCATTTAATTACCCTTTATATATTTGTAAAAACGTTAAGTACGAGTTTTATATGCTATTTTAGAGCCATCCGCTATATCCTGCTATATCATCGCTGTATCCCCGCTATGACTTTTTGCACCTCCATCGCTTTGAATCTGCCGAGCGCTTTAACTGCATAGGAAGAACCTCATCTCATTTCAAGATTATGTGAAACACCGTAACCATAGAAATATTAGGGGAATGCTATTTGGTACAGGTCCTACTTCTTATATTTGCTTATTAACTTAGATAAATTATTTAAATAAGTCTTTATTTTTATCAATTACTATTATTGCTTATTAATTTATCCTAAGTCTTAAAATAAGCACCATAGTTTCCATAGTTTACCATAGTTTATCAATTTATAACTTACGTTATAATCATGCTTATTACTTAACCCAAGGTCTAAGTGTAAAAATAAGCTTCTTTCTTCTTTTATATTTTTTATTTATAATTCTAGGTTATAACTAGGCCAATCTTCTTAATTCAGTCCAATTAATATCATAATTAGGCATAATTTCTATCCAATTCCATTTATATTACGGTCTTTATAATTTACATCTTATATTCCATTATTTCAGATTTCTTATACTTAATCCAATTTCGCGTTAATTCTATTCTAATCCATACGCGAAGAAGAAGAAGGAGAAATAAAAGAAAACTGAAAATAGAAGGAAATCCAAGATGTAAGAAGAAGATGTAAATGACGCATAAATAACAGTAAATAAACTAAAATATTGTAAATAAACTGTAAATAAATGGAAAAGCTAGAATTAAACTGAAATTAATTGAAAAGAATAGCTAGAAGAAATAGACTGAAAATAATTCTAAAATTGTAAATAAATTACTAAAAAGTTTACTCCAAAAATCGTAGTAAAACTACAACTATTGGAAACCCTATTATTTTAAATTACTTAAAAAATTTAAAATAATTACGATCACTCAACTCTGGTCCTTAGCTCTTTCCTTTAGGCCTTTCCAGATCCACTTGGGGTTTAAATATTTTTATTTAAAATGATTTCCTCCTTGGAAAATTATTCCGCTTAGGGTTCTTCCTGAATAGGCGAACCCAATTGGAGAAAATCTTAGAATGAGAAAAAGTGTTAGGCCTAGGGTTCTATTTATATGGGTAGAAGTGGATCTCAGACCATTGGATTTGGGGATTGAATAGGATGCAACCACGTCATAGGCTGAATAGGAGTCATCGGATGCATGAATGGAAGAACCAGATTGAGTCGAAGAATGCAAAACACGTCTACAACATTCGAACGAACAAACGTTCGTTCGTTCCCCCAAATGGGCAGGCGGGTCGACCGGGCGGTCGACCGCCCCCTTGTCCAGGTCGACCGGTCGACCTGGCTATATAATTTTTTTTCGTTGTCTCGTTAATTCATATCTCGTTCATTTTAGCTCGGATTCTGACGTTCTATATATGGAAATTGACCAGAAACTTACCACAGACACAATGGTGCAACTCCCGTGGTTCAATTCTGATAATTTCACAAAGTTATTTTATTATTTAATTAATTAACGAATTAATTAATTATTACGGGTTAAATTTTGGGTTGTTACATTCTCCCCTCCTTAAGGGATTTCATCCCCGAAATCTTTAAGGATAAAGGAATGTACTAAATGTTTTCATCCAATTCTACAACCAACTACTCAATCATCAACCATTCATCCATTGTCCTTAAGTTTTTCTAATGCAATTTATGATACTTATGCAATTAGTGTAGTATAAATGTCCCTAACTAATGCAAAAGATTAGGCATTCCACGGATTCAGTTGACCTCCTTTTATGCAATCATGTCCGTACCATGTATCCAAATGAATGCGAAAATTTCCTAATGATAACTAATAATTATATATGCGTGCTACAAACATCATCCAAATGCAACAATCATGTGGTAAACATCATTTATAGCAATCATAGAAAAATAAAAATGCACACACACATCCATATGCACATGCTCTAGTATCCTAATTAGGCCGATCCCTAAAGAATAATAGTGCCTAGTGTACCTATATGCATCCATTAGCATCCACTGAAAAATACTTGCAATCACTAGCATACATCATTCATAACATGTTCTAATAACATGTTTACATCAATTCCTACAGTCCATAGGTTAAATCCTAAGTTCTACCCTCCCAAAGGATAATAAATGAAAGATCCTGTTCAAAACTAAAGATGGAAAATAGGAAATTCGAAAACTTATTATCAAAGGAATGTGGATACGAAATACGAATTTTCTCCCAATCAAACCAATCCTCCCCGAAGTCTTCTTAACTATGTCGGAACCAAGGCAATCCCTCTGTAGACCCTATCCAACGTGAAGGCGACTTGCGCGGTCTTTCATAAAGAGCTTCGAAAGGTGTCACTCTAATGCTAGCTTGAGAACTACTGTCTTATGAGAATTCTACTAAAGAAAGATGCTTTTCCCAAGTTCCTCCAAAATCAAGAATATCCATTCTCAACCATGTGTGCTTTACTACCTTACTCATTTCACTTTACTGTCTTCTTTAGTCTGCACACATGAATCAACATTCCTATGTTCTTACTAGTGTCCTATACATTCCACAAGAACTTCTATCATTACTTCCAAAAGTAATCGCTGCTATCCCTTACATGGTCTCGCACTTTCTCCATTACACCTAGGAAATGATTTCTCTATACTCCATATTTATAAGAGTTTGGTTTGGTATTTATCGTTTCAAAAACTAAGACTTTTAAATTTTCACAACATCAAATCCCAAAATCTTTGTCTTTAAAAAATGTTATTTTTGAGTTTCTATTAAATTCAAACATACTTGGTTACTTAACATTATTTCCTAGAGGGAAAAACTTTCAAATACTAAGTCCAAAACTTATTCCTTGTTTTCTTTTAAAGACCTTTTAAGTTTTTCTATAAAAATTTGAATTTTCAAATTCTACTTTGATTAAGTTTTTCATTTCCAAAAACTTATTTACTTTTTCACCAAACCATTTTCTTTTAAAATATCTTTAAACTATTTTTATGTATTTCCAAAACATCTTCTTATTATACCTTACGGTCTCATACCTTAATATATTGGAACTACTTTCTCAAATGAGAAATTATTAACGCTAAAATCTTCTATGAACCTTTTAAAAGAGAATTTCATGTTTATGTGAAATTACAAGGAACTTATTTTATATTTTTCGAAATAGACTATACAAAATATGGTGCTTTTCATACCTTATATATCTCTTTCATATATTCCTTGTAACTTGCACAAAACAATTTTATTGGTTCCATATAAAATCATACCACTATTCTTTTCATTCCAATAGATTAAAGTATGTTTAATTTATATTCTTCCATGATAAATATTTTCTAATATCTAACTTACACATTTTCCTTTTAGAAAAACTCATCTTCAAAACTGTTTTAATATTCCCATAACTACAAAAACATTTCCTTATACTTATTAAAAATAATAAGTGTAGTTCACAAACCATTTTGTTTCTATACTTAGAAATTATCTTTTAAAATACATTTTTAATTGGGTTAAAACAGATGTTGCGTAAAACACCGTTACCACAACCAAAAAATACTAGTGTATGGATTCAAATTAATAAATACTAATAAATCTCATATACCTATGTAAAAATATTCCTCTTGGGAGTCACTTACTATAACAATAGTGTTATAGCCTATGCTCCTCTTATTTTTCACGAAGACATTTGTTACAACAATAAAAGTTGTAATCTACGTTTTCGATACTTGATACACTCTAGGTTTTTATATTTGAAATATTTGTTTACTTACAAAGAAACTAGTGAGTTATATACATATATATACTCCATAATACTTCAAAAAGAATTCCAATTTTTCATTATATAAAAACCAACTTAAATTTCATATCATTCTTCAAAAACTCCATATTTATTTTCTAAAAGAAAATATTAACAATGAAAATTTTCAATTCTAACAATTACATTTTCTTCCACTTTTTTAAATTTCAAAAATTTCATTTTACTGGGCTTGGCATAAAGTGGATTTTGTCCTTACTAACCTAGGAGTACTTTTCTTAAACCTTGGAAATTCCATTTCCTTACTAAAGTCTTTCGTTAGATTTATTCCAAGGTACTATCGTTAAATCCACTTATATGAAACAATTATAATTTCTATAATTATCTACACATGGGTTTTCGTCTTTTCTTATCAGCTGAATCTATTGTACATCCCCTAATCTTTGTCTACCTCTCTTTGAATTTCCACAGTTCGATCCTAAATGTACAAAACCGTTTCTTAAATCCCTACCATGTGTAGACATTCTCTATGCCCCAGTAAACGCACTTCAAAAGTGATACTTAAAGAACTCTGTCTTCAGTTCATGAACACGAAGCGTACGAAGAACCTCCTTTAGATGAATAACATGCTCTTCCATACTTCTTGGAAAACACCAAAATGTCGACCACGAATACCGCCATGAACTTTATTTTAGGACATCTCTAAAACATGGTTCATTAAATTTATAGAATAGGCAGAGACATTGGTTAGCCCAAAAGACATAACCAACCACTCAAAGAATCCATCGGGTGTCCTAAATGTGGTCTTAACAATGCTGTCATCAGCTACCCTAAGCTGATGAAATCCAATGGCTAGACCAAGCTAAGAAAATACTGAAGAGCCAACTAACTGGTCGAAAAGATCATCTATCTTAGGGAGTGGATAATGGTTCTTGTTTGTGAGCTTATTCAATTCTCTATAGTCAATGCGAAGTCGAAGAGAACCACCTGCTTTTATAGCGAAGATGACTGGCGTTCCCTATTCCAATATGTTTCTTCTTATGAAACCTTTCTCCAAAGCTTACAGATCTGCTTGCTCGATACCTTCCTTTCCCAAGGCACCATATGCCCTACGGGTAATGCTACTGGCTAGCAAAATAAATCCTGATGTCAATCTCTCTCTTAGGGGGGTAGTCCCCTAACCTCCTCAAAGATGTTTGGAAAATCTCTAAAGACAAGAACCAAATATAACTCTGATGATGATGAATCGAGGGAATAAAGGAAGCTCAACATAACTGACCCTTGTGGGTGACAAGAAATCTCGAGAGTCCTACTGATGCATGTCTCTAGTCTAACGACTCTCCTCTCGCAGTCTAATATAGCTCCATATGTGGATAGCCAATCCATTCCGAAAATTATCCCATACCCCGAAAATCCTAAAACATAGGCGTCACAGTCAAATTTTATGCCTAGGATAAAAACTTTTCAAACCCCTACAAACCATAGACAAGAGTGTCGATCCTCCTATGGGGTTTGAAACAAAGATGGGGTCTACTACTAAAGAAATGTCTAAGTGCAAACAATCCACATGAGAACTAGAGAAAAAAGAGTGTGATGCTCTGGAATCGAAAAGAGTCCAAATGGGAAAATCGGAAATAGAAATCAAATTTCCCTACCCAGATTTGGTCTGCTACTGGAAGGTGCTGTATCTAAAGTTTGAATCTGTGCTACTGGTACAGCCATACCCTGCCCCCGTCTACTAGGGGCAACTCCTACTCCAGTGACCAAGTTGCCTGCAACTATAACACCTTCCCATCATCTTCTCTTTCTTGCAGTCTCTTGCATAATGACCAATCATTCTGCAACTATGGCACTTCACTTTTTTCTTGATTCGCTTTTGAGGGCCTTCCCTTTTCCTCTTATCCCTCTTGCCCTTCCACCATGGCTTCTTAGAGCTTGTAGGAACCCTCTTAAGCTCTTCTTCCAGCTGCCAAGATATAGGTTGAACACTCTGTCGGTCCTCCAACCCTAACTGCTTAAACCTTTGCTCTATATTCTCAAAATTAACCCACGCCTCCTTGGAATCCTCCATGCCAGAAAAGGTTCTGCCTCATATACTAGCGAAGTTCTTGCATAGCTCAGAAAAGGGGGATGATGTGGGTGGATTAAAGTGATTTCCACCTACTGGTGTTGAATTGGGCAATTGCACTTGCACCTCTGGCACCGTAGCTCTATGGAACCAGTCAGCGATTTTATGCAAAGAAAAGAGAATTTAGGCTCGAAAGAATCGAAAGAAGATTGCACTAGACTTGGAGGGGATTTTTATGAAAACTCTTTTATACTAAAAAAAACTATTTCTAAGAGTTCTTTTCTAAAAAAATACTTTTTAAAAGAAGTTATTTCGGATAATACTTTACTTTTAAAAATAAATTTTTAGTGATCCTATAACCTTAGGCTCTAATACCAAGTGAAACACCCCACACCCCTTAATATACCTAAAAGGACACATTAAAAGGCGTGGTGCGTTGTAGGTATAACTGAAACTAACAGAGACTAAGATTCACAACAAAAAAATTGGTAAAAACAGCGGAAACTAAAATAATAACTTATTCAAAACAAAAACTTCATAATTGCTTCATAAGCCGAATAAGTCAAATACCAAATACAACATACATGTCTCAAAACCCAATATGTCTCATGAAATAAAAACTCGTAGTCTCAACAAAAATCAAAGTATAAATATCCCTCTCAAGTGCCAGTACAAAGAAAGAAAACAGAAATAAAAGTAAGGAAAACATAGCAGAATCTTCTCCAAGAAACCTCCGAACAACTGCAATCTACTGCCATCTCCCTTGATTGCCTATTGGGGGGAAAGGGGAAAATAGACGAGCGGGTCAGACTAAAAGTCTGGTGAATGATAGTAACTACTAGAATCTTTAAGCAAAGTAAAAGTAATAGACTCTTCAATAGTTATAGTATATATAAAAGGAAACAAAGGAAATAAGAGAGATAAAGATGGAAATAAATACGAATTAACTAGTACTCAATTAATAAGATAGGTCAACTTTGATTGTTTGCACTTGTACTTGATAGCTGCTTTGATTAGGCTGAAGTCCTAATTATACCCTTTGATCGGCCTGCTACTCCATAGAATCTACTGTGGACTGGACGTTTCCCTACACAGTAGACTTTGGTGTCTACAAAGGGCACACTTACTAAGCGCTTGGAACTCATAACGATTTATGAGCCATCACTGGAAACCGCACGCGTGACCACCACTAAGCTCGCGTTCCTGTTGTTCCCTCTTTTGACCTTTTATTTACACTAGACAGCATGAGCGTGCCCCTCGCCTCACTTCAGGATTATGTGAAGCACCTCGTCTCACTTCAAGGTTATGTGAAACACCGTGTCCATAGAAAAATAGGGGAAATGTTGTTTGTACCGGTCCTTGTCAAACAAAAATCTAGTTGCGCCCCTTGTTCAAATCCCCTTGATTTGAACTACCATAGATTGACCGTTTACTACCACTATAAGCATAAGTGTACCCCTCGCCTCACTTCAGGATTATGTGAAGCACCTCATCTCACTTCAGGATTTTGTGAAACACTTTAACCGTAGAAGTATTAGGGGAATGCTATTTGGTACAGGTCCTACTTCTTAATTTTGCTTATTAACTTAGATAAATTATTTAAATAAGCCTTTATTTTTATCAGTTACCGTTATTGCTTATTAATTTATCCTAAGTCTTAAAATAAGCACCAAAGTTTCCATAGTTTACCATAGTTTCCATAGTTTATCAATTTATAACTTATGTTATAATCATGCTTATTACTTAACCCAAGGTTTAAGTGTGAAAATAAGCTTCTTTCTTCTTTTATTCTTTTTAGTTATAATTCTAGGTTATAGCTAGGCCAATCTTCTTAATTCAGATCAATTAATATCATAATTAGGCATAATTTCAGTCCAATTCCATTTATATTATAGTCGTTATAATTTACATCTTATATTCCATTATTTTAGATTTCTTATAATTTAATCCAATTTCACGTTATTTCTATTCTAATTCATACACGAAGAAGAAGAAGGAGGAATAAACGAAAACTGAAAATAGAAGGAAATCCAAGGCATAAAAAGAAGATGTAAATAAACTAAAATAATGTAAATCAACTGTAAATAAATGGAAAAGCTAGAATTAAACAAAAATTAATTGAAAAGAATTGCAAGAAGAAATAGACTGAAAATAATTCTAAAAACTATAAATAAATTACTAAAAAGGTTACTCCAAAAATCATAGTAAAACTACAACTATTGGAAACCCTATTATTTTAAATTACTTAAAGAAATTTAAAATAGTTACGATCACTCACCTCTGGTCCTTAGCTCTTTCCTTTAGGCCTTTCTGGATCCACTTGGGGTTTAAATATTTTTATTTAATACGATTTCCTCCTTGGAAAATTATTCCGCTTAGGGTCCTTCCTGAATAGGTGAACCCAATTGGAGAAAATCTTAGAATGAGAAAAAGTTTTAGGCCTAGAATTCTATTTATAGGGGTAGAAGTGGATCTCAGACCGTTGGATTTGGGGATTGAATAGGAAGAAACCACTTCATAGGCTGAATAGGAGCCATCGGATGCATGAATGGAAGAACAAGATCGAGTTGAAGAATGCAAAACACGTCTACAACATTCGAACGAACAAACGTTTGTTCATTCGCCTAAATGGGAAGGCGAGTCGACCGGGCGATCGACCGCCCCCTTGTCCAAGTCGACCAACCGGTCAATCTGGCCATATAGATATATTTTTTCGTTGTTTCGTTAATTCATATCTCATTCATTTTAGCTCGAATTCTGACGTTCTATATATGGAAATTGACCAAAAAATTACCACTGACACAATGGTGCAACTCCTGTGGCTCAATTCTGATAATTTCACAAATTTATTTTATTATTTAATTAATTAATGAATTAATTAATTATTACTGGTTAAATTATGGGTTGTTACAACTGAAACCGAACAATGCTCAGGGAAGTATTATCGCTTCCACGACACTCATGGGCACAATACCAATGAGTAAAGTCACTTGAGAGACATAATTGAAGATCTGATGCATAAAAAGAAGTCGCAGCAGTATGTGAGAGACCAGTGGGATGGTGGGTAGAATGTTAGACCTCAAGAGCTGAATGCTTAGAGTGATCGACATGGGTCCAGCGGAGACAGACCTAGGAGACCAGATTGTGGGATTGTGATTAACATGATAAATGGAGGACTTCATCCAGCGGAGAAGAGTTGGAATGAGATGGAGTTGTATGGGACTTTGTTATTGTACGTGTTGTAGAAGAGTTGTTTTGCCATCGAAGACGTAGCTCTAGCAAAACAACTGAAGACGATGAATGATGATATTATTTTCTGAAACTAAGATGTTGATGTAGTGGAAGAATCGACGCTTGATCCTATAGTGATTATGGCCGTGTTAGGATCATAAATTGTGCATCGTGTTCTGATTTACTATGGAAGCTCAGTTAATATTCTGCTAAAGAAGACGTTTGTCCAAATTAAGATCAATCCAAAGGACATAAATCCATGTAAATCCAGCATTCGAGGATTTACCGGAGAGGAAAAAGAGCATATCAGATGTGTTGACCTATCGATGGAATTGGACGATGGTGACCGGAAGATTGTACTAGTACAAACGTTTGTGATAGTTAACCAATTTTCAGCTTAAAATTCTCTTATGGACCGACCGACCCTTGCTAGCTTTAGAATAGTACTTGCTCCATGGTGTCTGATGATGAAGTTCCCTACTGTTAATAGGGTTGGAGATACTTAAGTTGACTAGAGCATTGCTCGGGAATGCTATGTCGTTGAACTCAGAGAGGCAAAGCGACGTGAAAAGGGAAAAGGTGTAGAGAAGGTTCTCTGCATCAAGACTGCAGATGCATAGCAACTACCGACCAGGCCTTGGCTCGAGCCCCATAGAAAATTCTATAAGCTTATGGACCCCCTAAAAGAGCTAGAGGATGCGAGGTCTGCACTATTGGAGCTGACAATCAACGTCCCGATCGATAAGGAAGATCCTACTAGGATCCTCAAGGTTGGATCTTGGCTAGGCATAAAGATGAGAAAGGAGTTGGTAGGGTTTCTTTGGGAAAACCTAGATGTGTTTGTCCAAACATATTCAGATATGTGTGGAAAATTGCTGAAGATGGCTTGTCACACATTGAATGTGAACCCAAGATGCCTTCTGTGAGGCAGAAGAGATGCGGCCTGGGTCCGAAACGATCCATTGCACTGAAAGAAGAAGTGAATAAGCTGAAGGCAAATTGCTTTATCCATGACGCCTTGTACCCTTAATGGGTATCTAATTCTATGTTGGTCAAGAAGCCAAATGGAATATGGTTGGCATATATCGATTATTCATACTTGAATAAAGCATTCCCAAAAAATAGCTTCCCGCTACCAAAGATTGGCGAACTTTTGGACTCAATAGCTAAACACGAATTGCTACCCTTTATGGATGCATATTCCAGCTATAATCAAATAGCAATGCTTGTTCTAGATCAAGAGCATACGAGTTTTATCAATGATTTGGCTTGTACTACTATCTAGTTTAGTTTGAAGAACGCTGGAGCTACCTACCAACAACTGGTAAATATGTTGTTCAAAGAACAAATTGGGCGGATAATGAATGTTTATGTAGGCGAAATGCTGATGAAGTCACATCGATAGATAATCATATAGATGACCTCACTTAGATGTTCGTTGTGCTTTGAAAGTACAGAATGAAGCTTAATTTGTTGAAGTGTTCCTTCAAAGTCGCATCGAAAAAAAAATTAGGTTTCATTATGAACTCAAGGAGCATCAAAGCTAATTCAAAGCAGATTCAAGTGTTGAAAAATGTTCCTATGCCGAAAACAAGGAGCGAAATGCCAAGCTTAAATGGGAAAGTCACCTCACTGAGTCCATTTATCTCAAAAGCGATGACAAGAGTTTACCATTCTTTGACGCCCTCAAGAAAGAAAATCGAAAGTTTGTTTGGACCAAGGAATGCCAGGAAGCTTTTTAGAAATTTTTGTAACATATGGAATGATCGTTTATCCAGTCGAAGCCTTTGGAAGGAGAAGATATATTCACTATTTGGCAATATCCCTCATGCACTAAGTGCAGCCTCGTACGTGAGGAATCTAAGATCCATATGCTTGTATACTATATTAGAAAGCGGTTAATCGGAGCAGAAAAGAACTACCCAAACTTGGAGACTAGCATAATGCTTGTTGATTGCTTCGATGAAGCTACGACCATACGTCTAGGCTCGTCCGATATAAGTTTTTACTAATTAGTCACTGAGCCAGGTACTTCACTAACCTGAGACTTCCGGGAGATTATTGAAATGGAGTATCGAACTGAGGTAATGCGATATAACGTACCATCCTAGAAAGGCAATACAAGGATACACATTGGTTGATTTCATTGTTGAATTCATCGTTGGGACAGAGGAGAAGAAGAAGATATGGTCCGAGTTTCCTAGTGGAAGTTATACGTAGATGGAGCTTCCAAGGAATGAATTCTAGGGCAAGAGTGATTCTCATGACCCTGGAAGGATGGATAATATGTTACGCACTAAAGCTAGAGTTGTTGAAAATGAACAACGAAAACGAATATGAAGCATTAATTGGGGGACTCAAGATAGCGAAAGAATCAGGGGTCAAGGCACTACGTATATTCAGTGACTCCTAGTTGGTGGTCTGCCAGGTCAAGAAGGAATTTTAGGCTAAGAGAGCGAGACTTTCCCTTTACCTGACTAAGAAACTGGAGCTATTGAACGATAATGAACATTATACAATCACGTACATACCTAAAGAATAGAATAAGAAAGCTTATTCACTAGCCAAACTTGCCTGCTCTGGGGATGCATAGCTTACGGGACTTGTTGCATGGAGGTTTTATTGGATCCAAGCATCAACCAGATGGATGTTGATTGGATCTTTGAGGCCAAAGAAGAAAAGAAGTCGTGGATGACTCTAATCAATGACAATTTGTTGAACGCAACTCACTCGCATGGCAGGAATAAATGGCGAAAAGTCATTCGTAAAGTACCATGGTCTATAATGCAAGGAGTGCTATTTAGGAGAGGTTTCTTAACCCCCTATTGTGGTTTGTCACGAAAGGCAAAGCAAAGAAAATCCTTTCGGAAGGACACGAAGGAAGTTGTGTTGATCACATCGGAGGGAAAGACTTTAGCGAAAAAGATACTTTGTTATGGATACTTTTGACCAATGATCAATCGAGATGCAATCAATTGTGCCAGATGATGTAATAGATGACAAAAGTATTCTAATTTAGCAGTAGATTACTTCACAAAGTAGGCTAAAGCGGAACCACTAGCCGCGATCACAAAGAAGAAACTGATCAACTATGTGGTGAAGAACATCATATGCACATTTAGAGTCTCATAAAAAATCATTGTTGATAATGGAACTCAATTGGAGTGTACAAAGTTTAAAGATTTCTACAACCGGTATTGAATTACAAAGAGCTTTTCAACTGTAGCACAACCACAAGTAAGTGGACAGGTGAAGGTATTGAAAAATGTCATTATATCCATCCTATAGAAACAATTAACAAAAGCCAAAGGCAACTGGTTTGATGAATTACCACTAGATTTGTAGGCTCTCATAACAACCCTTAAGTCCACGACTAGGGCTACTCCATTCGCTTTAGCCTACAATGTTGAGGCCATGATTCCGATAGAACTGGAAATCCCTTTTCATCGAATAAAACATTATGATCCCAAGATGAATGAGGAACTCTTGCTTAAGTCCCTTGAGTTGGTCAAAGAAAAGCAAGAAGAGGATAAACTAAGGGTAGCTGCTCACTAGAATAGAGTAGTAAGGCATTTCAACACCTTACTACTCTTGCTTAAACCCCTTGAGTTGGTCGATGAAAAGTGAGAAGAGGCTGAACTAAGGGTAGCTGCTCACCATAAAAGAGTAGTGAGGTCAGGAACCATACCTTTGAGGTAGAGGACCTCATTTTGAAATGAGTCCTCCCAGGTATGAGGACACTTGGTCTGAATTAGGAAGGTCCCTATGCAATTGAATAGAAGCTTGGAGATAGAACTTTCAAGCTATCGCCTATTAATGAGATCCCAATTCTGCAGGCATGGAATAGACTACGTCTGAGAAATTATTTTACTTAGATTTATTTATATTATTTTCTATAACTGAGCTACCCTAGTTAACTAGGGGAAATGTAACAAGGTAGGACTTGATGTTTCCTTTGTTTATAAATAAAGTTGGCACTTGGAACAAATGAAACCATGTTATTATAAGCTAAACTTTGTGTTGCATAATTATTGACGTAATCAGGTACTTGGAACATGTACCAACGAACTCCTTTGATCTATGATCGGGTCAAGGAAGTATTGACATTAGGGTCTATCAGATGATTTGCACTTATCCCTCCGAACTTTGACTAGTTCCTGAAGGTAGGCAAAGTCAATGTAAGGACTCGGAATTTCGGACATTTCGTATTTAAATATTTGAATTATTTAAATATTTGAATCTTGGATTAAATGTTATCAAAAAGATTTAATAAGATTTTTAACCCCCATTTAAATCATAAGTAATGATGGTAAATTTGTTTTGGAAAAATATTTACAAAAATTTATTTTTTGGAAAAATATTTACAAAAATTTATTTTTTGGAAAAATACCGATAATGTGATCGAAAATCGTTTAATTGATAAACAGCTTTTTAATCATTAGAAGTTATTCAGATTTTTTTTACATATACTTATTTGCTTTGGAGATCAAATTAAAGAAATAAAAATATTTTTCCATTTATGGTAAGTAAATTTTTTGATGATGTCATCGGCAATGTCATTGGGAAATAATCAACTCTTAAGCTAATATCTAATGAACACATTAGCCACTAAGTAAACACTCTCCTCTTCATACAAGCTTGGAATGTTTTAGAAGCTTCCTATAGAATAAGAGATACAATGGTTAGGGTATAATGGTAATTAACCTAAAAGAAGATAGTGACATAAAGTAAAAATTAGCAAAAATGGTAATACTTCAAAGTGAAGCTATATGGTGTAAAGTGTAAAGTGTGAAGTGATAGAAGCAATTATGACATTAGGGTTTTGAAGGGTATTTAATCTTTTCCCATCATCATTCCTAAGCCTATAAAAGGAGGGACATACCCTTAGGAAATAATCACAAAATTCCTAAGCAAATCCAAGCTCCTTTAATGGCTTCTTCATTTCCTTCTCTACTTCTCTAACTTTCTCAAATCATATTCAAATCAACTCCAAATCATTTCCAACTTTGACACAAGGCTTAGTAATATATTAGAACACCTTCCACCAAGCCAAAGTTGAATAAGTAAAGCCAAACTCCTAAAACTCCTCATGGCCATGCGCAATTTATGATGGAAGAAGGCAAATGGAGCAAGGCGAAATCAAGGAAGGAGGAAGGAGAAGGTGGTTGCAAGGATGTGGCTTGACTTTGTTTCTTGGATCTTGGTTTTGGTTGGATAAAAGGTGAGTTAACACCTCACTTTGGAATGGAATATAACACATATATACTTGTGTTTGATTGAGTGAATGTTGTTTGAATTATTGTTAACTTATGTTGATAAAAATGGTTGTAACTTCTAACTTTAAAAGTAAGTGACATGTGTGATCCATATACATAGACTTGAACAAACTTGGAATGGACTTGAATGGACTTATATGATATTAACTAGACCTTGAAGTTAGCACATAGGTTATAGATGGACTTTGGTTTAGATCGAACTCGGATTTGAAAGTGCATTTATAGTGATAGTCGCTATAGATGCAGTTCGGAATTGCCTTGTTTTTGGCAATTGCTATGGAACTTTTTAGAGAGATCCATAGGGATTTCTTATCATATTTATATTGTTTTATATGTATATTTTTTGCTATTAAAAGCTTGAATAGTAAAAAGTTAAGTAACATCTCAAAAATGGCCAAAACATCGCTAGTGCAAAACTACCCCGTTTAACCATGATTTTTGGACTTCAAATGTTTCAAAAAGAACTTTAAGTTTGAGAGATTTGTTTCATTATTTTTAGAAGTATTGCCTAACTTATATTAGAGTATTTTAAAAGTAATTTGAGATTTGTATTAGTTGTGAATTTTCAAAGGTCAGATATTTTGTTACAAAATGTCGTTTTCAAGTTTCTAATGATTTTTCAAACTTGTTATTTTCAAGTGATATTTTAAAGAAATGTTTTAAAATGTATTAAAAGTGTTATGAAGTATAAATATCTTATATAAATACCTTGGAAAAATATTTTATATAAATAACTTGGAAAATATCTTATATAAATATCTTGTTTTAGATTATAAAACAAAAGGTTTAGAAAGGGGTTAGTAATTGCTTAATGGCTAAATGGTTAAATTGTTTAATTAATTATTAGAAAAGTAATTAAATATGCTTAACACTAATAAGAAAATGAAGTAATCTTATCTATTTGTGAGTGTTAAGATTGATGTCGAGTAGGGACGCAGTATAGAGCTCTAACCTACCGAGCTTCCTTCTTAACCGAAGAATAGGTAAGTGGAAAATGTTGGAAATATGTTAATCGAGTTGATTTCTTATTGTTTATGGAAATAATTAATACTATACTTAACACTAAAAGTCGACGCGGTAGACTAATCTTTTTTTAAGGTTCAAGATTGAAGTTTTTAGGCAAGGCTTGGAGCAACCAGCGCTCAAACTTACCTAGCTTCACTCTTGGATGAGGAATAGTTAAGTTGGAATGTCGGAAATGAGTTAAGCGTATGAATCGTGATTTGTATAAGCAATCATCTTTAGAACTTGATAGCTAACTATTTAATGCTGAACTTGACTGAATACGAACGTAGATCTTTAAAACAAGCTTGTAAAGATAGTAACAAGTAGGAAAATGGTTTGGGTTTATTCTGACAATGTCTTATTCGCATTCGTCTTTAATCCTTTTTTCATTACACTTAAGAATGTAAATAGATCTTTAAAAGACTGATTTAAAGGTAAGCAAAAGTGAAATGGTTTTGGGATTTTAGTGACAATATTTGAGTAACATTCATCTTAAACCTTTTGAATGGATTTGTGAAAGTACTTAGATCCTTAAAATGGATATTTTGAAGTTAGTAATAAGTAATAGAATCTTTTTGAAAAAGATAGAAAAAGTAGAAGTTTATTAGATAAATGAAGTTTACTAATAAAGTAGTTTTAATTAATAAAAGGATTAATTAAATAAAAGAGATTAGGGGTTACTTAAGTTACTTAATTATACCTTGTGTGGCTTGATTTTTTTAATGGATGATGGTAGTGTTTTGTGTGTTTATTTGTTTATGGAAATAACCCGGATTTGGTTTCCATTTACAAACATCCATCTTATGCCAGATAGTCGATTAGTCGACTATCGAATTGACCAAAATATGACTTAAGATGTTATCGAAAGGCTTCATGATTTCATACCAATAAGAACACCCAGGGAGGAGTATTGGTATGAAACATCTCTAGCTTTCACTTACTTCTGAGAGAATCGGGATTGAGTGAACTAGAAAATTCATCGATTGGTTTTGAAGAGACCGGGATCGATAAGTGTTTTACTTATCAAATATCACTTCAAAACCATATACGTGATCTATGTTCTGGAAGCGGTTGTGAAGTGGAATGTTATAAAGTTGAACTGTCTATCCTAAGGTTAGGTCCAAGGAAAAGGTCAAGGCTAACATTTCGAACAATGTTATCGCGTACGATTGTCTATTTTGTGGAGTAAACCAAGTACTCCAAGAGAGAGGACAATGTTAGCATTCGTAAGAAGACTTATGCGGAGGAAGCCATATGGAGGTTCGAGATCTGTTTAAGATACTCGAATCCATATAGTGATTCGTATTCTGTTCGAAATAAAGGAATCCATTTGGGGATTCATGTTCTGTTCGAGTGATGAAGACTCATGTGAAAGATGCCAAATGTGACCTCGACATCGGAAATGGCTAAAGGCAGAGTATAATGCATAGTCTGGGGTTTTGCAAACCCCGACACGGTATATCAATAACATATCTAGAGCATTCTTATCGATATGTTGTGCGCAGGAGTTGATGGTACTTGGTTCCACTTGTGCGGGTTCACTCATTCGGACATGGGCAAGCTATGTTTACCGTATGATATATTTTATCTAGAGATATACAACGCTCGTAAGGTGTTTTCTGATCCTTATGCATGGAGTTCGGATACGGCTCCCTCGAAGAGATCTCCATGGAAAATCCATTATGCGAACGTTCCTTATCGATTTTGGTTGTATTCCTATTATGATGGAATGTAATCAATGTAACCATTTCGGCAATGATTAATATTTATTTTGAATCTTAGACATTATTATAATATCATTGGATTCTCTATAAATGGTTTGGTTATCATAAGGTAAAAACCCATCCATGTTTATATGCGGCATGGTCTTACGAGATACCTCTATCTTGAACGGTTTATAACTTTAGAAATCTATTTGATCCGTGTTTTTCATGCTGGTTTACCAGACTGATCCGGTGTTATTTTCTTATAATGCTCTAGTCAGTCCCATGTACGTTTCCAGATTTAGCTTTGGGTGCTTGGATATTCTTAAGAAGAATTAGAGTTCTACCTACCGTAGTATTTATTTCCATTGCATTACTTTGTGTGTATAATTAGAATTTGTTGGGACGGGTTGTTATAACTATCAGGGCTGATTACTTAACTCTCAAAAACTTTATGTCTTAGGATGATAGTTTATACTGTCTTTTGATATTATATATGATCGTTCCGTTGTGAGATTCTGATATTGTATTCCTTCTTCCTTATTATATTTCTTTTTTATTTTACCCTAACAATTCGTCTTTCTGGCACTTGGATGCTCAGCACTGAATACCGTGGATGTATTAGTGTCGACATTTGGGGGGTTGAAAAGGTGTATTGTTACAATCAATGAGGGATTCCCATAGTTAGGCAATCGAAACACTGGAAGATAGGAACTGGAGTACAATCGAAGCTTTCACATATATGTTTACAACCTGATGAGACACGCCTAGCCAAAGATAAACCATGATAGTCAATGAGCTATTTAGATCAATTTCCAAAGATAGACAAGGTCAAAAATGGATGCTCAGAGACAAGCATTTGAAAATTTGATCCTATAGTGTATGGTTGAAATTTTTACAAATATTATCACACCTACGGCTCGGCGAGACATACCTAGCCAATAATGAGTGATTAAGGTCAAAGAAAGTATTAGATCAACGCTTGAAGATAGGTGAGATTGTAGTTTGGTGTCCAGAGATAGATGGCCAAGATGTTGTTTCCCAGAGACAGGAAATGATATGAAACTGAAGGCTTCAGCGAATACAACCTTGTTTGCAGTCAGATGGAAAATGACTGAAAATAAACTAGGTTAGCCATAAAGTTGGCTAAATGAAAATAGTTTGGTTTAGCCAAGCAAGAAATACTTTGGCGATGATAAATAGAAATAAGTAAGGAAATATTACTAAGAAATTGCAGAGATTTATTCATATGTACAGAGTTACAATAGATATTGACATTGCACAAACACAGGCATGTATAATATGAATGTAACCGAATTATAACCGAATATATTATATATGCAAGCATATATATAGGCAAGAAAAACAAAAGGTATAGAAATGTAAATACGATAAAGATTGTATAGAAAAACAATCTTTTATTTACATCAACGGTTTGTGCAAGAGTTGCGCGGGCCGCTCTTGCACAGTGTCGGCCTACATGAAAAAGAAAATCAAAAGTACATCAAAATACAAAAAGAAACTATCTTCTTAAAAGCTACGCCGTCACCTATTTCTTCTTTCCTCGCTTGCAACTCTTGATATCAAGCTTCACTAGACGCCTCTTCGAAACCTTCCCTACTTAGACCTTCTCTTACTCTGGAGTTCTTCCCTCAGAAGGTGTGTACTCTTCCTTAGTTGTTAGATTGATGGGGCCTTCAAGTTTATCAGAGGTGGGTTCAAAGGATTTTGAAGAGTCACCAGAACTGTGACCTTTAGATGGCTTGATTTTCCAAGGGGAGCTTATGAACAGGGCTCGGTTTCCAAGAGCCAAAAGCAAGCTTTTCGGTCCCTAGCTCGCACTTGACTTTGATTCTCTCAAATTTAGGTTTTAGTATCTCCACCATTGTGATGTGATCATCTAGGTCCTTTGCGCTCGTGATAGTAACCTCTTCCTCCTCGGACTGATTGATGTCCCTTAACCCTTCTAGAGCCCCTATTTTTTTAGAGTCAAGGCCGAGGTCGAAGTTGGAAGGAGGGGCTGGGACAATCGACTTTGTGATGATGGGTTGAGGTGGTGGAGATAGCAATCGGACCCATGCCTTGAGTAGATGACGACGGTGGATGTAACATCGGATGACCTGTAACTTGATGGGCAGAGTAGTATAAGTTAGTGACATCCTTTGATGAGAGTTGAAGTTTCTCAAAAACTGGAGAGACGAGAGAAATACCTTGGCTAGGCAGTGTTTCCTTGGTCGGGGACATGATGATGTCACCCTCTTTAGTAGAAGACCTAGTCAACTAGATGGCTGGAGATGGAGAATATGGAACATCGACACTTGACACAGTCGGGATAGGAGTCTTAGTAATGATGACCTTAGAGGTGGCTACCACAGAATTTGTAATCTCCATTGCAAGCTCTTTTGATTAGGAGTAGATGATTCTGCTTGATCTAATGAACTAGAGTCAACAGGAGCCTCGATAGTGACCTTTCCTGTAGCCATATCCTCTATGGCTAAAATAGCTTTTCCTTTTTCTAATGCCACAATCATTCAAGAAACAAGACTTCAATGTCTCTTCAGTTACACCTTCCTTGACTGCAGCAGCTCTATAGAGTATTTCTTCCTAGGCACCTACTAATGTGACAACGTAACAATCCCTTGGCCACTTTAGATTTTTTTTCTTGATGAGGTTGGTGAAGGACTGTTGGAGATTGGCATTCGTTTCCTCAGTAGTCAAAGTAGCCTTCGTCTTGAGTTCTTCAATTTCTTCGTTAGCTCCAGTAAGGTCAATTTAGGCCTGGGCCTTAAAATCCATTTTGACTTTTAAACTAGCCTTAATCTGGAGGGACATTATTTTCTCCTCTTTGGACTTAACTTGTGCCACCAGCTCGCCGTTTTCTTGATGAGCACTCTTGATTTGGTCCTTTATAACCGTTGTAATCAGAGTATGAGTTCTTGATGTCTTTTCTATTTAACTCTTTAGAGTTTTTAGCTAATTTTAGAGCATAACTCTTTCTTTTGTAAGATTAGACGCTCCAATTGTATCCCTACACTACTTATCATGATCCTTTCTCTCGGACTCGAATGATTAGATGAGCATCTAATTGATTCTTTTTACGTTAGAGAGGTCCTTGGCTAGCTTCTTCCACTCGAACAGCTAGTTTGAAATCTCTTCGACTCCATCTACGTTTTGATTGGCCATGGAGAGTGATATCTTTAGCATTGTAGTCAAACATAACCCCCTCCAGGTAGTAGTTAGGAAAGTTTGCCTACATCATCGTACCGATAGATGTTCGTTGGCTTGTAGATGGTGGAGATGGAGCTGCATAAGTTTAAATTTTTTTAGTTTTGCAAAAGGTAGAAATGGTAGGGACTAGGGACTTATTCGTTGGATGTCGATGTCGAGGAGTTTGAGAGTGGCTGCGTTGCTAAGAAGCCCTAAAGTCATGCCTGTAATGGTCATGAGGACCTCGCGGTTTCTTAGGGTGGCATTGTTTCTTTTCCATATTGCAACGCTTTTTTTCTTTATCTCGGTGCCTTTGTCTATCCTCCTTATCCTGATGCTCTTCACCTTTTCTCCTCCTCCACTCATCTTCAGTCTCCTAGTGTGAACCAGGACAATGTGTGTAAGCATATGAAGTTGACAAGTGGTGCTAGCTCATGCTAAAGTGGAGGTACCTGTAACGATATCTTCCCATTGTACCTGAAAGAAGAAGGGATATATTAGAACTAAAGCACTGGACTAAGAATGAGTGCAGAATTTCGGTGTTCATGATCCTAGATGTGTGTGAAGTGTCGCTATTTCTCTAAATACTCTATGGACTGTGTTTAAAGATTAGCAAGGATGGGGTTTCATCGCCCTTGACAAGGGTATCCCCAGATGTGAGGCTAAGTTCTTCAAGACTTGCATTAAGAATGACTTCCATTGTAACACATCCAGTATCAAAGACTAAAAGTTTACCAAGATCACTCAGCGATCCGAAGATATTCTCTAAAGAACCTACATGAAATGTCACCTATCCAGTTGGTGCTAGAAATAGGCCAGAGGGATGCTCAAAAGTCTTGATAACCAGGCGCTATAGACGAGATGTGATAGGGACTTGGTCACCTTTAGGTATGTCTCCCCATATGATTCATTCTTTCCTGGGCCATAGTCCTTATCGTCGTCGTCTTCACCATTTCCTTTGTCCTCTTCTTCTCCTTCTTTTCCTTCTCCTATTTCTCTTTCTTCTCCTCTTCCTTCTTCACCTACTCTTCCTTCGTCTCCTTCCCTTGCCACATTCTCTTCCACTACTCTATCTTCTCCTTCGTCGACATTTACCTTGCCTTCTTGGCCTTCATCATTCCTTTAATTATCGCTTTCAAAATCATAAAGAGGGACAAAAATCCCGATAGTAGCTCAAGATTTTTTAGAAGGGAGTGAAAGAGGAATAGCATGTCTTTCAGGGTTTAGGAGGCTATATTGGCAAAGCCTCTCATTGGTGAGGAATAAAGAGGTAGTCTAATCAACTCCTTTTAGGAGCTCTAAAGTGTCAGCATGTGCGTTGTTGTCATTTTTATTAGAGAGGTATTTGAAGGATTTGGAAAAGGAGTGAGGCATTTGGATAAAGAAATTCCAAATGAAGAAAAGATGTTAGAAGAGGAGACTTACGTACAGACGACCAGAGGCAGTTGAAGCCATAAGGATAGCGAATGAAGAACTATTTTCTCTTGAAGTAACTGCACTTGTTGTGAAGCACCTCAATAATTTTGCAGTGATTATAAGCTTTAATGATCAGCAAGGAAGGCAAGTCCAATATCTTTTTGAGGCTTAGAAGATAAATTAGCTCCATGAATCTTGGACCATAATTCAGTCGCATTATAAAGAGTACGTACAAAGAATTTAGTAGGGCGTATCCATTTGGGTGCACCTCTGTTAGAGCCAGCAAAATCTCATGTAAGAAGAACTTGAAAATTTTGCTAAAGGGTAGAACGGCTCCACCCAAACACATATATTTTTTGCATGCGGTGTAACTCTAAGGTGGATTGTCCGCTCGTTGATCGATTGCTGGTAATAGAACATCACTCTACGAAATCCCATGATGGTAGCAAAAAGAATGAAGTGACTCCACTGTTAGCAGTGATGGAGTTTGATCTGGAGGATTATCCAAAATTCTTGGGCCACATCGCTCATCTAGTGAAGGAGGTTCATAAGGCTGTGCCACTGGTACAACTTGCATGTGGAGTTCAACTTTTATAGAACGTCTTACTTCGAATGGAGTAGATATAGAGGCTTGAATGGTGGAATAACTGACCTCAAGAGGAGTAGAAGGATCAGTATTGATTTAAGGTGAGGAGTTCATCGAGTCATTTTGAATTGAAAAGCTTGATTGCGAGCACAGTCAATTATGTTTTAGTTTAGGAATTTTCTTTACTTAAAACCTATGTAGACAATGTGCACGATCCAATAAATGTCGACGTGTGTTGACCAATTAGATTCTAGACATCGGCTAGGTGGTGTGAAGTGTCGGTCTATGCAATGTGAAGTGTTATTTAGAGAATGGTCTTTTTTTAGTTATGTTCATACAATAAAGCATTATAAATCTAGGGTTTTCTCGACCATGGGAAAAGCCAAAATTCCAAAAATAAGACTCCTCAAAAATTCCTAAAACATCAACTTTAGTTAGACCACTTGATCTATATCAAAATCCTCATATTAGAAAGTAATCTAGGAGTATCATCATTGATGAAGTGGGTTCAAAATTATTCAAAATAAAGCTAGTAAAAGGAGAGAATCAATGAAGAGGGCTTGGGAGTTTCCACCGGCTCCTATTAATAAGGGTAATGTGGAGAGGAAAGGAGATCAAAGGACCCCTTATCCTCTTTCTAATGGTGCGAGATCTAACAAGGGAGATAACAGGAAAACGACTATTGTCTCTCTAAACTAGGCGCAAGGGCCGAAATCATACACAAAAATTATTACAGATGAACCAATGAAGGAAGAGTGCAATCTTGAAAACATACCACCAATAAAGATTAACAATAAAAAGTACGGAGTGATAAAGGAGGCAGTTTGTAAAAGAACGAAAGACTATTGAAGTAATTCTATTTTTATGTATGCTGCTAGGGCCAGACCACACTTTTTGTATTTTAAATCTTACATTTAGAGAGTTTGGAAGCCAGTAGGAGAACTCGATATGCACTAAAGTGAAAACAGTTTCTTCCTTGTAAAGTTTAAAGAATCAAAATATTGTGATAATATACTCTAAAATAGTCCATATTTTTATAGTGGCAAACTCATCATCAAAAGGAGATAGTTTAATTCTTTGAAATTGGACAGGGACTTACTCACATCACTATTCCACAAACTGAATCATAAAAAAGTGATCAAACAACATAAGGTAGATTTCCCGTTCTCCTACTTTTTCACACAACACATGGAAAAATCATTTGTTGTGTGAATAGCCTGTGAAATCTTTCATCTGTTATCTGAGTAGCCCATGAAATCTCTATGTACATGCCTGTTATTCAAGCAACACTTTATATGTCGTCTGATTTAAATTATCAATTTTTTTAGTTTTGGCTCCATCTTTTCCCTCTCAATTATTTCGTGGCCGCTTATTTTTTGTTTACCCCTTTATATTTTTGTCCCCCCTTTATTTTTGTTTCCCTCTCAAATCTTTTCATCATTTTAAAAACTGGGTGTCTTCTGAAACTAGGGTTTCAGCCCCATCGAAATTCATTCGAATCGTCTTGCTCCTTTCATTCCTTGTTGATTGCATGCTTCGATTTCATTGCTATTGATGGTTGCGGCTCCTAGTTGAGTGTTCTTCGATTGATATTGGTATGATTTTTGCCCCTTCCAATTTGTACTGTTCTCAACTTTGATTATCCCGCCAATGATGAATTGGGTTCTTTATATAGGAATTAATTTCCTATATTTCATATATATGCTGAGATTTGAATTTCAAAGTATTTACTTGGCCATCTGATTCCCTTTCGATTTCTGCACCCCTTTCGATTTTGTATTGATCTCAACTTGATTTTCCTATAATGATTTTGGTGTTTATATGACACTGCCTTGTTTTAATTTGTAGCACTTGCTGTTTGTGGCACTACCTTGTTTTAATTTGTGGCACTTGCTATTTGTGGCACTGCCTTGTTTTAATTTGTTTGTGAACCATTTGAGCTTGAACTAGTTTGCTTTAAGCTGAACCATTTTGAATTGCTGGAACCATTTTGAGCTAAAACAATTGTTGAATTGCTTTGAGCTGAACCATTTTGAGTTGATCTTGTTTTGAGTTGCCTTGAGCTGATCCTATGTGCACTGGCACTTGAGTCTTGCCGCTCCTATGTTGAAACTGTCCCTTGTTTATTTGTATATATGTTTTCATATACACTTTACTATTTTCATATGTTCCTATGTTTTCATATGTTTCCATACCTGCCGAAACTGTCCCTAGAATTTCTACATAGGTGTAGAATGTTTTCATTGTCCCTTGTCTATCTGCTCCTATGTTTTCATGTACATTGTCACTTTCTTCTTCATGTTGCTTTGAGCTGAACCATTTTGAGTTGATCTTGTTGCAGTGAAATTGATTCCAATATCATCCATGTATATACATACATATGTATGTATATATATGTGAATGTTGGTGGTTAATCTATACTTTTACATTGCTTTATTGCTTGAATGTTTTTGGCACTGCCTTGTTTTAATTTGCGGCATTGCCATGTTTTAATTTGTATCACTTGCTGTTTATGGCACTGCCTTGCTGCACTATTGCATTGTTGGCCTTATCCATGTACTTGCACACTGCCTTATTCAAGGCAGTGCACACTGCCTTGTTCAAGGCAGTGTGCACTACCTTGACATTGGTTGAATCCCTTTCATGCACTTTGGTTTCTTGTTTGTGCACTTTGATACTTGCTTCGGCACTTGTTATTTTGCCTGAGCTTGTTTATATGCATTGTGATTTCTTGTTACACTTTCAGTTGCAAATATTATTCCAATTCAGTTCTTTTATACATACTTCTATATACTTGAATGTACTTGCATATACTTATGTACACTCGAGATTGTATATACTTGCTTCGACAATATGATTTCTTGTTTTGCCTGAGCACTTATTGTTTGATGCCTATGCCTATGTATATGTATACATATATACATATATATGTATATATGTACATGCTCACTTTAACGATATATACTTGCTGTATATAGCATGAAATGCTTGTCATGCATGTACCATTATACATGCTTCATCTGTGCATTTTCTGGTATTCCTTGTTCATGGATTTATCTGAACCACTTTGAGTTTCTGAGCCATTTTGATTTTAACTTGTTTTGAGTTGCCTTGAGTTGCTCCTATGTGCAGTGCAGTTTTGCATGAGCTTGTTTATGTGTACTTGAATTCTTATGTATGTGGACTACAGCTCCGAACATTATGTGCACTATAGTTTTGCCTTGAATTCTTACCTAGTTGTCTTGTTTGCATTTCCTGGATGTGCAAGTGTGCATTTTCATATATATACATATGTATGTATATATGTGTGAAGATGCAAGTGCACATTTCCTAGTTTGAGTATTCTGGTTGTATTATCTCACACTTGAATTGCATATATTCCTGGTTTGATTATTCTGGTGTTTTACCTGTTGATGCACTTATTTTGAACTTGAATTGCTGAAACTTGTTTTATGATATGTGCACCTGAGTTGAGCCCGAGGAAGCTTGGGCTTGACCTTGTGCACATTTGCACTATATTGAGCCTTCGGGCTTAACCTTTGCAACAATCCATGAGATTTAATCGACGCTTTGCCTTGTGATATTCACTATGATACACTGTGCATATCATAAATTATCCATGCATATATATTTGTCCCTATCTAAAACATGAAGAGAAAACAAACTTATAAATTGAGGCAATATTAATATTCAATTTTATTTTTGCAATTAGGTTTGTTTCCTTTTCCATTTTACTGTGTTGTTTATTTGATAGGTATAGGAAATGGCTGGACACAAGCTGGAGCAAACAAATCAAGATCAACATCAAAAATAAACTCATGTGAGTAAAAAAAATGTTATACATGAGAGTGTATAGAAATGTTGTATATATGAGAATGATAGTGAAAGTTGTATTTGAAAATGTAAGTAGAGTGATAGGGAAAGTTGTATTTTATTTGAATTTGATTTGAAATAAAATACTTGTTTAAATAAAATATTTGAATTTCATTCTATGAACAATTATATTAGTCAATATTTATATGCTGTCTAATAGGAATTTCAAAAATGATACTATAACATTAGACAACATTTGGTTTTTTTGTTATACTAGTGCATATCAGACGACGGGGCATCTCTATGGTCTGATGTGCAATGAGACGACACATGATTTAACGATAGATAGGTATTCAATCAAACAACAGAGCATATTTGTCGTGTGATTCATTTTTTCCCATAGTGATCACTGGCAATATGGGGTAGATTTCTAGGTGTAAATCTAAAGTTATGGAATCATGTTGCATTTAGTGCCATGACAAATATTATTGGAAAACCCAAGAAAATGGATGCAGCCATAGCCATAAATACGAGATTGAATTATGCTTGCCTTTTAGTAAAGGTGTCAACAGATTATGAATTACTAGAAGAAATCTTTTTAACACTTTATAATGGAAAAAATATTGTTCAGAAAGTAGAATATATGCGGGTTTCCCCAAAATGTATAGTTTATAAATGCTATGTATATGAAAAAGAGCCGTGTAATCCAAGAAAAGCATGGGTACCAAAGGCAGGTTACCAAGAAAATCAACACACTTCTTAGAGTAACAAGAATAATGCTAGCAAGGTGCCATATAAATTTTTTTAGCCAAATCAAAATAGTAGAAAGACTGGTGAAACTTATGGGCAAATCAACTGTTCAATAAGAAGGTATCATCATTGATCAAGAAACCAATGATTTAGAGCGCTTCAATGATCAAGAAGGTCTAATCATGGCTAAAGCGTTGCAAGGAACAATAATCAATCAAGAAAATATTGAATCAGAAAGCATACAGAGCACAACAGAGGGGGAACAAAAGAATAAATAGGTCTTAGAAACTGGAATCACCTTGTTCCAGTCCCTTGTTTAATTACATCAGCTGTTAATATAGAAATAAATAAAGATAATAACTAAAGATATACAATAAAATAACGATGATGAAAATGAAGCTATGGAGATAATCCTTCAATAAGATGGTGGCATCAACTCAGCATTTCCTTACACATCTGAGCTAATCGATATATCTCAACTGTAAAGCACAAAAAAGGGATTGAAGGAAGGAAAAAATGAGAAAGCAAGTTTTAAGTAGAAGTATATTTTAGGAAATCCAAAATGGGATGAAATGACTATAAAGCTTAAAGCAAAGGGTACCTGTAAGAAGAGAAGTAGGAGTGCCTATTTGTTAGGTATGAAGACTAGAAATTCCTTTTAACCATTATTTTTATATAGATGTCTATTGTAGCATGGAATGTAAGGGGGATGAATTCCCCATCTAAACACACTAACATATTGCATATGTTAAGTGGATATAAACCAACAATTATTGCATTAATAGAAAATAAAATGAATGATTTGAACATAGAGAAATTCTTTTTAAAACTACCGAGTAATTAGAAAACTATTGGTTGTAAGGGGAGAATTTTAGTAATTTGGGATTCTAATATTTAGGAAAACAAAAATATAAACAAAGATTCTCAATATATTGATTATACTTTAGTAATATTGGTGGAATTATAATTTAAAAAACTAGTATTTATGGAGGTAACTTTAGGAATGAAATAAATAAACTATGGTGTAAACAAAAAAATATTAATAATAAATACAAAATACCATGACTAATAATGGGGGACTTTAACACTATAGTACATTCATTTGAAAAGTTTGGTGGTAATAATATTTACAAAATAAATTTGACAATATTAACATATTTTTACTAAAACTGGTTTAATAGAACCAATAATAATTGGTAATAAATATGCTTGGATATCAGAAATTGGGAAAATATACATTGTAAATTGGATAAAATTTTAATTAATAAAGAATTTTCTGAAATAATTCCCAAAAATTATGTGTTATACTTTAGAATAGAACAGAGGGAATCATACCCCTCTATTAACTAAATTACTTCATAAAGAAAATGAAAAGGATAAACAAAGTATACCATTTAGATATGAAAACGGGTGGGTCTTTGATAATGAATATAAAGAAGTAATGGATAACTGCTTGAACTTTTCATGTTATGGCACAAGTCAGTTTCAATTTAGTATGTTTTAAAAAAATAACAAATTTAATCTTAAAATGTAGAATAAAGGAATAACTCAAATTTAAGGAAGTAAGATTTAAGGAAAGAGGGAAAGCTTTTGCAAGACTAAATTTATAAAAACACAAATGATAAAGGAAAGGTTATAGAATTTTTTCAAATCAAAATAATCTGTCTAGAGAACTTTATATTAATACAATTAATTTAAAACGAAAGCCAAATTTAAAATGGTTAATACAAGGTGATGACTGCACAAATTTCGTATATGCAAAGATGAATAATATAAAACATATAAATAATATGGGTAATGTATTTGATAATGAAGGTAAATCAACTAATGAATATAAATAAAACAATAACAGATGAAGTACTGAAATATTTTATAAGTTTTTACAATTTTAATCAACTAGAAATACATTTTTCAAACGTAGTATATAAAACAAAATTAATAGTAGAAGAGATTTTGTTGGCATAGTTGAAGATTGGCACAGTTGAAGAAGAGGAAATAAAGCATATCATTTTCAATACTAGGGACAATAAAAGTCAAGGACCAGATGGTTTTAGTACTAAGTTTTATATAATTCATTAGGTAAAGATTAAATATCCAATACTTAATATGGTAAAAGAACTTTTCGGTGAAGGTAAAATATTATAGAGTAAAACCATACTTTTATTATTAATCCCAAAAAATAGAAATCCTTCAAGCATTGGAGATATATGCTAGTACCATGTTGGAATTTAATATATAAATAGCAAGTAATAGAGTAAAGGATTTTCTATCTTTTTTAATATCTGAAAATCAAAGTGCTATTGTCCCACAAAGATTAATATATGAAAATTCTTTATTAGCACATGAAATGGATCGAAAATTTAATAGAAAATTGGGTGATAATGTGTGTTTAAAAATAGATTTACAAAAGGCATATGACAAAGTGAATAGAAAATTCATACATCATATAATGAAAAGTATGTGTTTTCCTATTGAATTTTGTGATCTAAATTTTGTATGTATTAATACCCCAACATTTTCCGTTTTAATACAAAGTAAATCGGAGGCTTATATACAAAGCAATAGGGGTGTTAGGCAAGGGGACCCTTTATCACCATATTTATTTACCATGGTTATGGAGTATTTTTCAATTTTGATGGAGATAGAGGTAATTAAGAATAATATTAAAGCTATAAACAAGGTGCAACCTAATATAACACATCTTATCTATGCTGATGATTCAATTTTTTTATAAAGAAAATAGATCTAATGCTCTTGGTATTAAAGGTTTTTTTGAGTGTATATATAAGTTTGCAGGATTATGAATTAATGATTATAAGAGTAAAGCATATTTTAGCAAAAATAGTAGCTATAGACTAGAAATAATGGACACATTGCAAATACTAAAAGGAATGTTACCAATTAAATGTCCGCTTCTTCATTACCAGTGAATCAAACCAAAACAGTGATTGTGCAGTGCTGGTAGAAAAAGTACAAGAGAGAACTGAAACATGGTCAACCAAGTTACTATCTATAGTGGGCAGAGTAGAACTTGTTAAAACAGTTATTTATGCAATAATTATATACTGGTTACAAACATATCACATCCATTTTGCATTAATAAAGAAGCTAGAAAGGAGATATGCTGATTTTATTTGGAGAGGGGGAAATCATAAAATGCATTTGGGAAAATTTTGTTGGCCAAAAATGGAAGGTGGTATTGGAATTAGAAACATGAGTGATCTGTGTTTAACTTTCCATTTAAAATTATTTTGGAAATTTGTATGGACAAAGTGAATGAAAAACAAGTATCTTGAAAGGGGCAATTTTTGGAGCATCATGCCAAAAAATAATAAATTAAATACTTGGATACAAATTCTTAAATACAAATGTTACAGCCAAAATTCCAACAACGAATTGAGGCCATCATGCATTGATCAAAGCCTTCGTGTGTTAATCAAAGACATCATGTGTCGAATAAAGCCTTAGTGTGCCACTTGAGTCATCGTGTGTTGACGGGACCTGTTATATGTTGAATAGAGCCATCGTGTGTTAAGTTGAGCGATCGTATGTTGATTGCAGCTATCATATGTTGAATAGAGCCATCGTGCGTTAAGTTGAGCCATCGTATGTTGGTTGGAACCATCGTAAGTAACCTAATAGAGCCATCGTGTGATGACTTTGAAGATGATTATTCAAGCAGTCGTGAATAATCTATTCAATCCATCAAGCCATCTTGAATAATTTTTCAAGCTATCAAACAATCGTGGGTTGATAATTCAAAGCCATGGAGAGTTGGTTATTTAAACCAGTGCAAGTGGGAGTTACAAGCGATTGCATAGTGGTGAAGTGCTAGTAATAGGCCATATAAAGAAGTAGTATATTAATATGAAGGGGATTTTATGTGATGAGGCTTCAAAAAACTATATTATATTGAGACGATGAAAAGTGGCACTATCAAGACCATCCATCTTGCTAAGTCAGCGATCCACGTCGACTTCAATTAACCAATCCGAGCAAGCTATGCCACTCTTCAACCTCTATAAATAGAGACCCACTCCCACCTAAGAAGGGGATCTTCTCTTCTTTCTCTCTCTTAGCATAAATCATAATTTTGGGCTTGACATTCCTAAGCTCCATTGAGAGCTTGAGACCTCATTTAATGGCCGACGAAGAAGAAGATGGTTTGCACTTTTGAACATAAGGATCTTTAGAAATATAAATTTCCAAATAGGCTTCATTCATGATCTTTGAATTAGAACAAAAGACGATGACTTGTATTTCTTGCATATTGACCATGGATTAAAGAAAACTGCATATATTCTAGAATTTTATTTTGATTACATATGAAAGAAGAATGACTTGAACTTTGGATCGGGGCATTTTGGACATTTTGATTTATACCATTTTTGAAGATTTATTTGGATTCTATATTTGATGTTGGGCTAAAAACTAGTTTGACAACAGAGAGCAAGGAAAATTATTACCAATGAGAAATTTCAAAAATGATAGTGAGACAAGTTTATGGTTTGATTCATGATTTAAACATGAAACTTTTATAAATAGGGTGGGATGGAATGGTATATTAATTTTTGGATGGTACGATGTTATAGTGTCTGTGGTTATTAAAGAAAACCAATGGTGTTAACCTAAAAAATGGATAAACACCTTGGATTAAGTGTGAAAGCACCAGCCCTATTTATCAGGGCAAACATAATAGAAACAAGGAATAATAACTTGCAAATAAGGTAAAGAGACAAGAGATTTTTATAGTGGATCGGCTGTTAACGAAGCCTATGTTCACTTTATAACTTTTGTTATTGACTGACTGCTGTTACAAGTTGAATCTAATTACAATTTGATTGGATCTTGTAAGTTAGATCAAGTCACCAGTGTTAGAGTTCATTGGAGAATCACAGTGAACCCTTTAGATGACTGTTATGTAGGAGGAGAAGAGTGAAGAATAGTTTCTGCAGAGTTTCCACAGCCAGTCCAGAAGATCCCCTTTATGTTGCAAATGGATGAGTATTTATAGGGATTGAAGAGTTATTGGACTAGGCCGCCTTGCCAGAAGCTTGCATTTGAAGATACGAAAGCGCCTAGAAAATTTTGTAGCGAGCCGAGCTAATGCGATGGATCGCAAGCGATCCATGTAGTTAGCTTATTTTTGGCTCGCTTCAATTGTACCATGTTCCATGCCTTTTGTAGATGCCCTTCATGCAATTTCATGACTAGATGCATTTTTGATGATGATTCATGTACAGGTTGCATTGAACTATTACTGGAATTAGACGAATGCCCACTTCTCGATCTAGCTTGCTTGGAATATCGTGAAACTTAGCAGGCGTCCCTAGAAAAGATAATGCTTCATGATGCAAGAAGGATTGACGACCCATGAGCAATATTTACGAATCACTAGCGATCCATGGGTGATGGACCGCTAGTGATCCATCCCCTTAGGCTTATTTTGCTCTTTTCCCTTGAGTCCTTCTTGGTTCCTTCTTTTGATCCTTCTGGTTGATTCTTGAGTTATTTTGACTTGACGCAGACATTCTAACTTCCATTGAATTCTATTGGGTTAAAAACCAAAATAACATTTGCCCCTAGAGTATGCGTTAATTGGAAACAAGGCGTGCTTTGGAAGTAACTGTTTTTCAGTTCCTGTTTAGTGAGGTTCAAATGATCGTGTAGAGGCCATCATGCGAATTAGGCTTTGATTATTCATCCGTCTATTGAGTTCTGATGTGAACTGACATTACTCATAACAATAAATCAATTTTGGTCCCATAACTTTCATGATGCTTGCAAATAACATGTGGATCATGCTTGGCAAGTTTGGAGGAAATTAGTTCTAATTTGATGGATCGCTAGCGATCCATAGTCCATGGATCGCTAGCGATCCAAGGACTTAGCAGAATTTTCTTGCATGACCTCCTATTTAGCTTTACACGAGCCGACCTTCCTCCATTCCATATTTTCATTTGCGACTCGATCCTTCTGCCTCGCGACCCGAACAAAAGTATCAAACACTAACTTCGTTTCTGCCATCGCCGCCGCTGATCTCCACCGTCGGAGCTTCTTGCCATCGACCCTAATGGACTTCACTGTTGGTTTGACCTTACCCCTAGCTCCTAAACTTCACCAATTTGGATTGCCGCCGACCTTACCCACTTCGATTACCGTGGACCTATCCACCTTGGATTGCCACCGACTTAGAGTTTGATTGTATTCGCCTTTTTGTTTTTGACTTGAGGTGGGTGGTATGGATTTTTGGCATTTTTTAGCGATTTGGTGATGAGGTTGTATTGGTGATGGACGTAACGGAGAATTCAAGTTGATTGCGATTTTGTGGAAGAAGATAGTAAATCGAGTCTTGAGTTCTTCATGGAACGAAATCCAAATTTTGCCCGGTGCTTGACATGTTGAGCTATCTTCATCCACATAATCAGAATTAACTTGCACTGAGTTACATAATTAATCCGACATGACATCTTGTTGATTGATTTTGGTTATTCTGGGAGGTGATAATAGCTTAGGGTAGCGTCCTGTATGCAGCTTATGCTGTTATCACCTTCTAAAGAGTTGAAATCAACTTATGATGAGAATTCTCTACTCGATTCGGACCCATCAATCTATATTTGTTCAACTCGGATTGGTCCCATCAGTACACAATCGGTGTACCTGGAATGGGAAGAGCTTACCGTGTCGCTTCGAATAGCGGATCCGTTATCGATCGTTGGTCGATAACGGGTAAGTGTAGAAGAAATAACTTTAATGAATGATATGAGAAGCACTTTTCTTTCTTCACTGCGAGTGAACTATCTACACAAGATAGAGCGTTTATATTGTTTAGGACACCGAGCTCATCCAACATAGATAACACGCTGCACTTGCCCCAGTCAACACTTGGAACCCGATGTGTCGGCATAAATCGATATTTTTTGGAGTTCAAGTGTTAAGTGTAGGGTGAATTTTAGTTAAAAATAGAATTACCTAACCGCGTTAGGTACAAGTTCTGTTGTATAGAATGAAGCACCCATCATTCCATCGTAAATCCATTAGAGGAAGCATTCTTTAAGTTAAATGTGAGGAAGCATTCCTTAGGTGTTAAGCTAACTAGGAAGGACGTGAAGTTTATTTGGTCTGACAAATGTGAGGAAGCATTCCTTAAGTTAAAGCATTTGTTAACCAATACGCCTGTGTTAGTAGTTTCAGACGGAAACCAAGGATTAGTAGTGTATACCAATGCATGTGGAATTGGATTAGGGGCTGTGTTGATGCGGAAAGGTAAAGTTATTGCCCACCTTCACGATAGCTTAGACCGCATGAAGTGAGATATCCTACTCATGATCTAGAGTTGGCTGTGGTAATCTTCGCACTGTAAGTATGGATACATTATCTCTTAGAGGAGAGATTTGAGTTATACATAGACCATAAGTCCTTAAGGTATCCACTCTCAGAAGGAGTTGAATATGAGACAGCAGAGGTGGCTAGAGTTTTTAGCAGCTTATGATTTTGGTATAGAGTATACACCTGGAAAGGAAAATAAAGTAGTGAATGCTCTTAGCAAAAAACATCAAAATGTGGTGTTAGCTATGTTAATGGAATGGTGGGATCTAGAAGCTTTGACTACTTATAGTGTGCAGTTAAGATCGACTGCTAGTTCAAGTCAGAGCACTGTCATGGTATCTTGCTTGGAAGTTCGACCAGCACTGATCAAAAGGATTGCTTCTAAGCAAAAAGAAGACCCATTAATTAGCCGAGAAGAATAGAAGGCTTAAGGTTGGGTCGGAGGTTGATGATCAAAAGGATTTTAATCTTAACCAGAGGGGATGGTTGAGAAAGAAGGGACGGTTGTGTGTTCCAAATGTTGAGGACTTAAGGAAAGAAGTTCTTAGGGAATGTCATCGATCCAAATTTATGATTCATCCTGGAGGAACCAAGGTGTATCAAGATATGAAGAGGAGTTTCTACTGGGAAAGTATGAAGAAGGATGTTGGCTTGTGGGTAAAGTAGTGTGTGAACTGTCAACGAGTAAAGGCCGAGCATCAGAAGCCGAGTGGATTGTTTCAACCTTTGGAGATACCAGTTTGGAAATGGGATTTGATATCTATAGATTTTATAAACGGGTTGCCAAGGTCGAATCGAGGAAATGAAAGTATATGGGTCATAGTGGACAAGCTGACCAAGAGTGCCCATTTCATTCCAGTTAAGTCAACCAGGACGGCACATGTTTTACTAAATTATTTATGACGAACATAGTTAGACCGCATGGAATTCCTAGTTGTATAGTCAGTGACAGATATGCTTTGTTTACTAGTGAATTCTGGAAGAGTCCACAGTATGTGTTAGGTACCAAGCTCAAGATGAAGACTGCTTATTACCCTCAGACAAACGGGTAGACAGAGAGAGTCAACAAAGTACTCGAGGATTTGTTAAGAGCTTGTGTGCTAGACTTTGGAGGATCTTGGGAAGATCACCTACACTTAGTTGAGTTTTCCTATAATAACAGTTATCATACTAGTATAGGAATGGCGCCTTTCGAAGCTTTGTATGGAAGGCCATGCAAGTCACCAACATGTTGGTTGGAAAATGGAGATAGATTGGTCTTAGGACCAGATCTGGTAAGAGAGGCAATAGAGAAGATTGAGTTGATCTGAGGAAGGATGAGGGAAGCTCAGTCTAGACAAAAGAGTTGCGCAAATAAGAGGTGTAAGGATCTAGAATTCTCAGTTGGAGATAAGGTCTTCATTAAAGTATCACCAATAAAGGGTGTGGTACGATTCGGAAAGTCAGGGAAACTGGCATTGAGATATGTTGGACCATTCCCAGTTATGGAAAGGATCAGAAAGCTCGCATACAGAATAGAGTTGCCGAGCAGTTTGGCAAGTGTCCATAATGTGTTTCGTGTGTCTCATCTTCGTAAGTATGTGCATGATCCATAGACTACTATTCCTCTGACAGCGTTGGAAGATTTAATAGTAGAACCAAATTTGACTTTTGTTAGACAACCAGTTCGGGTTGTAGCAAGAGATGAGAAGAAGCTAAGAAGCAAGACAGTCAAGTTGGTGAAAGTTCGGTGGAGCAACAATGAGAAGGACTGTACTTGGGAGACAGAAGATGGGGTTAGAGATACTTATCCTGATCTGCTGTAGGGGTATGTTCTCTATTCGCTTTATATAGACTGTTTGCTAGTCAGGTAGGCTAGTATGGTAGTTAAGAGATATTATGGATGATTGCTATGTTTAGTATTTAGTCCTTATTGAATTTTGAGGAAGAAATTCATTAAGGAGGGGAGACTATAACACCCCTAATTTTAAATAACATTATTCAGGAGATTTAATTAGATAAATTAAATAGAATAATGTAGAGACTAGAATGTTAAGGGGATTGTGATTTGAAAACTAAATAGAGGTCGTGCCATAACTAAATGAAATCATAAGAATGGGTTTATATAAATGGTTTTATAAGTCAACTACTCAAGAGAATATTGCAAAGCTATTATGGGAAATAGCCGTCTACCATAATCCCATAACTCCTAAACCCTTACCTCATTTTTCATTTCATATGTTCATAAATCAAAAACAAAAGCTAAGGAGAACTAAGGCCGGCCATAACCCTAGAAGAAAAGGGGGATCAAAATCAACTAGAAGCTAAGGATTCAAGCAAGGAAGAATTAAGCAAGATCAAATCTCAAGTTCCTTATCCAAACAAGGTGAATAATAATCCAAACCATCTCATATATGTTTTAATGAACATCTTAATTTTAGGTATAAGATTTTAAAAATCGTTTGGATGATTTTGAATGATGATATGCTTGATTATATGCCATGTTTGATTTAAACAAGTATGATTGTAAAAGGTTTGGTTCGATTTTAAGGCAAAAATAATGTAAAATGGTCTCGAATGCCATGAGGATTAAATATGTTATGTAAAACATTATTTTAGAGATGAGTTTAAATTTTCATAATAATCCAAGCTATGGATAATTTATTATGAATTTTGAATGGAAGAAATGGATAATTTGGGTTTAAAATTAATTACGACAATTATATAAAGTATTTTGGGTCCGAAATTTATATATGTCAAAAAACATATTAAAAATGAATTAAGATGATTTTTGGGGATTTTTCCTAAGTGATTTATTATGGAAATTAAATTAATTAAATTTGAGGCCTTGAATATCTTAATCGTTTTGTTAAGGGAAAGGGCTTCATTGCTAAAATATTTTTAATTATTAATTGATGAATTCGGCAGCAATCTTAGAAAAAGGATTTTTGATGAAGGTTGGAAACCAATCATAATTTGACAAATATGGCAAGTTAGGTATAAAGGAATTTCTTTTAAAGGTATAAAATCAGTTTTTACTTCGAATTACAAACTTGCCACTTCCATTAGCTTGCTACCGAAATCATCCCAGATGGCCTTTTGAACCCATTCGAAACTAATACACATGATATCAAATAGTTGGTACATAGCGTATTGGAGAAAGGCGAAAGGGAGTGGTGTCGAAAGCTTGCTTTCGAAGGGGTTGATGCCATTTTTAATAACTTTCGAACCAACCTGTTTGCCTTCGTTTTGCTTTCAAAGGAGATGCCGCTTACTTTGTTTTTAAAAGAAGCTTTCGAAAGAGTTGTTTAGGAAGCAATTGAAATGGTGCCGCTTGTTTTCTAAGAAGCTTTCGAAAGGGCTAAAGTTACTTTTAAATAGCTTTCAAATGGATTGCCGCTTGTCTTGGTTTTAAAAGTAGCTTTCGATTAAGTTGCCACATGATAAGTTTTGAAAAGGAGCTTTCAAAAGGGTAATTGTTTTTGAACCTAGGCGAAACCTAGCTGCCATCTTCATACTTTTCGAATTAGTTAAAGACCGCTTTTCTTTATAGCCTTATAACAATGAGTTCGAAAGGGAAGCTTTTGTTTTATTAATATAGAAGCCACAACCCAATGCTTTCGAAAGGGTCCCTGTAGTCACTTATATTAAAGGTTTTGAAGGCAATGGTTTCAAAAAGGTCATTTCAAAGCGATCCTTTTTCCCAATTATTTTACTTAAAGATAATTATATTCGAAAAGGTGGTTTCGAAGCCATCTGTTTCCCCCAAATCCATTTACTTGGAGATTAAAGTTTTCAAAAGGGTTACTTTCACTTATATTCACTTTGACACATAGGTTATACTTAAGGTTAAACCCCAATGATTTTGAAAGAGATACTTTTATATGGTTTCGAAGCCATGCTTCTATAAATCCTACTTGAACTAAGTGGTTTTGAAAGATAAGCTTTAATACTTTCAAAAGGAACATTTTAATGGTTTCGAAAGGAAGGTTTTGATGCTTTCGAAAGGGATGTTTTGAGTGTTTCGAAAGGCATATGTTAGTGTTTTGAAGAGAAGGTTTGAATACTTTCAAAGGATATAATTTAATGGTTTCGAAAGATATGGCCTAAGGTTTCGAAAGCCTTAGTTTTCAAATAAGAAACCCAATCTCAATTTTTAAAGAAAAACCTGGAGAAATATGAAAGAGTTTTGAAATGGCATATAACTTTGGTGTTTTTGGAAAAAGCTTTCCTTGCTAAAGATAATAGGTTAAAGGTATTAACCATCTTTCATTTGAAAAATGATTACAAGGAAATTAAACCAGAGATATTTATATTATTATGTTATGATCAGTTATCATGTGTGCTTCTTCTGTAATTATATTCACTTTATAATCAATCCATAACTGCATTTTGGGGTATTAGGGTAGAATAACTAGCTAGGTTGATCCAGTAGTGAATATAAATTGATAGAGTTGTATCTTGGAGTCAGGTAGACTAGAACATAGGATGCCCAAAGACTGATCAAAGAGTTGTTAGTTTAGACAGGTTCATAGTAAACCCATGGAAACTATGTATGGAAAAAGTTATTGGAAGGGACCAACATGTTCTTAGTGATACCATGAAAACCATATCCGGATTAAGGTATTGATAGAGATCAATAGGTTTATAGTTAACCCATGAAAAATATGATATGAGGGAAGTTATTGGAGAACCCAATAGTTTCACACTGAACCCATGAAAACTATAATTGGACGAATTTATTGGTAGATACCACTAGGTTCTTAGTAAACCCATGAAAAACTATGAAACCAGGCAGATAGTCCGTAGCTTTGAACATGTTATTAGTTAGCCCATGGAAACTAATAGGTTAATAGTGACCCTAGAAACTATAACCGAGACAAATAGTCAGAATGGGGATGGGAAATCCAGAATATATTGCATGTTTGCGTATCATCATGATATTTTTATTATGTTATGTCTTAACCATTGTGGATGCAGGAGTACAATATATGGTTATTATAAATTGAGACAGGATACTAGTGAGGGGAAAACCCGTTCCGTTAAGCGGCATGGTCTCGCTAGATATCTATATGGATCGAGATGGTAGGTTATTATTCATACCAGACTTTTTATCTGACTTTCTCCCTTAAACTTTCGGGTGCTCAATTGGTTTTGAGCAGCTTGAGAGTTAAGTTTTCAGGTTCATCTTTAGACGAATAAGCTTCCGGAGACATGCAGGAGGCAAGCTAGCTATTAGAAGTTCTTTTCTGTTTGATGCTGATGTGTTTTGGTTGTAATCGCAAAGTTGTTAAATTTCCTATGTTTAGACTTTGGTCATCCGAGAGGGCATCTTCATATGTCGCCCATAGCGTATTTTGTAATAATTATAATTCTCTAAATGTGGTTTACAAATTAGGATTATGTAATGAATTCGAAACATGATTTGAAGTTGAATAAGAAATCTATTTTATGATTTTGAAATTTTTTCATATTCACGTGTTTCTGTTATATCAATGTATCTAACATTAACGCATTTGGTCACTGAGAATTACTAACTATGGATGACTATAGCGCCTGTAGCCATTAGTTTTGGGCCTCCAAGTGGGGATGTTACAGAATACGTCTAGGTTGGCGCGAAGAAATTTGATGAGTTCAAGTCGCATCTTATTTCCAAGATGTGATCCAATATTCAGGACCTTTGTTGGGCATCCATATCAACTGAGATAGACACTGTCAATTCTGCCAGTGCTGCCCGTTCCTCCCCTGAACTCTTCTTTCTAGGGTCCAAAGCCTTATCGAATCGGTTATGGTCCCCAAGCTAGGGCGGCTATGTAGTTGTTATTCGGTAGCTTCACGAATGTGGAGAGTTCCCCACATATTCTTCCCCTTTTCCCATCTTTTAGACTCACGTAGCTCCACGGTATAGCATTCCCTAGAGGCACTTTGGTCTCCTTTGATTATTCCAATTCCATTCTCAGTTGGGAATTTCATGGTTAGACACATTGAGCTAATGCAATCCTGAAATCTGCCAAGGCGGGCCGCCCCACGAAGGCATTGTAAGCGAAAATTTCATCGATGGTCAAAAAGGTTTGGATGAGGGTGACTCTTCGGTCGCCTTCTCCGAGTTCTATAGGTAAATTAATCATTCTGACAGGTTATCTGGGTTCACCAGTAAATCCTTGGATCTTTGTTTAACAGGCGAATGCATCTTTTATACTGATCTTCATCTGGTCAAAGGTGCGTTTAAAAAGGATATTTATAGAACTGCCCCTATCTATCAATACTCGTCGGATCATGGCGGATCTGATTCCTACTGTCTTGACCATGCGTTCGAGAGTTGGAGCTTCTATTCCTTCAGTGTCTCGATTCTAGAATACTATGTCATTGTTAAGGGTTCTCTACTGCTTGGCAAGGGTTCCATCTTCGATCGCAAAGGACGAATCTTTTGGAGCGTGCTTTAATGAACTCTCATACCACTCCATTTCTCCCCAACTCTTCTGCGTGGGATGAGGTCCTTTAGATAATGTTCCAATGATGATTCTTTGGTCAGTCCATCTGGGTATTTCTTCTCTTGTTCCAGCTTGGTTCCCTCGATCTCTAAGAGCCTAGGGCACTGCGGGTTGATCATGATTCCGTGGTTTCCGCACATACTGCTGAGCTTGTTTTCCCAAATTAACTCCTCAATCAAATTCTTCAGGTGACGACACCCATTCGTGTTGTGGCCATGTATCTCACGAAAGCGGGAATACTTTTCGAAATGCTTTTGCTATTCAGTTGCTTCCTTTTTAGGCGGCTTCTTATACTCTTCCGTCCCATGTGTCGCAAGATAGATGTTTTCAGGAGTATCGTTGAGCGGGGTGTATTCTTCGAGCCTTAACCTTTGAGTTGCTTGCTACTTCCATTTCGTTTGTTGGAATTTTGGTTTTTCCTTTTCTGATTCCCATTTTTTCGTGCATTCCCTTCAGCGTTCCCAGAGGTATTTATGTCTTGGTTTGTCACCATACCACTCTGCCTAATGTTGGTTGGTTGTAAGTTAGCAGATTTCCTTTCTAGTTCCTGTACCTCTTCCAATCTCAAGTACCGGCTCGCCTTTTGGATGAAGTCCTTCCTACTTGTAGGTTGTTTCATTTGGATCCATTTCCCGAATTTAGTTTTGAGGTAAATTGCATGGACTAAGGCCATGAAAACCATATCCTCGTTCAGATTACTTACTTCAGTTACCATGGTATTGAACCAATTCGTAAAGACTTTAGAGATTCATTCCATCCCTGGAATAGGCCGGATAAGGACATCACATCTTTTGGTTGTGCCGTGTGAAGTTTAAATTGATCAAGGAATCTTGTTGCTAGTTGATTGAATATGGAGATGGATCTTGGAGGAAGCCTGGTGAACCACATGGAAGCAATTTCCTCTAGGAAAATTGGGAAACATATACAACAAACTGCATCTGAATCATTTGCTTCGCCCATCTACCAACTGTAATTATACAAGTGGGATTCGAGTCTCTCGTTCCATCGTAAGACGGAATAGTTGGCATAGTGAACTTTTCAGGGTACAGCTCATCCAGAATGTCATCCATGAAAGGAGTCTGACTTGGAGCGGATCCTCATTCATCATCCATTCTATCTTTACTTTCATCCATTAGCCGCTTGACCATGTCCTCGATATATGCCACAGATGTCCGATAATCTACGAGTTGGATGTCAGTGGCTACACCAAGTGTTTGATTTTGCAAACGATCCTGGTAAGTGAGCCGAAGCATAGGCTCTCCTTCCTTCGGGAGAGCCAATCCCTTAGGGTTCCATTGGCTTGCACTTGGTCTGGTAGGGGCAGTTTGGATCTCCTTGGCATTATTGAATGCATTGGTGTTTCCTTCCAACTTGTCGTTGTCAAGTCACTCACCATCTTTTGAGTCGGAGAGATCCATCGCTATATCATCCCATGGGGTTTTCGCCTCAAGATTCATGTTTTGTAGATGGTTGCCTCACAGTTGGTGGAGTGTTTGCGTTTCCTTCCATATTGATTCCTACGGTTCCACCTATCACTCCTTTCTGCTGATGTTTTTCGTTTCTCCTGTTTAGGCCAGAGACGGAAGAGTTTTCTTGTTCCATGGGAACCGCGGGATTTGTCATGATTCTTGGAGTAGCATGTGACTGTAAGGTCAATAGAGCATTCAATTTTTCCATAAGGGCTCTTGGATGTTTTCCATCTTCTGATTAATTTCATCAACCATTTTATTTAATTCATCTCTAGTGACAACTTCATGCTGAATAGAGGATTCTGGCACCTGATCTCCTATGTTGGTGCCATCGACTTCAATTTGCTGAGGATTGATCTATTCTCCAGCAATTACAGCTTCTATGGATCTTTCGGAAGTAGTCCTTCTTCTTCCCGGTGCTATTGATTCTCAGCAGCAGATCTTTTGAGTAAAGATTGAGGATCTAACTTCTGAACCTATCTGATCCAAAGTAGATAGCCAGGTCTAAGCTTGATTGCAATTCTCAATGAAAGCACCAAAATTTTAACCAAAAAAATGGATCAACCCCATGGATTAAGTGTGAAAGCACCAGCTCTGTATATCAGGGCAAACAAAATAGAAACAAGGAATAATAACTTGTAGATAATGTAAAGAGAAAAAAGATTTTTATAGTAGTTCGGCTGTTAACGAAGCCTACATCCACTTTATAAAACAAATTATTGACTGGCTACTGTTACAAGTTGAATCTGATTACAATTTGATTGGATCTTATAAATTAGATCGAGTCACCAGTGTTAGAGTTCATTGGAGAATCACAGTGAGCCCTTTAAATGACTGTTGCGTGGGAGGAGAAGAGTGAAGAATAGTTTCTATAGAGTTTCCGTAGCCAGTCCAGGAGATCCCCTTTATGTTGTAGATGGATGAGTATTTATTGGGATTGGAGAGCTACTGGACTAGGCCGCCTTGCCAGAAGCTTACATTTGAAGATACGAAGGCGCCTAGGAAATTTCATAACAAACTGACCTAATATGATAGATCGCTAGCGATCCAAAGGGCATGGATCGCTTGCGATCCATGCAGTTAGCTTATTTTTTAGCTCGCTTCAATTATACCATGTTCCATGCCTTTTGTAAATGCCATTCATGCAATTTCATGAATAGATGCCTTGTTTTGATGATGATTCATATACAGGTTGCATTGAACTATTACTGGAATCAGACGAATGCCCACTTCTCGATCTAGCTTGTTTGGAATATTGTAAAACTTAGCAGGCATCCCTAGAAAAGATAACACTTTATGATGCAAGAAGGATGGATGACCCATGAGCAATATTTATGGATCGGTAGCGATCCATCCACTTAGGTTAATTTTGCTCTTTTATCTTGAGTCCCTCTTGGTTCCATCTTTTGATCCTTCCGGTTGATTCTTGAGTCCTTTCGACTTGACGCAGACATTCTTACTTCTATTGAATTCTATTTGGATAAAAGCCCGGATAACAAATGGCAACAATAGTTACATTGAATCACTAATCCACATAAGAAAAGTATAAGTAAAATTCCAATGAACAGCAGTGTATATACTGATTATCGGGAGTGGGTTGAAAACAAGGTTCGAGAACTCGATTTCGGTCTCGGTTTCAAACATTTGAAATTTATTGAGTTTTTTTTTTTCGGTTTTGGTCCTGTTATCGGATTTCTGTTTTTTTATGAAAAGGTAATGATAAACGTTGAAAATCCATATACATACATAGTTTACAAAAAGATAATAATGCAACATACAATACTATTGCATCCATAAACTATTTCTTGGAGCTACATATGGTTTGTTTTCATAGTTATCATCATTATCTTGTGTTGTATAATATAATGGATAACCATATTGCATTTGTTCTAGACCCATAAATGTCGTTATCATATTATCAAATGGCGATGTTTCATCATTTTGTATTGTATACCTAGCTTGACTATTTTGGCCATTGGAGATACCACAATATGTTTGTTTGTTCCATAATATGAGTTACTACATGTATAGTCAGAAGTAGAACACCCATAGTTTCATGGATCATTTAAAGTATATGGATTGTGGTGCTCGTAATTATGTTGATGTCCATATTCAACATTTAAATAACTATCCCTTTGGTTAGGACTACCGCTTGCACCTCTTCTTCTTGAATACGTTGAGTTGGTCTACGCGATTCACCACGATCGCTAGAATTAATACCATAATTACTTGTTAAACCTATACCACTTCCACTAGCATTACCATGATCATCATTTGACAAGCTGCTACTCTTTTCATTGCTTTGACTCCTTATTGCTACCACTAACAGCAGCAATCGCATATTTAATGTATTGGTTATCCAAGGATCATTATTCAACAAGGATGGTTCAACTTCTGTAGTCCACTCTGTTAATGGATCCTCTTCATGTAATATACAATCCAGATCGATCAACTGATTTTCAAAATCGCGGTATCTTGAATTTTTTGCTATTAATCTCATGCTGTAATGCACATACACCAATCTTGCCAGATTTTTCATATTTATTCTATTTCTTTGTTTTTATGGATGGTCAAAAATGTAGTCCAGTTCCTTTTGCAGTTTGAAGAGGAAACTGTTTGGCTTAAAATGTGCATTGCTAAACGTGTTAAATTTGGAGCATCCTCTCTCCCAATTATTGACCACATTGAGCAGGAAAACATGCCTTTGCGGCTGCATTTGCTTTTGCAGAACCAAATGCACCATTTTTCATTCTATATCTTTCCACCTGTTGATGTATAAATGAAATATTTGATGTTTCCCAAATGTTCAATGATTTTCATAAATATTATATATGTACAATTTTACCTCTTTTCCAATTTCAATTTGTGTTACAATATCAGGTACCATCCTTTCAACGATGTTATTAAATCCATTTAATACTTCTTCATTGTTTGTTGCATCTCCATATTGAACAATATGATTAAGAAAATAACCTATATGGAAAAAAGTGTAACATATTATTGAAATGTTATGTATTTGACTATTTGTATGACAGTAAGATAAAATAAATTACATGCCGCATGAAGAGGTCGATGTAGTGGTCTTTTCCACCTTTTCCAGTTTTCCTTTGTTTCATTCATTTCTCTTTTAAATGATATGTGATCATACAAGTTGTTTAACTTCTTTAAGGACAATAAGGTATGCTGAGACGTCATCGCCCACTCCTGCTAGATGTTCTTTCAAGCGTGTAACACCCCACCGTTAAATAATTTATTACAAAAGTTACATTTTGTTTTCCGAAGATTTCCATTGATTGTAGTACCATAATTTCAACCAATTTTAGCTTGATCTGTCATAATATACCCGAGACTATAAAAAATGATATAATAAAAGTATACATAAACCAAACAAAAGTTAACCCTAAACAATTCAAGGTGCAAGTTCAAGTTCAATTGAATACACCACGTTCAAGTCCAAGTTAATGTTAAATTTCAATGTTCAAGTCCACGTTCAATGTTCGAGTTCAATGTTCAAGTCCATGTTCAATATTCAGAATTTAATGTTCAAGTCCAAGTCTAATTCAAGTCCCAAGTTCATTACTAGTTCAATGTTTAATGTTAAGTCCAAGTCCAATACAAGTTCAATGTTTGATGTTTAAGTCGAAGTCCAACAATACAAGTCCAAGGCATGTTTCTTATAATTTCAGCTCACATAATTGAAATACATAAGAAATTGAAACTGGAAAAGAGGTATTCAGCCTCTAATAATTAAGTAGAAGTAGAATAATTAATTACGTAATTGTCTAATTGAAAATACATTGGAAATTGGAAAGGATCAGCCCACACAACAATTTCTTTTTAATCAATCTCCAACCTATTCAATAATTATTCAGTCCACGTAATTATGTAACCCTAGTTGTAATTCTAGTCATTCATATGAAACAAAAAAAGGAAAAAGACATCAGATCAAACGAAAAAAGCGAAAAGAAAAAACAATCTAACCTGCAATGTTCGAATTTGGTCGAATCTCCTCCGTAATGAATTTGGTCGGTGCTCCTTTGCTCAAATTTTTTCAAAGCTCAATGATGCTTGAATTTTCTCACACGCAAATTTGGTCTAAGCTCCTCTGCTCAAATTTCGTCGAAGCTCCTCTGCTCGATTTTGGTCGAAGCTCCTAAGTGATGCTCGAATTTTCTCAACTTCTCCTCAACGATGCTCAAATTTGCTCAACTAGCGCTCGAATTTGGAAGCGATTTGCTGAAGGTGGATGCGATAAGTTCTATTTTCAATCGATGCTTTTATAGGCAAATTTTTTATTCGATTACTGTTTAATCACGCTTAAAAATTATTCGACGCCAACACTAGGTTTTTTTTGCTTTTTCGATGTATTCCACATTGTTTGTTTTTCCTATTGCTTATCTCCTCTTCCTCTTACTACAACAATTCTGGGTTTTTTATTTTTTTATGACGAGATGGGATTTTGACCTAATCCCATCCCCCTCCGGCCGAAACTGATCCGGTATGGTCAGAACCTTGTAGTTATGCCAAAACCTTACACCACGGTTGAAAGCAACAAAAGAAAGTTTTCTTTTAAGAAAAATGGGAACAAATCGGGAGCAAGCAATCTATAGTGGAATGGTATGAATGTGTTGGAATAAAGTAAATGTCCTAAAATAAAATAATACACATATTGGGCGAAAAATTGGCACAATGCCCTAACATATATGAAAATGAGTAGATCTAGTAAGAAATAGCAATGAAACAATAAAACATATGGATGTTTATAGTGGTTCAATAAATTAGTTTTCCTACGTCCACTTTAATCTTATTTAGGTTGAGTTTATCACTAAGTACAAGAGTGTTTCCAGTTAGAACAAATCTAAGCAACCTATAGGTGATAGACTTGAGTATAGATAAGAGACCAAAGAAGAAGAATGGCCAAAAGTCCTTTAAAAGTTGCTCTAGGCTTGTTATTTATTAGAGAATCACCCACAAGAGTCACCAGGTCGCTGAAGACCAGGTAAAACTCCAGTTCCAAGAAAGTAAGGAGGAGGACGAAGTCACCCTACCTTTAAATCTTGTCGGTGTTGGCATGAATCATGTCGGCACTAACATGAATTGCTTATTGCATCGTACTTCTCTCTCTTTTACTCCTTTATGTCTTCAAACCACGAGCACTTTTGCCATGGAAATCAGGTCATTACTGAGATGTTCTTACACGTCTAGTATGTGTTCCCTTCTTTAGAGCTTTTAGGAGTCATTCACCCGCTCCCTAAAAAATAAGCCCTAGGACGACCATTTTATTCAACTGCTCCTTGACCAAAGCGTATGAAGTAACCTAGGCCTAACAAAAAAACTAGTATCGACATGAAATCATGTCGGTACTAACTTCCTTCTGCTTGTGTTCCTCGACTCCAAACATTTTAAGGTCGTTCCCAATGCCATTCTGTGTTTGCCTCGAAGTCCTTGAACCATTTCGTCTTAATGTTTAGATTCATCTGAAAACTACTTGGTCTAAAAGCTGGATAATATTTTCCCTCCAAAGTACGCTTCAGTGGGAAATGAAGCTTGCTTTGGATCAAGATAAGTGCATTTAACCATCCGCACAAGTCCATTGGTTGTCCAAGAGTTGCTTTGGAATGTCATCTATATTACAAGAGCATTTATTCAACCAATTTAAGTAGTAATCGTACCATTTTTCATGCCAAGGTCTAGACCTACATCACCTTGATGATCGTTCCATGCATCGGCCAGGTGAGAATTCCTTCTCCCTTTTTTTACAACTGATAAATCATATCGGTACCGACCACTTTATGTCAGTACCGATATGAAATGCTGAGTTCCTTATTAATATTAGGAATTGGTGAATTTTCATATTTACATTTATCTGCTTTGTTTTTAATTCAGACTTGACTTTCTCTTTTAAGCGATTTCAAGCATTCACCACCGCCATCTACTCTGACCACTCTAGTGGCCGCCTCCGCCTTGTTTTCAACACCAGTCCGTCGTTACTCTTCATCTCAGGCGAACTCCTCTGCTTCGAGAATTCGGTCCCGACATCTCCACCTTAATATAGATATCTAGTTTAAAGCTTGAAGGTAGGTTCCCTTTGCTAAAGCGGTGGTCATGGCGCCACTATTAACCATCGCTGGGGGTTGTCTATGGCTGGAGAATGGCTGAGAGTTTAGATTTGCAATCGACCTTCATCCAACATCTTGACCATTCCAGAACCTAGGATTCCCTAGGGTTATCTTCAAGCTTGACCCGAAGTTAACACGATGACCACTCCAATCATGGTGGTATCACGCCTACTCGGTGTTAGCCTTGAGTCTCCACCAACTTTGCTTTGGGTTTCTTATGTTTTGCAATGGCTTTTAAGCCTCCACATATTCAAAATTCATGAATGCAACTCACCAAGGTATGGTCGATCGCAAGTTGTCATTTAAAACCCCACTAAGACCGTTCTTACCAAAGAATGGTCATGTCAAATATACTCCAACATTCAAATAATTCCATAATATAGCACTTCAAGTTACGACACAATCCTATGTTCCTGCAAAGAAATCTCTATGTCGCTCCAGACAACGGTTTCGTTATTGTTCATCCTACGCTAAGGGTAAGATCCGACAGACAGTTCCATCGTGCGACAGAGTTCATTTTCCAACACGAGCGGGTTATCTACATAGAATATTTCATTCATCGTGCATCGAGCACAGGATACACATTTTATTGATTGACACTTCAAACTGCCTCGAACGATGTCCAGAATCTGATTGGTTAGCAAACTTCGACATCCGTTGGATTCTGCGCGTAGGCCAAACGGGTGTATATTAAAATTGAATTTCAACATAAAACATACCTGACCGCATTTAATATCGAGTTTTCCATAATGACTCATCATTCACCTTATTTCAATGTTTGTGCTGGGTCGTCAACTGCTCCTAAAGCCAGCTCCTCTACAGTTAAAGCAACGACATATGCCAACTAGATTTAGATGCTCAATTACAAACGAGTTACAAGAAGTGATAGTTCCAATGGCTCCATTCCAAAATCAACCACCCCCACGAAACAAAGATCTCGGCCTATAGGTTTTGAATGACTCCACGGAGTCAATACCATTTATATTGACTGCTAACTCACTCCATACAATATGCCCCCTATATGGTGTTATCCACATATATTCAATCTCGAAAGTAACGCTATAAGTGATGGCATCAAAAAGAAATCAATGCTTTTAGGACCAATGTCGAAAGAATAGCGACGAACCAATGACAAAGATATGAAGATAGGTCAATGCCATAGGACTATGGTATCCTCCTTCATCTATACCGCACCTCATCACATTGCAACTCATCAGTACTACATCACTTCAATACATCATTTAATTAATAACGTGTTTCTTTAAAGAAGTGGTGATGTCGAGTGTGACCAACATCGTAAACCATCAGTGTTATGTTCATTGCTCAGAATCAACAACACTGTTGCTACTATTACTATCCTCGAAGGAATGCAATAGGCAATATAGATGAGACGCCACGTCAATAAGTAGTGCCAAATGAATGGAAATGAGTTAGTGCCATACACCAACGGTGCCGACCCTCATCAATGTTGGCATCTCATGTCATCAACAAAACCAAGAACACTAAACGACATCAGCGCCGCCTATCATCCGTAGGGTTGGATGAACACACATCACAAAGCAATGTTTAATGAAACTAGCGCCGTAAGTATTCAAAAAAAGTAATGGAATTGAGCATGATAGATATCGTAAGCTATCGTAGTTATAACAGCATAATCTACACCATGCTTCATGGATGCCACATCCTATTGATTCCGACTTTCACCTATGGGGATAATCCATCAGTACCACTCTTTGTCAATGTTTCTCATTAATGATACTGCCTGAAGTTAATGCCATTATGTAATGGTGTTACATCTCTTTGATATCACTTCCATTCCAACGTCGTTGCTCCTTAGAGATGTCTTTCAAATAGAACCACCCATCATTGATGTCGCCAATGACCAATAACACCATTCTACAGTGTTGATGGTGAACGTCGTCATTGTCAACAAAAGCTATACATGTAATGTTGATGGTGAATGTTGCCAATGTCCATAGAAGCAAAGCCAATCGTGATGTAAGTAATTGATGCCCCGTTTCCCCACCATTGGAACAAAGCCGGAGCTTCACCCTACACCTAAAAAACGCCGAAAGTCATTATGTTGCATTGACGATGCTGAAGCCCAGGAATGTCGCCGCCAAGCTGTTGTGCCTCCCGTCTACCCTTATAGATATGAACCTAGGGGGTTGAAGGAAGGGGCGATCACTTTTCTTCTCTTCCTTCTAAAATCAAAGCATTGTAACCCCTAATCAAATTGGGGAAAATTATCAATTGATTGTAAATCTCATAATTCTATGATAAGGAATATGGACAATATCGAATATAGCTTAGACTATGAATGATGACAACCATAGCCTATTTTGTCTATGGATAACATCGAACATAACTTAATTTGCAATGTGACTATGCACTTTGAATAGTATTGACATGGACATGCATATAATAAAACTCCCTAGTCCTAAAGCTCAACGTGATTATTTCCAAAGGGCTTCAGACTAAACAAGAAATTATATGCATAATTACTATTTTACCAATCACATATGAACATTAGACTCCAAATAAGGACCAATCACCTAGCCTATTAACATGCTTAATGGACTATTGCACGAATTTTCTACTTGTCTTCTCTATCTCCTTTGGATATATGGCATAAGCCTCTGAGTATTTTATTCCAAAAGGTTACATGGATTCTCGAATGTATATTCCAAGTGATCTTAAGGGCCCTTGAATGTTTCATTCCAAGTGACCTTAAGGGATCTCGAATATCATATTCCAAGAAAATAGTCGGACTTTCAAATATTTTACATCAAAGGCTCAATGGCATTATAAATCCATCTTTTAATGACTTCACCTTGCATCTAACCTCGAATGATAAACTTATTCTGGATGGCACTCTTTGGTCATTGCCAATTGAGTCATGCTTAGTTGTGATTTTATCAAGGGTTAGTTAATCACAATCAGCATCATGGGTCTTATGCCAAATTTTTTATTTAACATTCTAATGCTAGAAGGAGGGCTCGAACCTCCGACATATTTAACATTCTACTTAAGCTAATGAAGTGAATTTTTGTTTCAAGAAAAAGAGATCAGACGACTTATTGCTTTAAATAAAGGATTCATACAAATGACAAAATTAGAAGAAAATATAGTTCCCAACTTCAACTTGGGAAACGTGGAGCCTAGATAGCCATCAAAACCGGCATAACCTACCAACAGCGAAGCCAAGATAAAAAGCATAGAACAACAAGTATGAATGATTAAAGAACTTTTGGAAGGAATCCTTGCTCAAAAATCTTCCGAAACCACCGGGCTTATGGGGGAAGATGAAGTAGAGTCTCCAAGAAGGAAATTGGATTCTTCTTTTCTTAAAAACAAAAGGAAGGAAAACTTACTGTAACTCCACAAAGAAGGAAAGGTAGCCAACAGGCTGAAGCAACAAGCGCTCTCCAAAGTCATTGGCGGATAACAAGGTCAAAGCAAATTACTAAGGAAGGTTGGAGGAAAAGTCCAATGAACAATCTAGAAGTGCTTTATCCAAGGTGTACATACCTGATAGGAGTAACTACCATAGTGATGAAGCCTACTTGAGAGACATGTCGGAAAAAATGGCAAAAGATATGCTTAATATCAAGTGAAAAAGAACTCTCGACGACAAAGTCAACAATAATCATAGGGAAGCTCCCTTTACAGATGAAATCATGTCCACAAAAGTTCCTTCTCATGTCAAGATTCCATCCATCGGCTATAGTGGAACAACCGATCCAGATGATCGCCTAATGGCTTTTGTACATTAGATGGATTTATACAATGCATCTGGAGCTGTGTGTTGTAGGCTCTTCCCTACTACTTTTCATGGAGCGGCAGCTAAATGGTACAGGCAATACCGAGAGAAGACTATCTATTTCTGGAAACAATTTTCCTATGAATTCTCAGTGCACTTCTGTATTTGTAAAACCCCACTATTGACTACACCATGCTAACTAATACTAAGCAAAGACCAGGGGAGTTATTGAGTGATTATATTAAAAGGTTCAACATAGAGGCCCTCAAAGTGAAAGATACGACAGATAGAGATAAGCTAGTGGCAGTACACTCAGCGCTGATTGAGCAAACCCCGTTCTGGTGAGAACTTTGTAAACATGGATGCAAAGGTTTGCAGGATTTCTACTTTTAAGCTGACAAAATTCATCCGTATGGATGAAATGTTTCACGCCAAGAAGAAAGCTCAAAAGAAGAAGGAAGTAGGAAAAATGGCTTATGGCTGTGACAATAAGAAGCGAAAAAAGGAGGAGACACCAAGTACCAATCATGTTGCTTTGAACAAGCCAATATCCTATATATTCCCTACAATGAAAGAAAATGGAAATATTCAAGATTCCTACAAAGCCGGAACCAACCTGAACCATGGAGAGGGGATGAGTACTATGCCAACCATAAGGCAAATAGACATAAAATAGATGAGTGTAGATTACTCGAGGGAATATTTTAGCGTATGATTCGCTCTGGACACCTGAAGGAGTTTGTTAAGGATAATTAGAAAGCTGTTCGTTCTAAAAGTGGTAACTAAAGACTACCAAACAACACTACAAATCTAGTAAAAGGTGATATTCAGCCAAATTTCATTCCACTCCTTAATAGAATTGATGTATTTCATGGAGGCCCACACCTAGCTAGAAGTAGCAAAGGGGCTAGGAATCGCTATATCAAAGAAGCAAAGGATGGAATTTTCTCTATTTTGGACGAGCCGCCACTTAAAAATCCAAGGTTCCAAATCTAGATGCATAACTTAACCATCACTCCACAAGAGCTAAGAGGAGTTTGTCATCCCATAACGATTTGCTAATGGTCACTGTGAAAATTGGACTTTCTGTGGTTACTAAAATTTTGGTGGATACCAAAAGCGCAGTCAACGTGATATTTAAACATGCATTTAACCAAACGGGAATTCTGTAGGAAAAACTAGAACCGAGCTTCGAGCCTATTTTTGGGTTCAATAATAAAGGGTTAACTCCAGTTGGGCAGACATGACTTCTCATGAAAATGGGACTTCCACCGCATTTTCGGACCTTTAAAACTCTCTTTTTCATTATAGATCAACCTTTTTATTATAATTCCTTCTTTGGACGGCCAACTTAGGATGAAGTTGATGCTTTTGTTTCATTGAAGTATCTGATGGTGATGTTCCTGACCAAAATGGATGGGGAACCATAAGGGAAGAATAATTTAGTGCTCGGGAGATGTACTTTGCCACTATTGAGCAATATAAACAAGACTATCTTTCTTGTTATGATTTGGAGGAAAATGAATTAATCAGAACTGATGCTGAAAAGCCTTTGAATGATGATTCTTCAAACTCGTCACCCAAAGCAAAAACAAGGCTTATCGAGAAAGCTAAGCATGCATTGAAAAATTTTGATTTCTATAAAAAGAAAAGAAAACGGAAGAAAGCAAACTTAGTGGAAGATGAAATAGAAGGCGAAGGAATCAACAGGCAGTACGCGAGCATTTCTAGCTTCGGGTTGTTTCTCTCAACAGTCTTTAATCGCTTGCTAACATAATATACTTGCCTTTGGATCTGATTCTCTTTCGTGTATAAGTGCAAAACTTATGGTGTGTACCTACACCGCTAAATGGATGTATAAGTCTTCACGATCCAGTGGCTTGGATAGGATGGGAGTCTCTCTAAGTGATCTACCAGAGCTTGAAACGCATCTATGCAATCCTTTGTCAATTCAAAGGTTCTCTTCCTTCTCCTAATCAAATCGAAGAAGGGAATAAACTTGTTAGGGGCCCTGGAGATGAATCTGCTTAAGGCGACGACCTTCCCATTGAGGCTCTATACTTACTTAATCGTCTTCGACACTTAGATGTTTTGAATTTCTTGAATCCTCTCAGGGTTTTCCTTGATTCCGTGAGAGTTAACAATGAAACCTGGAAATCTCCCTGACGCAACCCCAAAAGAGCATTTCAAGGGATTGATTTTCATTCCATGATTTTGGAGAACACTGAACATCTCTGCCAAGTCATCAATGTGGTCATTTGATTGGCGTGACATCACGAGGATATCATCTATATATACTTTCATCGTTTGCCCGATCCGATCTTTAAACATTCGGTTAACCAGTCACTAGTTAGTAGCTTCAGCATTATTTAGTTCAAACGGCATCACAACATAACAATATAGCCCAAGATCGGTAATGAAGCTGGTGTGCTCCTGATCAAGGATGTGCATTAAGATCTGGTTGTATGCAGAGTATGCATCCCTAAATGCAAGCAATTCATGTCTAGCAGTTGAATCTACCATTTAGTCGATCCTCGGAAGTGAAAAGTTGTCTTTTGGGCATGCCTTGTTCAGGTCTGAGTAGTCGACGCATGTCCACCGCTTTCCATTAGCTTTTCTTGCAAGAACTAGATTGGATACCCATTTAAGTTAGAGGGTGTCATGGATAAACCCATTGTTTTTGAGTTTATCCACCTCTTATTTGAGTGCGGTAGATCTCTCTAGATCCATGCTACATCGCTTTTTTTTCACCAGGACATGCCTTGGGTCGATATTCAATGCATGGCTTGTGATAGTCGGCGAGATCACACTCATGTCGCAATGGGTCCAAGCGAACACATCAAGATTTGCTCTGAGAAAGCCAGCTAATTCTTTCATCATCATTGCACTGAGCTGTGATCCAATATTCTAGACCCACGATGGGTCATCATGGCTGGCCATAAGTCGATCTTTAGCTTAGCAGATGCAGCGTTGGATTCTTTGGGCTCCTCTTCTTCATCGCTATGGTCAATATCTTTATAGAATCGACTATATTGTTGTTGCTTGATATTGGCCTTATATTGTGAGCTGAAAAATTCTTAAGTGGATTTGCCTAAGCAGTAGGATAGGTTTTGATCCCTTGTATTAGTGGGACTTAAGCAGTTTATGGTTTGACATGAACATAATTGACTTTCTATTATAAAAATATTTTCTTAGACCATATGAACTCAAAATCGAACAATGGGACACTATATATGACTTGCATACTTGAACTAGCATATGGCCTTGAATTTGATGTTTACCACTTCATACTTGAATAGATTAACATATTTGCTCTTGTACGGATTGTAACACATGCCCTGAATGAACTTGAATATAAATGATAGATTCTTATATGTCGATAGCTGATCCCTGAATTTGAACATAATTGTTTCGCGTAACCATCGATGTGAAATCTGATTGTAACGGTTAGCGATGACGGTCACTCCGATTGAACTTTTGGATCTTGTTGTTAATCGATGACTCCGATAGTGATGGGTTCTAGATGCTTTGAGCGATTATCTGCAATGGCTAAAGATCAAGCATGGAAGCACATCAAATCAAATACCAAGTAGGGTTCAGCCTCATGTTGCGCACAGCTACATAGCTAGCTCTTACTTTGAGTTTGAATCTGCTTATGTATTCGAGTAACATGCTTTCCATTCAATGTACTTGCGATCTATTGCTCATCTCCAGGTTGGAATGGTATTCAGTCGCCCATGAGCCTAGGCATCGATCAGATGATTCTATCTCTAAGCTTCCTTTTGGTCATAGCCTCGAGTCGTTATAAGCACCAGGTATGAGTCACGGTATCGAGCTATCGTAGTCTGTTTTTGGATGATCACACTTCTACCCCGGGTCTCGGGTTGATAAATGTATTGCATGGACAGTTGAGTCTTGTTCTAAGCGTGTTTACACTCCCACCTAAGCTCCAAATACTTAGAGTTGATCGATGAATAGTTGGCTCACATTCATCTTGATTCTCGCTCGTGCTCTAAGTCAAGGGTAAATATTGATAAGTGGATGGGCATGTCATATCTGTTTTGATTTTACACTCTTTCCCATCGAATCATGGGATCCATTTAGTTGATGGAAGGATGAGTCGTGCCTATTCTGAATTGTATTTTGGCTTTTCCTTCCCAGGGGAAGACTTTAATGCCCCATCGGATTTCCAGACTGAGCTGTGTACTGGATGGTCAAACACGTCCACTTATGATGCAGATGTAACCATACTCTAAGAAAGCACCATAGAATGGATGGTTAAGTCAGATCTAATCTGTGGCTTATGCTTCCCTTGTCAAACCAAGGGCAAGGATCAGTGTGTGGATGGTCAAGTCACATCCGTTTCGAACTGCTCTTCTAGTCAAATCATGGTCAGAGCTAGCGAATGAACGATTATGTCACATTCATTCGGAACTGGACGGTCAATCACATCTATTTTGATTTATGTTATCCTGTTGGACTAAAGGATAGAATTAGCTCAGGAGCGTCAAGTCTTGCTCATCTAGTTTCATACTCCTCTTGACAGATCAAAGGAGGGTGATGGAGAATGAATGGTCAAGTCACACTTATTCTTGGTTTATTATCATATCCATGCTCTAGTGACAGGAGTTCTTCGATAGATCTTCGGGTCACATTCATTTGTGGTTAGTGTAGATCGATATTAACTATCAATCCAGTGACACGATATAAAAAGTTTGATCAATATTGCATGTTGATCTGACGGTACCATATAGGCAGGTACCAGTAACTTTGGATGTTGTTCTGATTGGTTTTGTATTACGGCCTCCCTGCAGTCGCTGCCTTGAGCCGTAAGGAACACCAAGCCGGAGCTATAGTGAGCTGCCATATTTAGCTTTCAGTGGTTTGTGCTCCTGCCCCTAATCTTGGGTTAACGGAGTTAGTTCGTGGATGGTCGAATTCCATTTTTGATGAGTTATATTTTTCTTGTCAAATTCAGGTCTAAGTTAACGAATGAGTAGTCGAATCACATCCACTCGTTTGTTTATACTCTTATCTGCACTATGAGGATCAGAATTAGTCGATGGGCAGTTAATCACGCCTATTTGATGTTTATTCTAGTCCACACTCTGGGAACTGGAGTTATTCCAAAAAAATGGTCGAACCACATTTTCCTTAGTAATTTCTTCTACCCAGAGTCAGGGGCAAAATTCTAAAAGTGGTCGGTCATATCATGTTTACTCTTACTTGGAGTTCTTCCCATCGAATCGTGGGAAGGAGTTGACTAGTGGATGGTGAGCCACATCCATTTTATGTTTTATACTCAGCATGTCGGTTTATAGGGGAGAGTTAATGGATGAATGGTCGAACCATGTCCATTTTCTACCTATACTCTTATCCGCACTCTAGGGAGCAGAGTTTGTTGATGGGCGGTCAGTCACACCCATTTGGTGTTTATAATCTAGCTCGCGCTCTGGGAACTAGAGTTATCAATAGACGATCGAACCACGTCCATTTTCTGATTTAACCCCCCTTTGTCAAACCGAGAGAGAGTTAGTGAGTGGACGATCGAACCACGTCTGCTTGGTGAATTTTTACTCCAACTGTCAAGGCAAAGGTGACTGAATGTTCGAGTCATGTTCATTCACGATTGGATGGGCAGTCACATCCTTACTGAATCGGATGGTTAGTCACATCTGTTTTGTCTACCTGGCTCTTCTTGCTGAGTCAAGGAAGAAATTTTATGCTATATGTTTGGAGTGCATTTGCATAAATTTATGTTATGGGTCCTGTGCCGAGGACAAGAATTGATGCACGAACGGTCGTGTCGCGTCAGCTTTGTATCAGATGATCGGGTCGCATCCGATTTACTTGTACTCTAGTCTTTACTTGGGGAATAAAGTTTGTTAACGGACGGCCGGACTGTGCCCATTTGGAGCTAATACTTCAGTTCACACTGGGGAATCTGAGTTATTTGCTGTATGGTTGAACCACGTCCATGTCTTAGTTTGGATTTTGGGGTTGCCGATGTCTGGGCAAGGCTTGAATAGTTCATCGTACTTCATGCGCAAGCAAGGTTGCGGATGGACGTATCACATCTTCCTTGGATTGGATGGTCAAATCACGTCAAATTTATGCCTGGGCTCTCAAACTTCCCCTACCTTCAGGGTAAGAGGTAACGCACGAACGATCGTATCGTATCCACTTTCATTCGGATTCTGCTTCTGTCGAGGCTTGGGAGTAAGATGAGTGTTCTTACGAACTTCGAGCTCGAGCAAGGGAGTGGATGGTTAGACCACATCCACTTTGAGTCGTGTGTTTGCCCTTAAGTTAGGAGCAAGAGTTGGAGAGCGGACGGTCGAACCACGTCCACTTTTTTATGGTATTTATACTCTAGACCGCGCTGAGGGACTAGAGTTGATCGATCGACGGACGAACCGCGTCCATTTGTTTATTTGTGTTTATATTTCGGTCTGCATTGGGGGACCAGGGTTAGTCGATGGGTGGTCAATCACACCCGCTTTTGATTCATACTCCACCATTCGACTCAAGAAAGGAGTTGTTGAATGAACGATCGAGTCGCGTTCATTCGTGGAATGGGATTTTGCCCCCAGCGTCGAGGATAAAAGTTGGTGAGTGAACGATCGATTCACGTCCACTTAGTGATTAAGTAATGGATGGTCGGATCACACCCATGCTTCGGTTGGACGGTCAGGTCTCGTCCAATTTACTTCATACTCCTCCCGGCAAGTCAAGGGAGAGAGTTGTTGGGCGGATAGTCAAGTCGCATCCACCTCAAGCTGCAGTCGTGTTCTCGTGTCGAGGGCGGTGGTTGAAGTGTAGACAGTCAGTTATGCCTACTTTTAGTTGAGCTCCCAAATTGCCCTCTGTGTTCAGGGCAGGAGTCGATGTGTGGACGGTCACGTCATGTCCAGTTCTAGTTGAACCCCTATCTCACCGAGTTTTGGGAGAGGCATAAGTGTTTCCGTAAACTTCAAGTAGGTGCTGGCGAGTGGAAGGTCGGGTCACCTCCAGCCCAAGCCATTCTTTGGTCTCCAAGTCAAGTGTGGAGGTTGATGAGCGGTCTGTCAGTCCTGTCCACTTTTTATCAAAGTTTGACCTTATCGGGCTCTGAGCAGGCATAGATGTTCTGTCACAATGGAAGCACAGAATAGGAAGTGGGTGGTCGAGTCACACCCACTTTCTGTTTTGGGTTCTTGCCCTCAAGTCAGGGGCATATGGCAGCCAATGAGCGGTTGAATCACCCTCATCTTTATGATACTCCAAAGGTCCGATCATGGTCCATGGAGGCTGGTTGATGCCTAACTCTGGGTACTTGGTTACCTGCATCATTTGCAAGCAATTCAATTCAAGTTGGTTGTAGTTCAAAACCTAACTGAAATTGAAATAAATTTTAGTGATAGGTGAAGTATTGTCGCGTGCTCGCTACTCCATTTTGACTTAGCCCTTCTCAATTAGAAGTCAACGGTAGGTGGTCCATTTGATAATCAAAGGTTTTTATTGGTAATGGTCGGACGTCTTCTGCCCGCCATTCTTTAAGGCTTGCACATATTATTGAAGCTTTCCTTTCCGAATCATCTCTTCGATCACATCTCGAAGGTCCAATCGTTAGTATTACAACCATATGTATCGGGAAATATACAATACTTCCCAGAGTTCCTTTAGGTTTCGGTTGACTCTCTCAGGCTAGTTTCATGTACTGCTCCGAATCATGAGTCGCCAAGTAGACTCTTTCAATTGAGTCATCCAAAGGAGTAAATGAGTCAAATTTTGGGATTCTGGGTCGTCTCTTAGAATCCGAGTCCTCATCTAGGGCATCGTCATTGCCACACTTGCTTTGAATCCCTTTTGCCAATGGGCCTGCATTATTCTTTTCCCTAGTCTACTTCGCCTCCTCCTTGATTAGGTTTTGGTTTGCTATGTAATAGAAACGATCCAAGGTCATAGGAGGCTCCCCAACTAACCAGTCATCAAAGTGTGTCTTGGAGTCGATTCCCCTGATCAATGCCATCGGTATGATATTCTCACTGGGATTGCTCACTTTAGTGACAGCGGTGTTAAATCTCTGCTAGAAGTCTTTGAGCAGCTCGCCTGACGCTTGGATAAGTTGGATAATGACATCGCAACCTTAGGGCAAGTAGCATACATTCTGAATTTCCCGATGGACTTCTTATCCAGTTGATTAAACGAGGAGATGGACCTGGGTGATAATCGCATAAATAGCATGATCGCTACTCCATCGAGAATATGGGAAAGCATCAGCATTTGATTGCGTTCGTCGCTTTGGTGGAATCCATGTGCCATTCATATTTCATGAGATGCTCTTGGGGATATATGTTTCCAGAATGCACCATCATGGTTGGCATATTGAATCTTCTTGGATATTATGCCCCTAAATTAGCTTCAATGAATAGGTTCTGATGGGGGGAGATGCTCCAATCTTCATCAGTCTGGTCATGGCTTTCTTTAATAAATTGTCGCACCATAGTTGTCAAGTCTAGTGTTTGGAAGCTGGTCAGTTGAGGGCAGTCGCAATCTACCCTAAGAGCTTGATCTATTAACCGATCCCAATTCACGTCATGTCGCCTTAGTTCTTCTGCCACTGAATACCGTTTGAGTAGCGGTTCCTCTTCTATTTCTTAGCACTGCGCTGCGATATGGGTTCGGGTACAGATGCCGTATTGGCATGCTTTTGCATGCGTTTATCATTTTGGTACCGATCCCCTATAGAGTTTCGTAGCGTTCTTTTGGACCCAAATACACTTGAGTATATGTATATGGGTATATAATCCAATTATTTAGTCTATCTCCACTTTCATTCGCAACTGATCCCTTATTTCACATCTGCTCACTGATTTGATCCCTCCTTCTCACATTTCTTCACAGATCACTTTCCCACTTTTTCTTATTCGTTCACACTCGTTCCATCTAGCAATTGGATGTAGCATATTGGAAATGATGAAGGGGAGAAGCGGTTCAAGAATGGAATCGGTTATGGCATGGGGAAGTGTATGGAGGTCGTGATCTACTGTTGAATGAGTATAGGGATCGCTTATGATTGTGGAGAAAATGAGGTGGAGTGGAAAAAGGCGATCAGTACTAAGGCATTAAATGGTTGTAGCTTGGCATGGAGATGGTGGTAGGCATGATCGGTTGCAGTGCTGAGGAGATATCAGTTGTAGTACTTTGGGGCTGCAAATTGCACAAAGCAAGTTTACCTAAGGGAGGGATCATGTACGATCCCTTTTCCTATGGCGACTTAGCCATTTTTAGGCATTGTGAGCCTGTAATTAAACACCTGATCCTATATACTTGACCGCATGGTTGAACTTGATAATGAGCTTCAGTCTTGAACTTTGGACACAAAATCCATAATTGTACATTACCTTAAACTCGTGATCAAATGTGTAGGGCTTGCCTATGAATAAACTCGGATATATGGACTTTGTATTCGATCATACTTGAATATGGACTTGATTTTGTTTTTGCAATATTGCATAGGTCACTTGGAGCGCTTTCCACGGTCTCTCCATATTAGAGTTAGTGATTATTCAAGAGGAAGCTTGTAAATTTGTGGCTCCCTGCTATGCTCAACCTTCCAGAAGAGCGATCTCTGTGTTCTCTACTGCTTCATCAGCAGGTCATGAGGAGGTAGCAATGGCCTTCTCCTTCCTAGGAGATATTGTAGGTAACTTCCTCATAGATCTCTTTCAAATCTGAGTAGAATAGGAAACTCGTTAGTAGAAATCTGGATCTATCTCATGGATAATGGAATCCACCTGTAGATGAAGAGATCCAATCAAGCCGAGAATTCAACTCTAAGTGAAAACACCAAAATGTTTATGGAAAATTGGTCACAAACACCCAATAGAGTTTGTGCAGAGAAATAAAGAAGAAATCTAAATGAAATAGAGAAAATAAGCTATTAACTAATCGAAAGTAAGCAATAATAAGAACACAGCAATTTATAATGGTTCGGCATTGAAAGACTACGTCCACTTTGAAGACATAACTTTATTAATCACTTGAATTGTTGAGTATAGAGGGATGGATCAGGTATAATCCATAGTTACAATGGAGTACAAAAGAAACAACAGTGGAAAGATCCATAAAAGGAACCATGAAGCCTGCATTTATAAGGGAAGACGATCAAATATCTCCCTGAAATTTCGACAGTAGAATCTTGAGATATAGACGAGGTGACCTAGAAAATTCCAAGGCCCAATTCCCAAGAAATAGGAGTTGGCCCTGACCCTTCTTAATGGCCATGTGGCATGCTGCGAACCCTCCGGTGGGTCCCCCTGGTTGTTAGCTCCATGTTCCAAAGGTTTCATGTATAGTTGACTTCTGGATTGTGAGATGTTAACCGATCATCGTTGAGTTGAATGTTTGGGCTGATACGATTAGAACCCTTGATACGATTCAATCCCTTGATACGATCTGATCCCTTTCCTAGGTGAAGGAATTACGATGCGATCCCTTGCCCAGGGGAAGTAATTTGCCCATAACTTGAGCGTACGAATTTCAAATGACTTGAAATTTGAAATGTGGCCTCATGGGGCCTTCCTTTTCACTCCATATCGATCTCACTCAGTTTGGGACAAAATATTAGGAAATGTGTTGATCCCTTAGGGGAAGGAATAGGCACCAATCCCATGTCTAGGGGAGGCACTAATCCATACTTAGAATATTATGAAGAGTCTATCCCTTGGTCTTTCTTGATCGTTGTTTCATACCATTGTCTGTGATTGATCTCTGAGCCTAATAATCATCTCTTTGGACTTCCTGCCTCGATGATAGTTGAGTCTAACTTATCCAATTAGTCTGAATATAGCCGGGCCAAAAGGTTGGTTAACGGCAACAAATTGAATATAATAAATATCGCAAACATATTCTTATTTACGGATTGGTTTAGAATTATTTACAACCTAATCTAGAAATTAGTCCTAAAAGTATGAATTTAGAATACTGATTTGAATGAAATTTATTTCAGATCTGAAATAGGTTGTATAATAATGTTATAAATTTGGATTATTACCCTATTCTTGCTAGAATGTAAACTTCTCTATGTTTGAAATTGTTGAAATTTAGATCCGTTTAATATTTGTAAATTAGTTTGATTTCTTTCCCTTTTAGGAAAAATATAGCATATGATCTAGTAAGGAATAGATGAAAATAAAAGAGAAAGAGACGTGTAAAGTATGAAGTCATTGCAGTTTACACTGTCTATTTCAGTAATAAAAAGAAATTATTATTTCTTGTAATTTCAAATGATGTAATCTTTTATATTTTAAAGTTAAATATTTTGTTTTGGACTAATTTAAGGAAATTATAGCGGATAATCTTTTTATATATAATTCCAGCAATTGAACATGGAAAAGAATATTCTAGTGAAGATATATAACTAGAATATATTTGATAAAAGTATATATTTGTACGTAGTTTACCATGCTTGTAATAATTAAATAAAAAGCTAATAACGATGCTTACACATAATAAGACTGTTTAGAATAATTAATTATTGGAAAAGGAATTTAAAATGTTGTAGCTCCAATAAACGAAATATAAATGGTAATAAATATGGGAGTTGCAATACTTAATAGGGTAAGTGGATTAATGGAACTGATAAATAAAGAAGTTGAATTAATTACAATGGAATAGTTAAAAAGGTTACTAACTTGAAATTAGTAACCATACATAAATGCCTTAGGACACATTCGATAGGATTTTATGGATAAATTAACATTTATGAGCATAAAAAGGGGATTTATGGGTAGATGAGTATTTAAGGTAAATCTTATTGCCTTAAATAAAAAGGGAATTAGTAAGATAATTCCAATGTCTACTTAAGATAATATAAGTAAAGACTTAGAATGGTTAATTGGTCTTAGTAGGTTAGTGATGCGAGGTCAATAGGGTCACTCGACAGAAGACAACCCTTCACTTTGAGGCTACCAATAGTCGGGTGCACTTATTACTGATGTGAGATATCACTAATCCTAGGACTCTTGATGGCGTGAGAGATTGGGCCTTCTTTCTTAATTGGAAAGTATTAAATGGTCTAAATTTTGAATTAGGAGCGGTGAGGATATCTCCATAGGGATTCGCTTCTAGTTTGAGGTATTAAGTGGCTGTATGGTCCACTTTTCTCCTAAAAGGAAGTTTTAAATAACCTAGTGAGATTCCAAATAAATAATGATCACTACAAGAAAAATGGTTTTTTGCAGCTCCATATAACAGCATTTAATTCAAAAAGCTGCGATTGTTCAAATTTACTTTCATATATAATTAAATATAAAAAAGAAAACGCTGTGTAACCACTAATGTTTTGGCGGGGATATGACTCTTTTCGCGGCCTCATTTTTATTCTTTTCGCTTCCAACCAAATAACACTTCATCTCAAAATCTCATGCTTGCCAATGTTGATTTCCCTGCCTTATAATCCTACCACACAGACGCGTGCACTGATGGTACTCCTCCATTGCTACAATGACGATTTTGAAAATTAGGGTTTTCCACGTAAGTAATTTTGACTTCTTTATCGAATTTTGGGTATTCGCAATTTAGTTGAGATAAGCGTGGGTTCTGCGAATTTTAAAGCGATCGAGTTTCCACTATGATATTTATGAATTTAGTTTTTTTAAATCCACTTCCCATTTTGTAACTACTACTCATTTTAGTTTTACGGCAGATAGGATGTGTGATTCATCAACGTCATCAGGATCGATGCTTTGCGAAGTCTATTTGAATTTTAATTTGGTCGGTTTCAGATGTTTCTACAATTTTGAATACTTTAAGTATAGTTTAAATTTTATCTCTATTATGCATTTTTCCTTCAATTTGAATAAGTAATTTGTAGTAAATGCAACATCATACTGACTTTCATCAGAGGATACCAGAGGATCGGTGAAAACATAACCAAGGGAACTCCAGATATTCATGAAGCAATTGATGTGAGTATTTTTATTTCTACTTTTATTTTTCTCTGATCAATCTATATGTAATTTTTTCTTTCTGAATGAGATTATATCTATTTAACTATAATCTAACTAGTTTTCAAATGAGAATTTGAAATTCAGTGTTACATGGAGATAGAACCAGGAAAATATGGATCGCTTGGCCAAGCTGTAGAAGGTTTTAATTTATGGTATGGCTTATTTATGGTATTTTTTTAAATATTTAACCATAAAGCAGTTGAGTTGATTTAACACAATCTACAGGCCTGATAATCCTGCGAATTTCAAATCCCTGATGGAACGTTATATCTACATTCTCAAAGGTTTTTTATTTTATTTTATCTCTTGCTGATCAATGCATTGAAAGTGCTTTTATGCCAATCTTTTTTGTTTTTGTGGGCTCTTTTTACAGATCTATCAAGAAAGATAATGCGAGGAATTGCTTTAGCATTAGGTGGCCCTCCAGATGCATTTGAAGGAGAAATTGCAGGAGACCCCTTTTGGGTAACACGTATAATTGGTTACCCTGGTTTATCTGAAAGTAAAAATAAAGAAAAAATGTGCAACGATGTTGGATGGTAATCATTCTTCTCACAATATCATTGCTTCAGTTATCATCAATTTATAACCAAATTAGTATCTTACTTGGAATTCTTTTTGTCATATGTGTTTATGCTTCTCTGACCAAGTTCAGTGGTGCTCACACAGATTATGGTATGTTTTCTGAAATACATAGGAAGCTTATAATGATTAATGTTATTTGTACTTAATTTTACCTTTATGATGTTATAAATACAGGTTTGTTGACATTGGTTAATCAAGATGACAATATTCATGCTTTACAGGTTTCTCTTTTCTTACAAACTGAAAGTTTTCCCCCTCCCTTTTCTGCGAACCCAACTTTGTTTAAACATAAATAAAGTTTATATTATTATTATTTATTTATTTCAAAAAAAAGGAATATACTTTTCACATAAAGGTCCATACTGCTGCTATTTGAATATTGTAGCATGCTTTTAGTCTTTAGATGCTCTAACTGAAGCATAAAAAAGTTTCCCTAGCAGTTTATGAATCCTTCAGTTATAGTGGTTTGCTAGCACTCAGTAGTATCCTTTTTTTTCCTCTTCTAATTTTTATGTGTTGATTTGTTAACCCACTTTATTTACCAAAATTAGGCTCAGTAGGTGTTGACCCTGCCCATTTCTCTGTAAATAAAAATAGCGTGATTTCATTTAAAAGGTGCAATGCAGGTGAAGAATCAATCAGGTGACTGGATATTTGCAGTGCCAATACCTGGAACCTTTGTTTGTAACATCGGTGACATGCTCAAGGTTATATTCATTTCCATATTTTTCATTATGGATTCATTATTTGTATATACGTTCTTTGTAACTTTTATAATTCTTTTTCCTAACTACACTTGTTAAATATGTCCAGACAAATTTCAATACACATGTAAAACCGTTGGATTTTTGCATAGAGAAGACAGGAGGAGTTGCGAAATTTGAAGGAGCTGTTTATGGCGAGCATTTAGTCAGTAAGGTGACAACCAACTTTGTTATGTAGTTATTTGAGGATTAGTAAAATAAAAATCTAAAGATAATAAAGGAAGTTTCATTTGTTATGTATAAAGTATTTTTGTGTTTGATATCTAACTTTGATATTGCTTTTTGTATGAAAAGATTATACATCCTACACCCTGTTTCTAATGATATAAGAAACAGATCAACAATGTATGATTTAAATGGAAATCTTCTTAACACCACTGGAGCTATTCAGATGCTAACCGACCACGCTCTCAGTTCCTACGGCATTATTCCTCTGTAGAGTTTCCAATAAGCGCCAAGTGAGTTGTAAGTATGTTTTGATACCTCATCTTACAATACAAGAGAGAGACAAATCTTTAGTAAATATCAGCAGTCACACGAACTGTAAGTATGTTCAGATACAGCTTGTACGTCAGTAATATGAGCGTGAATGGTGGGAGTTTTTGTAAATCACATTCATCTGTATCTCACACATACTAGATTATGTGAATAAAACTACCAACTCCTGTTCCAAGTGTTTTCTTGCACAAAGTTCCAGATAGAAGTTTTCCTTTTTCTATTCTAACGACAGTATCGCCAGGAGTAATATATCCTATTTCTGTGTCCACATGCCAACTTGAATTTTTTATAAGGTTTATCTGCATTGGGATAATAAGGTTGAAGACTTGCTTCCCAGTCCAGAGGGGTTTAGGCTTCAAAATGGCTGGAGTAGGTACTTGACCATCAAAGTCTTCCCACCACATCAAGATATTCATTAACACATCCTGCCACAAATGAAATATGATTGCGAACATTTCTTACCAATTACAGTACATGATATTCAAATGTCTCTCCACCTGTCAACCAAAAGTATCCAGCATAATTTGTATAAACTTAATAAGTTGAAATGATGAAATCGTAAAGAATGCGTATATGCTGGAACAACCTAGGTGCTAGATTGATGTAATATTGCATGTAGGTTTTTGAGAAATAATTTTTCTAAAACCTATCAGCAGTGTAATTATTTTAGTTATGATGAAACCTTGGAGTCCTATGTACAGATAGAGTTGTACACATGTGTAAATTGTATGTGTTCTCATCAAAGTAGGAGCTGTTTTGAATTAACAGTGCAAATAGGCTTTTGGAAGAAAAGAACATTAGGTTAACAAAAAATGTGAGTGTTAAAGGGTGGTCATAATAGTTGTGCTTTTCCCCAGATTTCTATTCAGCCTGCTGTATGCTAACAGCTGCTACCAGTACACAATCATGTTAAAGGGTGATTATATGATATGTTATTAATAAAAATAATTAAGCTTAATGAAATCTTATTGATTGAATAATCATGACTGGAAAATAAAATCAACAAGTTATATAGTTATGATCAAGTTTATAATGGAAGAAAGAGCATGAAATTCATGCTCTAAGGTGCTGTCAAATTAAAAAATTTACAGTCTCTATTCACTTCCTTAAATATGTGAACACAATTTAAGGTGTTTCCATTAACATGTAATTATTCACTTTATTTGATCCGGTTTTTGTAGCGTATTTATGGGACCATGTATTTTTTTTCATGCCAGTTCGTCATATTTATGAGGCCTCCATAATTTTAGGCTTTAAACACTTGCAATTAATGGTATACCCACTTATCTTTCTTGATTCATACTCTCAATTTTCAAACATTGATAAGGAATGACATAATTTGGATTATTTTTTTTAAAATTTGTGGCTTAGTTGTTAATTTCACGCGGCTAGCTTAAATTTAGCAAGAGTAAAATTTATTTTTTAAATTTCAATATTAGTCTTATATTTCACAATAAATTATAATCCCAAGTAGAGCGATCCATGTTTGTTTTGTCATGTACAATTTTCACTTGTTTGACGCAACTTGCATTGAGGTGTAAAATGTATTGATAGCATATAAAGCAGATTCACTTCCTTCCTGCGGTTTAAAAGAGAACATTTTACATTAATTTTCATTTCTTTATAGGCTAATTGACTGTTACAGTCAATTTCTATTAGGCATTTGCTAATTGATACATGCAACCGTAGTTCAAATACTCTTTTAAACTGCAAAAGAGAACATCTTGCATCAAATTTCTAATTGATTGTTACTGTCAATTTCTTATTCTTTGGTAATAGTCTTATTACCTAATCATTTTTACTTGAACTTGAGGTGTCTGTATGCATTAGAGCCATCACCTGTTTACACCTTACATACTTTTTAAGGTTTGCTTATAGCATGTGCTTAATCATGGTACACTGGTAAGCATTGCCTTAGTGATGTGATTTATTTGGTGACTTGAAAGTTATTCAGGAATCAGGAGCAGTTTGAATAATTCTGTATGCTGTAACAGGTCATTGGCATTGATCTTCTTTCTCAATCGTTATTACCTGCTATTGTTGAGCTGGCAGAAGATAAACATTGGCGAGTCCGGTTGGCTATCATTGAGTATATTCCATTACTTGCAAGTCAGCTTGGTGTCGATTTCTTTGATGATAAACTTGGTGCTCTTTGCATGCAGTGGCTTGAGGATAAGGTGATTTATACAGTTTTGAAAAATTGTTCTTAGCTCTGTGAATTTCTCAGCTGCATTGTTATTTATCATATCATCAGCTTATTTACTTGTCACCTTATACCATTCTTGGTTTTAAAAAATCGTATTCATGCAAAAATAATGGATTTTGATTATTTTGAATGAAGTCGGATTTGTTTTTTCTTTATGAATTATTAGTTTTTGTAACATTGTAGCTATGATTTTTTAGTTGGCAATCCATGATTCCTATGTTTGTAAATATTTTCAGGTTTTTGCAATTCGAGAGTCGGCTGCTAATAATCTGAAGAGGCTTGCAGAGGAATTTGGCCCTGACTGGTTATAAAGCTTGAATTTATTTTTGTTGCCTACTGATTTTGGAAACAAATCTAAGGTGAGTTTTATACTCACATTTCTAATTTAAAAACTATGGTGTCTATTTTTATTTCGATGCTTTTTGTTGTTTATTTTGGTTTGAACAAAGCCCTGTTGCGAACAATTTTGGTCCAGGGTATTCAGTTCGTACGCATGTTTCTGTGCGTCACAAATTCTTGTATTGCATGGCTACCGTGCGTGAAACATGTTGTTTGCGAAAATATTTTTGCCCAACTCACTTTGTTTACATTTTTCTTGCGTGCGTGCATGGTATGCATATTAGTACTATTCCAGGTCACATTTAATTTGTTCATTTTGTTTGTTTCGTATGTGTAAATACGTGTTATAATGCAGGTACAAAGAAAATTTATGTCCAAGTCATATTTTAAATTGTGTTGCCAGGTTACATCTTTTTATCCATTTACGTGTATTCGTGAAATACACTAGAGCTTGGGCCATATCATTTACAAATTGGTTAGCGTTAGTGTAAGTTAGTGTAAGTTCAGATTGTTACAAAAATTATTTTCGAGTTTTGAAGTCAAGTTCAGGTCAATACGAAAGAAGATAACTAATTTTCTCCTTAGGGGTCTGAAAATTTATACAACCTCCAAAACGAAAAGAGCAAGCATGAAGTGCAAAAACTTGATTTAGTTTGTTTATGATTAACTGAAAATTGGATTTATGCATTGATGAGAAAATGGATGACAGTGCCCCCACTTATTTATTTTGAGGTGAAGGTATAACTTAATGGTAGAAATATACAGTGCAAAAAAAAAAATGGACTTGAAAAAAAAAAGTAGTTTTGTTACCATGTGACAGGTTCTTCATAAACATTTGATATATTTTAACTTTCAAGTTCTCCATTGGAGATTTTGTAAAATGGCATGAGTGTAAATGAAGGATTGTTTGCATTTTTTCAGGTGCAATAGAGACCGTGCTATGTACGTTCAGCTTGGGGTTCAGCGAACTGATCTGTAAGCAGAACTACTCAGCAGTGGACATATAATTTAAAAAGCATTGTTATACATAATAAAAATACTATCACAAAGATTAAAACCTCAATTAAAGCTTTAACTATGTTGCATCTATACAGGCAGTAGATATACTATACATCAAAATTTGGAGGCAAAAGGAAGAAGTAGTTTGGGTTGTCGCTCTGTTGCATTGCATTGTAATGCTGTAGGGAGACTGTTATACAACAGTCAACACTTGTGTGTACTACTCACGTGGACGACCACATCCACATTGTAGGTAATTGTTCCACAGGTTTACAGATTAAATACTGATATTTGCTAAATTGCCGGAACCTAGCAATCTCCTACGCGAATAAAAGAAAAAAAAAGAAAAAGAAATGCTAAGTGGATAATGCAATAGCTGACATGTCTCTTAGCAAATATCTGATGAGTAAGTTGGATATATTTGTAGGTATTTGAAAAGATCAACAATCCACACTATCTATACCGAATGACAATTCTCCGTTCGATCTCTCTTGCCCCTGTCATGGGTGCAAATATCACGTTCCAGAAATTATTGCCGGTGGTCATCAATTCCGCAAAAGACATGTAATCCATTTATCATTTATTTAATATTTCAGGTCAATGCCTTATTTATTGTAACAGAGATGCAATGTGTATGTGAAGAGAAATCAAATGTACAGAGCAATGTAACAGAGATGGAATGAAAATAACAGTGTCATTGAATCTATGTGTGAATAAAAAAATGCAAAAGAGATTTGAAATGTGAATGTGCTGTTGCAGAGAAATGCAATGTGTATGTGAAGGTGCACAATAACAATCCAAAAACAAAATGGTAAACTTAAATGAATGTAACCTGAAGTGATTTTTGTTTTCAAAGAAAGTGAAAATGAGAGATCAAAGAAAACGAAACCTGAAGTGATTTTTTTTCTCAAACAAAGTGCAAATGAGAGATCAAAGAAAACAAAGAAATTAACAAATGAAAATAAAAAACTAACATAGAACTGAAAAGTAACACAAAAATTAACAAATTGTTCCGTCATTGGAATTCTTGCTCAACCTATTCTATATCTATTAATAGTTGAAATCCATTTTGGTGTCATACTTTCTTATGTGTGAATGTCAGTATGCTTGACCTCTGGTAGGCCCATGTATCGTCCCTTGGCAGAAACCATATATTCTAGTTTCATGCATTCCTTCAGGAAAAGCTGCATCATAATCGTTTAATCCATTAAGTTGTCATGTTGGTTTTGAAATAACTAAAGGATAAAGACAATGCATCAGAATAGAAAAATAACTTATACAGGTTAGGAGACCATGGCAAAATAAATACAGTGCTAAGGATGGGTTTGGCAGATATATGACAAAATTCTACTTGACTTTTATTTTATTTGCTGCTGCAAAATATTATCCATAATTCAGTAGCAAAGCGTAGTCTGTTGTTCAGATAAAATAAGTACGTAGACACAACTAAAAATTTTAAGTTTAGTTTGAAATGTAAGGAGTTTTGGTGGACTGGCTATTAATAGCCTTTTCAAACATGATATAACATTTGCAGTTTATAACACTCGTCTCCCTTTTTTATGTTTTTTAGACTCTTTTAATGTACTTAGATTCGTATCTGTCGATGTGGTGTGGAATATATTTTTTAATGAATTTACGTTAGGATAACATTAAAAAAATTGCACTATCACTGTTTTACTATATGGTTACCAAGGTAATGTACACAGACAGTCGATGGTGCATAGTATGAAAGCCGTGTTTTTCATCGATATAATGACTATTGCTATGTAACAACTATTGTATGTCGCAGGAGCATTTACTTTTGACTCAACTAAAGCAACATAGATTTACCTTGACATTGACTCGCCTCAAATAGATGACATTACTACCAGGTGACTTAAACATTTTCACTCTTAGTTACAAGTTTATTAACATGTTTTTTAAATGTTTTTTCTTGCAAGAATTACCTATTAACATGTTTTTTCTTACATCTTCGCAGTTTCAAAGTGACCATGCTTATTTAATTTGACTGACTTAGCTAGTGGAGGTTGAATTGTTGAAGAGGATTAGCTTGGACTCTCACAACTCATATTTTGCTTAATTTAATATGCTATTTATGTAAAACAATGTTACTATCATATTTGCTTACAACATTATGTATGAAATATACGATTATCGTTTATTTTGAGTATGGAGTTAGTGCAACTTTATTATGTTTAATATAACATGTGAAGATTATATTTATTTATTGTGTTTTTAATTAACTGATATTATCAGATATAAAATTTTATAGCTGGTGGGATAATTGTAAATATAAACTTTTGTGCATGGTATTTTTCATATTTAACAGCGTTTTAAAAACGCTGTAAAAAAGGAAAAACGCTGCAGATGTCAGGCAAAGGGAAAACGCTGTGAAACATCCACCCATATGCAGCGTTTGCTTTATGGTGCTAAATGCTCATTTACAAGCTGTTCAAAACGCTGTAAAAAAGTATTGCAGCGTTTTTAAAATGTTGTCTAAAGAAAGAAGAAACAATGGGTAAGGACATATTACAGCCATCATTAAAACGCTGTAATAAGAATACGCTGTAATATGTTGCTAATTTTGTAGCGTTTTAGAAACGCTGTGATATGTCTTGACTCTATTACAGCTTGTCGTTAGAGAGCGTTCTTCATAACGCTGCGAAAGGATTTGACAACGTTTTTAAAACGCTACGAAAGACCATTTTTCATGTAGTGGATGTCTCTAAAATGGTTTACTTCAATGTTGAGGTATTAAGTAACTGTAGGACCCACCTCCCCATCAAAAGAAGTAACCTAATGAGATTCCATATTTACTATTAAGAGTGGCAGTGGATATCTCGAGAAGGGTTCACTTCAGGTTTGAGGTATTATGTGACTGTAAGGTTCGCCTCTTTCTTATAAAAGAAGTATTAAGTAGCCCAATGAGATTTCCAAGCAATGTCAGCTAGATAGTACCAATGAAGAGTCCGCCTTGGGGTTATGTATTAAATGACAAAGGCCTACCTATAAATAGGTGTTAAATGGTTAGGGGTCTACCTAGTCCTTATTAATGAGGTATTAAGTGGCTTGGGTACAATCTCTCACATTGCTAAGGCCGTAATAATGATAGTACCAGTGAGGAATCCGCCTGGGGATAGGTATTAAGTGACATAGAACCTGCCTAGAATATGAGTATTAAATGGTTAGAAGTCCGCTTAGTCCTTTTAAAGGTATTAAGTGGCTTGGGTATTGTCTATTACATGGCTACGATTTTATTGGCGGTAGATGCGGTAATAGTTGGACATTAAATGTTGGAAGCCTTGAATAGTGGTTAAAGGTCTTTGTAGCTAGGACCCACCGATCATTAACAACATTGTTAGAAAACCACCTTGGGAATAGGTCTTAACTAATGAGGTATACCTTGATTGAGGTCTTAAATGGCAGAGTCTGTCGATTTCTTGTTTAAAAGTATTTTGTGATGATTATAAAAGCCTGCTTCATATTTAGAATTATTAAGTGGCAAATGGGTTTGGAAGTATTGGGTGGTTGATAAGGCTTCATTAGTATTTTGTACCTCGGTAAGAGGTAAGTAATTGTGTGTGCAATGCAAGTTTAGATTAGAATTGCTAACCTTAATGGACATAACAATTAAATGGAAACCAATTGGTATAAATTTATGTTATAGATAATTTATAGATTTTCCAGTCACCAGAACATTGTTCTGACCCCCTCTTCATTATAACCCACAGAATAGATTTAGAGAGACATGTCACTGGAGGGATGTGCTTCATTGTTAGAGAAGTCTTCTTTTCTCTCATGCTTGATGCTGATGTAACAATCCGCTATCCAAGGAATACCATTAATTCCAAGGTAGTAGTCATGGTCTGTATTCTTATCCTATTATTGTTTCCGCTGTGAGTTTAGATTTCTATCAACCTTTGATAATGCTCATGCTTATTTGCAGGTACCAAGTTCAACGATATGTACTTTGATGAACTTGGGTTTCGATTTTTGTCAAAATTTAGGCCCACTAAAGTATGGGTTGTTACAGTTTGCATTATGCAAAGGAGTTAGGGTTTCCAGCTACCAACAATGTGGTGGAATATGAATTGATGATATCGGGACTAACTCTAGCCATCCAATTGAAAATTCCTAGAATTGAGATTTCTAGTGATTCACAATTAATGGTGAATCGTCTAAACCAATAATATCAGATGAAGGATACCAAGTTGATACTATATGTCAAAAAGATATTGAAAATGCTAATCCAATTTGAAGATTTCTCAATACACCAAGTGCCGAGAGGCAAGATCTCCCAATCTGATTCTTTAGCTAAGTTGGTTAGCTTGCAAAGGGCGTTAGAAGCCCAAATTGTGCAAGTAGGCTACCAATCGAATCCTAGTATGGAGGAGACGAGCTACAATCGAGAGTGTGAGTCCTTAGTATTGACCAGGTCTCAAGCCTTAACACATAAAGAAAAAGAAGAAGAAACTGATATTCTTGGAGAAGAGTCTCCTTATATATAAGATAATGGTAAATATAAGAATAATTGGATGACGCCTATCGTTGAATATATACAAAAGAAAAGCTACCAGTAGATAAAAGGGAAGCAAGTAGTTAAAAAGGAAGCAAGAAGAATAAAATGCTAGGCTCTAACCTTCATTATGGCAAATGGTATACTTTATAAGAAAGGTATTAACTCCCTTACTTAAGATGTGTTAGTCCAGAAACGGGAGCGAAATTGCTAATAGAAGCCACGAATGATTTTGTGGAGATCATTCCAATGGAGTGAAGTTAGCCAAGAAAGTTATGAGACAAGGTTTCTATTGACCTCTGATGACTAACCATAATATCGATTATGTAAAAAGGTTTGAAAAATGTCAAAGGTTCTCTAAAATCCCACCTCTGCCGTCAAGCGAATTGACTTCAATCTCAAGCCCATGGCCTTTCTATGTATGGGGAATTAACCTAATCGGACTATTGCCAATATCCAAGGGAGGAGCTAAATACATGGTGGTAGCCAATGAGTACTTCACAAAGTGGGTAGAAGTAGAGTCGCTTTTGAATATTACATCGGGAAAAGTTCTCAAGTTCGTAATTAAGAATATTGTTACCAGATTCGGAATTCCATACAAAATAATATCCGATAATGGAACTCAATTCGAAAGTGAAGAATTTATCTGATTTTGTAATAAGAATGGAATCGTCAAGAGCTTTTCATCGGTAGCTCACCCCAAAGCAAACAGAGCTATTGAAGATGCCAACAAAACTGTAAAGACCATCCTAAAGAAATGGCTGAACAAAGCAAAAGGGAATATGGTAGAGGAACTACCTCTCATTCTATAGGCATATAGAACCTCCACTAAAACTGCAACAGGGCATACCTCATATTCCCTAGCATATGGATGTGAAGTCATGCTCCCAATTGAAATTGAAGTGCCTTCTCATCGAAGGATTGCATAAGCATTTGATCTGAATCAAGAATTAAAGAGAGAATCCTTGGATTTAATCAATATGTTAAGAGATGAAGTGGTCATACTGATGGCTGAAAACCAACAAAGAATACCCAGCTATTATAACTCTAAAATAAGAGGAGGATTCTTTCAAAAATGTGCTCTAGTGCTCCGAAGAGTTATGGCAAACACTAAGAATCCGAAGGATGGACCGGTCGGACCAAATTGGGAAGGACCATAATCTTACACAAGGTAGTCCCACCTGGGACCTCTAAACTATGTCGACCCGATGGCATTGTAATAGCAAGAACATGGAATGTTGAATATTTGCGACCATATTTCCTAATAATGGATGAATAAAGAAACTAAAACAAATGTATCTCCATGGTTGAGGAGTTAGAATCTCATAAAATAAAAGGGAATGCCTAAACCACTACCTAAGATGGTAGTAAAGGGCAAAAGCCTTTGTCCCCCGCCAAGATGGCCTGGACAAAGCACCTTCTAGAGGGAGGTTAGAGTAAGCCTTTGGTTCCATCCAAACGGGCCTAACCAAAGCATCTACCAGCCTTCAGTGTCATCATCATGGCCTCACTGGAGCGTCTCCTAGAGGGAGATTGGCTAAGTATCTAGTTCTGCTTAAGTTAGCTACCCTGAGCGTCTGATCAGCCTTCACTACCGCCATCAAGGCCTTACTGAAGCACCTCCTAGAGGGTGGTCGGGTAAGTCTATGGTTCTTCTTAAAGATAGCTAACCTAACGCACCGGACCATAGACCTAAATCATCACCTGAGATGGTGATAAGAGGTACGATCCAAGTTGAGATCACCACCCAAAGAGTGGCGCAAAGAAAAGGGACTCAAACGTCCAAAGCCCTAAGAGTGGTGTAAAGAAAAGGGACTTGGACGTCCAAAGCCCAAAGAGTGGTGCAAATATAGAGACTCAGACGTCCAAAGCCCAAAGAGTGGCGCAAAAAAAACCCATAGGTCCAAAGCCCAAAGAGTGGAGCAAATAATGGGACTCGGATGTCTAAAGCCTAAAGAGTGGTGCAAAAAAAGAGAAGACTCAAACGTCCGAAACCCAAAGAGTAATGCGAAGAAAGAGACTCAGATGTCTAAAGCCCAAAGAGAGGCAAAAGGAACCCAGTCAAAAATGAGCCATTTGTATTACAAAACAAAATCGAGAAAATTATCTAGAGGAAAATCTATTGAATATGAACTATTGTACTTCTAAGTAAACATGCTAAGATTCTCTGCAAAAGAAAGTATTATTGCTAGATAAGAATTTCTGGTCTTCTATTTTATTGCCAGATAAGGATTTCTAATCTTCTATTATGATTGCCAGGTGGATTTTCTGGTCTTCTATTATTATTGCCATATAAGAATTTCTGGTCTTCTACTATTATTGCCAGAGGTAATTTTTGGTCTTCCGTAGTTATCAAATAGATTTATGATCTTCTATTATTATTAGATGGGATTTTTGATCTTCTATTACTATTAGACAGATTTTCGGTCTTCTATTATTGCCAGGAGATTTTCTGGTCTTCCATTCGGATTACTATTAACAGATGAGTTTTCTAGTTTTCCATTATTGCCAAACGATTTTTTGATCTTCTATTTAGATGGATTTTCTTATCATCTTTTCAGATAACTTTCTAAGATTCCTATTCAGAATATTATTGTTGCTAGATGGTTTTTTGGTCTTATACTCATTGGCAGAGAAATTTTCTAATGCTCCCACCTATGATATTAGCAGATAATTTTTTGGGCTTCCGTTTGAAAACTTATTATTATTTATTGATCTCATGTAGCAAATTGTAATTCTAACTCATACAGATAATGTAGATGATATATACCCATTTGTAACTCAGTCAAATCCAAGGAGATTGCTTGAAATTGAAATTGAGTATAAAGTTAATAACAAAGGTTATCATTCACTTTATGTTTTACAGGAAAACGGGATTGGAAAGGAAATCTCAAAAGGAATCGAGAAAGCAACGAAATTCTTGGTTTTACACTAAAGTGGAAAAATCTTCTTCTATACAAGGGGAGCCAATGTTATCCGCATAATTTCAATGTCGAAAGTAATGTTATAAGTGATGGCATCACAAAGAAATCAATGTCGTTAATGACGAAAGAATAGTGACGAAACAATGACAAAGATATGAAAATAGGCCAATGCCATAGTACTACGGTGTCGTCTTTCATCTATACTGCACCTCATCACATTGCAACTCATCGGTACTGCATCACTTCAGTACCGCATTTGATCAATAACGCTTTTCATCAAAGAAGCAGAGATGTCGAGTGTGACTAGCATCGTAAACCATCAATGCTATGTTCATTGCTCAGAATCAACGGTACTGTTACTACTATTACTATCCTAGAAGGAATGCAACAGGCGATACAGATAAAACGCCGCATCAATAAGTAGTGTCAAAAGAATGGAAACGAGTTAGTGCCTACACCAACGGTGCTGACCCTCATCAACGTTTGCATCGCATGTCATCAATAAAGCAAAGAACCCTACATGACATCAGCGTCGCCTATCATCCATAGGGTTGGATGAACTCACATCACAAAGTAATACTAAATGAAATCAACACCATAAGTTATCAATAAAAGTAATAGAATCGAGCATGATCGATACCATAAGCTATCGATGTTATAACATCATAATCTACATCATGCTTCATGGATGCCACGTCCTATTGATTCCGACTTTCACCTATGGAAATAATCCATCAATACCGCTCTTTGTCGACGTTGATCATCGTTGATACTGCCTACAATTAATGTCGTTAAGTAATGTTTTTACATCTCCTTGATGGCGCTTCCATTCTAACGTCGCCACTCCTTAGAGATGTCTTTTAGTTAGAACCACCCATCATTGATGTTGCCAATGACCAATGCCGCCCTTTTACAGTGTTGATGGCGAACGTCATTAATGTCTACAAAAGCTATACACGCAATGCTGATGGTGAACGTCGTCAATGTCCATGGATGCCATCGAAGCCAACCATGCCATAAGTTATTGATGCCGCTTATCTCCACCAATGGAAGAAAGCCGAAGCTTCCCCCTGCAGTTAAAGACGCTGAAAGTCATTGTGTTGCATTGACGACGCCGAAGCCCAAGAATGATGACGCCAAGCTGTTGTGCCATCCAGCAATGCCTATAAATAGAATCTAGGGGGTTGTAAGAATGGGTGGTCATTATTCTTCTCTTCCTTCTAAAATCATAGTATTTTAACCCTAAATCATATTGGGAAAAATTATCAATTGATTGTAAATCTCATAATTCTATGATAAGGAATATGGACAATATCGAATATAGCTTATTAGAATATGAACGATGACAAGCATAGCCCATTTTGCCTCTGGATAACATGTAACATAACTTAATTTTCCTATTAACGTGACTATGCACTTTGATCGTTATTGACATGGACATGCATATAATAAAACTCCCTAGTCCCAGAGCTCAACGTGCTCCGAAGGGCTTCGAACTAAACAAGAAATTATATGCATAATTACTATTTTGCCTATCACATATGAACGTTGGACTTCAAATATAAGGACCAATCACTTAGTCTATTAACACGCTTAATGGACAATTGCACAAATTTGCTACTTGTCTTCTCTATCTCCTTTGAAGATATAGCATTAGCCTTTGAGTATTTTATTCCACAAGGGCACATGGATTGTCGAATGTATATTCCAAGTGATCTTAAGGGCTCTCAAATGTTTCATTCTAAGTGATCTTAAGGGATCTCGAATATCATATTCTAAGAAAATGGCCAGACTTTCAAATATATTGCATCAAAGGCTCTGTGGCATTATAAATCCATCTTTTATTAACTTCACCATACATCTAACGTCGAATAATAAACTTGTTCTTGATGGCACTCTTTGGTCATTGCTAATTGAGCCATGTTTAGTTGTGATGTTATCAAGGGTTAGTTAATCACAATTAGTATCATGGATGTTATGCCAATTTTCTGGTGTAACATATGGGTTCCCAAAGAGTGACATTCTGCTCCCAAGATCCGATCAAGGGACACATAATCCTCCATAGGGATACAAAGCCTACAACAAATACACATGCCTTAGCATGGCTATACCGCCTTTCAATCCTTTCCTCCAAGATTTTCTTCAAGACCTTGGGCTTGCTCCTACCCAAGTGCATCCTAATGGATACGCCATCTTGAACTCGTTATACGGCCTATTCATGATGCAGCTTTATCGACCTTCGACTTTCGAGGAGTTAAAACATCTTCTAAGCCTCAATAAAAGAGCTGAGTCACCTTCTTTATTAATCATTGAAGCCTAGTGCTACTGCAAAGTTATTGAAGAACTTCACAACAAACGTTCATATTTTAAGAACGAATCCTTCTTTGTTGGCTGCCACTTCGGGTTCAACCGACTTTGACTATCTGACCGTAAGGTTTCTTTCTTTCTACCGTTTTCCATACTTGGACTATTACCGCCTAAATTTCTAACTTCTTATCCACTCTCTTCAATGATACTCCCAACCGAAGAAACTCTAACTAACGAAGGTATTTCCCTCATCTCTCCCGTATTTGAGAAGCTTCAGTTCTCGTTGGAGGTCATAACTAACCTTTACTTCATTGTTTGTGAGTGTACAGGCCATCTTTCGCTTCCTTCTCCTCCACCATCAGTTACTTAGGGTTTGGGACCCATTGCTATTTTCATTGAGTCAACCTTTGTCTCCATGGGACTTATCGCTCTAATTCCTCACTCCAGTTCCGTCCCTAATCCTGATTCATAGAAGATCAAGGCTTGGGAGGGATTGGACAACACCTCACAGTTCCTAGGGAAAGACGTTACTATTATCAGTGCTACGGGCCCAACTGATTTGATTTCCATCGCGGAGAGATTAAAGCTTGACCTCGGTAAGATCAAGATTAAAAAGAAGCCAAAAACTGAACAACCTGCTGGCTTGGACATAAAAAGCCTTACTACCAGAATTCCACCAGTCAAAATCCACCCTCCAAAAGGTAGTGACCTTGGTGGATCCTCTAAATCTTCTAATGCTCATGCTGATGAACCTGAGGACCCAATCACCATTACAACCGAGGGAGAGATCATGCACTCTGAGAGTAGCACCCTTGGAAAAGGGACATCTAAAAGCGAGAAGGATCAAATGGACTTAATGAGGCCATATAACGGATCGAAAGACAAAGGTGGTAAGAAGAAGAAGAAAAAGAAGTAGGTGTCCAGCCCAATTCCAGTGAAGATAGTTTCTTTTTTCCTCTTTTTGATGTAGTTTGTTTTCTTTTGTATATAGGTTGAGTTTGTGCGGGACTGGTCCCTTCATCAATTGTATAAAAGATGATTTTGAATAAAGATTATTTTTTTTGTACAACCTTTATTCATATTTACATTCCTGCAATTTTATTTTGCTTGCCTATATACAATTGTCTACATTTATATATATATATATATATATATATATATATATATATAACTGCTTGTGATGTGATCTACTTATATTATACATGCCTATGTTTATGCAATTTTGTTACCTACTGTAGCTCTGTACATATAAGTAAATTTTTGTGATTGCTCGATTATATTCCATTGTATAGTACTGTTTACCATTGCCAAAGTATCTCTGTGTTGGCTAAACAGAACTTGTTATTCATTAGCCATCTCCATGGCAGACTTTGTTCTTTCTCGACTGTGTTCCGTTCGGCCATGAACAAGGTCGTAATCAAAGAAGCATTCAACTTAAGTCGTTTCCTATTATTGGGAAAATCATTCCAAGTGTTTGTTTTTGCACACCATATTTTTATCTTGCCTACTTCTAGGTGTTGATTAAATTCATTTATTGTTCCTTATCACATGCCATCGGCTAAGCACGTCACACTAGGCCATAAGTGATAGGTTGTCTAGTTACTCATTAATCCCTATCTTTGCAGATCGGTGATCCAACTTCTTATCTCTGAGCATCAAGTTTCAACCTTGCCAATCTTCGAGCATCGATCAAAATAGCTCCTCGACCATCATCGTTTTACCCTCGATTGGGCAAGTTTTGCCAAGCCGTAAACGTAGTCGTGGAAATCTTAATTATACACTGATTCCTATCTCTAAGAACTAGTGTTTCAGGGGCTTATCTTCGTCCTCCTGCTCTCGATCTCACTTGTCTTCAGGTGTTGATCGAGAACATTCATAGACGTCCTCGCTTATCCTCAACCGAGCATGTCCTGTCGGGTCGCAAGCGTGGTCATGAAAGCCTCAATTGTACACCAATTCCAAGTGCCGGACTCTGGGCATCCCTCATTGACATTACCTATCTATGGGCATTGGTCAAGACTAGAGGGATAAGGGTAAATTATTTGGTTGACCCTTGTGATTATACTCCTTTGTCCTAATCCTGGATCAAAGAAGTTGGTCGGTACCTATCTCCGAGTACCTGACTGCACTGTTAATCGTATACTAGAAGATTTTGCTTATGATTCAAGAAACTAACTTTATTTAAACAAAAGAAGTGGCGAGTCTTTCCTTATCAAATTGCCCCCAGTTCACTAAGGTGGCTTATTTACAAAAAATAGGGTAAATAAATCTAAGTGAAATAATGTCGCAATAGGTTGCTATTCCATGCCTATGGAATCGGGATCCCATTAACAATGGCTAGATTTAAAGTACCATCTCCAAGCTTTTTTTCAATCACATAGGGACCTTCCTAATTCGGACCAAGTGCCCCATACCATGAATCACCCATTTCAAAATAAGGTCCCCACTTCGAAGGCACAACTCTGGACCTTGATTTTGAAATGTCGTGCTACACTTTTCTGGTAAGCAGCTACTTTCAGTTCAGCCTCTTCTCGTTTTTCATCAACCAAGTCGAGGGACTCAAGTAAGAGTTCCTCGTTCACCTTGGGGTCATAATGATTTTTTTGGTGAGAAGGGACTTCCAGTTCTATCGAAATCATGGTCAGGCTCTATAAGCTAGAGCGAATGGAGTATGCCCAGTCGTGGACTTATGGGTTATCCTATAAGCCCATAATGCAAGTGGAAGCTCATTAACCCAGTTGCCCTTATTTTTTAGTTAACCATTTCTTCAGGATGGACTTGATGATTTTATTAACCGCCTACATCTGTCATTCACATGTGGGTGTGCTACTGCCAAAAAGCTTTTCTCAATTTTGTACTGATTGTAGAAGTCCTTGAACTCGGTACTCTCGAATTGAGTTCCATTATCAATAATTTTCTAGGGAACTCCAAATCTATAGGTAATATTCATCGTCACGAAGCTGATCACTTTTCTCGTTGTGATCATGGCAAGCGGTCCTGCTTCAGTCCACTTTGTGAAGTAATCTACTGCAACAATAGCATATTTAGCGCCTCCTTTTGACATAGGTAGCACATCGAGTATGTCAATTCCCCAAACTGCATATGTCCTCGGGCTAACGATTTTCGTACACTCTCTAGATGGGGCTCTTGGAATTTCTGCAAACCTCTATCATTAGTCGCACCATCTGATGTAATCGGCAGCATCACGATTTATTGTTAGCTGGAGTATCCATAGCGAAGTATTTTCTTCGCTAATGTCTGCCCCGGTATGATCACCATAGGTATCCTCATGGATTTCCATGATAATTTTCCTAGCATCATCCTTAGTTACATATCAAAACAGTTGGGTTGAGAAACCTCTCCTGTACAACACTCCTTCTTGCATTATGAATCATAGAATTTCATAAAGGAGTTTCCGTCATTCATTATTTCCTTTTAGGAGAATTCCCTTCAGCAAATAGTCTCTGATTGGAGTCATCCATTAATACTTTTCCTCCTCGTTCTCCAAGATCCAATCGACATCCATCTAGTTAATACTTGGAGCTAATTAAACCTCCATTAGAACCAATTCCATCAACTAAGCATCCCAAGAGCTGGCCGGTTTGGCCGGTGAATCGACCTTCATATGCTCCTCACTAGGGATGTGCATAATCGTTTAATCCTCTATATCGTTAAACAGTTCCAGTGTTTTTACCTAGTAAGGGGGAGTTTCACACCCTTTGCCTAGAATTCCTTTTTTACCTAGCAGGCCACTAACTGGGAGTCGCTGAATACATGCAGCGTCCATAGCCCCGGCTCTTTCGCTATCCCAAGTCCCGCTATTAATGCTTCATACCCAGCCTCTTTGTTTGTCATGGGGAAGTCTAGCTTTCACGCGTAGGTAATTAGCTGCCCTTCAGGGGCCACAAGTACCACTCTTGCAACAAGGTAACATTCGTTGCAAGCTCTATCTACAAATAATTTCTACTGAGAAAGTGAGATCACCTCATCTTCCTCCTCTCTATCCCTGACGGTAAACTCAACGATGAAATCCGCTACGCATGTCTTCTTATCACCCTTCTTTGATGGTAAGTGATATCATACTGGCTCAGGTCAATTTCCATTTCAATGAACTTCCCGAAGTCTTAGGTCGATGTTGTACTTGCTTTAAGGGATGATTTGTCAGCACCTTTATCGGTTGAGCGTGGAAGTATGGTTACAACTTCCTCGATGAAATTAACTAGCAATAAGCGATCTTTTCTGGATAGTTTTTTCAACTCCGGTAAATCGCTTGGTGTTGTAGTATACTCACCTTTGGGCTCTTGCCTCCTCGCGTATCAATGATGCACTTAGTGCGTGAGTAGACACCGCCAAATATATAAACAGATCTTCTCCATCAAAAGGCTTGGACATGATTGGTGGTCTTTCCATATGCCTCGGTAATTCCTTGAAAGCATCTTAGCATTCCTTCATCCAGACAAACTTTCCCTTCTCCTTTTTGAGGGCATCAAAGAACAGTATGCATTTGTCAGTTGCCTTTGAGATGAACCTACTCAGCATAGCAACCTCCCTGTTCAAGCTTTGCATCTCCCTCCTTGTGCTTAGGGCAATCATATGTTTCAAGGCGTAATCTGCTCCGGATTAGCCTCAATGCCCCTCAAATTTATGATAAATCCCAAAAGTTTGCCCAATGCAACTCCAAAGGAACACTTCAGTAGATTTAATTTCATTCCGTACCTCCACGGCACATCAAACATTTCCAAAATATATTCCATGTGGTTCGTCGATAACCGTGACTTCATGAGCATCATCTATATACACTTCCATTGTCCATCCAATCTAGTCCTTGAACATGGAATTTACCAATCTCTGGTAGGTAGCTCCAGCATTCTTCGAACCGAACGACATCACTCGGTAGAAATACAATCCCAAATCCATTATAAAACTTTTGTGCTCCTGATCTGGAACGTGCATCGATATCTTGTTATAGCCGGAGTAAGAATCCATGAAATAAAGTAACTCGTCTTCGGCGGTCTCGTCCACTAGCTGATCGATTCTAGGCAACGGGAAGATGTCCTTTAGGCATAATTTATTTAGGTCTAAGTAATCATTGCTTGTCCACCATTTCCCATTTTCTTTCTTAACCAACATGGGGTTCGACGCCCATTTAAGGTATAAAGCATCACGGATAAAGCAATTTGCCTTCAGCTTATCCACTTCCTCCTTCAACGTAGCGGATCGCTTCGGACCCATACTGCATCTTTTATATTCAACATGGGGATATTTCGGGTCCACATTCAGTGTGTGACACGCTATCTTCGACGATATTCCACACATATCCAAATGCATCCAAAAAAACTCATCTAGATTTGCTCGGAGAAAACCAACCAACTCCCTCTTCAGTTTGGTGCGAAGCCGACATCCAATCTTAAGAACGCAAGTAGGAAAATCCATATCGATCGAAATGTTGATTGTCAACTCATTTGGTGCTGCCCACACTTCCTTTGACTTCTTCCTATGATTGTAGGCTTAAAGAAATTGCTATGGTTCCTGAGTCTAGGCTTGGGCATTGGTTCTGTATGTCCGCATTCATGATGCAGAGAGCTTGTTATGCATCTTTCCCTTTCTCACTTCGCTTTGCCTCTCTGACCTCAAGAACCTAAAATTCCCAACCAATTCTCTGGTCACCTCGAATTGATCCGACCCCATTCTTTGTGGAGAACTTTATTACGAGCACCAAGAAGCTAGTGCTACTCTAGAACTAGCTAGGGTCGGTCTTTCTAATAAGGCATTATACGTCGAATATTCATCAACAATTATAAATTTCTGAACCCGTACAATCTTCGCAATCTCCATCTTCTAACTCCACCGATAAATAAATAGTCTCAATGGGTTTCTTTGCCACTCTGGTAAATCTTTGAATCTTGGATTTATAAGGCTTGATGTCCTTCAGGCCGATTTTCATCAAATCAAAAGTCATTTAGAACAGAATATTTACCGAGCTTTAACAATCTACCAAGACTCGATGCACTAGCAGCTAGGCCCACAACGGCCGTCATTACCATGGGATCAAAGGTTGGCGCTTCAATCCCATTAGAATCACTGTTACGAAAGACTATATCTTTAGTCATTAAATTCTACTGCTTAGCAGGAGCTCCGTCCTCAATGGCAAAGCAGCTCTCCTACAGTATATGCTTCAAAGAATTCGCATACCGTTCTATCTCATTCCATCTTTTCTCTACTAAATGAGGTCCACTAGTTATTGTGTTAATAACAACCCTTCCATCGGGCTGCATGGGCCCCTCTTTGCTAGGTCCAAGCTGGTTCCCTTGAGCGTTCGGCTCATGGGATCTAACATCATGTCCTCCATCCTACGGCTGTCTAACATATTGCACTAATTTCTTTTTGTGGATTAACTCCCCAATAATATCCTTCAAGTGACGATATTCTTTCATATCATGTCTATGGGTCTCATGGAATCAGCAACACTTTCCGGAGCGTTTCTCAATTTTCGTCATATCCCTATAAGGCAGGTTCTTATATCTCTCCGTCCCATGCATGGCAAGGTAAATATTTCTAGTGTATAATTCAGAGGCGTGTATTCTTTTGGTCTTATGTTCCTTGATCGCTTTTTGGCATCATTCCACATGCCCCCAGCGCTCTAATTCCTCCTTTTCTGGTTATTAAAATTCTCAACATTCACGACTACATTACCAGTGCTCTCACCGATCTATTCGATAGCCACATTACTCTAACTTTTCTTGGCTGTCCACCACCTACCTTCCCGAAAGCTAGATTTTCCTCTTCCAAGCGCAAAAACTAGTTAGCCTTTCGTTGGAACTCCTCCATAGTAGTCGGTTGTTTCATCCTCAGCCATTTTCCAAAATCTATATCCGTGTATATCGCCCGGACTAAAACCGTCAACACCATGTCCTCATGCAGATAGTTTATCTCCATGACTGCCATATTGATTCTATTTAGAAAGCTTTTCGATGCTTCTTCAAGTCCTTGAGAAATGCTCGACATGGAAATCACATTCTTGGGCCCAATAGTGTGGAGTCTGAACTGCTCCAAAAACCTCTTAGCTAATTCATCAAAAGTCGAATTGGATTTCAGTAGGAGCCAAGTGAACCATATTAATGGAACTCCATCTAAAAAGATAGGGAAACACCTAAACCGAACTGCATATGTCTCCCTAGAATCATCCATGTGTCATTCAAACTTGAATAAATGCTGCTTGGGATCAATCGTTCCATTGTACGATGGCATTGATGGCATTATAAACTTCCTAGGGTATTCCGCCCACAAGATATTCCCTGTCAATGGAGTTTTGCTAGGCGCAGTACCCCAATTTTCATACTTTCTCGATCGGTTTTCCTCAATCAACTACTTTATCATATCGACAATATGCTCCTCACTATCCTGTTGATTCGAAAAAAGTTTATCAAGAGCAGCACCGAGTGTTTGACTATGCAACCGGTCATCTTAGCTCAATGACGTCAAGGCTCTCTTGTCTCAAGAGGAGACACTTCTTCGGATCTTCGGTAATGCACAGTTGGCTCTGTGGTAGTTGTTTTGAGCACCAATATTCTGTGCTCTAACATTTGGTCCATCCTCATTGCCAGCAAATCGTTCTCGAAATCTGAGAGATTGACGGCATTGCACAACAATAAATATACCCTATTGCAACATCAAAAAAACATTGTAATATGGGTTTCGCAATGTTTTTACAAACATAGTATTATACTACACTGCAATAGGATCGACGTCTTTTACAATACTTTTTAGATGTTGCAAGAAACGTTGTAATGGTAATAACTACAACTGTTTTTATTTGTTGCGAAATGCATTTTACAACTTTTTTTAAATGTTGTAGAACATTTTTACAAAAAAATTTAAATTTTGCAAAAGATATACAGCTTTCTTTAAAAAATTGTATATACATTTCAACTGTTTTCAACCTGCAGCTTTATCTAAAAAACTAGTGTAAAATGGAAATTTCCGAAATTGAAATACATGAAATTTGTCGATTCAAATACACAGAATTCATCGATTCAAAAAATAATGCTTTACATACAATATAACGTTCATTTTACGTATAATATTCAAACAATGATGCCACAATTCTCACGCTATATCACATACAAAACAACCTTATATAGAACCATACACACAACGCTCACACTATATCACACATACTGAGTCACGTAACTTCCATATCGATATGTGGCGAAGTCCAACAAGCGCCCTTCCAAGCAACGACATAGATATTCGTTGAATAATAAGTTGTCCAAAACTTCCAATATAAATTATATCACATGGTTTATGCATTAAAATGAAAACAAAGGTATAAAAATGGTATAACAATTACAACAACAACAACAAAGCTTTATTCTCAAACAAGTTGGGATCGGCTAAAGATGTAATCCAAAACTAAATAAGAAAGTCAATTTAAAAGTAATAATAACAATAATTTTTTTTTAAAGGTGAAATAAGAAATAAAGATAAAAATAAATTAAAGTAAAATACTTAAACAAATAATAATAATAATAATAACAATAATAATAATAAATAAAAATAAAATAAAAAATAAAAATAGATAGAGAAATTAAAAAAACCATGAAAATAATAATAATCGTACTTATAGTAATGGGGACCGAATATCAAACACTGCGTCTTAGTCCCCTGTTCACTAGTCCTATAATCTAAAACTTATAACACTGTCCCTAAACCAATCTTAAGTATAAAACTCCTAGCTCATAGTTCTGGTACGTGGATCGCTAACTTTCATGCGCTCCTGTCAGACACCAGCTCTTCGGATATATTTCAATTTCTCAAGTCCATTTTTACTACTTCCTCTCATGTCAACCTTGATTGACTCCTACCTCTTTTTGAGCATTCGATATGGTCTATAATTCCAACACGTACAGGTGCCTCGGAGGGCTTCCATTGGAGATGTCCAAACAATTTTAAGTGATGTTGGACTAGCTTCTCTTCAGTTGGTGCTACTTCAAGTTTGTCACGTATACCATCATTTCTAATTCGGTCTCGACTTGTATGAGCATTTCTACTATATTTATCTTCTGGACGTGACAATCAAAGATTAATAAATGCTTCAAAATATTTACCCTTTAGTTGTTCTGATTATCTGTAATTTTCAGTAAAATATTCCCCATTTCAAAATTGGCTGAACACAAGAGATTTGATTGAGAGAATCGATTTGAATCATGTTCTTCGCTAGCCTACCACCATGCTTTGATGCTGCATTAAATAAGAACTGAAACAAAAAAGCAGATACAGGCGCTTTAGATATTGGGGTAGAACACGTAGCATTAGAGGTAATAGAGCTGCTTAAGTCTGCTTTTTTTGGTCTAGTTGGAATGACTAACATGTCAGGGGCAGTAAGTGGTTTCAAGGGAAAGAGCAGATGGGACTGGCTCGGGTACATTACAGCTATGGGATATTGCATTCCTTGAGTTGGAGCGATATTAAATCGTAACATCGTTCTTGCTCCACTTCTAATGGGACGAAACATGCTAAATTATAACGTACAGCTTTACAAATATTATTGCAAACACAACCACAATAATACGCATAACTATTAACACTATAAATATCCCGTAGTAAATGAAACGATACATGATTTTTCGCTGCTATAGTCAAACCCCATAGTCTAACTTGTCAAATCAAGGATTCTAAATTCATCAATTATCCTAAACTCTCAAAATTGATGAAACTTTTTTTAGTATGTGTACAGAGTCAGTTTTCAAATCCCAATAAAAAACTTTCAAATGCTATGCGTGGCCCTCTCCATTATTAACCTCATTATTAATATTACCACCTTTACGAAAATAATGTATACAGATTACCTTTTTCATGTATATGTCGGGTCAGGGCAATGTAAAATGAGGACTAAGCCATTTGTGGGTATTAAGATAAATTCTCGATTGAGATCTATTAGTGGTTCCCTGTACTTAGGATTAAGTAGCAGTTATACAAAATGAGTTAGTACATCCACTTAAAGCGCAATTATAAAGTAAGTTCCGGTTAACAAAAATCTTACAACTTAAAAGAAATTGAGCTAGATATCCTAAAACAAAATTGGATGAAATATTGAAACTCAAGATATATCTATGTGACTGACACTGTGCTGTGTATCAGGAGTGTGCATACATTGTCAAATTCAAGCACAATGCTATCAATATCATTGTGAGCAGAAGACGGAGTGGGTAAAGAGGAGATGCATTTACCCATGTCTGTTTCACTGCCGATACACAAGTAGAGAACTCCTCTATGCCGCCAGCACTAACAAGGTCGGCATACGATTTTGAAGCTTTTGATAGAGTCTCGAAACTTGATGGTTCCATCATAAGACTGTTATACGTCTAGTATACCAAAACAGAGAATAATCAAATATAAACTCGTCGCACAAGTTTATAACTCAGATTTCCACTACACTGGAATTCTGTATTAATTATAATAACAATATAAATGTTGTAAATAAATTACAACAACAGCGTTATACTATTTTGAATAAATAGTATAACCAAAACAAAGGATAGAATGTAGAAATTCTAACCGAAATATGTCTGAGGCTCGTCGTAACGATTTCCTTAAGAATTTTATTTCAAAATTCTCCCAAGATACAACAGACGAATTCTGCTTGAAATTATAATGAGTATATCACTCTGTGATTTATTGTATGCAGGAGCAGGGAAGAAGAAGAGAAGGGAACGAAATAGAATTGGAATGGGATTAGAATGTGATCAGTATTCTCTCCTATTTATAATTTCGTCCGCATCCCTTCAAACAGTCGCGTCCGCTTGATGGGTCGCACCCGTTGCTGTTCATTACCAGCCTGCGCATCTGTTTGTACCCGCTCGTACCGTTTCGCCCGCGCCTCTTCAGTCGGGTCGCACCCGCTCGCGCCGCATCTGTTTGCTTCTAACTGGTCGCACCCGCTACTGTTCGCGCCTATTCAACCCGCATCCGCTTCCGAACAGATCCGCATCTGTTCGTATGGCCTGCAACTGTCAGAAAGCCCAGTCCAGTTTGCAGTAAAAATATGAGTATCATATTAGACCCGTACCTGGACCGGTTCGATCGGACGGACGGCGGCGGCGCGCGCGCGTGTGTGGTGGAGATGCATGATCTCCCTCCTCACAACGAAGCATACATTTGGGAGCCCCAGGCCCCCAACCTCCTCATGAGAAAGCTATATTTAAACCAATATAGCTCTCACAATTTGGAGATGTGGGACTTTATATTTCATTCAACTAAAGGAATTCCAACAATCCCCCACATGAATGATAATATACATATCCTCCACACAAAGCGAAATATCACAGAGTATATATGGATTTAATGCTTTATCGTGGATAAGTAGATATTTCACTTTGAACTTTCCCTAGTTAAAACTTATCGGATTTACTTGGCTAATCGGTGAAATATTTCATCTTGAACCGTCAGCCTTTATTGTATATCCAGACAATAAGTTCTACGAAGCATTAATTCCCTTCTCATCCAATTTCTTGGTTGTGTTCATTTTGGTCCTGAACAGTACTTGGTTCTGCGAGTGTTTTAGAGACTAAAAGCCTTTTAATATTCTCATAGAGCCGACCCAGCTCACACTTACATAGGTGATCGCAACCATTAAGAGTATCCTACATATACCCCACTTGTTATTTCCAAGATATGGTCATCATTAAAAAACATAGTTTTAACCTTTAAATACTTCTGTAGGCATGCATTTATATTGTGCACCATAGGAATGGAGTTGGACTATGTCCATGCAAATGCATTACGTCTTGAGTTATTCAGAACTGGTTTGCCTATTGATCCTAGTCCGTGGGATCTCCAGTCGCTAGGATAGGTTTCCGTATAAGATAACTCTTTTTGGTTTAGGCTTTTAAACCCATTCCCCTCGATGCGCAGTCAATTTTCTCTCTTGATAAACCTTTAGTAAACGGATCCGCTAGGTTATCATTTTTCTCACATAATCTATGGAAATAGTTCCATTTGAGAGTAACTTCCTAACTGTGTTATGGCATCGACGAATATGTCGTGACTTTCCATTATACACAAAGTTGTGCGCTCTGCTTAGCGCAGCTTGGTTATCACAGTGTATGCATATGGCCGGTACAGGTTTAGGCCAAAATGGAATATCTTCTAAAACGTGACGAAGCCATTCTGCTTCTTCGCCTGCTTTATCTAAAGCGATGAACTCTGATTCCATAGTGGATCGAGCTATGCATGTTTGTTTAGTAGATTTCCATGACACTGCTGCCCCTGCTAAGGTAAAGACATAACCAGTTATTGATTTTGATTCCTCTGAATCTGCAATCAAGTTTGCATCACTATATCCTTCTAAGACGGCATGATATTTTCCATAATGTAAGGAATAGTTAGCGGTATTTTTTAAATATCCAAGCACTCTCATTAGTGCTTTCCAGTGTTCCTTTCCTGGATTGCTTGTATACCTGCTCAGTCGACTTACTACATAAGTTATATCTGGTCTTGTGCAATTCATGAGATACATGAGACATCCTATTACACGAGAGTATTCCAGTTGCATCACACTCTCATTAGTGTTATTATGCAGTACTTCTGATGGATTAAAAGGTGTTCTCACTCCTTTAATTCCATAGTCTTGGAATTTTTCAGTAACTATCTACTGTTTTTTTTTGTCCAAGTTTGACTTTCTTGGGAGGCGGAACTGGAACTTTTGCCAAGCACCCCCACACTTTGAGGTATTTAAAACTTGGTTTGTGTCCTTTCCATATCTCATATGGAATTGTTCCTGTTTTATTATGAGGGACTTTGTTTAATATGTGATTAGACATATTTAAGGCTTCCCCCCACAAGTTCGTCGGTAGACCAGAGGTTAAAAGCATGGCATTAATCATGTCTTTTAACGTTCTGTTCTTCCTCTCGGCTACACCATTTTGTTGTGGTGACTATGGAGCTGTTGTTTGATGAATTATACCATTTTCGGCACAGAACTGTTCAAATGGTGATTCTTATTCTCCACCTCGATCAGATCTCAATATCTTGATCTTTTTATTTAACTGATTTTCTACCTCAGCTTTTGTTGATAGTTCAACTGTTGTCATCTCTATTTTAGTGAAAACAGAAAAATTCTTAAGATGTTATACGTCTAGTATACCAAAACAGAGAATAATCAAATATAAACTCGTCGCACAAGTTTATAACTCAGATTTCCACTACACTGGAATTCTGTATTAATTATAATAACAATATAAATGTTGTAAATAAATTACAACAACAGCGTTATACTATTTTGAATAAATAGTATAACCAAAACAAAGGATAGAATGTAGAAATTCTAACCGAAATATGTATGAGGCTCGTCGTAACGATTTCCTTAAGAATTTTATTTCAAAATTCTCCCAAGATACAACAGACGAATTCTGCTTGAAATTGTAATGAGTATATCACTCTGTGATTTATTGTATGCAGGAGCAGGGAAGAAGAAGAGAAGGGAACGAAATAGAATTGGAATGGGATTAGAATGTGATCAGTATTCTCTCCTATTTATAATTTTGTCCGCATCCCTTCAAACAGTCGCGTCCGCTTGATGGGTCGCACCCGTTGCTGTTCATTACCAGCCTGCGCATCTGTTTGTACCCGCTCGTACCGTTTCGCCCGCGCCTCTTCAGTCGGGTCGCACCCGCTCGCGCCGCATCTTTTGGCTTCTAACTGGTCGCACCCGCTACTGTTCGCGCCTATTCAACCCGCATCCGCTTCCGAACAGATCCGCATCTGTTCGTATGGCCTGCAACTGTCAGAAAGCCCAGTCCAGTTTGCAGTAAAAATATGAGTATCATATTAGACCCGTACCCGGCCCGGTTCGGTCGGACAGACGGCGGCGACGTGCGCGCGTGTGTGGTGGAGATGCATGATCTCCCTCCTCACAACGAAGCATACATTTGGGAGCCCCAGGCCCCCAACCTCCTCATGAGAAAGCTATATTTAAACCAATATAGCTCTCACAATTTGGAGATGTGGGACTTTATATTTCATTCAACTAAAGGAATTCCAACAATCCCCCACATGAATGATAATATACATATCCCCCACACAAAGCGAAATATCACAGAGTATATATGGATTTAATGCTTTATCGTGGATAAGTAGATATTTCACTTTGAACTTTCCCTAGTTAAAACTTATCGGATTTACTTGGCTAATCGGTGAAATATTTCATCTTGAACCGTCAGCCTTTATTGTATATCCAGACAATAAGTTCTACGAAGCATTAATTCCCTTCTCATCCAATTTCTTGGTTGTGTTCATTTTGGTCCTGAACAGTACTTGGTTCTGCGAGTGTTTTAGAGACTAAAAGCCTTTTAATATTCTCATAGAGCCGACCCAGCTCACACTTACATAGGTGATCGCAACCATTAAGAGTATCCTACATATACCCCACTTGTTATTTCCAAGATATGGTCATCATTAAAAAACATAGTTTTAACCTTTAAATACTTCTGTAGGCATGCATTTATATTGTGCACTATAGGAATGGAGTTGGACTATGTCCACGCAAATGCATTACGTCTTGAGTTATTCAGAACTAGTTTGCCTATTGATCCTAGTCCGTGGGATCTCCAGTCGCTAGGATAGGTTTCCGTATAAGATAACTCTTTTTGTTTTAGGCTTTTAAACCCATTCCCCTCGATGCGCAGTCAATTTTCTCTCTTGATAAACCTTTAGTAAACGGATCCGCTAGGTTATTATTTGTTCTCACATAATCTATGGAAATAGTTCCATTTGAGAGATGGCGTCGACGAATATGTCGTGACTTTCCATTATACACAAAGTTGTGCGCTCTGCTTAGCGCAGCTTGGTTATCACAGTGTATGCATATGGCCGGTACAGGTTTAGGCCAAAATGGAATATCTTCTAAAAAGTGACGAAGCCATTCTGCTTCTTCGCCTGCTTTATCTAAAGCGATGAACTCTGATTCCATAGTGGATCGAGCTATGCATGTTTGCTTAGTAGATTTCCATGACATTGCTGCCCCTGCTAAGGTAAAGACATAACCAGTTGTTGATTTTGATTCCTCTGAATCTACAATCCAGTTTGCATCACTATATCCTTCTAAGACGGCAGGATATTTTCCATAATGTAAGGAATAGTTAGCGGTATTTTTTAAATATCCAAGCACTCTCATTAGTGCTTTCCAGTGTTCCTTTCCTGGATTGCTTGTATACCTGCTCAGTCGACTTACTGCATAAGTTATATCTGGTCTTGTGCAATTCATGAGATACATGAGACATCCTATTACACGAGAGTATTCCAGTTGCATCACACTCTCATTAGTGTTATTATGCAGTACTTCTGATGGATTAAAAGGTGTTCTCACTCCTTTAATTCCATAGTCTTGGAATTTTTCAGTAACTATCTACTGTTTTTTTTTGTCCAAGTTTGACTTTCTTGGGAGGCGGAACTGGAACTTTTGCCAAGCACCCCCACACTTTGAGGTATTTAAAACTTGGTTTGTGTCCTTTCCATATCTCATATGGAATTGTTCCTGTTTTATTATGAGGGACTTTGTTTAATATGTGATTAGACATATTTAAGGCTTCCCCCCACAAGTTCGTCGGTAGACCAGAGGTTAAAAGCATGGCATTAATCATGTCTTTTAACGTTCTGTTCTTCCTCTCGGCTACACCATTTTGTTGTGGTGACTATGGAGCTGTTGTTTGATGAATTATACCATTTTCGGCACAGAACTGTTCAAATGGTGATTCTTATTCTCCACCTCGATCAGATCTCAATATCTTGATCTTTTTATTTAACTGATTTTCTACCTCAGCTTTTGTTGATAGTTCAACTGTTGTCATCTCTGTTTTAGTGAAAAAAGAAAAATTCTTAAGATGTTATATGTCTAGTATACCAAAACATAGAATAATCAAATATAAACTCGTCGCACAAGTTTATAACTCAGATTTCCACTACACTGGAATTCTATATTAATTATAATAACAATATAAATGTTGTAAATAAATTACAACAACAGCGTTATACTATTTTGAATAAATAGTATAACCAAAACAAAGGATAGAATGTAGAAATTCTAACCGAAATATGTCTGAGGCTCGTCGTAACGATTTCCTTAAGAATTTTATTTCAAAATTCTCCCAAGATACAACAGACGAATTCTGCTTGAAATTGTAATGAGTATATCACTCTGTGATTTATTGTATGCAGGAGCAGGGAAGAAGAAGAGAAGGGAACGAAATAGAATTGGAATGGGATTAGAATGTGATCGGTATTCTCTCCTATTTATAATTTCGTCCGCATCCCTTCAAACAGTCGCGTCCGCTTGATGGGTCGCACCCGTTGCTGTTCATTACCAGCCTGCGCATCTGTTTGTACCCGCTCGTACCGTTTCGCCCGCGCCTCTTCAGTCGGGTCGCACCCGCTCGCGCCGCATCTGTTTGCTTCTAACTGGTCGCACCCGCTACTGTTCGCGCCTATTCAACCCGCATCCGCTTCCGAACAGATCCGCATCTGTTCGTATGGCCTGCAAATGTCAGAAATCCCAGTCCAGTTTGCAGTAAAAATATGAGTATCATATTAGACCCGTACTCGGCCCGATTCGGTCGGACGGACGGCGGCGGCGCGCGCGCGTGTGTGGTAGAGATGCATGATCTCCCTCCTCACAACGAAGCATACATTTGGGAGCCCCAGGCCCCCAACCTCCTCATGAGAAAGCTATATTTAAACCAATATAGCTCTCACAATTTGGAGATGTGGGACTTTATATTTCATTCAACTAAAGGAATTCCAACAATCCCCCACATGAATGATAATATACATATCCCCCACACAAAGCGAAATATCACAGAGTATATATGGATTTAATGCTTTATCGTGGATTAGTAGATATTTCACTTTGAACTTTCCCTAGTTAAAACTTATCGGATTTACTTGGCTAATCGGTGAAATATTTCATCTTGAACCGTCAGCCTTTATTGTATATCCAGACAATAAGTTCTACGAAGCATTAATTCCCTTCTCATCCAATTTCTTGGTTGTGTTCATTTTGGTCCTGAACAGTACTTGGTTCTGCGAGTGTTTTAGAGACTAAAAGCCTTTTAATATTCTCATAGAGCCGACCCAGCTCACACTTACATAGGTGATCGCAACCATTAAGAGTATCCTACATATACCCCACTTGTTATTTCCAAGATATGGTCATCATTAAAAAACATAGTTTTAACCTTTAAATACTTCTGTAGGCATGCATTTATATTGTGCACCATAGGAATGGAGTTGGACTATGTCCACGCAAATGCATTACATCTTGAGTTATTCAGAACTGGTTTGCCTATTGATCCTAGTCTGTGGGATCTCCAGTCGCTAGGATAGGTTTCCGTATAAGATAACTCTTTTTGGTTTAGGCTTTTAAACCCATTCCCCTCGATGCGCAGTCAATTTTCTCTCTTGATAAACCTTTAGTAAACGGATCCGCTAGGTTATCATTTGTTCTCACATAATCTATGGAAATAGTTCCATTTGAGAGTAACTGCCTAACTGTGTTATGGCGTCGACGAATATGTCGTGACTTTCCATTATACACAAAGTTGTGCGCTCTTCTTAGCGCAGCTTGGTTATCACAGTGTATGCATATGGCCGGTACAGGTTTAGGCCAAAATGGAATATCTTCTAAAAAGTGACGAAGCCATTCTGCTTCTTCGCCTGCTTTATCTAAAGCGATGAACTCTGATTCCATAGTGGATCGAGCTATGCATGTTTGTTTAGTAGATTTCCATGACACTGCTGCCCCTGCTGAGGTAAAGACATAACCAGTTGTTGATTTTGATTCCTCTGAATCTGCAATCCAGTTTGCATCACTATATCCTTCTAAGACGGCAGGATATTTTCCATAATGTAAGGAATAGTTAGCGGTATTTTTTAAATATCCAAGCACTCTCATTAGTGCTTTCCAATGTTCCTTTCCTGGATTGCTTGTATACCTGCTCAGTCGACTTACTGCATAAGTTATATCTGGTCTTGTGCAATTCATGAGATACATGAGACATCCTATTACACGAGAGTATTCCAGTTGCATCACACTCTCATTAGTGTTATTATGCAGTACTTCTGATGGATTAAAAGGTGTTCTCACTCCTTTAATTCCATAGTCTTGGAATTTTTCAGTAACTATCTACTGTTTTTTTTGTCCAAGTTTGACTTTCTTGGGAGGCGGAACTGGAACTTTTGCCAAGCACCCCCACACTTTGAGGTATTTAAAACTTGGTTTGTGTCCTTTCCATATCTCATATGGAATTGTTCCTGTTTTATTATGAGGGACTTTGTTTAATATGTGATTAGACATATTTAAGGCTTCCCCCCACAAGTTCGTCGGTAGACCAGAGGTTAAAAGCATGGCATTAATCATGTCTTTTAACGTTCTGTTCTTCCTCTCGGCTACACCATTTTGTTGTGGTGACTATGGAGCTGTTGTTTGATGAATTATACCATTTTTGGCACAGAACTGTTCAAATGGTGATTCTTATTCTCCACCTCGATCAGATCTCAATATCTTGATCTTTTTATTTAACTGATTTTCTACCTCAGCTTTTGTTGATATTTCAACTGTTGTCATCTCTGTTTTTGTGAAAACAGAAAAATTCTTAAGATGTTATACGTCTAGTATACCAAAACAGAGAATAATCAAATATAAACTCGTCGCACAAGTTTATAACTCAGATTTCCACTACAGTGGAATTCTGTATTAATTATAATAATAATATAAATGTTGTAAATAAATTACAACAACAGCGTTATACTATTTTGAATAAATAGTATAACCAAAACAAAGGATAGAATGTAGAAATTCTAACCGAAATATGTCTGAGGCTCGTCGTAACGATTTCCTTAAGAATTTTATTTCAAAATTCTCCCAAGATACAACAGACGAATTCTGCTTGAAATTGTAATGAGTATATCACTCTGTGATTTATTGTATGCAGGAGCAGGGAAGAAGAAGAGAAGGGAACGAAATAGAATTGGAATGGGATTAGAATGTGATCAGTATTCTCTCCTATTTATAATTTCGTCCGCATCCCTTCAAACAGTCGCGTCCGCTTGATGGGTCGCACCCGTTGCTGTTCATTACCATCCTGCGCATCTGTTTGTACCCGCTCGTACCGTTTCGCCCGCGCCTCTTCAGTCGGGTCGCACCCACTCGCGCCGCATCTGTTTGCTTCTAACTGGTCGCACCCGCTACTGTTCGCGCCTATTCAACTCGCATCCGCTTCCGAACAGATCCGCATCTGTTCGTATGGCCTGCAACTGTTAGAAAGCCCAGTCCAGTTTGCAGTAAAAATATGAGTATCATATTAGACCCGTTCCCGTACCCGGCCCGGTTCGGTCGGACAGACGGCGGCGGCGCGCGCGCGTGTGTGGTGGAGATGCATGATCTCCCTCCTCACAATGAAGCATACATTTGGGAGCCCCAGGCCCCCAACCTCCTCATGAGAAAGCTATATTTAAACCAATATAGCTCTCACAATTTGGAGATGTGGGACTTTATATTTCATTCAACTAAAGGAATTCCAACAAAGACATTCATCTTCATCGACCATATCATCATCACCTTAGTAATCTACCAGTTTAGTCGACTTGTTCGAAGTGGAAGCTCGGGGGTTGATCGACCAGGTTTGGGAACTGTTAAGGATCCGTTTGACATTTTGGGAAAGGCTAAGGCAATAAGCCATTAGAGACTTTTGGACGTGAATTTAATATGCACGAAATGATGATTTTTCTATAGGTGGATTAAGGCTCGGGATTGGATTCGGAGCTGAGGGAGAGGAGGGTGTAGCGGAAGGAGGAGACGACGGAGAGAGCCTGTGATGGAGGAAATTATCTACGGGTATAGATTTAGATCTAGGCTTTGTTGATTTGGGATTCGGGAAAGTGCGGTGTTTGATATGGGAATGAAAATTTCAAGCAAGAGAATGAAAATACAAAGCAATTTTAAGTATCTTTATTAATAACACGCGTGAGTTGTTTTCCTTATAAGTTGCATATGTTTGAATCAGTCAAAAACATGTTTTTTTTTATTTTCAAATGATATTAAGATTTGTATATTTGTAAAGAAGTATTTTGAATTTGTAAAGAAAGTTTAATTTTAGATTCTATTTTTAGAAGCGTTTTGAACTTGTAAAGCATGTTTAGTTGTTAGATCCTACTTTTAGGAGCATTTGAATTTGTAAAAAAAAATTAATATTAGATCCTATTTTTAAGTGATTAAGATTTAATAATATATAGAGGGGCGTTTTTGGTAGTTCACGTTGATACCAAAAAATTGTGACACCAAAGCTGTTACAACTATTATTAAAGATTGAAAAATGTTTTGATCCAACCGTGATTAAAAATACCCTTATATATACAAATAAGAGACCAAAAGTTCGAAACCTGCTCAAAACAAACGTAACATCTATTTTCAAATTAAAATTTTGATTCATAAATTATATCACTACTTCAAATTCTGATCTCAACGTAATCTTCACAATGTTTTTCTTTATAATTTTGTACTTTTAATTACCAAAGCTATATAAAAAACAAAAATTTAACGAGAGTTCGAAGCCGCTCAAAATAACATCTATTTCTAAATAAATTTTTGATACATAAATTATATCACAATTTCAATTGTAATCTCAGTGTAATTTTCACAGTATTCTTCTTTATAGTTTTGAACTTTTACTTATCAAATCTATTTTAAAAAAAATATTAAAATATAACAATTTTATATTATTATGTAAGGATTTTTTTTATATGCACGTGCCAAAAAATCTTGTTAATAATCGGAATAGAACTGCAATTTTTTGGTCCGACTACGAAGTTCCAAAAAAGCCCGTATATACAGATAAAAGATCAAAAGTTCAAAACCTAGTCAAAACAAACATAACATCTATTTCCAAATTAAAATTTTGATACATAAATTATATTACGGCTTCAAATTCTAAGCTCAACGTAATTTTTACAATGTTTTTCTTTGTTATTTTGAACTTTTACTTATCGAAGCTATATATAAAACTAAAATATAACTAGAGTTGGATCCCGCTCAAAATAACATATATTTCAAAACAAAATTTTGATACATAAATTATATTACAAGTTCAAATCATAATCTCAGCGTAATTTTCAAAATATTTTTCTTTATAATTTTGAACATTTACTTATCAAATCTATTTAAAAAAATTAAAATTAAACAATTTAATATTATTTTGTAAGGGTTTTTTATATGCTCGCGCATTGCAAGTGCTAAAAGATCTCGTTAAGTATAAATTAGTTTTCAACACTTAATGAAGTCATTTCTAAATATCTACTATACTATATTATTTATGAATTATAAATCATTAACTATAACAACTTATTAAGTATAAATTATATATCATTAGGTATACACTATAATTATAAATTATTAATTAATATTTATTTATTATTTAAATTATTATTTATTAGAAATGATTATAAATCTATTTAAATTATTTATTAATAATCATTAATTATAGTAGAAATTAAGACTAATCAAATATTTTACTTCTTGAATACAAGTGTTACGGCACGCGCTTCGCGCGTGAATTGTTTTTTTATAAATTGTATATGTTTAAATTAGTTAAAAAATGATTTTTTTTTATTTTCAAGTGATATTGAGATTTGTATATTTTTAAAAAAGTATTTTGAATTTGTAAAGGAAGTTTATTTTTAGAAGCATTTTGAATTTGTAAAGCATGTTTGATTGTTAGATCCTACTTTTAAGGACGTTTGAATATGTAAAAAAAGTTTAATATTAGATCCTATTTTTAAGTGATTAAAATTTGATAATATATAGAGGGGCGTTTTTGGTAGTTCACGTTGATACCAAAAAAGTGTGACACCAAAGCTATTACAACTATTAATAAAGATAATTGAATATTAATTATTAAATACTAATTATTATGTATATATTATTAGTTATTAATAATAATTAATAATCATTAATTATTAATTAAATATATTACTAAATATTAAACTAATTATAATTATTAATTATTAGTTATTAAACTATAATAAATAATTAAATATTAATTATTGAAATAGTAAATAAATTAAATACTAAATATTAAACATTAATTATTAAATATTAATTATGAAAGTAAATTATTAATTATTTAATAAAAATTATTTAATAGAAATTATTAATTATAAATTATTAATTATAGTTATTAATTATTAAACATAATTAATAAATATTAACTATAATTTAATAATTAATTATAATAAATTATTAAATACAAAAAAATAATGATTGATTATAGATAATAACTATAAATTATTTACTAATGATCATTAGTTATAATAAATTATAAATATTCACCTATATAAGTTGTCATTTATAATTATTAATTATTAATTACAATTCATAAATTATTGATTAAGTATCTCTTATTTGTTATTAATTATATATTACTAATTATTAATTATTAATTATTATAATATTTAAAGCAATAGTAAGTATATTCAAAAAAAATTAGTGTTGATTCGGCCTTATCCTATACTGAACGTGTCCCCAAACATTTTTACAACCTATGAGTAAAATAGCTTTTATTGTAGTAAATTAATATTTACAATTTTTGAGGAAAAGTTGTAAAAAATAATGTTTTTACAACGTTTTTGTAATAAAAGTTGTTAAAAGGGTACGATTAAATTTTTTGAAAAAAAGTTGTAAAAAATAAGGTATTTACAACCTGTGCTACAAAAAGGTCGTGAAGCAAAAGGTTTCTACAACATTTTCTTTAAAATGTTATAACATGCTCCTTTTGTTGTAGTGTCGGGCCAGGGCCCCCCAAACTCCTTAAATTCATGTCAGTACTGACCTAAATCTGGTTGGTACTGATATGAACTTTCTACCTACAACCTAGTCACTTCTTCCAGCATTCTTCCTTACTGCTCCAATAGTCTGCTCCTTCATTTTCTGCTTTCCATCCCTTCTATTCTAGCTAGAAGATGATGAATTCTTCTCTTTAGAAACAAAAGGTGATGCATCTCTACTCTCCTCCTAGGTCTTTGGGACTACAAGGTCAACAAGGCAATATTAGCATCCATCTTCTCAACGAGCGCTTTCTGGCTATCTACTATTCTTTGATTCAACTCAGCCATCATCTTATCAAACTCCACTCTCGACACCATCTCTTGTGTGGCAGATGGCCCTGGCACAGCGACTACTAGTTGGTTAGTCTCTTCGCTGTGGTAAGAAGCTTCATCTTCTCCACTAGCTACAGCTCTAGACTTTCCAGGTTTGTGTCATTACTCCAAGCATGAAAATCCCTTAAATTTATCACAAAAACCTTCTAGGTCTATCTCCCGGACACTTTAATCCATAATAGACAGCTAGATCTATGCCTGAGATGCTCTGTTTTTAGTGAAACCACCAAAAATGTTGGGCCAAAAAGTGGTACAACCCTCAAGATATAGGAAAACGAATAGATTTAGTAGGAAATAGTAATGAAACAGTAAGAACACATAGATTTTTATGGCAGTTCGGAAAATTCTCTGGCATACATCCACTTTAACCTTATTTAGATTGTGTTTATCACAAGTACAAGAGGTTTTCTAGTTAGAACATATCTAAACAGCCCGTAGGTGATAAAACTTGAGTAGAGATAAGAGAATGAAGAAGAAGAATGACCAAAAATCCTCTAAAAGTTGCTATACGCTAGCTATTTATAGGAGAGTAGTCCACCAGATTCATCAGATAGTTGAAGACAAGATAAAACTCCATATTCAATAAAGTAGGGAGGAAGACAAACCCCTCCCCCCACGCCTTTATATCATCTAGATACCGACATGAATTGCTTAGTGCATGGTACTTCTTTCTTCTTTACTCCTTCATATTACTGAGATATTCTAACACGTTTGGTACTTAACCCCTTCTGCCGAGCTTTTGGGATTCGTTCACCTACTCCTTCAGAAATGTGTGTGTTCCAGAATTGTGGATCTTAAGGCTAATTAAACACTAGAGGAAGGGTGAATAGTGTTTTCTAATTTTTATGAATCTTTTTAAAATTATTATTAACCAATGCAGAATCAACAATCACAGATGCAAACACAAATACGTAAAAATGCAGTAAAGTAAAAAGTAAAGAATTAGAGAGATCACATCAGGATTTTTATACCCGTTCGGATTTACCTTACGTCCAACCCCATATAATCGCTTGTACGGATTTCTTTTCAAATGCCAATCTTTAAACAGGTAGATGGCAAACCCAATTACAGTCTCGATTTTGAGGCTATAAGACACATCCTCCTGATTTTCGGCTCATGGTACACCTACTTGATTTGGATGGGCTACAAGCATACCCACTCGGATTTCCAGGCTACCAAGCACAACCAATTAATTTGAACGAGCTATAATCTCACCCAAGTAAATACCACTAGAGTTTAATGGTTTGTCCAAAGACAATTTCCTGATCTTTGGTTATAATGGATCCTATAGCCTCTTGGATAGCGCTTTGATTGTGAGAGAGAGATGATTGAAATCAGAAAGTAAATAGTAGAGAATCAATACAATGAAGATTGAATTGATTCTGGTTGAATTTGAGAAGATTTGAATATATTTTTCACTAGAAATTTTGGCAGAATAGGAGGAGAGAAGATAATAAGAAAGTAGTTGTTAAAAATTCGTTTGAAAACCCCTTATATATAGAGAATAAACAAACACGTCACGAAGTGTTGCGACGAATAGACACTTCATTTAAAAATTTGAATTTAAAAATTGTGGCATGTAGGTCGATATATCTTCTGCCTATATGTCAACATGGCTAGTTAATTTGAAAACTTGTTTATTTTAAATGTTTTGAAAATCTTATGCTATGTAAAATAATTTGATGCTTTGTAAAATAGTTTAAACATAGTTTATAAACATTTTAACCTTTAAAAAACTTTTATAATTTTTTTTATATATTTTCTTTTTTAAAGATAAAGGATTAGAAAATGAGAAATAGAGGCTAAAGATTGCTATCGGGGACTTCAACAAAACTCTATGACTTTATAATCTTTATTATAGTCCTGAGATCTTCATATCTTGATCTTTATACTCATGAGTCTTTATGTCCATTCTTTGAGTCTTTATACTGTACAGTCTTCGATTCAACACCTATATAATATCTTGCATTATATACTATATAACTTGGCAAAACATTAGTATCCATATTTTATATGAATGTATTATTATTATCAAGGTTATCATCATCAAAATCAATAACTGAGGTATTAACAATCTCCCCATTTTTGACGATGACAACCATTAATATCCTATATATATATATAATATGATATAACTCCCCCTGAATTAGATAACTCCAGCCAAATATGTGCATATGTATATTTTATATTTTTTCCCCTTTGTCATCAACAAAAACGGGTGAAAAATTAAAAACTCTCCATAATACAAATGCTTAAGAAATATATATTCAAAGTCAATAATCCGAGTTAAACTGATATGATTATATATGATGATATATGATAATTATGTGATAAAAATGCGGTATTTTATACTAAATATGATAATGAAGATTTATAAGTTAAATTTTATTTGTACAAATTCAAGTCATACATACAAGCCAATCCAACTCCAAAAAAAATCAAAAAAATCCAATCATTCAAACCAAATTAATCAAACCAAATAATTCAAACAATTCTAACTAAATCCTAAGAGTACATATCAAATCCAAACCTAATAACTAGATGTTTCATGTAACTTCAACCTAACCGTCGTACTTAAAGATTTGATCTGCTTTGATGGCATCCCAATCTTCATTATCCTTATTAATAATGCACTCTGGGTTATTGGTTGGTTCATCTTTGGTTAAGAAAGAAATCATCCATCGAATGGCATCAAAATGCTTTTCTTGTTCCTTGATCATCTGCATTTGACTCAACTCTAAATTCCTTTGGCTTTATAGGATAAAAGAGAGAATGTCTTTGAAAGATTGAAGAGTTTGTTTAATATTTTTACATAATTTTTGATGTGGAGAAGATATTTTTATGAAAATATGTTTAAGAATGAAAAGAGAGTACAAAATAAAATGATGAGCGAGTTTTCTGGAAGAACTAGGCTTAAATATTAGTAGAAAATCATTTGAAATGAATGGATGGTTGGTGGTTATTTATATTTTGAAATTTAAATAAATTTGCTTTCTGCCCGTTATATGTCGACATATAGGTAGCATGTATGTCGACATACATACATAAATTTTCAAAACAATAATATTTGCTATAATTTTTGTTTATTATCTTATACCATTAAATATTTATAACTTCCAAAGACTAATAAACAATATAAGACAGTAACTTTATTACTTAGAATTTGATGGATACATGGAGTTCAATGATTAACAAAAGCAAATACATAAACACGACATGAACTTAAACCAAAAACACACAATACAAAGCTAACTATCATAAGTAAACAACTAGATAGGTTTTAGAAGGATGTAGATGGTGATGACGAAGAGCCACCAAGCTTGTGAATGACCTTTCTATAGAATTTATCCATTTTGTTGGAAAAAGAAGTGAACTTTGTACTAAAAGAACGCTTAAGCTTCTTTTGGTTTTTAAGAAACTTCTCTTGGTTCCTTAGTATCTCCTTGTTGGAGGGGTGGGATGGTTTGTCAAAACATTTTAAGGAAGTATCAACTTTTTCCTCCTCTTCTTCTTCCACTTCCATTTCATCACCTTCTTCTTCTTCTTGAATTTCTTATTCCTCTTCTCGTGTCAATCTTTGTTCCTTTTCGGGAAGTGTCTTATATGGTTCGAAAAATGGTGGAATGTGCATAAGAGCGATATTATATTTGTCGAAAACTTTTCGAGGAATAGACTTTTCTTCTTTTAAATCAACAACAAAATATGTGAAAAATCTAGTAAAATACACACCATGGAAGAATGTTTTCCCATGTCTAGAAATGTCTTTTGAACAAAGTCACCTAAAATGACTTGTTTTCAATTTATGTTGTAGCGACCATAAATAGAAAAAAGTGCTTTGAAAACTTTTTGAGCATGGTATAATTACCCGTCCTCAGAGTAATACTTTATTGTAAAATGAAACTCATAAATCTTGATTTTGGTCGAAAATTCTTATGTTTAAATTTAAAATCTTCATCACTTTCGAAAATATCATGAAGAACTTCATGATTTTGTATGTCAATTTAAAAAGTGGAGAGGTCAATTCCACTAGATTTACAATCAAGAATATGACCTAAAACTTCACAAATTAAAACAATTTGAGTACCATTAACGCTACTCCAAACTTGACCTTCTTCTCTTTGATAAAATTTTCCATTTACATTCACATAAAACATTTTGATCAAATCGTGGTTACAAACCAAATCATTTTGAGAAGATTCAATTAAAGCAAGAATTTCATTTTCAAAACAAAGATCATGTAACCCATAAGAAGAAAAATCATAGAATTTATTAAATCTTCTGGGAGAAATCTTTTCGAAAGTAGTATGCTCCATATAAGCATCAATGGCATCTTTCTCGTTGAAGAGAAAGCTTTTAGTTTTCTTAGAGAGTCTAATAGTTTTTGGATTTTGACTAGAGAGAACCATTATTGAAAGGTTGAGGAGATAAGAAAGTGAAATGATATTTGAAATAAAGTGAGTGAAATGATAGGATGGAGATAAATAAATAAGTAGAGAATCAAAGGACATATTCTCTGGTCAAAAAGGCATCTTCTCAAAGGAGTAAGTGCAAAGTGGAGGAAGTTCAAAATTTGAACTTGAAATGAAATGTAACGACCTAGAAATTCAATCATTTTTATTTGAAATATTTAATTGATTTTCGATATTGGAAAGTTAATTTTATAAGTTAAATAACTTGAATTACAAATATAGTGATTTATTGGGCAATTAAATTGTTGAATTTAATATTTGGAAATATTTAAAGTAATAGAATCTTGGATTTGTTTTTGATAAAAAAATGGTTTCAAAGCTTATTTAAATTCCATTGATTAAGGATGGTGGCAGTAAACTTTAATTTACAATTAAAGATGATTAATTTGGTTTTGTGATAATTTGTTTTAAATTAACATGTGAAAATAAACTTTTGGGGCACTGTCTCGGATTTCAATGGAACTAGTTCCATTGGATCCGTAATAGTATATTATTATATGCCGTCGAATTTCTTGGTGATTGGACATATCGTTTGGACGTGCGAGATCGAAACGCGTATAAATTAATTTTAGAAATTTATATAAATAATTGGGTTTGAAAAGCTATCTTATGTATATGATCGAATTAGGCCTCGAGACTAGTTCCAGTGTGTTCGGAATAGGGGTATTTAGTATGGGACGTCAGGCGGCATGTCTCGATAGGAGTTCCAGATTTTCAAACGTTTAAAATTTGAATTTCTTTAAATAAAATAAAATGAACATGCACCCTATCCTAGCCCATACTTCTTCTATGCAAGCAACCCTTCCCACGGTACAGACCTTTCCTTTCTCCTCTATTTAACTCACATTACTCCAGAGATAAAAGAAGGTTCGCATTTTTTATTTGAAAACAAACAATGCAGATTGAATGGCCATAATCAATCGAAGCCACCGCAGTCGCTTTTTGGGTTTGACCCCAACTAGGAAATTGTCGAGCTAGAGAAGACGAAGAAATTAAAGGTTGGATCGTTGTTTGGCGAGCCAAAAATGAGTCGGGTTTGTTTTTTTTCGTTCGGCAATTGATGGCGACAGCGGCGGCGAGACGGGGAGGGGCGATGCGCGGCGGCGGCACAGCGAGCAACGATGCGTGCGACAGCAGTGACAAAGATTGGATCGCGGTCGAAGTTGGTCGACCTGGAAGTGTTCGAGCATGAGAGGGTAATTAGTTTAAAGTTATTAATTTTAAGTTAATTATAATTTAATTAATTCAAATGATCATTAATTCATATTTAACTCATAGGAGGTCCAAATCGAACGCGACGAGTTATTGCTATCGTACCTACGAAGGCAATGCTATGGAGTTAGATTGGATGGATTCAGAGCTAGTAATAATTTTGGTTAAAATTGAACGTCTGTCCAATTTTGATTCAAAACGGAACGTTTGTCGACTTCTGGAATCAATGTGAATTAATCTCACCTTTTTGGGTAACCAGAAAATATTATATAGTCAATAAAATTGTTTATTGGATGTGTGGATATTTATTGATTGTTATTGACTATTTGGATGATTTACTATTTACATTGTTAGTTTGGATATATTCCCGCCCCTGGAGCGGATGAGACCCTATTACATTCCCGTGTAAGAGCGGATGACTCTTTGTATAGGAATTCCTCCTCGAAGCAGTTGATTTATATTTTATAATTATATATTGTATGTAATGCAGGGGGACAGGTTGTAGGGATCCAACGGATTCCTCACACTATTGATTTTATCTTTCATATAATTTGATATATGATGTGTTGGATGCCATAGTTGATGACATGGATATGAGTTTGCTTATTTAGTGCTTAGTAGCATTAGGCCTTATCTTTGGTATTTTAAAATACTATAAAATAATGATTTGTTTTGAAAAAGGATTTCAAATTGATTTTGGGAATTATATATGTTTAATAATTTTTCCTAAATTTATTTAAAGAAGAGATTTACTTTAAAATAAAAGGTATGATTTTTAAATATTATAAATTAGTAGTTTATGAAATATTTTAAATAGAGATTTTTGAATTGAGGATAATGATTTTTAAAAATCATAAAATAAGTCCGTCTTTTATAATAAAGGGATATGGTTTTAAAAAGAAAATAGAAATATTTTGATATAAATATTTATTAACCATTTTATATAAAGTGATATATATATGTATGTACATATATTATAATTTATTTATAAATGTGAAATTTATAAATGTGATAATTTATAAAAGTGATATTTTTCAAAAGAAGTGAAGATCTGTAAAATTGTATTTTTGTTAGTAAACGGATGGATTTATAAACGGTGTTTATAAATAAAAGGAAAATATTATCATTGGATAGATTGGGAGAAATAAATCAAACGGTTGATTTATTATACGATGTGGAATGTTGTTTTAGAAAATAGTTGATTCTATTTTGGAAATTGAAGGTGAGGATAAATTGGGGATGTTAAACGCTATTTTGTAAATAGAAAGGAATTTATAAAAGGAATTTATTCATATGCGGGGAATGTTAAAAATGGATAGTGATTGATGTTTTTAAATGGGATTTATGAATAAGTGAGATTTATTAAGGAAATAGAGCTATAAATGAGGTTCATAAATAAAGGGATTTTATGAAAGGAAGTTTTATAAAAGAGAAGGAGATTTGTAAATATAATTTTATAAATATGGAAATGGTCATGTTGAAAATTAAGTATGGATTTTTATCAAGGAAATATAATTATGTTTGAAAATTTGTCTATTTATATTAGTATCGTTTAAGTGGTTTATCAATATTTTAATATTTTGAAAAGTTAATTATTTAAATTATTAATATGGTTTGAAATTAATTTTAATTATTTATCAATAAAATTTTTGGAAATTAATTATTAGTATTTATGAAAATGTTGAAGATAAATTATTATAGTTTTATTTAGCATGTTTTGGAATTTATTAATTATTATTTTAAAATGTTTTAAAATTAATGTTTAGTGTTTTTAAGTAAATGATTAGAATTTATATTATGAATGTTTCAAGATTTATAAATAGGGTTTTATGAACATATGTGGATTATAAGAGGAATCTTATAACTTGTTTTGGAAAGCGTAAAGGAAGATTGGTTAAAGAGATGGAAGAGTTTTATAAATAGTTTTAGATATTTATAAAAGAAATTGTAGAAATGGGTTTATAGATTTATAAAAGGAGTTTTATAAATAGTTTTGAGGATTATGATGGGGTTTATAAATGATTTTAGAATTGAATAAAAAGGGTAAACTTCCTAAATGTTGGTGAATATACTTATACCGTTGAGATAAGTATATGAATATTTTTCCAAGTTTTGAGAAATAGGGATTTGTGGGTATGTATATATATCATTGTCAAAAGAATTTTGAATCAAGTATTACAAGGTGAATTTAAATTAACGGAAAGATTTATTAAGGAGGCTAGTGGTTGCTTATGTGCTTAACCAATGTTGGTTTTTTCCTATGGAAATAAATCACTAATTTGAATGCTTGTTTGATAGTTAATAATCGGCTATCGAATTTGGACCCAAAACGTAACTTTGGAAATATCTAGGGGAAACACGTGAGTTATATGGCATAGTCATCTCTAATTATGTTGTACTGTGTGTATAAATCTTATTTCATTCTCCTATGACAAATGATAAAGGAATCCATCCACTAACGGTTAGGAGGTGATCTCCGCTCTTATCTTTGACTGTTTATTTCCTAAAGAACCGGGGTTGAGTTTACCGAAAACTATCGAACGTTGTTTCGAAGAGACCAAGATCGGATAAGTTATCCGAAAACCACTTCGATCCAACTCAAGCGTTTCGAAGTGAAGACATCTTGAAGATGATGGAATTAGGGATATAGCCCTCAAGCGTTTCATTCAGACCCAAAATGAACTTGTATGGATGAATTGTAACGTCTGCGAATTTTTCGCGCTTGAAAATCGACATCCATACTTTACATCGTACTCGAATGCCATAGATTCGACCGTTCAAATCCGAGTCGCCGGAGCTTATAACAAAATTAAGTAAACAACACTGTGGAATAAAAGTATAATACATTGATATACAACACTGATACAATATCTGATACAACAGAATGATAAAATGAATATCAATATACATCAGAGATATGATACAACAAATAGCAGCGGAAAGAAAACGATAACACCAGCAGCGGATAATCTCCATCTCCAAAACGCCAATCCAGAAATAGCTTGAACTCTCAATAACGATGCACAAAGATAAGCTAGTGCGGTCCATATCCAAAGACTGAACTAGCTCCAGATAATCTACTGAACCTGACTATCTGAAAAACCCAACTCTAGACTGCCCGTGTAGAAAATTTTGAGCACCCAGAGTTTAGGAAAGAAACAATAAACTCCGGATCAGTCATGAGACTGGTGTGAGCAACAAAAACAGTTTATCTTTAAAAACAAATAGCAAAAGAATTTTAAAGTCAATTCGCAATGCTTTTGGAAAATGAAACTACCATAAGGCCTCCCGCACACACACACAATGCAAACGCAGAATCGGAGGAGATTTCTCCTTATGATAGTCAAAGATGTTTACTACGCAAAACAAAACATTTTGGATATTATTATTAGTTCATAGTGAGGAAAAACATTTCGAAAGTACAATATAAATCTTAGCCAGCATAGGTACCATTATAGTATGCCTACTATAGCTACCATATTAGATGGCAGGTTCTACAACTAAAACCGTACAAGGTTCGTATTGTTTTGTTTGGATTTCCAACAAATGTTCGGGCAAAGGAACTTCCCAAGTAAAATAGAACGCCTCTGGAGCGACGTTCCCAGATCCTAACCGGATCTCTGCTACACAAGGCCGGGACCCCTAGCTGGGTAACTACTGACACGAGTATGCCACCTCCCGGTCGTTAGCGACCTTTATTCGAGGTACCTCTAATCCAACAACCACAAAGCAATCACAAAGTAATAGATTCGCAGCAACCACAAAGTAAGTATCTGGGCTCCATACCATGATACCACTCATAATCCAGAAGGAAAACATACCCTCAGAGGGAGCTACCCTCAAATAACCTTGCTGCCACGATTCCTGTTTCGACCATACCGGGTCATGAGGTTCGACGAAGTCTCGTCCACAAAGCTACGCTTTGGCACAAAGCCATGCTTTGGGTCAACAAATGATCAAAGTAATGATCACAAAGATAAATGATCAAACAAATGATCATATCACAAATGATCAAACAATGATCATCACACAGCAACACTCAGCATGTCACATTACCAAATTGGGAATATATCGCTGATAACCTTCAACTACATAACCACTGAGCTCGTACGTCTCAGAGAAGGGTGTTAAGCTAAGAGAATAAATTCTCCGCCACCAACAGAAATGTATTTGAAAGAAATCTGCTTTATATCTCAAATTGTAATGTCAGACATGTAACCATACAAGTCTGTTCTGGGTTCGAACAGAACCGAAGGCACTTCTTACGAAGCCCTTGCAAATCCGGATAATTTTCTAATCACGTCCGGACTTCCCATCACAAATGGAGATCTCTATACCGGGGATCAGCCAGTGCAGAGACAATCGACAAGAAACCCTTTCGTTTTCGAAAATACCCGGCCTTCACCACCGGTCTTCACATGCTATCCATAACGTTGAATCACATATTCGGAATGGGTTATACGACACAAAGGTCTTCTCCCGGCTAAACCGAATAGTGAGCGCAATATTTAAAACATCTGGATATGGGATTTCAATTAAGTCACAACTTATTACCCAAACCTTTCTATTAAATGGATTAAACAAATTACCATTTCTAATCTTTTAAATAAAAAAAGATTCATTTCCCAAAGTTTACCCCATTTCATAAAGATCCATTCATAGGTTTCAAAACAATTTCCATTTCGATTGGATTAACTCATTTAAATCTTTAAATTAAGATTTAATTTAAAACTTTCAAATTCGTTCCCAAAGGTTCATTTATAGCCTTTCAAAACAATTTTATTTCAAGTTGGATTGACTCATTCGGTCTTTGAATCAAAGACTCATTTCATAGTTTTCAAAACATTTTTAAATTTTATTTCAAACTTGAAACCTTTCAACACAATTTGGAAATTCTTTCCTAAAATGAAAGCTATTATTATTTGAAAACAAGTAGTTTTCGTTTTGGAAAAAATCCAGTTATATCTACACGAGTTAAAACCCTTGAATTAAATTCAAATTCCTAAATCAAAACCTTTAAAATGGTTTAACCCATATATAACTTGTATAGCATCTTTAATCCCTAGTTTCAAATCATAGGATTCAATTTCAAACTTGAATTCAAATTTAAATCAAATTATTTAAATTTTCATAACTTGATTAAGTTATTCAAAATAACTTTATCTTTGAAATTCCATTTCAAAAGCTTTTCACTTTAAACCCAAATTTCTAATTCCAAAATCAATTAAAATTAAAATTTCAATTTCAAAAACATCAAATTTAAATCATCTGTGACTTAACCGATTTCCATGTGAAATCCATATTTGTGTGTGTAAAGGTGTAGTCCAAGGGTTTCACACAGTAGTGCAATATCATTCAATCATCACAGATCAGAATACAGAAATATAGTTGATAAGCGGTATTAACTATCACGCTTATTGTTCATTCACAGATCACAGATATATATCACAGATAAGTAAATTACAGATCACAACATAAATCAGGATGTATCACAAAGCATCACAAATCAGGGATATCAAACAATTCACATTCAATAAAATCCAAACATTCATAAGTAAGGTCAGTTAATTGTCTGATTAATTCAAATTAGATTAATTTATTATGCATAAATTACTAATCCTGGTTAATTAACATCAATAATTTACAAATCATTTTGATTAATTATTCTTTAATCATTTATTAATTAACCATTAATAATAAATTAATTAACCTTTAATTATAATTCATCAACCTTTAATTATTAAATAATTAACCTTTAATTATTTAATTCACCATTTAATTAATTATCTTTAATTAATAATTTAACCCTAAATTGATTAATTACCATTTATTTAATAAAATTCCAATAAGTGATCATCCATAACCACTCACATTAATTAATTAATCTTTGATTAATTATCTTCAAATTAATTGCTTTAATTAATTAACCTTTAATTAATCTTTAAATCAATCATTAATTAAGTAATTATTCTTTAAGTAATTATCCTTTAATTACTTATATTAATTAATAAATCATTAATAACTTAAGATCTTAATTAACTAAAAGATAAACCATTTTATCTTTATTAATCACTTTAATTATCATTTAAACCTTATTTAAATAAATCTTGTAATAATTTAACTTAGACTTTAAAGTTAATTAACAATTAAAACATCTCTTCTAAATTAACTTCTTAATATCATTAAGTTTATTTAAAATAAACTATTAAAAAAAATAAAAATAAAGGGTATGTATATTTCAAACCATTTTAAAACTTTTCTTTTCATTTAAACTTATATAAAAATCTGTTTGAATTCAAGTTCTGTTTAAAACAAAACCAACAAGTTTAGGTTTTAAAACCTGGAACAAACATTTACCCGAGCCTTCCCATTCTTGCTTCGAGTTCCACACCCCAAAACTTCGAGTCGTACTCGAGGAAAGCACGAAGAAAAACCCAGCCCACTTCTTCTTCACCAACCAGAAACTAGATGCACAAAATTAACGCCGTGCACGTGTACATCACCGATGATCGTCTCCGGTCATCACCACGTCAACGAGCAAGTCGACAACCCCCCACGTATCAATTTTAGATCGCCAGAATCCCCATCACTCACGCAAAATCGAATTCGAGTATAAACTCGAAACCTGGAACACGAATGCCACTTCACCTCAAAACCTGTCAACGTCACGTGCTTCAAACTCCGACCACCGGAGTACCACCACCTCCGGCTACTGCTTCAACTACCTCTCCTCTACCATTCCCCAAACCCTCGCCACACTCGGTTGATCGTCGGTGATGAACTCACCTTGTTTCCAGACCTCGTCAAAACCACGTACTAAACCCTACATCCCCCTTGTCCCCTCAAATCTTGCAATAGAAAATTTATTTAACATTTTTCCTGGGATCCATGAGGATCAAGCAAGCTTCACACAAATTTTGACATCTAAAAATTCTTTGGTCACCAGAAATCGATAAAAATGTATTTCCAGTTCATTTATAAACTGCTCATAAATTACATCACTAAAAGCACTATTTAAGTTTTAAAAATCTTATCTTTTACTGTTGATTCAAGTTACACAATCGAATTAATATTTTAAAATGTTCGAATTTATCACACATTTAAGATTTTGACTATATTTTCTTGTTTCCAGTGATTTTCTAAACTTAAAATACTAGAACTTGTTTTAAAAACTAGATGATGTTTAAAACTAAACTAGCTTGATTGAACATCATAGTTTCACAGTGATTAAATTGAGAGTTTGAATTGTTTTGTTTGTTTTAAAATCTTTGAAATCAGAAGAAAGAAAACAGAGGGCTACAAACAAATCAGATAGGCATATTCAAAATACTTCATGTTATCATCACAGCAATTTGTCAAGCAACAGATAACTAATGTTTACTCACCTGTTTCCTGAAAGAACAAAGAAGAACAGAGCATGTTGTTTTGATTTGGTCCGAGCTTTGATTTTCCAGATTCAAAACTTGATCAGGTTGAAGTTTGAATTGTTGCTTTACATTGAATTATTATTTAAGTTTAAAGATGATGCTTCCTTCAGTTTATTTCTTGTTTTAGTTTGAGAGGAACGAACTGAATGAATGGAAGGCTGATATGTATGAGGTTGGTATATATAAAAAGAAGTTTACAGGCTATCATTATTTTATTTGTATAATAGGCATGGCTGAAGTTGAAAGCATTAATGAGAGGTTGATATGTATGTGTAACATACTACTCTTTACAGGCTGCATTTATAGAGAAGTTACTCTTTACTTGTACTTGTTTATGCATATGTTTATATTTTAGTATTATTTTCTATCTTGCACAACTCAAAGATTTTTATGTTTTCCAGTCTGCATTCTTATTCATATTTTCCTTTTGTTCAACTTGACTATGTTTGCTTAGTCTTCATATATATTTATTGTTTTTATTAAGTACAATTTTGTTTGTTTTTTATTTTTCTTTTATTATTTTTGTTTGTTTTATTACTTGGTATTATTTTGTATTGATTTACTAAGATATATATTTACTTTATATTGAATAAAACTAGATAATTTATTTATTTCGTAATATAGAGGAATTTCTAGAGTTCTAATTTGTTGTTTAGATTTTAGGAATTATTTATTTCTTTATATATATTTTCCAAAATTTTATCTTATGTATTTTTTTATATTTATTTCTATCTCAATTATTTATTTCTAAATTTAATACTAATTATTTTTATTATAAATGATTTATACAGAATTTATTTTAATTCGGGGGAACTCGCATCACTTTAATCAATTTATCTAAAAATTTTAATTCAAAAATTTATTTAATTATCAATTTAAATGTAATTAAAATTCGGGGTCGTTACATGAATGCTATTATTGCATTGTTGTCGGGAGGGCAGTGTTAGTATTCCAAGTGGGAAGTGTTATATAAAAGGTAAAACGTAGCCTCAAGCCTCATCAACCGGGATTGACTAAAACAGAGGAGACGCAGCAAGGCTAGGTGGGTCGCTCCCATGAGGGTAAGGTCATCCTTATCTAGAGTCCCTACTATTAACTCGTTTATGCTTCAGTATGGCTGTTGATCCCAACCGAGGTGTGATATTATTCGGTACTATTCAGTAAAGGGTAGGCCGGTCTTCTGTTGGTAGGGGTCAATAGGATCGACCTCAGTGTTATTTTATCTATAGATGCACCGTGACGGGCGGTACCCTAGTAGCCCAGTCATTGTAAGGAATCCTTTCTCCAATACGAACCTTTATGGTTTTAGTTGTATATCTATTACACCGGAATTTAACTAATGTACCAATTTCGGCTGAGATTAATAAGTATTTGTATCTTAGACACTATTATAATATCAGAGGATTTTCTATAAAAATGTTTTGGTTATCATGAGGTAAAAACCTGTCTGTGTTTATGTGCGGCATGGTCTTATGCCTTTGATTTCAAAGGTTTTTATAACTTTAACACGTTGGTTTTCCAAACTGACTCAGATGTTATTTTATTGTAATGCTCGGATTAGAACGAGCGTATTTACAGATTGTTTGGATGCATTAGAGCTCAAGAGACGAGGTTGGAGTTCTTCAAGTCATATTCACGTATATGTTTATTTTCTGCTACTTTGTTGATGAAATCATCAGCAGTTATGTGGGCAGGTTGTTATAACTATCCAGGCTGATGATTATGATTTGTTGTTGTACTCTGATGGATGTATGTATATAAACAGTTTCTCTTTTGTAAAGATCATTGATATTATATTAAATATTGTTCTGCTACGATTATGAGATTATGTGTTGTTTCGGTTTCTTTTCTCTCCTTCTTGTCTTCTTCTTCTTCTTTTCTTCTTCCTTCCTTCCTTTCTTCTTCTTTTCCCCTTAACATTTGGGTTTTCCGGCATTCGATTTCTTGACATGCAATACAGTGGACGTATTAGTGTTGATTTTCGAGGATCGAAATTCCCGGGCTGTTACACTTGGTATCAGAGCTGAAGGTTAAGTGGGAACCTTGGCTTTGGTGGGGCAACTCTGTGACGCCCCACCTCAATACCCACGAAATTGATGAAGATGAAGATTGAAAGCAAGGAGAAGCAATCCAAAGCTTGAATCCACAATCTTCTACTTGAATTTGATGTTGAATCTCGGATTAGCAATAGAATTTGAGTTGGGAGTTTTAATTTCTCTTTCCCACCACCATTTTTGACAAAGCTTGAAGTGTTTGAACAAATGAGAAAGAGGGTTGGGCTGAACTAAAGGGGTGCAGTCCAAACCAAAGTCAAAGGCGGGAAAAAGTGCCGAAAAGTTCACTATCCCCAAAACATATCGAAGTTTACACTTAAAAAGATCGCAAACGTCATTTTGAACTCAATGGAAGTGGTCTCGAGTCCTAATTTGACCGTATGCAAAAAGTAGCTTTTCGGACTAACATCCGACTAACGATAAAATATTTAAATAAAATATCGATAGATATGCGGGTTGTTACAAACTCAGTAAGAGATACGGTAATGGAATGCTTATTATGAGTTTTGAGTGTATGAGTGTGTGTGTGTGTGTGTATATATATATATATATGAGCGCGTATTTCTTAGCTATATAAAAATGTTTTATATTGTGTTAATTTATCTATTGAGTAGCTTATGAATTCTGGTCAGTATGTGGAACGCTATAATATAGATAGGGGTTTCTAAACACTTTAACAAGGTAAACGACACACTATTGTTTTCAGAATTGGGTAAATGAAATAATTTTACCTAAATTATATATTATATATAAAGGAATAATTTTTCAGAAATTATTATAGTTATATTTGGTGTATTTGGTTGTTAGTAAATGATAACATTTGATTATTATCATTTGTTGTTTGTTGATCTAATAAAAGTTGTTATTATTATAATCTAAACAAAGATAACCTTTGTAAAATGTGTTATATAAGAAAGTGAATTTATAAATATGGATTATAGAATATTGATTATAATTAAAATAATCAACATTTGTGAAATGATATTACATAAGAAGTGAGATTATATGAATATGATTTATAAATGTGATTTATAAATGGAAAGGAAATGAAAATTGTTTTTCGAGAGGTTTTAGAAGAATAATAATAGTATTATTTTGAAAATATTTTTGTTAGAAATATTTTGAAATGGAATTTAAAGAAAGTAGAAAGGACTAAACTCACTTCAGTCGCTAGAAAATAATTCTGGTGATGACTGCAGCTTCATCGGTGTTCATTTTCGAGTTTCTAAGCAAGGGATTGCCGCCATTGAAGTTTTGTTTTGGTAAAATAATTTTTTTTAGATTCCAGAAGTGTAATTTGAAATTTAAAGGAGCCATGTATATATATGATTTCAAAATGTTTTGAAATAAAACTGGGTGTTTAAAATCCTGAAGTTTTATCGAAATGTTTGAGAAAACATAAGATAATAAGTTTTTGAACTTCTAATATGGAAATGGTGTAGATAAGAAAGGAAAATTTGAAATTGGGAAATGAAATAGAAAATTTAACTTAAAATAAAGTTAAGTAAATTGAGTTAATGAAATGAATTAAATAAAATGAAGTATAATTTAAGAAAGGTTAAAGGAAAATTGAATTTGATTTATAATGAATTAATGAAATGAACCAATGGAATAAATTATTGAGATAGATATGAACTTGAGTTGTAGAATGAAATTCAATTTGAGTTATAAAATGAATTGGATATGTTGGGCTGTTTGATAGAATTGAATTCGAACTTAAGTTTTGAAGTGAAAATAACTATAAGAAGTGTTGTATAAAATGTTTGAAATGAACTTAAGTAATTGTTGTATGGAATGGTTCATAAATAATATTAGTATTGAAGGAATATACTAAGTGATAATGAAATAGAATTCAACTTTGGAGAAGTTAAAATATAACAAATTTTATGAAATGGTCCATAAATGAATTTACTTTGCAATGAAATGTTGCTAAACATAAATTTAATCTAAGGTGGATGTAACTAAAGTGAAGGTTAATACTTGAATTTAAATGAAATTGGATGTAAATTAAATGAGTGTGAATAAATTGAGAACAAATCAATTGCATGTTAATAAGAGAAGAAAGTGTATAAATTAGATGTTGACATTTGAAAATGCAAATCGAAATGGTTATGAATTAATTGGATGGATATTATTTGTTTGATGGTTTCACTTGTTATATTGGCTACATTTGCATATAGTTATTATATATTCTATATATTATATATTGATATTGCTTTCTATATACTTGCTCTCATTAGTTGTTGAGTGATTAGTAGGTGCGAACGGCGTATGCTTCGCATTTGGAGCTCGCTTTCGCATTTTGTTGGTTGTACATGCTTGCTAATACTAATAAAAGGTACACATCTCGGATTACATATCGTATTTTTATATTTTTCCCTACGGGATGCCTCATCCTAGAAGATGAGATGTATATTTGTGATATTATATATATTGTAAGTTTTTCTGATTGAGCCGCGCAAAGGAGACGCTAGCGAAATTTTTCGAAAATTTAAGGCGTCGGAATTTTTTTAGGAATTTCGAAAAGAAAATTTTTGATAACTAAAATATGATATTTTTGCTATAACATGGCATGGTATTAGTTAGTATCTATGAGAGAATTTAGAAACTTAGAAAGGTGATAATAAAGTATCAACAAATTGATTTTTGAAAAATTAAGGCTTAAAAGAAATTAGTAGTCTATTTCAACTAATTGGTTTTGAAATGTTAATGGGTTTGTGGCATTTTTCTTATCTTGGCAATTTCGAGGACGAAATTCTTTTAAGGGAAGAAGATTGTAATGATCCAGAAATTTAGTCATTTGAATTTGAAATATTTAATTGATTTTAAATATTAAAAAGTTAATTTTATAAGTTAAATAACTTGAATTACAAATATAGCGATTTATTGGGTAATTAAATTATTGAATTTAACATTTGGAAATATTTAAAGTAATGGAATCTTGGATTTGTTTTGGATAAAAAAATGGTTTCAAAGCTTATTTAAATTCTGTTGATTAAGGATGGTGATAGTAAACTTCTAATTTAGAATTAAAGATGATTAATTTGTTTTTATGATAATTTGTTTTATATTAACATGTGAAAATAGCCTTCCGGGGCACTGTCTTGGATTTCGACGAAACCAGTTCCGTTGAATCCGTAATAGTATAGTATTATATACTCTCTAATTTCGTGGCGATTGGACGTATCTTTTGAGCGTGCGAGATCGAAAAGCATAGAAATTAATTTCAAAAATTTATAAAAATAATTGGGTTTGAAATGCAATCTTCTATATATGATCGAATTAGGCCTCAACACTAGTTCCAATGTGTTCTGAATAGGGGTATTTAGTATAAAATGCCAGGCGGCACGTCTCGAAAGGAGTATGAGATTTTCAAATGTTTAAAATATGATTTTCTTTAAATAAAATAAAATGAACATGCACCATATCCTACCCCATACTTCTTCTATGCAAGCCTTCCTTCCCACTATATAGACCTTACCTTTCTCCTCTATTTAACTCGCATTGCTCCAGATATAAAAGAAGGTTCGTGTTTTTTTTAGCTTGAAAACACACAACAGAAGATTGAACGGCCACAATCAATTGGAGCCATTGCGGTCGCTTTTAGTGTTTGACCCCAACTAGGAAATTATCGAGCAAGGGAAGGCGAAGACATTCAACGGTTGGATCGTCGTTTGACGAGGCGTGGAGGCTAAAAATCAGCCGCGTTTGTAGGGGCTTGGGTTCGTTTTTTTTCATTCGGCAATGGATGGCAATGGCGGGGGCAAAAGGGGGAGGGGGCGATGTGCGGCGGCGGCACGGCGAGCAGCGACGCGTGCGACGGTGGTGGTAAAGATTGGATCGCGGTCGAAGTTGGTTAACCTGGAATTGTTCAAGTGTGAGAGGGTAATTAGTTTAAAGTTATTAATTTTAAGTTAATTATAATTTGATTAATTTAAACGATAATTAATTCATATTTAACTCTTACGAGGTCCAAATCGAACGCGACGAGTTGCATTGCGATCGTATCGATGAAGGCTACACTATGAACTTGGATTGGATGGATTTAGAACTAGTAGGAATTTTGGTTAAAATTGAACGTCAGTCCAATTTTAATTCAAAATGAAACGTTTGGCGACATCAAAATGAAACGTTTATTGATTGATTATTATTGACTGTTCGAATGATTTACTATTTATATTGTTGGTTTGGATATATTCCCGCTCTTGGAGTGGATGAGACCCTATTACGTTTCCATGTAAGAGTGGATGACCCTTTGTATACGAATCCCGCCTCGAAGCGGTTGATTTATAATTTATAGTTATATACTGTATGTAATGCAGGGGGACAGATTGGAGGGATCCAACAAGATTCAGCACACTATTGATTTTATCTTTCATATAAATTGGTATATGATGTGTTAGATGCCACAGTTGATGACATGGATAAGAGTTTGCTTATTTAGTGCTTAGTAGCACCGGGCCTTATCTTTGGTATTTTAAAATACTATAAAATAATGATTTGATTTGAAAAGGGATTTCAAAGTGATTTTGGGAATTATATAAGCTTAATAATTTTTCTTAAATTTATTTAAAGAAGAGATTTACTTTAAAATAAAAAAGTATGATTTTTAAATATTATAAATTAGTAGTTTATGAAATATTTTAAATAGAGATTTTTGATTTGATAATAAAGATTTTTAAAAATCTTAAAATAAGTCCATCTTTTATAATAAAGGGATATGGTTTTAAAAAGAAAATAGAAATATTTTGATATAAATATTTATTAACTATTTTATATAAAGTGATATACATATATATGGTACATATATTATAATTTATTTATAAATGTGAAATTTATAAATATGATAATTTATAAAAGCGATATTTTTCAAAAGATAAGTAAAATCGTATTTTTGGTAGTAAAAGTATGGATTTATAAATGGTGTTTATAAATAAAAGGAAAATATTATCGTTGGATAGATTGGGAGAAATAAATCAAATAGTGGATTTATTATACGATGTGGAATGTTGTTTTAGAAAATAGTTGATTCTATTTTGGAAATTGAAGGTAAGGGTATATTGGGGATGTTAAATGCTATTTTATAAATAGAAAGGAATTTATAAAAGGAATTTATCCATATGTAGGCAATGTTAAAAATGGATGGTGATTGATGTTTTTAAATGGGATTTATGAATAATTGGGATTTATTAAGGAAATAGAGCCATAAATGGGGTACATAAATAAAGGGATTTTACGAAAGGAAGTATTATAAAAGAGAAGGAGATTTGTAAAAGTAATTTTATAAATATGGAAATGGTTATGTTGAAAATTAAGTATGGATTTTTATCAAGGAAATATAATTATGTTTAAAAAGTTTTTTATTTATATTAATATTGTTTAAAGTGATTTATCAATATCAATATTTTAATATTTTGAATAGTTAATCATTTATAATAATGTTTACTATTATATAATAGTGTTTTAAAGTAATTGATTAGAACATATATTATGAATGTTTCGATATTTATAAATAGGGTTTTATGAACAGATGTGGATTATAAGAGGAATCTTATAACATGTTTTGGAAAAATATAAAGGAAGATTGGTTAAAGAGATAAAAGAGTTTTATAAATAGTTTAGATATTTATAAAAAATTTTGTAGAAATAGGTTTATATATTTATAAAAGGAGTTTTATGAATGGTTTTGAGGATTTATAATGGAGTTTATAAATGATTTTGGAATTGAATAAAAAGGGGAAACTTCCCAAACGTTGGTGAATATACTTATACCGTTGAGATAAGTACATGGATATTTTTCCAAGTATTGAGAAATAAGGATTTGTGGGTGTGTGTGTGTGTGTGTGTATATATCATTGTAAAAAGAATTTTGATTCAAGTATTACGAGGTGAATTTAAATTAATGGAAAGATTTATTAAGGAGGCTAATAGTGGCTTATGCGCTTAACTAATGTTGGTTTTTCCCTATGGAAATAAATCCCTAATTTGAGTGTTTCTTTATTTGATAGTTAAATAACCGGCTATCGAATTTAGACCCTAAACGTAACTTTGGAAATATCTGGGAGAAACACGTGAGTTATATGGCCCATTCATCTCTGATGATGCTGTACTGTGCGTATAAATCTCGTTTAATTCTCCTAGGACAAATGATAAGGAAATCCGTCCATTAACGGTTAGGGGATGATCTTCACTCTCATCTTTGACTAATTGTTTCCTAAAGAACCGAGGTTGAGTTTATCTGAAACTATCGAATGTTGTTTCGAAGAGACCAGGATCGGATATGTTATTCAGAAACCACTTCAATCCAACTCAAGCATTTCGAAGTGAAGACACCTTGAAGATGATGGAATTAGGGACGGAGCTCTCAAGCGTTTCATTCAGTCCCAGAACGAACTTGTATGGATGAATGCTAGCATTGTATTGTTGCCTAGAGGGCAGTGTTAGCATTCCAAGTGGGAAGTGCTATATAAAAGGTAAAACGTAGGCTCAAGCCTCATCAATCGGGAATGACTAAAACAGGGGAGATGTAGCAAGGCTAGGTGGGTCGCTCCTATAAGGGTAAGGTCATCCCTATCTAGGGTCACTACTATTTACTCATTTATGCTTCGGTACGGTTGTTGATCCCAATCGAGGGGTGATACTATTCGGTATTATCCAACAAAGGGTAGCTAATCTTATGTTGGCTGGGGTCGATAGGTTCGACCTTGGTGTTATTTTATCTAAGGATACACCATGACGAGCGGTACTCCAGTAGCACAGTTATTGTATGGAATCCATTCTCCAATACAAGCCTTTACGGTTTTAGTTGTATACGTATTATGCTGGAATTTAATTAATGTAACAATTTCAGCTAAGATTAATAAGTATTTGTATTTTAGACACTATTATAATATCAGAGGATTTTCTATAGAAATGTTTTGGTTATACAGGCCGATGATTGTGATTTGTTGTTGTACTCTGATGGATGTATGTATATAAACAGTTTTCTTTTGTAAAGATCATTGATATTATATATTGTTCCGCTGCGATTGTGAGATTCTATGCTGCTTCGATTTCTTTTCTCTCCTTCTTCTCTTCTTCCTTTTATTTTCTTCTTTCTTCCTTCCTTCTTCTTTTCCCCTAACATTCGGGTTTTTCGGCATTCGATTGCTCGGCATGCAATACAGTGGATGTATTAGTGTCGATTTTCGAGGATCGAAAATCTTGGGCTGTTACATGAAATTTCAAATTTCATTTTTCCGGTGCATATGTCGACATATAACCCTTAATTTTCAAAACTAAAAATTGGATAAAATATTCCTATATACTTATATATATATACACATAAATATTTAATTATCCTAATATTATTATTAATTTATAGATTATTCCTATCTATCAAAAGCAACCAAAAAATAAAATTAAAATGTAAAGGGTACCGATTTTTGCCACTCTTATTGATCAGTATTTGACTAGTTTATTGTTTCTGTGAAACACATATTTACATTTTCAATGTCATGTTCATTGTCGCATGAGGAAGTGTCTGAATCATCCAAAGTTGCTGATAATCCCTTTTTCTTTTTCGGAATGAATCATTTGCTGGTGAGATCTTTGATTTATTCGGATGCGGGCATTCTCTCTAAAAATGACCGAGTTCATTATGGTTGAAGCATCAAGTCGCAGTTCCAGTTTCAGATGTTTTGTTTTCAGGTTTTTGAAAATTGTTCATCTTTCTATACTTCGGTAATTTTCTAAAATTTCTGGCCATGAAAGCAATTTCTTCATTACTGTCATCGCCAGAATCTTAATCGTCATTTATTGCACTGAAAGCGATGGATTTCTTTTCTGATGCCTTTCTTCCCTTCTGCCCTGCATTTGTGCTTCATAGGACATTAAACTGCCTATTTACTCTTTAATTTTTAGGGTACTAATATCATTAGCCTCTTTAATTGCAAGTGTCTTTTGATCCGATTCTGAAGAGAGTGAATTGAAGATTTTTCTAACTTGATCCTCCTTTGATATTTTTTTACCTAATGCAACTAATGAATGCACTATATCTTGAAATCTATAGTACATGTCAGAAATGAACTCATTTGGATTCATTTTAAATAATTTAAACTTATTGGTTAACATGGAAATTTTAGTTTGTTTCACTTTACTAGTGCCCTCATGTGTAACTTGTAGTGTCCTCCAAAATTTATATGCAGACTTATAAATACACCCTATTAAATTCATTTTTATCTTGAACAAAATAGAATATTCATGGCTTTAGAATTATGCTATGCAAGTGCCTTTTGATTAATAGTCTATTGCGAAAAATTAGTTTGTGGTTCAGTGTACTCATTTTGTGTAACATTACAAATATTTAAACCATTAGATTATAAACAGACCTTCATCCTACATGACCAATAAGTGTAATTACTGCCATTAAAAAGTGGAGGTCTAGCAGTAGATTGTCCTTCGATAAAAGTGTTAAAAATATACTAACAATGTTGTTAGCCATTAAAACTTTTCTAAAACTAAATTACGAGTTTTTGAAAACCTAGTACTCAGATATCAAATATGGGTTGCGGAATTACGGATCTTAAGGCTAATTAAATACTATAGAAGGGGTGAATAGTGTTTTCTAATTTGTATGAATCTTTTTAAAATTCTTTCAAGATTATTATTAACCAATGCAGTATTAACAATCATAGATGTAAGCGCAGATAAATATAAATGTAATAAAGTAAAATATAAAGAATTAGAGATATCACACTAGGATTTTTATACTGGTTCAGAGTTACCCTACGTCTAGTCCTATACAATTGTTTGTACGGATTTCTTTTCAAATGCCAATCTTTAAACGGTTAGAAGGCAAACCCAATTACAATCTCGATTTCGAGGCTATGAGACACACCCTTCTGATTTTTCAGGCTCAGGGTGCATCCACTTGATTTGGACAGGCTACAAGCACACCCACTTGGATTTCTGAGCTACCAAGCACACCCAATTAATTTTAACGGGCTATAATCACACCCAAGCAAATACAACTGGAGTTCGATAGTTTTTCCAAAGATATTTTTTGATCTTTGGTTACAATGGACCCTATAGCCTCATGGACAACGCTTTGACATTTGATTAAGAGAGAGATGATTGAAATCAGAGAGTAAATAGTAGAGAATCAATATAATGAAGATTGAATTGATTCTAGTTGAATTTGAGAAGATTTGAATATATTTTTCGCTAGAAATTCTGGTAGAGTAAGAGGAGAGAAGATAATAAGAAAGTAGTTATTAAAAATTCGTTTGGAAACTAGAGAATTAACAGACATGTCCATTCATGAAGAGTTACGACGAATAGACACTTCATTTCATAATTTGAATTTCAAAATTGCGACATTTATGTCGACATATCATTTGTCTATATGTCGACGTATGCTAGTGTAATTTGAAAACTTATTTATTTTAAAATATTTTGAAAATCCTATACTGTAAAATAATTTGATTCTTTGTAAAATAGTTTAAACACAGTTTATAAACATTTTAACCTTTAAAAAACTTGTATAAAATATTTTTTAATATATTTTAAAAATATATATTGCTTTAATGATAAAGGATTAGAAAACGAGAAATAGAGATCAAAGTTTGCTACTAAGGACTTTAACAATATTCTATGACTCTATAAACAATACTATAGTCTTGAGATCTTCATCTTTATACTCATGAGTCTTCATGTCCATTTTTTGAGTCTTTTTACTTAATAGTCTTCGATTCAACATCTGTATAATATCCTGCACTATATACTATACAACTTGGAAAAACATTAGTATCCATATTTTGTATCAACGTATTATTATTATCAAGGTTGTTATCATCAAAATCAATAACTGAGGTATTAACAAAATGAGCCCAAAGACGACCACTTTATTAGACCTCTCCTTGACCAAAGCATAAGAAGTAACCTTAGCACACAATAAGAAGTGACCAAGCAACTCCAAGTTAATAACCCAACCACGACTATCTAACCAACTACCGATGAACTAATCAACAACCGAACGAGACTGAATCCAAGCGAGTGAATGAACGAGTCAGGGGTTTGTAAAGAGCAAAGGACTATAAAAAAACACTACCCGGAATAGGAGTCTTGGCTAGTTTGGTCAAATAAAAAGTCGGCACCCACCTTCTTTTGCTCATCTTCCACGACTCCAAACATTTTGAGGTCCTTCCCAATGCCATCTAGGTTTATCTCTAAGTCCTCGAACCATTTCATCTTCATCTTGATTCATTTGAAAGCTACTTGGTCTAAAAGCTATATAACAACACATATTTTGCAATTAATGACAAGCTACTAGCAATAGACAAAACTAATAAATGGGAGGAAACAGAGAATTTACAATGCCCATTATGTAATACTAAACCGGAATCTACCGTTCATTTGTTTTTTGAATGTAGTTATTCATATTTCATATCGCACTTAGCATAGGAAAAACTTGGGTTCAAGCATAACAGTAGTATGACATTAAAGCATGTAGCTCAGCAAATCATGAAAAACTTTAGAGTAAAATTATTAGAGAAAGATCAAGCGCACATCATACTAACAACAACAGTATATCATATCTGGAAAGAGGGAAATGCCAAAGTACATAATAACAATGTAAAAACAAGTAAAGAGCAAAGATGGTTGCTAATTAATACAAATAGTAGCATTATTTTTTAAAAATCAACGAAGAAAGTTGAGAATCAAACCAGATTCAAATACTTATTTAAGCGTAGAATATAGAAGCAGGAAGTAAACACATAGGGAATTATTTATGTCAACCAAAAATGAATCTGAATGATCATGAGCAGAAACATAAATCGAGAGTTGATGAAGGACTAAGCTCAAGTTGTTGTCGAGCTCGTCCAATATTGCATGCCGAGGCAGATATTTGCTTGCCAGATCATCGAGCGTATGAAAATCAACCATACTATGGTCGAGCTTACACTGAATTTCCAGATCTGGATTGTATCGATAACATATCTGATGATTTCTGTAGAATGGAGGTAGTCAAAACCCTAATTTGGAACTCGGGGATAAGAGGAGAAGTTTTAATGATTGTCTCTTGTATTGGGAGAGGGGAGAAGCTAGTGGCACCAAAGACGATTGAAATTAAGTGAGGAAAATAGGAAATTCCACCACGGAAGAGCAGAAGGACGGAAAGTAAAGTATGCGGTAATAGAATGAATAATCCTAGCCGTAGTTAGCGTATTGTATGATATTATGTAATTCGGGTGGGTAGTGTTATAATATCCTACCCGATTTTGTTGGGCCATTGGGCTAGATTTTTTTTATCTAGTTCAAAAAAAAGAATCACTTGTGTTATAAAAACGTAGAATAAAAGGTCTCAGAAAGCTCCAGGCTGGCTTAGTTTGGTTTTCTCCAACAATTTAATTTTGATACGATGAACAATAGCATGTTTGGTTTATCAAATTAATATCTTTAATAAAGTAAACAGTAACATATATACCAACTAAATTTCATAGTCGTAAAATTAAGTAGAAAAAATCGGTTCTGAAAAAAATTAAGTAGAGAACTTCAGTTAAATAAGTTGTTTAATATACTTTCTTTTACCTCATCCTATTGCCGTCATTTTGAGGAAAATCCAATAAGACATACATGCTAAACAATTCATCATTATCCTCGAGTACTTCTTGAATCATGCTTTAAATTGTTAGGATAGATATAAAATTTGACTTGCCATTTCATTTTATAAAAGTAATTTTTCTTTTTGGTTGTTGTTTTTTTCCCTCTTTTCTTTTTCTTCTTCTGTCTTAAGCACTCTACCAAAATGGAGAGAAACACCAATGAACTTTGGAGCGTATACATGGGATTCTTAATAAAGCTCAACCTTTCGGTATTCTTGCTTTTTTAAATACCCGATGATTTACAGATTCTTTATATGATATCTTTTAATTTAGTTCTCAGTTGGTTTTTGAGTAAAAGTAAATTATAGAATATGAAGCTTGTAGTGGATATTTTGCATCATCTATTATGAATTACATTTTTATTGTATTTTGGTACTATCAAGTTGGACACGTGTTTGTTAGATCGAAAAGTTATCGTATAACAATTCAAAAATCATACAAAATATGATTATGGGTTACATTCACATTTATATATCACCATATCTATACTATTATATTATTACTGAGTTGCATTTCAAGAGCGCAAAAGCCTCCAGAGTACTTTTTGAAATGAACAGTCATTTTCTATTTTCGTATATTCATGCCTTCTATCTTTTTATTGCTCCATGCATCTCCTTCTCTACTCTCTCCACCATAAACCTAACCCTAGATCCACATTTTCTTTCTTCTCTCCTCCGTGTGTACTCCAATGTTTCTCCGTAGATCGCCGAACCACTTTCCCTCCATTACCCATTAGCACCACTCCTTTTAACTAAAAATCGACCACGACGCTTTCAAACCCATCCTTTTCATTTTCCACAAACCGTCACCCTGCACCTTAAAGTCGAAAATGAATATCGACTATCTCTTCCAGAGGAACGCATCACCTTGCTTGCTATATAAGCGTATTGCAAATTCTTTCTTCTTTTCCATCTTCTTTCTCCCTACCGTGTATACATCAGGTATTGATTCTTCCTTAATCTGAGTTCGTTTTCGTTCCCACTGTTGATTTACTTATATGCATTTATTTTTCTTTCTCGGTTTTATATTGCAATTTCATTTCACCCATTCAGTCGTTGCCTCTAACCGTCCAGATCTTCTTCTATGAAGGTATGATTTTGCTACTATCATTTTTTCGATTCAATTTGTTTACCTGCCGATGTAAGTTACGAGGTTTGATTATTTTGACTACAAGGTTAGTGTTGTTTCTACTTATGTTGGAATGAAAATTATTCATTTTTCAGCACCTACTGCGTTTTTCGGCAATGTCCTCCTTGCCTTTTTTCGACAGCCAAACTTATTTATGCTAGGTTGTATTAATTGACATGAAGAATGTGCATTCCTTTTACTGTTATGCCTCTATTCCCACGACCTAATCCTCTATTCAATTTATACCTTAATGTTCGGTAGATATTAGTAGATATAATGTTATTCCTTTTAGAACAAGTGTCATAAATAATGTGCAATAGATATCAGTTAATCAATGGATACAATTTTATGACCTTGCCTTCCTATAATGTTCTTAGACCTATGCTAAAATAATTGTTATTCTTCATTTTTAGGTAATTTGATTATGATTTTCCTTAGAACTGCTAATTTTGTCATGCATTATATTTTGAGCTGGTGTATGTATTTTGCATATAATTACTATAGACCCTTATGCTTGAGTTGAAAATGCACTGAAGTGAGCAAAAATTGAGCCATCGTTATTCCTTTAACTAAATTTAGATCATTTCAGTTGTTAAAATTCCCTATAAGACTGAATTTATATCCTTCTCATCAAAATAGTCATATGTTAAAATAAATCAATGTTATATATACAAAGCTTTGTAAATCGTACTAATAAATGCTGTAAGAAGTCATTTTATTTAAAACATACTCTAGCTCGCTTCTGTTAGTGCTATTAAGTACCCTAATGAGTTCAACTTAATAACCAATGCAACCTTAACAAAATTATGCATGGTATTTGCAATATCGCACATTATGAGTTAGCTGTTAAAATGCATAATGTATATAGTAGCTCCAGTATATTACTTTCAGCAAGAAGAGCAAATTTGTAACTAACCAACTTTTATCACATAACTGTAACACTTAAAAATATATGTTTTCAACTGGTTGGCTTTTTCAACGGGATAAGCATGAATTTACTAATGCTTGCTTTTAGGTAATTAAAATATGAATATTAATCAACATAATTCTTTTAATACTGATGGTGAGTTTTCTAACATTTAACGGTGAATAAATAGCATAACATAACTATAAACTTAAAAGTATATGTTTGAAACTAACTGGGTATTTCAAGGGAATAAGCATGAATTTAATAATGCTTACTTTTAAGTAAATAAAATATAAGTCTTCATCAACTTACTACTTTTAATATTGATGGTGAGTTTTCTAATGTTTAACAGTGAATAAACAGCATGCATATATCTATATAAATTTATTTTACGTTGAATGACGATCATTCTTAATACCAAATTTTTCCCCTCCCGATTCACTGAATTCATCAGTATTTATTAAATTAATACTTCATATCTAATTGAATAAAGGTGAATGCATAACGTTTAGGTTTCTATTGATATTGTTCTTAGATGCAAGTAACCAAATTGACTCAAATGGTGAAAGGACTGCAATAGTGGTTAATATATTTAGAACGGTGTGTGAACCTCAAGTTTGGTTTGCGGCTCCAACCCTACAATATACATTACCAAAATGCTTCTTTTCTGCATTAAAAATAATGTTCCCCTAATATTGGAATGCTTTTATTAAATTTAACGTCACATGGTCTCCTTGCGAGGATAGAATTGGCCTTCCATAAACACAATCTATTCCGGTTTTAAACATTATGTACCAACTAACTATTCATGTAAATTAAGAATCTCCGTAATAATGCAACCTAATACATTTTTCCAGCAAGAAAATTCAAATTTAACAAAAAAAAGATCGCATTATTTGAAGACCATAAAATACAAAGAGGTTAGCAGTAACAAAAAATTATACATGGTTTTTACCCATTGTGATATAAGGAAACTTTTATAATCTAATATCAAATAACAAATAACTTGCAGCTGTGGGATTTGGAATATGAAAAGATGAATCTATCAATCATAATTGAATGCATGAACTATCAACATTTCAATGAGTTTAAAGCACCTTTACAATTTTGATGTTCTAACTTTTTTTCCTTGAATGAAAGAAATAGATTGTAGTTTGGATTAACATCTCTGATACAATGATTAATATGGATAGTGCTACTGTTATCCCACCTTTTGGCAAGGCCATGACACCAAGAACTTGACTAGAAACCAAAGACAGTCCGTCCCGAAGATCGGTTATACGTAGGTCTACTATGGATACTGGCAAATTTGGTCTAAGCCCGGATCGAGCTACAATTGATATGGCACGACAAGCAAAGCTATGAAATCCAACGTTCCAAATTTCAAGTCGATCGGAGTTCGTATGCTCAAGATATGGATCGATCAAGAATCATGAAGAAAGCCTCGGTTCGTATCCATCAAAGGAAGTTCTTCTTCGTATCCATCATTCTCAATCCCATTCATATCCATCAATAGTTAACGTTTCGTATCGATTCCTTTCGCACATGCTTCATATTGATCTCCCCTCTACACAATTCGTATCGATTGGCCAACGATCGATATAAAACACAACCCTAAAATGATCGATATGAAATAGCCTCTAAATCATCGATACGAAAAACATAAGTTTGTATCGATACGAAGCGGATACAAACGATCAATACGAAAGGATCCAATGAGCATCGATACGAAGGAGTCCTTTAGCCATCGATACGAAGCGGTTTCAAGCATCGATACGAAGTGAAGTGCAGTTGATCGATACAAACTACTATCGATCCGAAGTTGATTGATACGAATGAGATCGATACGAACAGATCAGCCTACTGCAATGTCAAACTTGGATCGATCATAATTCAAAATCTACAAGTCCCAATGCCACCGAATTTTCACAGGAGCTTGCGTACCACCTCAAGAATGTCTATAATCGATCTCAGCCCAAATGGAGCAAGTATTAATCAATACGAATGTGATAGGGATCGATCGGGGATCAATCCCAAAAGACCTCGGATCGATCAAGTGGCCCACCCACGTGTGAGAAGAGGTATTCTGTGATCTAAGTCAGATATTTTCAGCGTACACCTATAAATAGCAGCCTAATGCCTCCCGAAAAGGGACTTTTGGATTCTACTATGCCGATACTCTGCCGGAGACCTTTTGTAACTCGAGTGCTTAAGTGTTTACTGTTGTAATCAGATTGTAATCTTCAATAAAACATCAAACTTTCCATAGTGGACGTAGGCTACAGCGCTGAACAACTCTAAATTCCTGTGTTCTTGCATTTCTGTTTGTCTGTTTTGGCGTGTTTGTTAGATTAACCTCTTTTTCATTTATATTTTTCACTTTAATCTCTTCAAATACGTCTGAAGAGTGTTGTGCCCAATTTTGGTAAAAACACTTTGGTGCTTTCATTGAGAGAACCCAGCTTTTCTCCTACTCATTGGATCTACCACCATCGTTAGATTGCAAGAATTTAAGGAGGAAGATCCAGATCTGATATCCAGTAGTTCCTTCCATCCTATTCAGATTCCGCCAGATCTAGGAAAGAGCTGCATCATTCACCATGGGTAACACAAGGACTACTTCAACTGTTGCTAATCCAGAAGGACGAGACAGGCAGAAACCTGCGCAGCTGCCTGCTACAGGTCAGACTTCTGTTGGACCTTTGAATCCACAAGGCTCTGTCACCAGGGAGAAGTTCCAGATCCTTATGCAAGAGCTTACCCAAAGCCATCAGGAGCTCACATAAAAGATCCGTTCCAACATGGAGCTAGCCAACCAACTGAATGAGGAGAGACGAAGGAGATCCAGAAGGGATCATGCTTCCTATTCATCCACCGAAAGCTCAGCTTCTTCTGATTTCAACCATAGTCTACGCACAAGCCTCCGGGCATCAGCGTGTTCTAAATCTCGGACAAGCTGGAGCTAGTCCCTCTATAGGGCTCCAGGCTGGACCCTCCTCCCAAGGAGAGGCACCTCCTTATCACACTACTAATAGCCATGCAGCTGCTGCTGCGGCAAATATGGAAGCTCAACTTCAGAATGACCAAACCCAGCCTTTCATCAACACAATCATGCTCCTGAACCCTATGTGCCCGAAGATCTGGAGCCAAGGAGGCGAGGCACAGACCGTCGACCATGCCCGGCCCATCCCCGCAACGTGGAACCCGACTATGCCTTTGCCCAGAATGTCCAAATGTCAGACATCGCAACCATGATCCGTCAAATGACCAATGAAAGTCATGGCCTCACCAATGACGATTGGGGAATATCCCGGAGTCATACGCCATTCACTAATGACATCCTTTATGCTGAACCATCCCGCCGATTCAGAATGCCAATTTTGCCTGTTTACACAGGGAGTTCAGACCCTAACCAACACATCTTGAAGTATGAATGGCTCATAAACGCCACACGAGCTGACGATGCGGTCAAGTGCAGAAGCTTTCCTATCTCCCTAGTGGGTATCAGAACCATGTGGTTTACTCGTCTACCAACCCGATCCATTTCATACTTTGATCAGTTGGCTACAAAGTTCGTTGAACAGTTTCGTATGCATGTTACGAAACCGAAAGATGTTAACACCCTATCCAGTGTTACACAAGCTTCGGAAGAGACACTCAGACGTTATCTGGAAAGGTTTCATGCCGCTTGTGCAGAAATCAGTAACCCTAACGACTACTCTATATTGATGGTGCTAACTAAAGGCATCGATCTTGATTCCGAGTTCGGCAATTGGTTGGTTGGGAAACCCCCCGTTCATTGGATTGTTTATATGCTAAGGTGGCCCAGTTCCTGAGGAGAGAAGACGCTAGACAATCTAGAAAGCAGGATGATGCGAGGCCCAATGTTGAAGGCATCCAAAGTAATGCTGCTGTGAAACGGACCGGTGAGAGTTCCGGTAAGGTACAATCGAATATACAGAACAAGCAGAGCGAGAAAAAAGGCAATGGAGGTCAGGGTAAGAAGCAAGATCAAAATCGTGGACCGAGACGCGGAGCTCCCATGTTTGACCAATATCATCCTCTGAATACATCCCTGGAGAATGTTTATCTGCAAACCCGTAATACTGGCCAATATAAGAAACCAGCTCCGAAACAATCATCTGAGAAGCAGATCCAAACCGGAAAATTCTGTAGATTCCACGACAATTACGGCCACAACACTAATGAGTGCCGTCACTTGCAAGATATTATCGAGAAGTTTATCAAAGAGAGGAACCTGGAACAATTTGTGCGGGCGCCGCAGAATGGAGGTGCGGGATCATCGAACCCAAATCAAGGTCAAAACCAGGCTAGGTCAGAGGAACCCGCACGTACTGGTGGGAGGTTGGTAATAAATACAGTTAGTGGTGGTCCTCATCCAGTTGATCGGAGTTGGATGGAAATGGAGTCATATGCCAGTTCTATTAGGCATGCAGACTTCGAGTGTTGCAGTAATATTGATGATGGGGCCTCGGAGAAACAACAAAAAACGATGACAGACGACATCGTTTTTCGGAATAGAGATGTTGACAAAGTCGAAGCCCCCACTATCGATCCACTAGTCATATCAGCTCAAATAGGTCCTACTTGGATGAAGAGGATCTTGGTAAATAGTGGAAGCTCCGTTAATATTCTTTTTAAACGGGCTTATGACCATATGAGAATGGAAGCTAAGGATCTAAAGCCGTGCCAATCTCGCATACATGGCTTTAATGGAAGCGCAACCATACTAGCCGGCATGGTTGAATTACCCACATAATTGGGTATCGGGGATCGCCGGAGAGTCTGGATGCTGCTGTTTATTGTTTTAGACGTTAATTCCCCTTATAATGTTTTTTGGACCGACCAGCCCTTGCTGAATTCAGGGCAGCTATTGCCCCATGGTGTTTAACTCTGAAGTTCCCCATTGACAACGGGGTCGGAGTTGTTCAAGGTGATCAGGCGGTTGGACAGGCCTGTTATGTTACTGAGCTGCGGGATGCGCAGCGTAAGGAGAAAGGCATAGGCGTGGAGGAATCTCTCTGTGTCCGTTTTTCAGAGAATTGACAGCTAACGCCTGGGCCTAGGCCCGGGCGCCACAACCAGTTCCTTAAGGACCTTGATCCCAGAGCCTTCGGAGTTGGCGATCTCATACTTAAGAAAGTTTATCCGATCCCTTCACATATGAAACCAACATGGGAAGGAACATATGTTATCGCGTGGAGACTTGGGGGCCGCACATTCAAATTATCAACTGTTGATGGTCTCACTTTGCCGAGAGCTTGGAATAGCGAGAGTTTCTGTCGCTACTACACATAACGGGCTTTATTTAATCATTTAGTCTACTTTTCATTTGAAATTTGTTTATGCATTTCGAAATTTGAACTTGTAATAAGGCAACTGACTTTGCCATACTTTCTTATTTCAACAATAAAATGCAAATTCGTCAAGCCAGAGCAGAGATTCTTGAAATTTGTCTTACGACCATCACAATACACGAAGAGATAAGTTCCATCCTACGGTGAGACTTATTCAAATATGGAGTGACTGTGATACGACCAGTCACTTGCTAAGTGAAACCCCAAGCTCGGAGGCAAGCAACTACACTGAAGCCAAAAAGGATTGATACACGACAATCCTCCAACGAACTCCAGTTCCCAGAGTGCGAGCTGGAGTATAAACTTCAAATCCAAAACGTGGGCTCGAGGAGGGTGGATCCATCCACCCACGACTTCGCCCATGTACAATCTAAACTCGAGGAGGATGGATCCATCCATCTATGACCTCGTCTCCATTTTTACAAGCTCGAGGAGGATGGACCCGTCCATCTATGACTTCGCTTGCCTACTCAAGGTGGATATGATCTGACCGTCCACTTCCTTGATCAACTTCTTGTTCCTAGAGTGTGAACGAGATCTCAATACTTAGGCAGATGTGACTGACCATTTGTCAATCAACTCCATATTCTCGGAGTGTGAACTGGAGTATAAACATCAAAACGGGTGTGAATGATCACCCATCGACTAACTCTAAGTCCCCAGAGCGCGGGCTAGAGTATAAACGCAAATTGGGTGTAAACCGACCGCCCGCGAGATAACTCAAAGTCCCCAGAGTGTGGACTGGAGTACAAAACATAAATTGGGTGTGACTGACTACCCACAAATCAACCTCAGTCCCAGAGCGTGGACTCAATTCTAAACACCAAATGGGTGTGACTGACCGCCCATCAACCAACTCCAGATTCCCGAAGCGCGAACTAGAGTATAAAACATTAAGCGGACATGACTAACCGCCCATAAAACAACTCTTATCCCAGGATCGCGAATATGACTCCAAGTACTAAACAGGTGTGACCGACCAACCGTGAATTATCCTATGTCCTCGAAGCGTAGACATGATTCTAAATGACGAGCAGGCGTAACCGACCGCCAGCGCTCAAGCTCAATCCCTAGAGTGCGGATGCAACTACTTATCAATGAACGAGTGTGATCGACCGCTCAAACTCATCTCACTTTAACTTCGTTCCGACTTAGTTAAATAGAGGTCAACAAAGGCGAAGAGTGTCTGCCGACTGACTACTTCAATTTTCCTCGAGATTGAGGGCATAGCTCAAGTACCAACCACTGACCGAGACAGTGTAACATCAAAATTCGACTCGACGTTTGGTCATGACCCGAAGCCACGACTTCGGGACTTAGCGACCAAACTCAAGTTCGACTCAAAAACTAAAAGCCTCAAGAGTACATTGAATGGAAATTTGAGCGCTAAAACACTTAAGCAAACAAACACAGAGTTATGCTGAAAACAAAATGAAATTTCATTTCAACTATTCTCCGAGAGAAAAGGATAAGTACAAGAATTATTTCAAGAATTCCTATAGGCGGGAGATGAACCCGCATCTATACACGGCCTACGGGAAGCAAAAAGAAATTCCTATCTATCTACCAATAAAGGGAGCAAAAGGGCATGTCTACTCCTTCAACCTTTTCTTCTTCTTCTTACCCGGTGTTGATCCACTAGAACTACCGCTCGACTGTCTTTTCGAGCCTTTGCCTCCCCGGCCTCCTTTTGCTGGTTGGTCTTCGGTAGGGGAAATTACGGTGATCTCTTCCTCCAAACTCATGGGGATCGGGATACTCTTCGAATGCGAAGTCGGAGGAACCATGGTGCTTTCAATGTTAGAGGATGAGGGAGGCACGCCAGTGTCAACGATTGTGCCGCCAGGAGAAATCATACGCATGGGGACCGGACCAGGACCCGCCATGCCACCTCCAATACTACTAGCCTGCGCAGCTCTTTCCATTTCAGCATTGATCTCTGCCATTATCTCCTCCTCTCGAACCGCTTGGGCATCCATGGGAATACTGCTAATTGGGCCCAAAGAGCTAGTCGTAAATACACCTTCACCCATGACGAATGGCAAGTCAGTAAGTGGATCACTTTGATGACCAAGGAGTTCTTCCATTATCTGTTCGTAAAAAATGAAAGTGCTCTCATGCACTTCCTCAGTTGATGCAGCGGCCGTTATCGTGGTTGCCTCCATCGTAATAGCCTCCTGCTCATGATGCAGCTCTTGGATTGCAGAAGGCTCGGTCGATACAGATTCTATAGCTGAATAAAGATAAGAGAAAACATTAGTGACATCTTCTGATAGCGCTCTCGACTTTGAATGGATGCAAGAAGTGTTCAGAGTACCTTCCTCAAATTGACTCACGTGCGGGGCCGGTGCGCCTTTGGAGCCATGCTCGTGCACAGGAGACAGATGTGGCTGATCAAGATCATACGCAGGAATAGTTGGAGGGTTGATTGTAGAAGTAAGCTCGGGTTGAGTTGCTGCAGGCATTTCGGAGCTTTCTTCATGGTGTTCAACTCCCGACCCCTCTCCAACATCCGGATATTGGCCGGCAAGTTTTTCCTTCTCAAAAGTGACAATGGCATCACGAAGAACTATTCTCTTGTCTTCGGTTAATATCCAGTTCTCCAGCTCAAAGTCGTCCATAGATGTAGTGTGATGGTCTGCCCTTTCATCCTCTATCAAGCGGCACCAGGCATTGTATAGATAAAGCGGGTAGTCATCAAGCCCGCTTAGGTTGCGGTGTTTCAGGATATTGACATTATAAGTGACTAGGAGGTCTTCCATACCACCTTCCAACCTAGCCTCTGTCGCTCTAACATCAGTTTCAATTTTGGCCTCGGTTTCTTGGACCTTTAACTTGGCCGCATCCCGCTCACCCCTGAGTGCCACGGCCTGCTCACACGCCTCTTGGGCAGCTTTGTTAGCATCGTCTTTCTCTTTGACGACTTTCGTAAATTTGGCTTTAAGCTCCTCAAGCTCTTTGAGCGCGACATCTCTTTCTGCCATAACGGTGGCGGTTCTGTGGCCCGTCTCCTCGACCATGATCAGGTGCTTCTGTCGCATCTGTTCTATCTTCTTGATTCTCTCATCGACTTTCTTAAGGGCCTCCGTTTTTGAGTTTCTTAAAGTGTCATTCTCGGTGGTAAGCACTTGCATTATGCAATCTTTTTGGGCGAGATCTTTCTCCAGATTTTCAATTGTCTTCGCCCGATCAAAATCCACCGCCGAAGCTTTCTCCGCGGCCTTCATCCACTCTCGATACTGGTTGTAGACATCATATACATAATCATGCACAGTTTGTTCAGCCCCATCGGGAATTCGCTTCAAGTTCGGGGGAAAGTGAAAGCTATCAAAGCAAATATTAAGGAAATCCGTTTTCAATTGGGTTATTCAGATGGCTCCCTCTCCCATGGGCTCCATAGCTGCTGATGTAGTGACGACAGGAACATCTGCCCCAGTTCTACGGTGCTGCTCTCTAGATCTCGAAATTCGTGGAGGCACTGGTTGGCGTGAAGTTTCAGTAGTTTGTTTTCCGGAGCCGAAGGGTTGCGTTGGACCTCTAGGTGGCGGAGAGCGTGACCGGGAACGGCGCCTATACTGCCTCTCCCTCCCCCTATCTCTTTCCCTCTCGTAACGCTCCCTCTCTTGACTGGAGTAGCCGCAATCGCGTTCTCTTTCGACCTCACGCCTGCGAGACTCGGAATATGAGCTAGATGAATGGCGCGTAGAATGAAGACTACCGAGCATAGATCCTTGTTTCGACATCGTATCTGTAAAATGAAAAGGGAAACGGAGTTAGATATCTCCAGAGTTTTGAAAAACATGTGATTAGAGATTGTGTGGTGCCGTGAAGTGTGTGCATGTATGTGCAAACCCCCAACCAACCGGTTGTAGTAGCCGTACTCGAAGGAGTTGGCTCTCCTATATCTAAGGCGCTTTAAAGCCCCTCTAGTCTGATATCTTGATGTAAAGGCAAGTCATCCGGAATGGGGCCGTCCGCCAGTCCCTCAAAAGAACTCTCCATCTTCAGAGGAGGAATCTCTTGACTAGCAGGCAAAGACACTATGACGGTTTTGCGCCTTAAGGATTTGCAAGCACCAGTTTTGCTTTTTCTTTTTCCCAATGCAAGAGAGTCCAGCGAAGGCACAACTACGGACTCATCTCTAGCCGACGAGCTCTCGTCATCGCCTTGTTCGGTTATGACAATCCTAGGAGCTCTCCTTCTCATCTGCCTCACCGGAGCCGTCCTAAGAACTCCTACAAGACTGATGCTCTGGTCTCAATCAATTAACCCCACGGCAATTAGATTTTCGTCTGTAAGAACTTCGTCAATTTTTCTGTGCGCGGTTGGCACCTCTTGAAGAACCCTTACTATCTCCTTAAACTGAGCTCCTTCGGGCCGCGGAATCGAAGCTGTAAAAGAAAGAAAGTGTTAGACTCGGCATCGACTATTATTATCCATTTAATCAACAAAAAGGTTGGAGCACTTACGTTTGACTAGCCACTGTTTAGCGAATCCCGATGAACACCGGACGAAAAACCATTCGGTTTTGAAGTAACTCAACTTGCTCCAAGCTCCGGCCATGGCTTGACAATTCCTAACTGCTTCTAGGAAAGTGAAGGAGGGGTTGTCTCCGTGACTTTTTATGTTGAATAAGTATCTGATTACTTCTATGGTCGAAGGACAGAAGATGTGTTCCATAAAGATAACGAACATGCTGTTGAGAAAGGCATACCCATTCGGGTGCAACTGGGACGGAGCAATCCTCAAGAAAAGTAGCACTTCCCGGATAAACTGATTGAAGGGAGGAAGTGTTATGGCCACACACATGAATCTATTACAAGCTGTGTACCCCTTCTGGGGATTATGAGCTCTATCTTCCGGCCCTGGTAATAGGACATCATTTAGCGGCAACCCATGTCTTAGGAAAATCCTGCCTAACATATCTTCGGAGATATTAGAGCAGACAAAATCCTACAGGTTCATAATAAAGACTGCTCCTGGAAATTCATCCGGAGCAGGGCCAATTTCTTCAGCTGCAATAGCCGGCATTTCGATTATGAGGAGAGGCGGACTCTGAACATCCTGCGACTGTGAACTTATGGGTTCCATAGCTATTGAACTCGGTAAAAATTATCGTTAGACGACAATAAACCCGTGTTCCCCCTAGTGTCAACTGCGTGAATGTGTTGTGCAGTGCTACATAATACTTAGAATTTTATGGAATTTGTTAGATATTCAAATGACAGGACTTCGAGATTCAATCGGAATGACCGCCATCGCTGACCTTCAGAACCATGCCATTCAGACTTTGGAGAACGACCCAAGCTAAAGTATATCAAATTTGTCAAGTTACAGCTCCATCGATGAGCTTCGAAGGGTAGTCAGATATGCAGTGAAACGATTAAGTCCAATTATGCAAGGCGAAAGCTCGTCGGAGTCAAATGTTCGGTTATGCGAAGTTTCGTATCCATCAAGGTTCAGATTTTGATCACTCCACAAAAGCCCAACCTCGTATCGATCGAGGTAAATTGGACTTCGTATCGATCGAAGATAACCGGCTTCGTATCGATCTCCAACCCAGTGTTTCGTATCGATCCCCAATTAGGGGTCTCATATCGATTGTCTGCTGTGAGTTTCGTATCGATCGTTGGCTCCTTGATTTCGTATCGATAGCTCTGAATTAATACGAAATTCCACCACACCGGATCGTTACGAAGATCTCCTTTTCACCTATTAGTTCTGGATCGATACGAAACCCCCATTCTACATCGATATGAGACCAAGTTCTCTATTCCTTTATCGATACGAGATTGGAACTAAAAGTCATTCCACTAACTCCTTCGTATCCATCCGCCCTCCTTCTTCTCCAATCGGCCTGAACGCCATTTCCCCTCCTTCAACCATGCTCTGACCCAACTCCGGCCTCACCACCATCAGAATTGGTCACGATTATGAGTGAATTGGCATTAAATCTCAAACCTTATCATTTCAGTGTGAGATTGTTCAGCTAATTACCTAAATTAGAGTATCGATTCGAGGGATTAACAAGTTGTGTTGATTTCAAAACGAAGGCAATTTCTATTTCTTGGTTTTTTTATCGATACGAAGGCAAGAGTGAAATGAAGGCAGATGAAATTTTTTCTAAGTCCACAATGTATTTATATGGGTACGAAATCAAGGGAAAGAAACGCTTCATCTATCAGTGCTAAATGACTGGTGGAAACAGTTTCTTGTGTTATCGATACGAAGAGACGTCTTCGTATCCATCCGCTATCAGTCCAGGACGAAACTGTTCGTACCCATCGGCAACCCATCGACACGAACGATGCAACAACGACTTATTTGCACTATTTGAATCCATAGCACGACTGTTCGTATCCATCAATGATTCATTGATACGAAGTGAAAATTTCGTATCCATCACTTTAGAGACCATAGGAGTTCGTATCCATCGATACGAAGAAATTTCGAAGAACCAACTATTTCGTATCGATAGCCATCGATACGAAATGTCTACCCCAACTTCTCACATCGATCCAGGAGAGCATCGATACGACGGGATACACTAAAACAACCACCGAAAGTTGTTACAACTCAAATTTCACATCGATCCAGGAGAGGATCGATACGAAACTCGATCCAAAAAAAAATACTTGACAACGACTCATGAACGTGCAAACGTGAACAGTAGTCAAGTTAACATACGTCCATGTATGACGGACTAACATTCAATTTTCAAGATTAACAGGAATTGAATGCTCACCTGATGACAATCAAAACAACGAACAAATTGCTAGCACTCGACACTCGGTTACAACAAAACACTGCATGATCATTGGCAGTCAACAATTCAACATTTATATTGCTGGAAATCAATCAAAGGTTATGTCTCTTAATGAAAAGACAACAACTATTCAGCGAATCAGATAGAATTTTTGGAATGAAGGTTGCAGCTTTTCAAAGCTTGTCAAGTTCTCACAAGACGTACTTTGGGGGGCAAATGTTATCCTGCCTTTTGGCAAGGCCGTGACACCAAGAACTTGACTAGAAACCAAAGATAGTCCATCCCGAAGATCGGTTTTACGCAGGTCTACTATGGATACTGGCAAATTTGGTCCGAGCCCGGATCAAACTACAATTGATATGGCACGACAAGCAAAGCTATGAAAACCAACGTTCCAAATTCCAAGTCGATCGGAGTTCGTATGCTCAAGATATGGATCGATCAAGAATCATGAAAAAAGCCTCGGTTTGTATCCATCAAAGGAAGTACTTCTTCGTATCCATCATTCTCAATCCCATTCGTATCCATCAACAGTTAACGTTTCATATCGATTCCTTTCGCACGTGCTTCGTATCGATCTCCCCTCTACACAGTTCGTATCAATTGGCCAACGATCGATACGAAACACACCACTAAAATGATCGATACGAAGAACGCATACAATGATCGATACAAAATAGCCTTTAAATCATCAATACGAAAACATAAGTTCGTATCAATACGAAGCGGATACAAACAATCGATATGAAAGGATCCAATGAGCATTGATACGAAGGAGTCCTTTAGCCATCGATACGAAGCGGTTTCAACAGGAGCTTGCGTACCACCTCAAGAAAGTCTATGATCGATCTCAGCCCAAATGGAGCAAGTATCGATCGATACGAATGTGATAGGGATCGATCGGGGATCGATCCAAAATGACCTCGGATCGATCGAGTAGACCCACCCACGTGTGAGAAGAGGTATTCCGAGATCTAAGTCAGATATTTTCAGCCTACACCTATAAATAGCAGCAAAATGCCTCCAGAAAAGGGACTTTTGGATTCTACTATGCCGATACTCCGCCAAAGACCTTTTGTAACTCGAGTGCTGGAGTGTTTATTGTTGTAATCAGATTGTAATCTTCAATAAAACATCAAACTTTCCATAGTGGACGCAGGCTACAATGCCGAACCACTCTAAATTCATGTGTTCTTGCATTTTTGTTTGTCTGTTTTGGCGTTTTTGTTAAATTAACCTCCTTTTTCATTTATATTCTTCACTTTAATCTCTTCAAATACGTCTGAAGAGTGTTGTTCCCAATTTTGGTACAAACAGCTACATTTGCATGCATTTTAGAATCCTATTCATTTTCTGCAAATAGAGCAACAGTAAATGAAACGTAAGGAATTTATACTACATCACTGTTAAATTTAACCCTTATTCTTTAACTTCTATAAGCACGAAGTAGCTTGGTTGAATGTAATGTCACTGCGCTACATTGGTTAAAAAAATTCATGATACAAACCTGACAAGGCTTTTTTCGTGCTTATATTTAGTTCTACCATCTACTTAAAAAATCTAAAAAATTTCATCTTCTATTTGTTAGTTTTCCACAACATAAATATGTGAACACAATTATGTCCTTAATTATCAAAAATATGTTTTTTTTGCTAAAATTGTGCATGGTTCAACGATTACACATATTTATTGGTTTTTTGCTGTGTCTTCTGCTAATTTACCTTAACAACACTATTATTTCTACATGTTAAAAAATCCATGACACAAACGTGACAAGATGTTTGTCGTGCATAGATTTAGTTATAGCGTCTACCTAAAAAATATAGAATTTTGCATCTTCTGTTTGTTTGCTTTCCGCAATGTGACCACAGTTATGTCCTTAATTATCAAAAATATGTTCTTATTGCTAAAATTTTACACAGTTCAACGATTATACATATTTATTGTTTTTTTAATTTGTCTTCTGCTAATTTTCCCTGATAACACCTTTATTCCCCTGCGCGTTATTTCTTAACTATACACGATCTAAAACATATTTATGTTTTACAACATTTATTCAATTGATAAACAGTATCAAATTGATAATTATGACTTATACATCTAATATATGTGATATTAGTTTCCATTTCTCGCACAATCATACTGCTACGAAGTACATTTCAATTATACATTTTGATTGTGTGTATACTGAAGGGTTTCAAGAGGTTACACTAGCACTATTACAATATATTTCAGTTTCATGTTGTTTGTAACACGATCCGAGTGCCGATACAATTCATGTATACTATATATAATTTTTATAGTAACAACATCACATTATATTTTCTTACCTTAAAAATTGAAAATGTAAAAATGGACATGAAATTTCAAATAGTAACCCACATTTCTTTATAAGATAGTTCTACCACTAAGCTTCAAGAAGCAGTCAATTTGAAAGTTTAAATGGCACTTTCAGAGATTTTTACTCACTTTGTGTAAGTTTTTAATTTGAAAACAATAGATGAAGGCTTCAAATGCTAATTAAATGTTTAAAAAACAAAGCCTTCTCGGCTCACTAATCAATCAATAGAAGATTAACGCAAAATCACCTCTAACCCACTTCAAACTACAAATCATCTTCCCAGTTGTCGCATTCTACATTGCTCATTTTTCAAGAATCTCTAACCAACTTCAAGACATGCATTGGTATCATATTGTTGATGTTAGTTGTTTTCTGAGATAAGAACCTTATAGTTTCCTCCTTTCACTTTACTTCCGTTATCTAAGAAACGCACGGTTCCCCTCTTTTCTCAAAAACCCTAACCGACAAAGTTAATGGTGGAGAATGGAGACCACCTCATAAAATAGCAAACCTCATCCTCCTCCTTCCTATACATGCAGCACTCCTCTTTCTGTTGCCATTTTACATCTTTGTGCTCATGTCTGATTGCATTTCAGGTAAATTTGAATCCATCGATTTGTATATAAGAGCACGATTTCTGAAATTCATTTTACTGATTTTCTTTTATATTATGGTTTTCCACTGGAATTCAATTTTTGAAACCATATCTTTGTGCTTCCATGTTGTTTTACTGATTCCATATCGTCTTCTTTTCAGGTATGCTTTCAGGTATGCTTTTTATTCACCGAATTATTTTATCTATATCATTCATTAATATACCTTTTTTATACTTTGTTATTCGATTAAACTTGAGTGTTACTGAGGTTAGGTATATGAATTTTTAAACTGTAATTTTTCTGTCGATGGTTTAGAGCTTAGTGCTTTACTGATTCCTAGACATATACATACGCGATGTTGTTTCCCTATTTTTCCTATTACATTTTCACATTATGTGTCTCCCATGGTTTTTCATGTTCGTCATATTGATTCTTTAAAAAACATGCAATTAGAATTTAATTCATTCATTTTGTAAATTTCATCCACTACACATTTTAGTTTTTGTTAGGCTTGGATATGAATTTTGCTAATTTAGGTATAATACAATTGCTCTTAATACAGATTTAATTCGATTTTTGCATATTGATTCTGTAAAAGATTTACTTTTATTATTTGATTTATTCATTTTGGAAATTTAATCTACTACAATTTAATTCCCATTTGGCTTGGATAATTTGAATTTTACCAATTCCAGCTATAATGTGATTGTTGTTAATACGAATTTAATTTGATTTTATTTAAATTACACATATTCTTAGTTCTAACAATATTTTGCTATTAATTGTTTTAAAAACCTTTGTTTTCCAAATTACATTCTACATTTCAATATAATTAAAAGGGCTATTAAGATTTAGAGATTTGATTGAAAGTTATAACTCATTCTTCTCTTACATTTGAAAAATAATCTATGTTGTCGATTCACTTAATAGTTGTATTCCTATTTCGCATTTTACGAATTTACTTAACGAATAGCTTAGATAAATAAGAATGTGGTTTCTGCACTTTAATTAAAATGTTGGTTTCCTGTGGAATGGTTTCTAATTTTGTGTTTCGAATTTGCAAAATAAAATCAGAAATTTTTTTCCAGTCTCTAAAAGTCCACTGCTCTTTGTGCTCTTCCTATATTAATGAGTCAGTGGCAAATTTGTATAAATTCCATATTCAAAAAAAAAATTCCGCTTTGTCATCCAAATTATACTGTGTTTATGTTTACATTTTGGAATTTTATAGCTTTTAAATTAGAAATATACGGCGATTTCAAACTAATTTAAGTATTTTTATATCTACTTTTCAGATTTTGGTTTCATTGCTTACTCCTATTTTTGGCTTGGTTGCAAAAATGAAACCATGATAACTTTGCGACAAATTTTCAATTTTCAGTTTTTGGAATTATATCTGATGTTTTTAGGAATAATCTATATTTTCTTTAACCTTTATCTAAGAAATTATTCATCCTTCCAATTCGGTTGCAAATATTGTAATTCTAATTTTACTTACTTGACTACTTAGAGTTGAAACTTTTTTTTAGCCAATTTGGTCAATCTATACTACATATCTGCAAACAATTTCTAACATAAGATGCCGATTTAACTAAACATTAAAATTCTTTCTTCTCTTATATACTGATATTAATTATTCAACCAGTAAAAATAAAGGTATGTCAAAATTAAGTGTACACGAGGAATCTTCCCAATAGTTATATGTACAGTTTTATTTTACATGTCGACATATACATGAGTTTGATTAGTTAGGTGATAGTTTAGTCTCCTTCATAAATATGTACTTCATTTGATTTTAACTCATCTTAAAGTATTGAAGTAACAAAGCTTGCACTCTATGAAACTATTACGGTGTTTGAACAGATCAGTAGTTGTATATACAACTTTCTCAAAGTGATTACAACATTTAAAACTTTTTCAACCTAACCAGTTGTTCGAAAGGAAAAGGTAAACAAAATAAAATATGGAATTCGCTCACGTCTTATTAGACTGACTTTTTACAATCAAAGGTCTAAAAAGAACTATTTGCAGATATGGGATCTAGAATGAGAAATTGCTTCAAAGAAACTAAAACATCAACTGTTAGCATTTCAACGAAGGGGTGTGGACATCAACGAACAAGGTAACCATAAATATATTTGGTAATGTAGATGTTATACCTTTTTTCACATGCTGATATTTTTCATAATACATTAACTAGACGGGAGTTGGAATTGACAAATCTGTAAAGTGATTACTATTGATGCGACTATGAATGCACGCTTTTCCAAAAACTACACATTTTCTCCAAAAGGAACCAAAGTAAATGAAAGGTACGCAACTGTGATTATAAGTTATTACAACTAAAAATATTTACCGTCAAATTGGATATCATCAGTTAAAATTTAGAAGTATTAGTCTCATGATGAAATATTTATATAACACCACCAGCTTTTAAACTAATGATACTGAATAAATGCTTCTTTGATAGTAGGCATGAAAGGTACATAACTTATACTCGGTATTTAATGAATTTTTGCCAAACAATGTAACAATAAATATGCATTGCATTTTCATATCTATTTTATTTAAATGGATGATTGAGAAATGATTAAATTTTATTCTTTCCACCAATATTTGATATGTTTACGTTAAACTTCTCATTGAACATTTTTTCTTTTCTTCCCTGACAATGCAAATATGTCTGTCATATAATTTTTTGACAATATTTCATGGACTTAAAGCTACCTGATTTAAAAAACCAAAAGAGTGTTTGTACTATCAGTATGTCAATATTTTCTACACTTAAAATTTGCCTGATTTTATGCTTTTCTTCTCATTATTTACGTCTTTTTTATATCTAAATTTATACCCGTTCGTTGTGGTCATACCATTTTATAAATCTATTTATGGAAAAAAATTGCAACTATTAAAATTATGGTTCTACATTTCAAATACAATCGCAATCATCAAAATCTTATGCAATTTTTTTATCCTCTATAGAATTCATTCACAAAATGTGGTTTTTGCCTAGGATGTGTTCATTTTTTCTATTTTTTATTGAGATCTTTGTTTCATCTTTGCAATCAGCATCCAAGTAAGATCACAAATGATACTCAGGATAAAAGATTTGTACCAACATTATTTGATTACTTATCAGTACTTACTACTGAATTGCACTAATACCTGAATTTCTCTGTGTTGTATTATTATGACATTAAATTTGCTAAACTAACATATACATATCTTTTATTGCTTTGTAGAACAATTTAACTAGGACCGATGAGGTTTGGATGAAATTATTAGCAGCTCGAAAGGGGAAAGAAGCATATATATCTTAGGATGTTTCGGTCAATGTTTCTGTTTGTTCATTAGTAATGAGGACTAAGTTTAATGTTTCTAATATATTAAACTCTTTTACTTTTTTTCCATGGTTAATTGTACCTATTAAATTCGAAGTTTACTATTTACGTAGGTTACATGTGATTTAATATGAGGTTTAACTCTCTTTGCTCTTTAAACAAAATTTCTATCAGCAAACAACAATATATATATATATATATAGAAGGAAATAATTACTCTATTCTTTATATCTAAAGGTAGCAAACATAT